>CATIUR010000001.1:381837249-383037249 GCA_949592205.1 Helichrysum umbraculigerum
TTGGTCTTCGCAAACTCAGATTCCAAGTATCACTTATCTTTTGGAAGATCTGAGAATCAAGAATCAAATATAAGTTAGTAACAATATTCTTAAAATCATAACTTATATTGGAATATAACATATATTGTCACATTTTTACAACTTGTATAATACAATCGTTATAGGCACATTTGTTAGATTTATCAACAAACCTAACAAGTAACACTAATACATTAGTGATTCAATAATGTTTGTACAAAAATCAAATTTTCTGCATTAAGGGGGAATCCGCCGGATTCCCATTGAATCCGCCGGATTCAAAGGCATCTTCAGACTCAACTTTGGACCAGGGCTCATAAAACGAATCCGTTTGATGAATCCGCCGGATTTAAACCGTTTTGACCTGATTCCCAACCCCATTGATCTGATGAATCCGCCGGATTCAATTGGAATCCGCCGGATTCCCTATTTTTATCGCAAAACTGCAGAACCTGCAACTGCATAACCAGTCCGAATTCTATACCTCAAAATCACTCATGTTCAGTTGCTATAACTAGTTTCAAACAGCAAATAACTTCATTTTAACAACAATAAACATCATACAACATCCAATAACATCTTATATCTATGAATTTAATCTAAGAAATCATAATCCAATTTCAAAAGATTTATTAAACATAAACACTTACAAATTCAAAGATGTGAAGATGATAATGATGATGACCAGCTCAAGATTTCAGTTCCAAAGGTTTGTTTATGAATTTGAGTTTGAAACTTTCTTGTGTTTAGGTTCTAGGTTTAGGTTTTAGAAGGAAATGATCAACTTTCCATCTTAGGAAAGTTTATAGGTCGGCCAAAATATTTCACCGACCCGTATCCACTTAAAACTAGTCCCCTTTCAATCTATTGTCTGGAACCTAAAATCATTTTGCGAGAAACTTATTTTATTTTACCGTTAACTAAGGTAATTTAAAACGACTAATATTTCACTAGTCACAATAAGTTCTGGGACTTATTTAACTAAGTTTCTCAATTAAACAATTAATACTAGGTAATTTCTAAAACAATTAAATGCGCGATTAAAATAATAGAAATTACCAGACCGGTACGGAGGATGTTACAAATCTCCCCCCCCCCCCCCCCCTTAAGAAGATTTCGTCCCCGAAATCTCATCACGATCAAATAATCCAGGATATCTGGATCTCATAGACTCCTCGGTCTCCCAGGTTAAATTAGAACCTAAACTATGTCTCCATTTCACTAAAACCATAAGAATCTGTTTCTTCCTAAGTTTAGTAATCTTTCGATCAACAATTTCAATAGGTTTTTCAACTAATTTCTGGTTCTAGTCGACTTTCAAGTCTTTCAAAGGGAGAATCTGCGACTGATCTTCAACGTTTCATTTTCTCAAATAACAAATATTGAACGTGCTATGAATACCAGCAAGTTCAGGAGGAAGATCAAGCATAACCGACTGATCGTTAACAACCTGACTGATTCTGAACGGTCCAATGTATCGTGGAGCCAATTTACCTCGTTTCCCAAATCTGATAACACCTTTCCACGGCGATACTTTAAGATAAACTAACTCACCTACAGTAAACGTCACTGGTCGTCTACGTGGGTCGGCATACTGTTTCTGTCTATCACGTGTAGCTTTTAACTTTTCTCGGGCAACTGCCACTTTCTCAGCCGTTATCTGAACAATGTCTGGACCAGCAAATTGTTTCTCACCAGCTTCTAACCAACACGTAGGCGTTCTGCAACGTCTACCATATAACATTTCATAAGGAGGCATACCGATACTGGAATGATAAGAATTGTTATATGCAAACTCAACCAACGGTAAATGAGAATCCCAAGAACCTCCATATTCCAAAACACAAGCCCGTAACATATCCTCAAGTGTCTGAATTGTACGTTCTGACTGACCATCGGTCTGAGGATGATAAGTTGTACTGAGATTCACACGTGTACCCAATTCTTGCTGCAAACTCAAGAGATGCAGTTTCACTGGTAGCCAGAAAATGAGCACTTTTGGTCAATCGATCAACAATGACCCAAATCATATCATTACCTCGAGACGTACGCGGAAGTTTAGTCACAAAGTCCATAGTGATATGTTCCCACTTCCACTCTGGAATTTCTAACTGTTTCAATGACCCATACGGTTTCTGGTGTTCAGCTTTAACCTGAGCACAAATATGACACGAACTAACGAACTGTGCAATATCGGTTTTCATCGTGGGCCCCCAATACAAGGGTTTCAAGTCATTATACATACGGGTACTACCGGGATGAACAGATAAACGTGACTTATGGGCTTCAGTTAAAATCATATCCCGAATACCACCAATCAGAGGAATCCATACACGAGACTGAAAAGTCTTCAATCCTCTAGAATCATCAACTAACAAATCTTTTCTTTTCAACATGATCTCTGACTTTAGATTAGGATCTAATAAAGCTTCTAACTGTGCATCTTTAATTCTATCCACTAAGTCAGAAGAAACATCAACTTTCAAATAATAAATGCGATCAGAAGTACCTTTTCGGCTTAACGCATCAGGAACCACGTTTGCCTTTCCTGGATGGTAACGAATTTCACAATCATAATCTTTGATTAATTCTAACCACCGTCTCTGACGCATATTCAGTTCTTTCTGAGAAAACATATACTGAAGACTCTTGTGATCTGTACAAATAATACATCTTGTACCATAGAGATAATGTCTCCAGATTTTCAGTGCAAATACAACAGCTGCCAGTTCTAAATCATGGGTAGGGTAATTTCTTTCATGATGTTTCAATTGCCGAGAAGCATAAGCAATAACTCTGTCTCTCTGCATAAGAACACCACCCAAACCAGCATAGGACGCATCTCAATAAACAATAAAATCATCTGAGCCATCTGGCAAGGCCAACACAGGAGCCTGACACAATAACTGCTTTAAGGTCTGAAAAGCTGTTTCCTGTGACTCATCCCACTGAAACTTAATATCTTTTCTTGTCAACTTGGTTAACGGACCAGCAATCTTTGAAAAGTCTTTAATGAATTTTCTATAATATCCGGCTAGCCCAAGAAAACTTTTGATTTCAGAAGGATTCTTTGGAACATTCCAATTCATAACAGCTGCAATTTTAGCAGGATCTACTTTGACACCGTCATTGCAGATAATATGACCCAGAAACTGTACTTCCCGAATCCAGAACTCACATTTAGAAAATTTGGCATACAAGTATTCTCTTTTCAATGTTTCTAACACTATTCTCAAATGCATTTCATGTTCTGATTCAGATTTAGAGTATACCAGAATATCATCGATAAACACAATAACAAATTTATCGAGAAAAGGCCGACAAACACGGTTCATCAAATCCATAAAAACTGCTGGAGCATTAGTCAAACCAAAAGGCATAACCAGGAATTCAAAATGACCATACCTGGTTCGAAAAGCAGTTTTAGGAATATCCTGTTCACGAACACGAACTTGATGATAACCTGATCTCAAGTCAATTTTAGAATAGAATGAAGATCCCTGCAACTGATCAAACAAATCGTCTATGCGAGGCAGTGGATATTTATTCTTTACTGTTCTTTTGTTCAGTTCCCTATAATTAATACACATTCTAAAAGACCCATCCTTCTTTTTCACAAACAAAACTGGTGCACCCCAAGGGGAAGAACTAGGTCTAATGAATCCTTTATCCAATAACTCCTGTATCTGATTCATCATTTCACGTATTTCAGAAGGAGCTAATCTATAGGGAGCTTTAGCTATAGGCAACGAGCCAGGAACAAGATCAATCTGATATTCAACTTCCCTAACCGGTGGTAAACCAGGCAGTTCATCGGGAAACACTTCCGGATATTCAGAAACAACCGGAACATCAGAAATGGATTTCTTTTCTAATTTCACATCAATCACATAAGCCACATAAGACTCACAGCCTTTAGACAACGACTTTCTAGCTTTCATCATAGAAATCAGAGGTATACACTCACCATCCCTTTCTCCTCGAGCCACAACATATGACTCTTTAGAAATTGTGATCTAATAAGCTTATGGTGGCAATCTATACTAGCTTTAAACTGACTCAACCAATCCATGCCAACAATCACATCGAAACTTGGAATCGGCATTAACAGAAACGAAATTGGAAAAGTCTGGCCATCAATTACAATATTAGCTCCAGTCACCGAGGTGGTAACAGGAACTAACTTGCCACTAACAATCTCTACTTTTAAGGGCTTAGTTATCACAGTAGGAATCAGTTTCAACTTATCACAGAAACACACAGATATAAATGAGCAGTTTGCTCCAGAATCAAATAAAACACGTGCTGGTACAGAGTTTATAAGAAAAGTACCAGTAATCACATCATCTGTGTGAACAGCCTCATCGACTGTCATCTGAAACGCCCTACTAGTAGCTGGCGGAGGATTCTTCCGCTTTTGCCCGAAAGATGACGAACTCCCGACCGAAACCGAACCCTGTTTCCCCGCCTCTGGACACTGACCAACACGATGCCCTTCTTTCTTACAATGCCAGCACACATAATTAGGAAACTTGGAATTCTTAAACTCATGACCAAGCTCACCACATGTAACACATTTATTTGTCTGAGGTGTACACGGCCCAGTATGCTTAGACCTGCAAGTACTACACCAGTTGGAACTACCAGAAGAAACACTTTTACTACCACTTTTCTGGCCCTGTCGGTTACCCTGCCACCTTTGTTTCCCTTTACCTGAAGATTCATTTATGGATTTCTGATCGGATCTATCCTTAGATGGAAAAACTGAACCTCTCATATCACTATCAACTGAACGTGCAAGATTAAAAGCTTGAGATAAAGTACTTGCTAATCTCACAGTGGTACGATAATTAGAAGGTAATGCATCAACAAACTGTTCAATTTTCGTTTTCTCATCAGGGACCCACTGCTGAACAAACCTCAACTTCTCGGTAAACTGGGTTATTAACTCATCCATTGTCATTTTATCAGTCAATTTCAAATTTACAAACTCCCGTCTGATCCGAGCCATTTCAAAATCTGAACAATACTGATTACAAACCGCTTGATGAAATTCGGACCACTGAATAGTTTCCTTTTGTTGTTGGGTCAAATGGCCGGTAATAGAATCCCACCAGACCATTGCATCATCCTTAAGACACTGTACTGCATATGGAACTTTAAACTTTTCCTCACAACAAGTCACTTCAAACTTTCTTTCAATGTTTCTCAACCAATTTAAAGTAACAGTCGGATTAGGACTACCAGAATATTCAGGAGATTTACTGGCCATAAAAGTCTTGAAAGAACATGTCTTATTATTTTGAGATGAGGGAATAGTACCAAATGGATAGATAGGTTGCTGAAACCGTTGCTGAGATAACGCAACTTCAGTTTGTCTTTTGAATTCTCTAAGGAAAATCAATTCATCTTCCATTTCGTGCATATAGTCATCTTGATTTGCTTCTTCACCAACACGAGCAGAAGTACCATCATGAGCCGGTGGTTCATTCTGAATGTGCAAAGGAGGGGCATCAGTTCTTGAGGCATTATTAGGGTTGGCGGTCGTTTGCTCGTTATCTGCCATATCTATTTTCACCACAACAACTCAACAATTGTTAATCGTTAGCACCTAACTACTAACAATTCATATCCAATGCTAAATCCCATACCAGGAATGTTTGACAAAACATGCTTCAGAATTGGGATTGAAAACTTTACAATGCTCAATTAGCCCAAAACTATGCTCTGATACCAACTTATGACACCCCTCTTTCTTTTCAATAATATTCTATTATTTTTACTCGGAAGCCTATGAATTTAAAACATATTTATATATTGTACATTAAGATAATGTACATAAACAGTTATATGTTCAGAACACAACAAATTTAAACTGTTTGAAACTACACAAGCCGGGGTATTATATATTACAAAACAAGGTTTATAACAAAACCATATCAGAGTTCACAAGCTGCCAAACTTTCCCTGCGAAACATCCACTTCCTGATCACCAACTGTAACATCCTATTTTTGGGCCTAGAAGTAAATAGTATTTTACTAAGTTTTAGAAAATGGTTATTTAATGTAATGGGAAATAAATTGTTGGGTTTACTTGAAAATGAATAGATAAAAGAGTCACAGGATTCATTGTGACTAATAAAATTGTACCTGTTTTAAATTAATGAAGTTGACGGTAAAATAAAATATTTTGTCTCGCGGGTATTTTCGGGTTCCAGACAATAGGCTTAGAAAGGGGTATAATTTTTACACTGTATTATATTGAGGTCGGTGTATAAACCGACTCCACCTACTTTTCTTTCCAAAAATCTTTCATTTTGTTCTTGTTTCTCTTTGATAACTCTCACCAAGAAAACTTAAAACAACAATAGGGATTTGATTTCATTTCAAATTGACATCATCATCTTGTTCATTATCATCTTCATCATCATCTTCATCTTTGTAACCTAAAGATTGTAAGTGTTCTTCATAGTTATACACTTGTTTTTGATTTAATGAGTTAGGGTTTATGAGATATATGAAGAATTGAAGTTGCATGTGTTTAAAGTTGTAAATTTAGACTTGTAGTTGATATTGGTGTTAAATTAATGCATTTGAATGAGTATTGAATCTGAGTTTTTGGTGTTTTTGGGTTTTGAATCGAGTTGAGCTGGTGTAATAAAGTGCAGGTCGTTTTTAAGCTAGCAAACGCGATCCCAGCCATGAACCCGGATCGCGTTCCTTAGTTATAATTTGGCTAAGTCGGATTTTGAACTAGCGAACGCGATCCCGCCCTAGTTTCCGGATCGCGTTTCGTAGTGTAAAATGGTTACAGAATTATTTCTAAAGGGGAACGCGATCCCACCATTGTTTTCCGGATCGCGTTTGTTAGTATGTTTTGCAAAATTTGAAATTGCGTAAGTCTTTTCAGGGTTACGGTTATGTGACAATTTCATTAATTCGGATTTGATTGAAATTCACATGTTCACTCGGAAACGGCCCAATGATCAAAATTATATTCTAATAGCCTAGGCGGTTTTTGGCCATTTGGGGTCATTTAAGGGTCGAAAATGGCATTTTTCAGTTTTAAACATCATTTCGAGACTTTCTAAAATCATTTCGGATTGGTAACTTTTCCTATAGCTTGAATACTTGTATTATATACACTTCATATGTAGTTTAAAGCATATAATGCTTAATTGTGTGATGCTATGTGTTGACATATGCTATATGATTATAATATCAGTTAATCGTTATTAATAAGTTACTGACTTGTATTGTTTTGTGGTAATTTCATATAAGCAAAAGGAAACTCAGTGATATAAGACAACTGAGTTCAGAGACTGGAATTTTGGTGAGTGGTAACTGTATTCTTCGATTCAACCCAGTTGTAACAAGTTTGGTTACAACGGGTGAACATACTTGGTTATGAGTTATTGATTGTTTAGTTATTTGGGTTATTGTTATTGTTGATGGGTTGTTTATATTCCATGATGGCATGACTATTATGCATTATGTGAATGTGGATTATTCGGAGGTCAACACTGGTTGGGTTTGATTGCTATTGTTTGGCTGGCGGGGTTTCCGATACACGTCGTTGATGGATGAACCCTAGTCAGTGAAGATAGCTTCAAACTATCGGTAAATCACTGTGATGGCATACCAGTGTTTTAAGGTGTTCTTGTGATGGCATACCAAGAACCGCCGGTCCTCTTTGATTGTTGTGTGATTATGTTTATTTGTTGTAAGATTTGTTATTTCTGGATTGAACTGTCGGATACAGTTCCATTCACTTAGCTGTGAGCTAATCCCACCATGTTTAACATTTTTGCAGATTTCGATTACGGTTAGTTTTTGGGTCGGGCATATGGATGCGGATGGAAAGTTTGACTACTACTGTCGCCACTCTGATCTTTTGGGGAAATCATATGTTTTGGGAAACTTAATATAACACCCGTTTTAAGTAAATGTCTGTAATAGATTATGTAATAGTTATGATGTTTTAAAAACTTGCTACATTTTGGAATATGTAAATGCGGTATATATGTTTTGGGACTCGCTTACGAAGTTTAATATATAATATATGTTTCATTGAATGGAGGGTGTTATACCCACATATCAAACATAATCTGCAGGAAGTTAAAATGAGGGATTAGCACGAAGCTAAGTGAATGAATTTATCACACACAATCCAACTTAGCATAACAATCTGTTTACAACAATTAAACGTAAACACATTTCTATTTCAATTTCAATGAGGATCGGTGGCTCTGGAGGAATCATAATACCCGGGGATTCTCCAAGAACACTTAACGTCAATCTGTATGGCCATTACAGAATAGACCGATAACTATTGGTTATTAAACTCATACACAGGTCCCAAACACAACAGATGAATCAAAACCTGTGTAATTCACATAATAACCAAAAAGTCCAACTACACGTTGACCTCAATAATCTGATACACATAGAATCACATATCACGTAGATTCGTAATCAATAACACAGACTAAACAGTCTTATAATCAATCTACGTTTACTTGTCGCAACCAAACGGTTACAACTAAATCGAAAGGTGAGTTCTAAATCCACTCACAGATACCTTGGTCTTCGCAAACTCAGATTCCAAGTATCACTTATCTTTTGGAAGATCTGAGAATCAAGAATCAAATATAAGTTAGTAACAATATTCTTAAAATCATAACTTATATTGGAATATAACATATATTGTCACATTTTTACAACTTGTATAATACAATCGTTATAGGCACATTTGTTAGATTTATCAACAAACCTAACAAGTAACACTAATACATTAGTGATTCAATAATGTTTGTACAAAAATCAAATTTTCTGCATTAAGGGGGAATCCGCCGGATTCCCATTGAATCCGCCGGATTCAAAGGCATCTTCAGACTCAACTTTGGACCAGGGCTCATAAAACGAATCCGTTTGATGAATCCGCCAGATTTAAACCGTTTTGACCGGATTCCCAACCCCATTGACCTGATGAATCCGCCGGATTCAATAGGAGTCCACCGGATTCCCTATGTTTATCGCAAAACTACAGAACCTGCAACTGCATAACCAGTCCGAATTCTATACCTCAAAATCACTCATGTTCAGTTGCTATAACTAGTTTCAAACAGCAAATAACTTCATTTTAACAACAATAAACATCATACAACATCCAATAACATCTTATATCTATGAATTTAATCTAAGAAATCATAATCCAATTTCAAAAGATTTATTAAACATAAACACTTACAAATTCAAAGATGTGAAGATGATAATGATGATGATCAGCTCAAGATTTCAGTTCCAAAGGTTTGTTTATGAATTTGAGTTTGAAACTTTCTTGTGTTTAGGATCTAGGTTTAGATTTTAGAAGGAAATGATCAACTTTCCATTTTAGGAAAGTTTATAGGTCGGCCAAAATATTTCATCGACCCGTATCCACTTAAAACTAGTCCCCTTTCAATCTATTGTCTGGAACCTAAAATCATTTTGCGAGAAACTTATTTTATTTTACCGTTAACTAAGGTAATTTAAAACGACTAATATTTCACTAGTCACAATAAGTTCTGGGACTTATTTAACTAAGTTTCTCAATTAAACAATTAATACTAGGTAATTTCTAAAACAATTAAATGTGCGATTAAAATAATAGAAATTACCAGACCGGTACGGAGGATGTTACAAAAGCTTTATTCTATTTGATCCAAACCCTATATATATATATATATATATATATATATATATATATATATATAGTGGGAGGTTCAAATGAGAACCACTTTATAGTTGAGAACTGTGAGAACCACAACGAATACGTGTTTGTTCACATGTGATTAACTTCAATCATATATGAACATTGATGTACGTTTAATTGAAAAAGAAAAAAGTCAAAAAAAATCTTAAATTTACGCCTTAAAACACATTTTAACCGATTTGTTCACATTATCGTTCACATGTGAACATGTATTTGTTTTTTGCATTTTTCGATATGATTTTAAGATTTTTTTTGACTTTTTTCTTTTTCAATTAAACGTACATCAATGTTCACATATGATTGAAGTTAATCACATGTGAACAAACACGTATTCGTTGTGGTTCTCACAGTTCTCAACTTTAAAGTGGTTCTCATTTGAACATTCCCCTATATATATATACAGATAGATACAGATAGATATACATATATATACACAGATAGATATATAGATAGATACAGATAGATCAATCAAGTAAATCTGTAATTGCAAACGAAAAAATAATTTTTAAAAAAAATTGGAAATATCCTTTTCGTAAAACGGATAAACCAGCTAATATTTTAGCTTATCAAATGACCAAAATTTCATCAACATCACCCAATGATCAACAATATACTTATGTCCACATACACATACATACACATACACATACACATACACACATATATAAAATCACATACCGCAATCTGCAAAAATTGACCGAATTCTTTAAATTCAATAACCTTCCTTTTGCGCTTCCAGTAGATCCCACGTGGTATTTGATCTCGCTTAGGCCTTGTAGCAATTGTCTCTACCTGACGATGAAAAGCTTCCCAAATCCAAGCCTTGTAAACAATAAGCAAACGACAAACAAGCATATTAATGTTTTAATATATTATAAATTAAATAAACAAAAAATATGAAATAATTCGAACATTAATAATTAAGATGATGCTACCTTACACGCCCAGCGGAAACCACTCAACGTGTACTACATCCCTTCTTGACTCATCCGAGTCTCCAAACCCTTATCCAGCTGCTCATAACTTCTGGCCCAAATAATATTACCCCAAGGGTACCGGTCAAAAACATCAAAATGCTCAACTATATGCATATGATCATCCTCAATATTATGCGAACCCTGCTTTCCCAAAAACCCTTTATATAGCAACATAAGCATACACACGCGCAGACAATCCTCATCGCTCAATTTCCTCGGCCCACTAAACAAACCTTTATCGTGAAACTTATTAGAAAGGTCGGATACACGTACGCTGCGTTTGACAATTTCCGGGAACAAACGCGCTCTAAATGCCGGGATCGTCCGTCGAACCTCCTTGGGAATATGATCCGCTATATTTTCATTGGGACCGAACCGAAAACCTGTCACTAGACAAAACTCCCTGCGACCGAATCGTATAAAATGGTCATCCGTATCCGCCACCCTAAACCACAAATCACCCGGCTCCGCGCGAGGGTGCTTTAACCCTGGACGCTCCTTTCGTCGAAACTGCAGTATATGATACACAAAACCCGGGTCATTGTCCGTAGCCTTCACATCCAACCAATGCCCAAAGCAGTGGTCTCTAAATATCTTTTGTTGATCGTTTGATAAGTGCAACTTGATATGGCCAGTAACAGTGAGTTGACTTTTCAAAGTCAGCCTTCCATTAAAAATGTCCTGCAGAGTGATCAATCAAGCCAAACAAGTTTCGTTAATAAAAGTGATAAATAAGAACCAATTGAAATGTAACTTTAGCGAAATGAAACAATTATAATCGACATTTAATAACATAAATATATACATGTTTATTTAAGGACTATACATAAATAACAACCAAATTCTCTGTGTGTTTTATTTTCATTCTTTATAAAATGATATTTATATATATTAAAAATCATATATGTTATACTAATATTAATCCATTATTTTTCTATCAAAACATGTTCTGTACTAGAGTTATAAGTATAGAAATATATATAATGCTATTTATATAAATTTCAAAACATGTTCTGTAAACATGTTCTGTAACGCTATTTATATAAATTTCATAAGTATAGAAATATATATAACGCTATTTATATATAAATTTCATAAGTATAGAGTTATAAGTATAGAAATATATATAACGCTATTTATATATAACGTCATTATTATTCCATTATTTTTCTATCAAAACATGTTCTGTAACGCTATTTATATGAATTTCATCAATAAGTATAGAAATATATATAATTGTCTTCAAGAATTCCGACTAGAGTTATAAGCTTGACTTTACAACCAAAACCGAATTTGATTTTACCCAATCAAAAAGCTCACCTAAAAACTAGAATTGCAAAACCCGAAACTTGCTTAAAATGGCGTTGGTTCAATAATGGCGTTGTATTAAACTCTATATTCAATCAAAATATGCTACCCGACACAATGTATGGAAGAAAACTCAAACATTGCTTCGTAATAGCACAAAATGTATTAAAAACCTAGCTTCGTAATATCAAACAAACATTGCTATTTATTAAACTTTGTATTAACCAACCTAGCTTCGTATACACAATGTATTAACCTACCTAGCTTCGTAATATCACACAAACATTGCTTAAAAACCGATCAAATTCATGAACAATGCAAAATATATGTTGCACACCAAGTGTTCGACGAAATGCCACAATGAAAATTCGGATTTAAACATACTCAATTTAAAAACATGCGCTAACTTTAACAAATACTATACAAAAACAACATAATACCTGAGAATCATCCATCATTTAGGTCGAAACCCGAGATGGTGAGCCGTGGAGGTGGTGAACCCCGTCGCCGAACAAGGAATAACGAGTGGCGGTGGTGAAACCACGTGAACGGTGAGAAGAGATGATGAGGAGTGGCGGTTGTAATGGCGGTGGTCGGGACGGAGGGTGGTAGGGTGGTGGTGGTGCGCCGGAGGGTGTGGGGGTGTGAATTGTCGGTTATCCGGCTACAAAGGGGTGGTGGTGGTGGGGTTTGGGTCGGGGTGATGGTGATGGCCCGACCTACGATGGTGGACGTGGATCGTAAATCGCAAATCTTGCGATTTACGATGGTGGTTAGATGGATCGGGGTGTGTCGGGGTGTGTACGGAGGGGGAAAAGGTTTACAAGGGTTAGGGATGAATGAGCCGACGATGTAGTGATATATTGAACCTTTTTTGGGCGGTGGCAAATCGCAAATCAGGACCAACGTTTGCGATCCCGTTCACGAGCCACGTTCACGAGCCGTTTATAAGCCATCGCAATATACTCGCGGCATATGCAAATCGCAAATTTTTTTTTGCGATTTACCATCGCACGCTAAGCTCGTTTTTTCCTCGGCCACGTGAACGGGATCGCAAATGGCAAACTCGGGATCGCAAAAGCAAATTTGCTTTTGCGATTTCTAGGGGCATATCGTCACTTTTTTTTCCGGAGGGGCAAAACCATATATTTCCGGAAAAAAAAATGGTATTTTTTTTAATTTCCCATCTATTAACGTTGTATAATGTATGTAATAATGTTTCTTAAAGCTTTCTTTTGTGTGTATAGAAAAATGACGAAAATACATCTTTAGACATATAGAAATTTTCTTAAATGTAATGGTTCTAATTAAACTTGAATATGTACTTACAATTATTTGGTGAAAGTACTTGAAATATTAATGACTTATTTGTGTATCTATATGACTCTATGTCTCTATGTAGTAAAGTATCAAATTCTAAAAAAGTTTTATACCAAAATAAGTTAGCAACTACAAGAATGTTGATATAAATTTTATTTGCTTAGAAAGAAACAATACAAATCACTCTTTAAATGTTATTTAATATTTCATATGCATCATCATCATCATCATCATCATCATCATCATCATCATCATCATCATCATCATCATCAGTATAGTTTTATAGTAAATGACACATGGCAAGAAGAATCAAGATGCCTAGGTGTCCTAATTTGAAGCAAAGTAGTGCTTCTTATATAAAGTTGAATGATTTCATGTGCATCATCATCATCATCATTATTAGTATAGTTTTATAGTAAATGACACATGGCAAGAATCAAGATGCCTAGGTGTCCTAATTTGAAGCAAAGTAGTGCTTCTTATATAAAGATGAATGATATATGTATTTTAATCATATTTGGAACTAATATATAAACGAAGATAAATTACATAACTTAGTTGCATGATCGAGTTTGGTAACAACTTTGTCTGTTTACAGTATTTTTATGATGATTTCAATTTTGTAGTTTGTGATTACAAGATGTTTAACAGATGATTTGTTACGTGAGGTAATAAGATGATCAAATTTTGGTTGCAAATTATGCACAATATGTGTAGTAAGATAAAAAGTATAAAAATTAATGAAAATAAAAAATAATTACTTCCATTAATAATCGTATTTTCTTAATTAGATGCATGCATCTTACACATAAAAAGTTAAATCATATAATTTCTTCTAAATGAGAACAATATAGAAATAAAATTATTTTTTGACCAACCAGACTTATTATCCGACGGTAACAATTTAAACATAATGAAACATAAAATAATATAGTGAATCATATTTTGGTGTTCTTAATGGCTTAGAACAAACATAAAATGATTAAGCATAATTTGATGATATTTCTTAATGAATTCGACAACCCCTTTGCAGTGCGAAGGGCAATTAACCCTTGTTTAAGATCAAAATTGACCCATCGCGTGTACTTAATAATCTTCTAACCTTATTTCATATGACCAGTGTATCTCAATATATTTGTATCGGCAGCACCCTTGAATACGTACTTATCTTAAACTGTGGTTGATTAATTAATTAATCATGTATTAAAAACATCAACATGAAACCATCATTATGAAGCAAAAAAGATTGAAGTAAATTTCATTTTAATTTTAATAGATTATAGATTATATGATATGATACTTGCATGTTTGAAACCTGGCAAAATGTATATAGACTTGATTAATATTATTATTGCAGTATCATATATAAGATACACCATCGTATCATATTCTTGCTGTCACGATATATGTAAGAGACGACCATTTCAAAGTACTCTTAATTTCTTAATTCCGCCATTCTAGGTGGAGCTTGGTTTCATCATCATGATTATAAGTCAAAGTTCATTGCATCTGGACGCCATTTCGATCTTAGGATTACGCATCTTCATGTCTTAAACTTCTCAATTTTTAATTCTTTCATCTCTGCCACCCCACCATCGTCGCTTTGCCCTTACACTACTATGAAAGGTAATGTTTAGTTTATTTAAATTTATATTAATTAATACTTCGTGTTGTAATACTATATTAAGAAGATAATTACCTCTGATTTGATTTTTATAATGTTTTCTTTATCCTTTTATGTGATAATTTAATTTAAATACTGTGCGTGTGTGTGTGTGATTGTGAGCTATATATATTGATGGGGATTGAATTGAATTATACGGAGTATATAATAAGGGGGGTGATGAGATATTATATAAGCACATGATTAGTTTGATTAATAATTATTAAATAATACTAAGATGGATCGTGGAAGAGAAATTAGGGTTTGCTGACGTCACAGACACATCCACACGTTGACCCTTAGAAAATTTCATATAAGTTGCTTGGTGGAGCCATTGAAAAGTAATACCATGCCATCCAAACCTCTGACCTTTTAGGGTTTCTTAATTTATTTATATTATATTTGAATAACAATCTCCTTTTGGATAACATTAACTTTTTTGGAATATTCAAATATTGAATCATTAATTATAATTAACCTGTAGTAAACAGTAGTTGTTTTAAACTATGGAACGATCGGTGTTGAACGTTTTAATTTTATGAAACATGGTTACTAACTTGGTAGATGGTTCAATTCCGCGTCTTAACTAGTATATAACTCAAAAGTTCCCCCATTTTGTGAGTGTCGTGGACCAAACAATTCACACTTTAAACCACATATGCATGCTCATGTTATGGTTACTTTCTGTAAGAGATTTTGATGGAACAGTGTAATTATAATACAGTAGAATCGATAGATATATAGTTTGACGTTACAGGACATGGTTACCAACTTCTTTTATTACAAGTTTTGTTAGTACTATACGTCGGCCAAGTGATATGCTTTTGTGTTACTTAAAGTCATTCAATTCATGAACTAATTACAGATGGGTCACTTTCTTAGGATGGATTTCGCCCACACGATAATTGCCTTTTAAAGTGCCGAATCCTACTAGAGAAAACGCCATAAGTTCCAGGAGAGTTGCCTAATTACGACCTCTTTAAACTTGGGAGAAAGGGTACCACATATATACTTGGTTCCCTAGCTTCCATATGTACCAAAATAGCAGGGAGACCATATCTGGGGGAGGTCGATTCGATGGAATTGACAGTGGTCCCACAAAAAGAATCTTTAAGGTCTAGCTTTGGCCCCTTATTAGAATTTCTTTATTCTCCCAAACATTGTTTATTAGAGTTAATTGGGTTCATAACACCTGCACTGTTTTAGGCTCAAGCTTTAAATTAAATACAGGAATTACAATCGGAAACAGAACTAGTACAACAATCTTTAGACTACACATAGCTAAATAGAGAACCTTTCGGACCTAAATCAGTATCATTGATAACTTAATTATAATGATGACGACGTGCAGTTATATTAGTAATTTTACCTTGCGTAATTACCACCATTACTATTATAGGACTGATGTTTCAGGATCACAACATAATTGTGAATACTTTGACAGTGTCATCACTCCTATAGATCGTTTCCCAACATCTTAAATGCAAGGGATTCAATATACACAAGACATATTTCATATATATTCTTTATCTTTAGTTAATATTATTGTGTGATAAGTAAATTAGTTCGTATATTTTATCTTTTGACAAGTCAAATCAAGTGATATACATGATCAATCTTAGTTTGTATAATCTTTCAATACCATTTAAGGGAATGTTGCCATTGATAATGGGAATGTTCACTGGAAGGAGATGGGCATGTGATGATCAATGGCCACTAAGAATGGGAACTAAGGAAATTAATTTTGCAATTAAATGACTATTTTAATACTAATCAATACATATTTTGGCAAGGTGCATATGAAGATAAGCTCAACATGGCTCTGTGTAAACTTCTGTTTTGCCTCAAGGTTTATAGAAACAGAAAAGTCAACTACCCCTTCAAAGCATTGTTTATGTCCAATTCATTGATATGGATGTAGATTTATAATATTTTTTTTCTTGCAATTATTGCTGAATAAACTACACCAGTCGCGTTCTCGAGATGAAACAGTACTACATGTCTATGTGTTCATGGTTGTAAGAATTTGGACCGTATGTAATCTAGATTCATTATCCTATATATAATTAATATCTCTTATACCTTGCTTATATGTGATCAGGTTGACTTTGCAACCTTATAAGTAGGATTACCTTATCTAACTTTTAATATCAATTCAAATCTTTCTGCCACACTCTTAGATACATATTTTTGAATCAAAATTTTCATAGGTAAGAGAGTATGAAATCTTATATAACTCAAATGTCGATACATGTTTAGAAAATTCATATACTAATTATTCATATTCTTGTGTTGTTGGGTGTTTTTATTATAAAGGTGATAAGAAAAATTCAACCACAATGAGTGGGAGGATCGCTGCAGATTATGAGATGAAGGGCAACGCTATAGCCTCTTCACACCACCAAGCGGATGAATTGCCATATGTTCACAAGGTGGGGAAGCCTCCACAGCAAGATTTGATAAAAGAAATCAAAATCGGCCTCAAAGAAACATTTCTACCAGATGACCCCTTGAAACATTTCAAGGACCAGTCCAAGAGGAGAAAGGTTATCCTTGGTTTGCAGGCCGTTTTCCCAATACTCAGTTGGATTCAAGATTATAGTTTTGCTAAGTTTAGAGGTGATTTGATTGCCGGATGTACCATTGCAAGTCTCTGTATTCCACAGGTAAAGTGATGGTAATTTTGCAGCATTCAAAATAAAGTAAAATTATACATTGATGTATTATGTAGTAATTCTGTATGATTTTCTTCAGGATATCGGATACTCAAAATTGGCAAACTTGTCTGCAGAGTATGGATTATGTAAGTTACCTTATACCGTAGCCTATTGATTAACTAGTTTTCTTTAAAACATTGAGGATGTAAGTTGACTTTTAATCAATCATGTGTACGCTGCAGACTCTAGTTTCGTTCCACCTCTTATTTATGCCTTCATGGGTAGCTCGAGAGATATTGCCATCGGACCAGTGGCAGTGGTTTCTCTTTTGCTTGGAACAATGCTACAAAATGAGTTGGATCCAGTAAAACAAAAACACGAGTATCAACGTCTTGCTTTCACAGCAACATTCTTTGCTGGAATCACTCAATTCGCACTGGGGTTTTTCAGGTATGTTTTACTAGATTTGTCAAAATGGCTCGGTTAAATGTTAATACGGTCAAAACATGTGATCACGTCTGATTGACTCGCCAACATATTTGTCTTAAAATTATATAAATAAGTAATAACCAATATGATTAAAATCTTATAATTTTATTAAAATGAGATTCATCATTTTATTGTAACCATTTGACTCTACACTCTGCATCACTTTCAACCCGTTTAAACTGTTTCATTGAAGACTTTTGGTCTTAAAGTTTACACGCTAGATCAATCTTTTATATTTACAATACAACACAAATCAACTCAGGTCTAGATAAATTAAATGGGTCAAAGGCGTCACCACTTGTATGAATCATATTGCAACTTTAGATTCATGATCAAAACATACGGTATGGTGCTTGTTCCTTTTACAGATTGGGATTTCTGATCGACTTTTTGTCGCATGCTGCTATTGTTGGGTTCATGGGAGGTGCTGCTGTGACTATCGCCCTTCAGCAACTCAAAGGGTTGTTCGGCATCAAGAAATTCACAAAAAAGACTGATATTATTTCTGTCATGCGATCTGTGGTTAACTCAGCTGAACATGGGGTGCGTAGGGCTGTCACTGTTTTATATATGACTGCAAACAGAAAAAAAAAAAAAAATTGTTTCAGTTGAACTGATTTGATCTTTATCTTTCTCTTCAGTGGAACTATCAAACTATTCTGATAGGAGTTTCCTTCTTGGTCTTCCTTTTGGTTGCAAAGTACATCGTAAGACCATTCTTAATTTATCTTCTGAATTCTGAAATTTACATGTCGGACCAACATATATGTGTTTACCTTTACTTATTTGATCAGGGTAAAAAGAACAGGAAACTATTTTGGGTGCCTGCAATAGCCCCACTTATATCTGTTATTGTTGCAACATTCTGTGTTTTCATCACACACGCAGAGAGGGATGGAGTCCAAATTGTAAGTTTAATCTGTTTGTCAATGCACTATGTACTTATCACTATTCAGTTACTAAATTTAAATATTTCCGTCTTCCAGGTGCGCCATATTAAGCAAGGAATCAACCAATCATCCGTGCACGAAATTTATTGGACCGGGGAATACCTCACCAAAGGTTTTAAGATTGGAGTTGTTGCTGGACTAATCGCTCTCACGGTAACTCTTCATTTGCATTCATCTTGAAAACATTTGAGCTATACATATATAAATTAAATATATTATATACTAGCGTTATATACACTGCAGGAAGCTGTAGCAATTGGAAGAACATTTGCTGGAATGAAAGATTATCAGTTAGATGGAAACAAAGAAATGGTAGCACTTGGCTCCATGAACATTGTTGGTTCTATGACAAGTTGCTATGTTGCGACAGGTATTGTTGGTTAATTAGTAAATGTTGCTATGCTCGTGTTTTGTACCAGAGGTGGTAAAATGGGTTGGTTGGATGATTTGGTTAAGGGGTCAAAACTAATATTTTGGTTCGGGTCATCTGATTGACCCTAATTAAACACCCTTTGTGAAGAAAAAAAAAAGAAATTTATGAATAGTTAGGTGTGAAATATGATTACAAATATTCTAGTTCAGGTTGTACAAGCTGTTGAAAGTGTGGGTTTTGCCTTGTAGGTTCATTTTCTCGATCAGCTGTCAATTACATGGCGGGTTGTAACACTGCGGTGTCCAATATTGTGATGTCTATGATTGTGATGCTTACTCTTTTTGTCATCACTCCATTGTTCAAGTATACTCCAAATGCTATAATCGCTTCAATCATTATATCCGCGGTCCTTGGTCTCATTGACTATGAAGCAGTTGTCCTACTGTGGAAAATTGATAAATTCGACTTTGTAGCTTGTATGGGTGCCTTTTTTGGTGTTATTTTCGCTTCAGTTGAGATAGGCCTCCTCATCGCGGTAAATACACCCCATTTATATATATATTTGGAATTCTTTGTTCACAATATTTATAAACTTATAAGGCTAATTACTTGTTTTTATAATTTTTTAGGTTGCCATATCTTTTGCCAAAATTCTTCTACAAGTCACGAGACCTCGGACTGCAGTGCTCGGAAAGATCCCAAAGACAAGTGTTTACAGGAACGTAGAACAGTATCCAGGCGCAACTAGGGTTCCCGGTGTTCTCATAATCAGAGTTGATTCAGCTATCTATTTCTCCAATTCCAACTACATAAAAGAGAGGTATAAGTCTTTCTTTTCATTTTGGCCCATTTAAAAAAAAATTCATTTTGACCGTTAAGCAACCTACTATACATGCTAGCCCTAAGTCTCATTTATGTTGCTTAAGTTGATCATTAATGATTCATGTTGTAGGATCTTGAGGTGCCTATCCGACGAGGAAGAAACGTTCAAAGATCAACCTAGAGTCGAATATTTGATTGTTGATATGTCACGTAAGAGACACTTATTGTACCTTTAACTGTAACATAATTATAGGATTCATTCTAAAACTTGAATAAGAGTAATTTGTTACTTCTTTTTTGCATGATGCAGCTGTTACTGACATTGATACAAGTGGTATTCATGCCCTTGAAGAACTGCATGCTAGTCTTGAAAAGAAAGAAGTTCAGCTAATCTTAACAAATCCAGGACAAACTGTACACGACAAGCTGCATGCGTCTAAATTCGCCGATCATATTGGTGAAGACAAGATCCTTCTAACTGTTGCTGATGCAGTTCTAACATTTGCACCAAAATTAGAGCAAGCGTAAAACATGCCTTTTTTGTTTTTATTTGTGGTTTGGTTTTTGTGGAATTGAAGAAGGTGAATACAAATTGTGAAAAAGGAATGTAAAAGGAACTCGAGGAGGGAATCGAATATAGATGCTGTCGAGATCGAAATGAAGCTGTAAGATATATATGAGCTAGCACCTGATAACTACTATACCCGGCCGTATGTGTTCTTCGTCCCCGTGTGTATGTGTTATGTATTATTTATCGACTAAAAATGTAACAAGTGTTATATATTTTTTACTGTAATATATTTATAATGACAAGTGTATTCTTTTGTGTTGATCATATGTTTAACAGTTTAACTAACCATGTTATAATTACATGCATATTAATTGAATAAATCATATTCATAATGATAATTTCAATAGATTAAACAATGTAGTCGTTCTATACTATTTTAAGTTTGTTCGGTTGGAACGTTTAAGAAACCAATAAATAAATGGAAATAATTTATTTTTCAAGTTAGATTATGAATAGCTAGGTTTGAATTATCTATGTTTTTATTTATGTTTTTGCTCGGGATCTTCAAAAATTTGGAGACGGCCCTGCTCTAACTTTGATATCGGTGGTTTTTGAGACGGCCCTGCTCTAACTTTGATATCGGTACCACCATACCGGCTATGTGTTTGATTATGGTGACATGGTTATATATATATACTAGAAGTCTGCCCGCGCATAACAGCGGGTGCATACGTTTTATTGTTTAAACTACTCATTTTTTTTTTATTATTGCAATTTTTGTTAGTGATAATAAAACATGTTTTCGATGCAACGATTCACTCATTTTAATAAACAATATTGTATTTAACAGTTGCATACTTGCACACTTGCATTATGTACATCTACTTTCTATTTTGATATTTCATGGCTAAATTTAACGTTGATGGAATGATAGATTGCCATAAACATTACCTATTCAAACATTTGCCTTAACTTTTTTGCACAAGTCAATTTGCCATAAATATGTAGTCTTATGACCTTTCCATATGTATCCATATTATTTAAGTTAACTATTGAAGTCGATTGAAGGGTACTATCGTAATTTACGATCTTTAAATTGTAAGGCATATATTAAAAACACTTAAACTCTTTATAGAGTAGTAAATATATATATATATATATATATATATATATATATATATATATATATATATTCAAAATATGTTTAGCTAGGTTTGAATTATCTAAAATCTCAAACTTTTAGAATTGTTTGGCTTACAAATATTTTTAGATTTTATTTAAACTAAATGCAAGCTTTGAATTAAAAAAAAATTAAAGTAATTATAGTTAAAAGACCTCTAGCTTATAATCATGTGAGACCCAGCTTATAATTATGTGAAAAATGTTTGTGCATCAGTGTACTTTATTTATGTCACACCCCCTAATTCGGGCTGCGGAAGCGAATCGGGTCGGGGCGTGACTAATCAATAATCAAAGCACAAGATATATAGTAAACGACTCTAAATGAGACGTTTTAGAAAATACATTGCAATACAGTACATTACATAAGTTTTCAAAAGTAATAAGTCATAAAGATACATCATTAGTGAGTTCGCAAACTGATTCTAAAGATTTTAAATACATAATCCTAGTACAAAAGATAATGCCAGTAAAATCTTCATAAGTGTTTATGCATGCGACTCGTACTAGCTTAGCATATAAGTAGATCCTGCTGGGCCATCCTACTGCTGCTGCGTACCTGAGAATGCATCACTAAAAGGTCAACCAAAAGGTTGGTGAATCTCACAGATTTATAGTAAGTACAGTTTTGAACACATCAATTGTAAAAGTAAGTAATAGTTGCACGTATGCAATAATTTCAATATACATTGCCATGAGCACCATAGTTGAAGCTTAACAGTAAGTAAGTAATTGCCCTCGTGAATGCTAATCCAAAAACATTCATATGTAACGAGTAGAAAACACCTGTTTATACGAGTACGGTTCGTGGTGGCGCTACCACCCCAGGTGGGGATTGTCAGTCCCATATGGATCCATATACTAAAACTCGCGCTTATCCCATAACTAACAACTATGATTCAGAGGACTTCATTGGATTAATCGTAACTCATGCATTTCAGTAAGTCTGTAAGTCGGTATAGTTTGCAAAATGGTAAATTTGTAGGTCGGTCATGCAGTAAGTATATAAGTTGGTAAAACAATACATTTGCACATGTAATCAATTAAATCAAGTAATGCATCTCCCCCAAAGTAAAAACAGTAAAAAGGGGCTGTGAGACTCACCTGAGTCTGAATGTGACTGTGATGTGAGAGCTAGCAAATAGTAGCAAATCGTTGCCCAAATAAAGTTAACCTATACCAAATAAGTGTATTAACATAAGTACTTGACTGTTGGTCAAACTATGTTAACTATTTAATTGTTTTAGAAGAAATTTGTTGATTTCTTATATGGTACGAATCGCTGGTGACGATATTTAGAAGTTTGCTTGAATACATGTATATTACTATTATGATCTTTGCATTTGAAATAATACTAAACCTTTTAATCGTTTGTGGATACCTTTATCCAAAAATATAACCGTATAAATAATTAATGTCAACTGTGTGTATATATATATATGTAGGTTTATTATTAGTCAAGTTATATATATGTACACTTATATATATCTATGATAGTCGTCTTTTTTATCGTTTATATAAATATAAATGTATGTATATTTATTTTGTACGTTGTTGTCGTGCGCATTTTTATTTCGTTTAAAAAGAATTTTTATATTTTATAAAAGTTGACATAATTATTTATTTATTTTTACTCAAATTTTTATGATATGCTATTTATCATTATATTTATTTATTTATTTATTTATGTGTGTTAGGGTAATTATTTAAATAAAAGGACAATAGAAAAAAATAAAAAAAATCATAGGTCCAAGACTCGAACTTGCGACCTGTTGGTGCTGCTTCTACTAAAGACTTTAACCACTAGGCTACTAGCCCATTTTTGTTATTATATGGCAAGTATGTGTATTTAAATGTTAGTGAATGGATAAGATAAATGGGTTTTAAAGGCCAACAAAATTAAAAAAAAAAAAAAAAGAGTAAACTCAGGTCACAGGTATCGAACCTGTGACCTTTCGCTCAACACCAACCATCCTTACCAGTCGACCATCGCTTACATTTGTTAATCATTTACCAAACCTTATTTATATGGTTTTAGTGAGTAAGCAAAATGCTTGTGTTTTATGCCATGCTTACCAGCAACGTACAGAGGGTGTAACCGATTTAACCGAAATCCATTTTAAGCTCAAATTTCGCACAGATTCTTGCTATGGTTCGAGTTTTAATCATTTACCTATTTTGTGTTCTTGGGTTTCATTTATTAAAATTCCATTTTCAAGAACAATATAAATCAATCATCAAATTTATAAGTTATATACATAGACTATGTTAGATTAATACCATATATAATGAAATTTAAGTAAAAGTTTAAAGGTTAGAAAGTTTCCTTACTTTGATTATAATGATGATGATTTCGGTGGATGATGATGATGGAGATACAATGATGATGATGATTAAGCTTTGAAGATGATTATGGTATAGAGATGATGAGATGAAGATGTTTTTGGAGATGGTGATATTGAAGATGGTGGAGGTGGGGGTGAAGGAGAAAGAACACAGCCTCTGCTGCTGCTGCTTCTCCCTTCTGCTTCCTTCTTTCGATTGCAAACAGAAGCCACAAATAATTGATGTGTATTGGGTTGGTGAGTCTCACAATGGAGGGAAATATAGTATAAAAATGAACGGGAGTGGGAGTATACAGGGTTATGTCCCAAAATTATTGAAGTTAGGTGATGGATTTTAGTCCGTTAGTTCGGGTACGGGTATAATTTGTGCAATATAAAATATAATATTTTATATTTTTATTTTGTAGATGCTCTCCTGGTTCGTTATTTAAATTTAGAATAATGAGATTTTCATTATTTTAGACTGTTGTACAAATTTGTACGTTTTACTGCGCGTATCCAATTGGGTGCCAAATTTCAGTTAGATTATGATTTCATATTTTGAGGTATTGTTCCAAATACTTTCAAACGTAAAAGAAAAATAGAATTTTTATGATTTGTGATCTCTGGGTATGTTTTACAATTGTTTCTGTTCGTTTTGTAATACGTTTTATATAAAACGTATATCTAAGTCGTTTTATCTATATGTTATAATTGTAAAAATACTCGTAATTAATAATTTCGTTATTAATTATTTTGCGTCACAAACTTTTTGTATTTATTTTGTCGGATTCGTTTATATGCGATTCTCCAATAACCGTTCCATGTTATATATATATTTATATATATAATACTTTTAGACTTTGGGTATTGCATGTATAAAATACATGAATTAAAAGTTTAAATTCGGAGCGAATTTTGGGTCATTTTTGACCGGGTGTCACATTCTCCCCTTGTTAGGAGAATTTCGTCCCGAAATTCATTCGTAGTAATTATTAGAATGTTGAAGTAATAGTCTGTGCATATTCTAAGGAAGTGTGTTTGTTGACTATGAGTGATATAACCTCAGTCTAATGTTACCTTCCTTCCCTTGTTAGGCTAATGCCCTACTGGCCATTAAAGGAATAGAGGAAGTGTGTTGTAATGTAATTGGCCATTTTGTCGGTAAGACGAGGTCAGTCGGTCATTCAATGTGTAGCTACGTTTGTACTAGTAGCCTAAAGTAAAGTAGTAATCTTTTACTGTATTCATACAGCTTATAACGGGCAGTAGTGTCGTAACATAACTTAGACTCTATCAGTTTCATATAGAAACGAGAGGGTTTAGCATAAATTAATCTTACCTGGGATGTTACCCAGTATATAAAAGTTAACCGGCACGTTTTCCGGTATAAGACGGTATAGGATATGTTATTCCTATACATATGAGCTAAACCTCGTCTCATATAGAAACCATTAGAAACTAAATTATCATTTTTCCCTAACCCTATTGTGCACTTAGAATCTAGGGAAAACATACAAGGTATCAAGCAGCAATTAAAACCTATCAAGTAAGTAGTATAAAGGCAGTCAGGTTATGTATGAGTGACCATACCAGAGTTGAGCAAGTCAATAAGTCTCGGGTCCTGATCGTCCTCCTTAGTTTTGAGTACATAGAACCTACCTCTAGCAGGGTTGTTTTTCAGCTTTGGGCAGTCCCTCTTGAAATGCCTGGTACCATTGCACTCATAGCAGGTCTTGTTTGTTGAAGTGTCGGTACCAGTGAAGTTTGCTTTGCAGTCTTTGGTTAGGTGTCCAAATCGCTTGCATTTGGTGCAAGGACATAGACCATCATGATGAAGTTTGCACTTAGAGCAATAGGGCTTGCTTTCTTTGTACCCTATCTTGTCATCAGATTCAGAAGCGTTGGCCTTAGTAGTTGCAGGCTTCTTGTTAGCTTGGCTCTGATTCCCAGAGCTTCCATCAGCTTTCCTCTTGCTATCTCCCGAGCTGTTTCTAGTATTTTTGTCGCCAGCGGTTCCTTGACGAACCATTTGTGCCATCAGTTTGTGTGCCATACGTACTGTACCATGAAATGTGGGAGAGTTTGATGAAGTAACCATCCCCTGAATTTGTGGAGGAAGTCCCCAGAGATAGCGCTCAATTCGCTTGGATTCCGTATCAACCATAGATGGGCACAGGTGTGCTAACTGATTGAATCGAGAAGTGTAGCCGGCAATATCATTCCCTTGAGTGGTGAGATTCCAGAATTCCGCCTCGAGCTGTTGGATTTCATCCCTAGGACAATACTCATCCTTGAGCATTTTCTTCAGCTCATCCCAAGGAGTTTCCAAAGCAATGTCTTGGCCCACAGAGTCAGCGTAAGTGTTCCACCATGTCAGAGCATCATCCATGAAAATGTAGGTAGAGAACTTGACCTTACAGTCCTCAGCGCAGTTGCAGATGCGAAAGACTGACTCTGTCTTTTCCAGCCATCGTAACAACCCAATGGCACCTTCAGTGCCGTTGAAATTTAAAGGTTTGCAGCTAAGGAAATCCTTGTAGGTGCAAGGTTTTACCACAGTGGTACTTGGTGGTGTTTCAGCGTCGTCAGATCGTCGTCGCTCAGCACTTAGTGCGTCAGCAACCAGTTGATCAACCTGAGCTTGGGTGTACTTTTGGTGTCGTGGAGGCATGTTCCTTCAATGAAAATAAGGGACATGTCAGAGTTTCGTATAAGAATATGATCATCGTAGTTGTATATATAATGGTAATATATCCCAACACAAGTGACAATCAATGATGTAAAATAATAAAGATTGTAATCATTCGACATGCGAGTTCAAAAGATTACAAGAGTTGAAATTTGTGATAAGTTTTCGAGAATTTTGTAACATCAATGTTTGAAATAAAATGATGTCACTAATGTTCATGGTAGGAAGGATGTGAAACGAGGTTTTCCTTTAAGGTGTATGATATCTGGCGGAATAGGCTGTCAGCTCTAATGATCCTACGAAATAAGTAACGGAAGCCTATACAACGATAGCCTAAAGTATACCTATTCCCACTGTTAACTATAACGGTGAAATAATGCTGCAGACGTTACGTGAGAAAGTTGGCTGTACTATAACAGGTGTGTTACCAAGTATCTTATGCCTATTATTATATATCACATATAATAATTCATAGTTTGTTAAGACAAGTATATACCATATATATTTATATGTAGATATATATCCACCTAGTTGTGTCTAGCATAGACAAGTATGAGTCCCGGTTCCCTCGTGGTCAGAGTCAACTATTGCATTCCTGTTCAACATGACCATTTCAAGTCTCACATCATCTTCATTTAATTGTACATAGTTGATCAGGCTATGTTAAATTAAACTTGTATGATGTAATCCCTGAGCCAATCATACCTAATAAAGAATACTGCCTAACGGTCATAGTCTAGGCCCACTACATGCAACCTAGTTCACTATAACCTTAGGCTCTGATACCAATCTGTCACACCCCCTAATTCGGGCTGCGGAAGCGAATCGGGTCGGGGCGTGACTAATCAATAATCAAAGCACAAGATATATAGTAAACGACTCTAAATGAGACGTTTTAGAAAATACATTGCAATACAGTACATTACATAAGTTTTCAAAAGTAATAAGTCATAAAGATACATCATTAGTGAGTTCGCAAACTGATTCTAAAGATTTTAAATACATAATCCTAGTACAAAAGATAATGTCAGTAAAATCTTCATAAGTGTTTATGCATGCTACTCGTACTAGCTTAGCATATAAGTAGATCCTGCTGGACCATCCTACTGCTGCTGCGTACCTGAGAATGCATCACTAAAAGGTCAACCAAAAGGTTGGTGAATCTCACAGGTTTATAGTAAGTACAGTTTTGAACACATCAATTGTAAAAGTAAGTAATAGTTGCACGTATGCAATAATTTCGATATACATTGCCATGAGCACCATAGTTGAAGCTTAACAGTAAGTAAGTAATTGCCCTCGTGAATGCTAATCCAAAAACATTCATATGTAACGAGTAGAAAACACCTGTTTATACGAGTACGGTTCGTGGTGGCGCTACCACCCCAGGTGGGGATTGTCAGTCCCATATGGATCCATATACTAAAACTCGCGCTTATCCCATAACTAACAACTATGATTCAGAGGACTTCATTGGATTAATCGTAACTCATGCATTTCAGTAAGTCTGTAAGTCGGTATAGTTTGCAAAATGGTAAATTTGTAGGTCGGTCATGCAGTAAGTATATAAGTTGGTAAAACAATACATTTGCACATGTAATCAATTAAATCAAGTAATGCATCTCCCCCAAAGTAAAAACAGTAAAAAGAGGCTGTGAGACTCACCTGAGTCTGAATGTGACTGTGATGTGAGAGCTAGCAAATAGTAGCAAATCGTTGCCCAAATAAAGTTAACCTATACCAAATAAGTGTATTAACATAAGTACTTGACTGTTGGTCAAACTATGTTAACTATTTAATTGTTTTAGAAGAAATATGTTGGTTTCTTATATGGTACGAATCGCTGGTGACGATATTTAGAAGTTTGCTTGAATACATGTATATTACTATTATGATCTTTGCATTTGAAATAATACTAAACCTTTTAATCGTTTGTGGATACCTTTATCCAAAAATATAACCGTATAAATAATTAATGTCAACTGTGTGTATATATATATATATATATATATATATATATATATATATATATATATATATATATATATATATGTAGGTTTATTATTAGTCAAGTTATATATATGTACACTTATATATATCTATGATAGTCGTCTTTTTTATCGTTTATATAAATATAAATGTATGTATATTTATTTTGTACGTTGTTGTCGTGCGCATTTTTATTTCGTTTAAAAAGAATTTTTATATTTTATAAAAGTTGACATAATTATTTATTTATTTTTACTCAAATTTTTATGATATGCTATTTATCATTATATTTATTTATGTGTGTTAGGGTAATTATTTAAATAAAAGGACAATAGAAAAAAATAAAAAAAAATCATAGGTCCAAGACTCGAACTTGCGACCTGTTGGTGCTGCTTCTACTAAAGACTTTAACCACTAGGCTACTAGCCCATTTTTGTTATTATATGGCAAGTATGTGTATTTAAATGTTAGTGAATGGATAAGATAAATGGGTTTTAAAGGCCAACAAAATTAAAAAAAAAAAGAGTAAACTCAGGTCACAGGTATCGAACCTGTGACCTTTCGCTCAACACCAACCATCCTTACCAGTCGACCATCGCTTACATTTGTTAATCATTTACCAAACCTTATTTATATGGTGTTAGTGAGTAAGCAAAATGCTTGTGTTTTATGCCATGCTTACCAGCAACGTACAGAGGGTGTAACCGATTTAACCGAAATCCATTTTAAGCTCAAATTTCGTACAGATTCTTGCTATGGTTCGAGTTTTAATCATTTACCTATTTTGTGTTCTTGGGTTCATTTATTAAAATTCCATTTTCAAGAACAATATAAATCAATCATCAAATTTATAAGTTATATACATAGACTATGTTAGATTAATACCATATATAATGAAATTTAAGTAAAAGTTTAAAGGTTAGAAAGTTTCCTTACTTTGATTATAATGATGATGATTTCGGTGGATGATGATGATGGAGATACAATGATGATGATGATTAAGCTTTGAAGATGATTATGGTATAGAGATGATGAGATGAAGATGTTTTTGGAGATGGTGATATTGAAGATGGTGGAGGTGGGGGTGAAGGAGAAAGAACACAGCCTCTGCTGCTGCTTCTCCCTTCTGTTCCTTCTTTCGATTGCAAACAGAAGCCACAAATAATTGATGTGTATTGGGTTGGTGAGTCTCACAATGGAGGGAAATATAGTATAAAAATGAACGGGAGTGGGAGTATACAGGGTTATGTCCCAAAATTATTGAAGTTATGTGATGGATTTTAGTCCGTTAGTTCGGGTACGGGTATAATTTGTGCAATATAAAATATAATATTTTATATTTTTATTTTGTAGATGCTCTCCTGGTTCGTTATTTAAATTTAGAATAATGAGATTTTCATTATTTTAGACTGTTGTACAAATTTGTACGTTTTACTGCGCGTATCCAATTGGGTGCCAAATTTCAGTTAGATTATGATTTCATATTTTGAGGTATTGTTCCAAATATTTTCAAACGTAATAGAAAAATAGAATTTTTATGATTTGTGATCTCTGGGTATGTTTTACAATTGTTTCTGTTCGTTTTGTAATACGTTTTATATAAAACGTATATCTAAGTCGTTTTATCTATATGTTATAATTGTAAAAATACTCGTAATTAATAATTTCGTTATTAATTATTTTGCGTCACAAACTTTTTGTATTTATTTTGTCGGATTCGTTTATATGCGATTCTCCAATAACCGTTCCATGTTATATATATATTTATATATATAATACTTTTAGACTTTGGGTATTGCATGTATAAAATACATGAATTAAAAGTTTAAATTCGGAGCGAATTTTGGGTCATTTTTGACCGGGTGTCACAATTTACACTTAAAAGTCTGAAGATTAATTTTTGACATCTAAGAGCACACGGAGTGGATATCATTCAGACGCGGTTTTTGCTCTAGAACGCCGTCGAACGGCGTTCTCCCACATCATCGTAGCGTTACCGCCAACGTTCCGGGCAATGTTCTCGAACAGCGTTTGCTTCCGAACGCTGCTTTCTCCTCTTTTCTTTTTCTTATCCTTTTTTCTTTATACGTTTTCCTTTAATTTTGTGGGTGTTTTGTGCTGCTCGTGTTTGTTTTTTTTTTTTCAGAGTATCAGGCATGTGTAGGGAAGGCAGTGATCACCCGATCCGATGGATATCCACCCGATCCATCCACTTAATGGTGGATATGAACGATCTAAATGGATGAATAGTGAATATGGATATGGATGTGGATGAATAGTGGATCGGATATGGATGAAAATTTATCATCCGTGGATTTATCCATTTCACCCGAATATATATATATATATATATAGGATTGGGATCGAGGGAGAAGGTTTTAAAAGTGGAGAAATTGGAGAAGGAATTCTGACCATCAAATCATTGAATCAACGGATGAGATGAGTCAAGGGAAAATTTAAAAATACGGCTGGGATTTGTGAAGGGGTGGGGGCAAATTGGTCCATTCGGTCTATTTTTTAAAAAGGAATGTAAATCATTTTTAATACGGTATTAACTAGCGATCGGTTTGCATCATCTTCTCAATTGAAACCCTCCATCTTATTCTTACACCTGCGTGTACCAAAAAATCCAAAACCCTATGTGTGATTCATCAATCTGAGTGATGCTATCAAATTGATTATCACGTTTTTTTTAATTTTAGTGCAACCTTGAATCGGCGCTGAATCTAGGGGTGCGAAATAACGGTTTGGTTCGTGTTGTTGGGATGAAGAAACGGGCTGCTCAGAAATCACTGAATATGAAGCATTCGAAACCAAAAGGTACTCCATTTTATCTTCAGTACCTGATTTGATTGTGTTATTTTTTGGGGACACATATATTTAGGATTTTTTTATATAAAAAACTCTGTGATTACCTTGTTGTGGTGTTGTAGTATTTAATTTTGAATTGAATCCAACCATGTAATACTTGTGATTGAATTTTTTTTTTTTTCTGAATCAAGTTGGTGCACAATCGATTTACTGAGTTGTAGGTTGCATTGATGATATAGTTTTAACGGTGTGTTGATCGTGTTTGTTCGTATTAATACAATGGGAACTAGTTTTATGCTGAATCAAATGGTTTTTATCTAGAATCAGTGTTGTATGAAGTGCGTTGAGTCAATGGTTTGGTTATATGTGGCCTGTTAAACTAATGGTTTAAGGTACTTGTTACAAGACTAGTTATATTTCTAAAGTGCAGAACAGTGTTGTTTATTTTGTGCTAGTATGTTTAAAGATAAATTTTAGCCTACATATAAGGGTGCAAGTTACAATTGATGTTAGAGTTGCAAATTGAAGTCGAAAATATATTTTAGGTGCCACGCTAGTCAGAGTAAATTGTGATTATTGAATGACCTCTAGGTGCTGAATCAGTGACGAGTAGACAGTCCGAGGGCTAGATTGGTGTAACTACACTATTAAATGCCTCAACGAAAGTCGAGAATCGTGGAAGGAAGATGATTCAACTTGCTACTTCACTGGGCCTTTGACGTTTTTGATTGTAAGTATGCGAAGGCCTTTATTTCTTTGATCATGATTTTTTTTGTAGACAACAAAAACATAGATTATTTGATGAGTAGTTCAGTATTTTAATGTGCCGAATCAAATAAGACAAATTACTGAATCAGTTGTTTGTTATGCCTTGTAGTATTGAAATAAACAAATGAATCAGTATGGAAAAATGACGAATCAATTTAAAAAAAAAAAGAAGAGGAATCAGTGTTTTAAATGACTGCATGTATTTGGTTTATGAAAGCACCCATTTTTAAAAATGATTGAATATGAAAGCACCCATTTTTAAAAATGATTGAAGCTTGGGTACTACTCACTGATTCCATGTGGCAGTATGAATTAAAGTTGATTTCTATTATCTATGAAGTTTTGCACGTGAAAGATTGTAACGATGTTATTTCTATGCAGATTTTTTATCTAAGTTGCACGGTTGCAAAAGGAGATACAACTAGATGCAGTAATGTTCTTATCTAATGTTTTAAAAGTATTGTTTTTTCAAAAGGGTGGAATGCTTAAATATTTGCGATGCATAGTAGTTATTAGTTATGCGAGTCTTATTGGTGACGTGCCTATTATTGTGAGTTGCTTAGCAGAATCATAGAGGTAAAATGACTGAATCATAAAGGAAAATGACTGAATCAGTATGTTGCCTAACTGAATCACAGTGTTGTGCATATTTGGGCATGGTATGTACATGTTTAAGCAGAAAATATATAATTTTTCATGTTCATATTTTTTAAGGCTGAATAAAATTGTAACCATGTTTGAACAATGGTGTACAAATCGCGCTATGGTGCAACGTATAGAGTAATTGTCACATGACGCAAGGATGTTACCAAATCAAAATATAGTAATCTCTGAATCAGAATGTTTCATCATGTGAATCATTTTGCCCACGTAGCAGATGTTGTCACGGTGATGAAGACATAAAGGATACAAAACGTTGTAGGATAGTTTCTCTAAAAACGGTTGCACGAAAGATTAAGAAGGTTCTTGCAACTTGAGTTATATGGTTTTATATCATCGGGAACATCGGGCACCCAATATGGTACGCCTTCCGTGGAGACATGCATAACCCCAACTGATATTGTGTTCATCACCGTTCCATTGCCTGTTCATAAAGTTTAAAACACTCATAAATACATAAACGAATCAAGCGAAAGTGACAACACATATGCTACCATGCTATACATATTTTTATTTGGTCGAAACACTTATATTAGTTATTGAATCAAAGTCATTTTTAAATATAACTTACTTGGTTCAGATGTGCTTGCAATATCATCGGAATCATCGGTTGAATACGAATCTACAACTTCCATCACTTGATCGCCATCCGCCATTTCGATTAACCGTAAATCAAATACTAATACAATGACTTATGAATTGCTCCCAATTTTGATCACAGATCCTTGTTCAAAGTCGGTCAAGAATTCGATAGCAGGTATCATTTTATAGGATGTTAATTGTAGGAAAAAATGCACCAAAGTTGAGTATAAAAAAACGAGATTGCAGGTTTCAAGTTATAAAATATCCACGTAGAATATATAAACCCCAGTGAATAAATTATCCGATGAAGATTCAGCAATATTCGATTATCAAACCAATATTGAAAAGTTAATGGAGCCTAAGATAATGGAGCCTAATATCAAGCCCGATATGAAAGATAATGGAGTGTAATACATGCCAAACTTATTAAAACTACTATCATTTTTAATAGCAGACCATCTTTAATAGCAGATCATTTTGAAAATGAGATGAAAAAATATTAGGGGTGCGTTTAGTTGTGGAAAATTTTTCCAAATTTTCCATCTCTAATTTTCTAAGAAATGGGAAGAGTTTTCATTTTCTAGAAAAGTGTTGAAAATTTGGAAAACATGTTCAAATGTTGTTGTATTTTCCATTTTGGAAAAACTAGTTGAGAATGAAAGGGTTTGGAAAATTTTGGAAAAGTGGGGGTGGTATTATAAAGGAGAAAAGTGGAAAATTTAGAAAAGTGAGGGGAGGTAGTTTTCCATCTCCCCCTTATAACTTGGAAAATCCACTTTTCCATTTTCTAGGAAATTTTTTTGGAAAAAACCCATTTTGAACACATTTCCCACTTTTCCACTTTTCTTGGAAAAATTTTCTGGAAAAACCCCCTGTTTTCCTTCAACTAAACGCAACCTAGGTGATTGTTTCCTAAAATAATAGAGTCTAATGCTAGCACTAAAAAAATGTCCACATTAATGCATTTAATATTTATGATATTGAAATAAAATAACTAATTTATAATTGACTAATATACCCTTTGACCTGAAAATGAGATGAATGGCCAGGATTCCTTCTCCCTCTTCTCCACAAAATTTTCCTTCTTTTTGGATCCTCCAACTATATATATATATATATATATATATATATATATATATATATATATGTGTGTGTGTGTGTGTGTGTGTGTGTGTGTGTGTGTGTGTGTGTGTGTGTGTGTGTATATGTGTGTGTGTGTGTGTCGCACCCCCAAATTCGGGTTGCGGAAGCGAATCGGGTCGGGGCGCGACTAATTACATATCAAGCACACAAGGTATAATGAACGACCACTATATGCGTCGTTTTGAACTTGTATTAATAAAAACATAAGTTTACATCAAAATAATGTTTACATTAGCTCAGTTACTGAAATTGAGAGATTTACGCAATTAAATCTCTGATTGTATGAATGCTGACTCGAGCTAATGATTTCTGCTTGGGCAGTCCAACCTACTGCTGTGTACCTGTGATACATGCTAAAATGGGTCAGCAAAACACTGGTGAGCTCACAGGTTTGTATGTCAACATAATTGTATGAACCGCAAGATTTATAATTGAATTTAAAATGCAATTAAGCAAAATAAAAGTTATACAGCCATGAGCACATAGTCTGAGCTTAACTTGAGTGTCAGGTCCAATTAAGGAAACCCAACTGAGGTGCCTCCTACGAGTGCCTAATCCACACTCGTCTTCCCAAATGCTAATACATCCGTTTGACCAGTTAGTGCGTGCTAACCCGGACGAGGATTATCAATCCTATATGATATCATATACTAACATTCACGCTACAAATGTATTACCAGACTATGCTATGGAGGGCTTTAGTGATTAGTTGAAAACAACTCATGTAGTATATAACACCCCTCATTTAAACACATTATTATATTGAATTTGCTCGAAAGCGGAAGTCCCAAACTATAATCAATCATATAATATATATAAAAACATAAACTTTTTCCCATCAAAACCTGGTATCCGACAGTTCAAATCTTATTTCAATGTTAATATCACCAGAGCGAGGTGTTATATAATTACAAAACAATACATTACTGATTTAGTCAAATCAGATATCAGAGTGAACGCTAGTTCATCAAACATTCCCTTCCAGGTCAACAACTTCACGCTTAGTCAACTATCCAACCTTAATCTGCAAGGAAGGGAAGATGTGGGGGATTAGCACAACGCTAAGTGAGAAGATCAATAAACAACAGCTCAACTTGGTACAACAACTTGCTTCCAACTAATAATCATATTCAACCAACTAGTCAACAACAACTTTATTTTCACACATACAACTGGCGACATATAGAGGACCGGTAGTTCTTGAGATAACCCACTCTAAGAACACTTTGAAACCATCTGCTGGCCAAAACAGAGGTTTAACCGACTACTTGGTGCTATTAACCCAAGCAACACAGGCTACGACAAATAAACTTGTACTAAGACCCTGTGTTACCTAACTAATAGCGAACCCAAGCCCAGCCCCATGCTGGCCTCCGTCTCAACGATGCCCAAAGGCAACATATCAACACACAGCAACAACTTTAGTAATCACATGTCAACACACTATCATCATATCAACAGTTCAGGTCAATAGTTTACTATCAGTATTATTACTAAGAAACCGCAACATCATGGCAGGAAAGCAACAGTAATAATACAATTACCAGTTGTAACAAATCTGTTACAACCAAATCAAACTGAAGGTTATTGACCCACTCACCGTTACCTCAGTCGTCCCACTCGGTAGTCTAATGTCACCGAGTCTTCTCAGTTTATCTGGAAACACAACAATATAACTCAAGTCAGTTACGTATCTCAACTGATAGTACTTATGAAATCAACAACATGAATTAAGCGATTATATCAATAATCAATCTAAATCCCTTAATCATACTTCACATGATTACATTAATCGAATCTCATAATAGCTAAGTTATAATTTCATTTATAACTTATCAACTTGGATTATGATTTACATTATTCAAGCTATCACGTTAATAATCCAATCACGAGTACTATAATACATCATCATGGATATTATCCCTTTCCGATCATTTATCCTCATCTTATATGATCACATATAAACGTACTTATTAACACGTATTTACTATCAATATATTATATTTCATTTCAACAATCTTTCATAATTTAGTCCATCGTATCACAACTCGATTTAGTGTGTTATTAACTCATAACAATGTATCATTGATCATAATATATCTTATAATCATCAACAAGTTAATTATTTCAACAATCGAAATGCGTTTCAAAAACTTAAAATAAAAGTGCCCTGAGAACAGATGAAGCCGCCGGCTTGGCCATGGAAGCCGCCGGCTTTCCATGGCTAGCCGCCGGGTCACCCCATGAATCCGCCGGGTGAATTACGTTTTAAGCAAACAGAAGTAAATCGCGTTTTAAAGGTTATACAAGCCGCCGGTTTAGGTGTTTAAGCCGCCGGCTTCCCTGTGTTTTGTATCAAGCCGCCGGCTTCAAGAGGAAGCCGCCGGCTTCCTATGAACCAAGAACTGGCCGCCGGCTAAAGGTAGTACCCGGCGGGTACACCACCCAGACCAGCGAACTGCTGCTGCAGTTCCAACTCAAATCCGAAACAAAACCACAAAATCACAACACCAAAGTATCTAATTGATTATATACAACAATAAACACTTTATGTTACTAATCAACTAACCATATCATTATATATCATCATTCATCACAATCATAATCTAAAAACCCTAAATTAATAATATGTATACAAGTATATGATGAACAAGATTGAGAAATCAAACTTACTAGCAAAAGAAGGAGGTTATGATGATGAAGATAAAGAAGCTACAATCACAAGATCATCAAGCAACTTTCTTTCTTTTCTTTTGATTTCTAAGATATGTATGTATGTGTGTTAGTTGAGAGGAAAAATCAAGAAAACAAATAAATAAGAAAAGGGTCGGTCCATTTATTAACCGACTTAAAACATTGGGTATTTTATACCCGCCCTAAATCTATTGTCTGGCACTTAGTTACTATCTGCGTGAAATTTATTTTATTGTACCGTCATCTACAACTATTTAAAACAGACAACATTTTATTATCCACAATAAGTCCTGAGACTTAAATCATCAAGTTTCACAATTTACACAATTATATCAATTAATTTCTAAAATGATTAAATATTCAATTTAAAATAGAAAACGACCAGACCGGTTCTGAGGATGTTACAAATCTCCCCACCTTTAGGAGATTTCGTCCTCGAAATCTAATCTTATCCGACAACTCAAGGTAACCTACCTTTATCTAGGTCACACATTATATTTGATATTAACTTTTAAATTCTGTCTTCGAAAATCATCAACCGCTGAAATCCACAAAAGTATAGATAACTTCATCATTCGCAATTCAATAATCCATCGCATTACAGATTTCAAGTTTTACTCAACTCATATCGGATCATAAATTACCGCAAAATTTCATTTGTGTCCACAACCGTTCATCAATATTCCGTTTTCAAACTCTAATTCATCCACTAACAATCTCACAAGAAAATCATCCGAGATAAAAACTCTCTCATAACAATCTCAATCAAAATTTTAACCTACTCTCGAAAAATACAAATCCACTGATGGTCACCTGTTCACATTCCTCAAGTTAAAATTCAAATCATACTCAATCGGTAATTCATATTTCTTTAGGTGTAAACTCAACCCACGAACACATTCGTTGTAACTCATATTCCGAGGTATATTAATCCTCATCATAATTTCTCAACACACATCTCACAACCCGCTTACAATTGATACTCCATTACTGATCGAACCATCGAACACAATTTTAAATTTCCTGTGCGATCATATTTCAAGATTTTCATAACAACAAAACTTGAACACCAGATGAAATAATCTTTAATTCTTCATCATTGATCAACGATACAGATCAATCCATCAATTTCAACTAATCAATTTTGGTTTTATCCACTAATAAAAATATTTCAAAATACATTAATTTCTGCCACCATTCATTATCACATCTCAAACAATTGCACATTTTGATAATATCAGCTAATCAAACACTTTCACCAATGATTTCTCCATTTCATGGTCATACCAATACTGACAACTTTAATGATCAACTCAGATGCTACAACGCATTTAACAATATCCAACATAGCATCCAACTTATGAACACAATATCAACTTCAATCCATTGAGTTATAATAAATTAACTACTCTTTACTCAACCCGAATTATCACATAAGAGGTTTACCATAACATTCCTTTGAGAATTATCAAGTCCATCAAGGTCTCAAACTAAGCAACTATCAATCAATCCACCAGATTAAATGTATCCCCATAATATAAAATAACTCATGTCACAAGTCCTTCCCAAGGCATACTCAAATACCTTAAGATTTGGCGCAATACCAAAAATCACATCTTTAAATCAAGGTTAAAATAACTCATTCAACAAACTTGTGTCAATAAAACATGACGACAACTCAATCCCAATGATCCACATTCACTAGTTAAACTTAGGCATAAATAGTTCTCCAAATCTTTCAAACAACATAGGGATAATCAACTTTTCAATGTTTCCAAAACCATTTCCAACACCGGTTTATGTTCCGATCTAACTACTGAATAATCAACGTGTTATCAATCAACAGTTATAATGTCAACCAGGAAGTTGCCACTTCCGGATAATTAAACTCATTAACCACACATGCATCTTTTATTCCCATCACATATATCGAAATGTATAATATCAATTACAAGTAATATAACAAATAGTCAACCGCATTTCCTTTAATTCAACTCAGGGAATCATACCAGTCAGTATTTTACAATTCAACACTTTAATTCCGTAATCTCATCAACTACAATAATTCTTTCCAAAGAGAGACACATTCGATTCAACAATATAATTCTCTTTTTACAATTTCAAGAATCAGTCACAACAACATTATATGCTCAATCCAATCTTTATAATTACTCGATATCGTCCTTCCTACAATTTTAACTCGTTCAACAAAGTTGACATATCACAATTATTTATTCCACTAAAATCTCAGCAATATAACCAAGCTTACAACAATCATGGCTGATTCAACAATTAGTCATGGAATATCCACTCATTCAACATATAATTTAACTCGTTTTAATCCAATATTTCCCAACCAATAATATTTTACCGTCCATCTTATCAATATATACAATTATTGGCAATCACACCATATGCTACTAATAGTTTCATCAACGGGCAACAAATCTCTTTTCAAAAGTTCAACGTACACAGTTCAACAAATTTATATTCTTCACATACACATTTCCGAATTCAACAACCCAATAAATTTCTCGCATCTTTCGAATCAACCACAAGACTCACCCAACAAGGATATTTGTTAATTTCTTTTAATCTTTAACATTATGTTTACCCAAATCAAGCCAATCCTATATCCACTAAGGTTTGACACAATCAACAATTTATCAATCATAATGACCATCAGTCAAACACACAATTCCAGTCACTATTACAGTAACAGAAACTACCTTATTAACAATCTTTATTCTAAAGAATAAATCACTAGGGTCACTAACAACTTATCACACAACTTACAACAATTAAGCATATAGATACAACTAGTTCAAAGCAATTAAGTAAAAGCTAATACAAGGTAAATACGAGTGTACCTGTAATAGCGTCATCCATCTCGACAGTGTCATCAACTGTCATCGGAAAATCTACCAACTGCGGACTCTAGTTTCTTCCGCTTATGGCCAGAAGACGACGAGACACCGACCAAACCCGAATCTTGACTTATCTTTTCTGGACACTGCCCCGCACGATGACCTTCTCGTTGACAATTCCAACACACTTTCTCGGGATAATCACAATCTCTGACTTTATGTCCGATCGATCCACATTTAATACATCTTGTAGTTTGAGGAGTACATCTTCCCGTATGCCTAGTTTTACAATCATTACACCAAGAAGATTGATCATTTACAATACTCTGACTCCTTGACTTTCTGCTCTGTCTTTTATGTTTACCTTTACACGACGATTCACTTTCAACTGGATATATCATCTCTTCTTTATTCCGTTTATTCTGAACTCTTAATTCATTATCTGCTAGTCGAGCTAAAGCAAAAGCATCGGCTAAAGAGTTTGCCAATCTCACTGAAGTACGGTATTCTAGTGGCAATGTTTCAATAAAATGATCTATCTTTGTTCTATCATCAGGTACCCATTGATGTACAAATCTCAATTTCTCAGTAAACTTGTCAATCAACTCATCAATCGTTATTCCATCCGTTAATTTTAATCCTATGAATTCCTGTCTAACACGCGACACATCAAATTCAGAACAATATTGTCTACATACCTCATGATAGAAGTCTCTCCACTGAATAGATGCTTTCTGCTGTGGCGTCATATTTACTGTAACCGAATCCCACCAAAACATTGCTTGGCCTTTCAAGAGCTGAACAGCATAAAGAACTTTAAATTTATCATCACATTGGCTAATCTCAAATTTTCTCTCCATGTCCCGCAACCATTCTAGTGTAACCGCTGGATCAAAACTTCCATAATACTTTGGAGGCTTACACGACATAAATGTAGCAAAAGAACAACTCTTTTCCGCACAAGAGGCATCCGTTCTCGAGGAACCTTCGTGGATACGGGTCGAGTGCTCGTGTCCTGCCATATCTGTACTGAACACAACAATAACAACAACAACTCGCAACTTGTTAATCGTTAGTACTCATTAAATCAACTACTTCTCAACTTAACTAAACCCCACATCATGGAATGTTTGACTAACACATAAATAGATTTGGGATTGAACACTTACCACGTTCAATTCACCCAAACCTATGCTCTGATACCAACTTATAACACCCCTCATTTAAACACATTATTATATTGAATTTGCTCGAAAGCGGAAGTCCCAAACTATAATCAATCATATAATATATATAAAAACATAAACTTTTTCCCATCAAAACCTGGTATCCGACAGTTCAAATCTTATTTCAATGTTAATATCACCAGAGCGAGGTGTTATATAATTACAAAACAATACATTACTGATTTAGTCAAATCAGATATCAGAGTGAACGCTAGTTCATCAAACATTCCCTTCCAGGTCAACAACTTCACGCTTAGTCAACTATCCAACCTTAATCTGCAAGGAAGGGAAGATGTGGGGGATTAGCACAACGCTAAGTGAGAAGATCAATAAACAACAGCTCAACTTGGTACAACAACTTGCTTCCAACTAATAATCATATTCAACCAACTAGTCAACAACAACTTTATTTTCACACATACAACTGGCGACATATAGAGGACCGGTAGTTCTTGAGATAACCCACTCAAAGAACACTTTGAAACCATCTGCTGGCCAAAACAGAGGTTTAACCGACTACTTGGTGCTATTAACCCAAGCAACACAGGCTACGACAAATAAACTTGTACTAAGACCCTGTGTTACCTAACTAATAGCGAACCCAAGCCCAGCCCCATGCTGGCCTCCGTCTCAACGATGCCCAAAGGCAACATATCAACACACAGCAACAACTTTAGTAATCACATGTCAACACACTATCATCATATCAACAGTTCAGGTCAATAGTTTACTATCAGTATTATTACTAAGAAACCGCAACATCATGGCAGGAAAGCAACAGTAATAATACAATTACCAGTTGTAACAAATCTGTTACAACCAAATCAAACTGAAGGTTATTGACCCACTCACCGTTACCTCAGTCGTCCCACTCGGTAGTCTAATGTCACCGAGTCTTCTCAGTTTATCTGGAAACACAACAATATAACTCAAGTCAGTTACGTATCTCAACTGATAGTACTTATGAAATCAACAACATGAATTAAGCGATTATATCAATAATCAATCTAAATCCCTTAATCATACTTCACATGATTACATTAATCGAATCTCATAATAGCTAAGTTATAATTTCATTTATAACTTATCAACTTGGATTATGATTTACATTATTCAAGCTATCACGTTAATAATCCAATCACGAGTACTATGATACATCATCATGGATATTATCCCTTTCCGATCATTTATCCTCATCTTATATGATCACATATAAACGTACTTATTAACACGTATTTACTATCAATATATTATATTTCATTTCAACAATCTTTCATAATTTAGTCCATCGTATCACAACTCGATTTAGTGTGTTATTAACTCATAACAATGTATCATTGATCATAATATATCTTATAATCATCAACAAGTTAATTATTTCAACAATCGAAATGCGTTTCAAAAACTTAAAATAAAAGTGCCCTGAGAACAGATGAAGCCGCCGGCTTGGCCATGGAAGCCGCCGGCTTTCCATGGCTAGCCGCCGGGTCACCCCATGAATCCGCCGGGTGAATTACGTTTTAAGCAAACAGAAGTAAATCGCGTTTTAAAGGTTATACAAGCCGCCGGTTTAGGTGTTTAAGCCGCCGGCTTCCCTGTGTTTTGTATCAAGCCGCCGGCTTCAAGAGGAAGCCGCCGGCTTCAAGAGGAAGCCGCCGGCTTCCTATGAACCAAGAACTGGCCGCCGGCTAAAGGTAGTACCCGGCGGGTACACCACCCAGACCAGCGAACTGCTGCTGCAGTTCCAACTCAAATCCGAAACAAAACCACAAAATCACAACACCAAAGTATCTAATTGATTATATACAACAATAAACACTTTATGTTACTAATCAACTAACCATATCATTATATATCATCATTCATCACAATCATAATCTAAAAACCCTAAATTAATAATATGTATACAAGTATATGATGAACAAGATTGAGAAATCAAACTTACTAGCAAAAGAAGGAGGTTATGATGATGAAGATAAAGAAGCTACAATCACAAGATCATCAAGCAACTTTCTTTCTTTTCTTTTGATTTCTAAGATATGTATGTATGTGTGTTAGTTGAGAGGAAAAATCAAGAAAACAAATAAATAAGAAAAGGGTCGGTCCATTTATTAACCGACTTAAAACATTGGGTATTTTATACCCGCCCTAAATCTATTGTCTGGCACTTAGTTACTATCTGCGTGAAATTTATTTTATTGTACCGTCATCTACAACTATTTAAAACAGACAACATTTTATTATCCACAATAAGTCCTGAGACTTAAATCATCAAGTTTCACAATTTACACAATTATATCAATTAATTTCTAAAATGATTAAATATTCAATTTAAAATAGAAAACGACCAGACCGGTTCTGAGGATGTTACATAGTATTTGTTTGATTTGTACTTGCGTTCAACATGTAAATAAAACGAGCAATGTAATCACACCCCTGATTGAAAAGCAGTGAAATAGGGGCCATGAGACTCACCTGAGACTTGTTTGTTTATCTAAATAGACTTGAATCGATTAGCCTTGGATTGATGTCTGAAGATTTGTAACCTGAGAGCGTTCAATACACGCGGTGGTTATTAATTGAATAGGCGTCTTAGAAGACTACCTTTGTAGTTGTTTGTCCAAATTACCCTGATTTGGTTGATTGACTTGAGTTTTTTGATAACGTGTACGGCCCGTTGGGTATTGTTTGTAATTATAATCTCAACTTTTATTATTATACTTGTGTGGTTGTATACTTAACAAAGAATATATGTCTCGTGTATAAGTTGTATTGTATCCGATTTGTTTGGTATAAAATGTTCCAAGACTTAGGAAAATAACTTCTGTTTTTGGCGACACTAGTTAGGCGACACTAGGTGAGTGTCGCTATAGGCGGCACTTGTTAGGCGACACTTGGTGAGTGTCGCTAGATTTCTGATTTTCGATAGTTGGGCGACACTTGATCAGTGTCGCTATAGGCGACACTTCTAAATTTTTGCGTCACTAAGGGAGTGTCGCTAATATAAATCTGATTAAGTAATTCAGCGACACTTAAGTAGTGTCGCTATAGGGGCGACACTTGGTATAGCGACACTTAGCTAGTGTCGCTAGCACTGTTTTTGGCACACTAGCGACACTTCCAACTGATCGCCGGATTTTGAGCCGAAAACGAGTTTTTCGGCCACCGTTCGGCCCAAATCTTTTACCCAACCCATATTTGGACATTTTAAGTATGGAGAAACAATAAACAACCAAAAATATGCCAAATCGAAAGGTTTCGAGATTTTGTCGGAAACTTACGCAGTGACGAATCAAAATTCCGAAAAGATGAAGTTGTAGATCGTTGCGTGGTGATCGTTTTTCCCTAAATAAGCTTTGCGATTTGGTGACGTTTGGTGGTGTTATTTGGTGAATTTGGATGATGGTGGTGGTTTGGGGTTTTAAAGAGAAAAAGAGGAAGAAAAAGTAGAGAGAGAGAAAGAAATGTGAGAAAATGAGGTGGGGAGGGGTTTTGATGAAAGCCCCTCTTTTTCAGTCTCTGTCCCTGTGCTCTGTGCGGTGTTCGTTTTCCCGATGGTTTAATTGTTTAATTAATTTAATACGCGTTTAAATATACATTTTAAAATGTGAATAATTATCCAATATTTTTGTTGAAGTATTTTACCAAATACTTTATACTTATGTTATAAAATATAACTTGGATTCGTGCGCGCGTTATAATATTTTAATCGCGTAGACGTTATCTGTACGATACGAGATAAATACGAAATATTATAAAAATAATATTTTTGGATATAATTGTTTTATTAAACAATGTTATATTATTTAATAAAATTGTTCACCAACGTCAATATTTATTGAACCGAATTACATTCGATTTGAAACTTGTACGATTTAATCAAATTGAATACTTGTATATATTCAACAATATATATACCAATTGATACATTAATTATCCTAACACGGAACTAATTACATGTATTAGCAGTTGTTTAGGCACTAATTACAAGTCATAATTTGACGGGTGTCACAATATATATATACATATATATACATACATACATATATACATACATACATACATACATACATATATACATATATATATATATATATATATATATATATATATATATATATATATATATATATATGTATATATATATTATGTATATATATATATTATGTATATATATATATTATGTATATATATATACAAATGTAAATTTACATATCCACATACATATAAACCATAAATTATTAAGGTGTCATTCAACATGTGTGATTAACCGATAAACATGGAGAACACATTTACATTTGTCAAATTATATGTTTACTTGTAATTCTAACCAATTGTGCTTCGTTGATTGACAATGTTTGCACGTTTTTGTGAATAGATTTCCGTATGTTACGTTATATATATATTTTTTGGTTACAATATATGCTGGTTTCATTTCATATTAGGAGGAAAAATTTAACATCTTTTGAATATCCAACGTACATCCATTAACCCGCTTAATCCATCGGATATGGATATGGATGGATGAATTGAAATCAAATGGATATGGATACGGATATAGATGAAAATATTTAAATGGATATGGATATGGCATCATCCGATCCATTGCCATCCCTAGGCATGTGTGTGGTATGCAGGATTACAGGAGGAAGGAGGAAGGAGCAAGGACGGATAGGGTATTTATTGGGCCAAGTTTTTTTGTTGGGCTAATTCATCGGGCTATTTTTTTAACTAAATGGCCGGACTAACAAAATGGGTTAAATTTTATCTTTTTTAATTTAAAATTATTAGTTAATTAATGTTTTTTTTAATATTTTATGAATTAATTTAATATTTAGTTTTTAACAAAATTATTGTTTTATTGTTTTATTTCTCAAAAAATAAATAATAAGAAAGTTCAGAACACTGTCCACACCATCCATTTTTCAGCAACAACATTCTCACGAGAACTCTGTAAAAACAAAATCACCACACTCTGTGCTCTAATGTCATCATACAAAAATGAAATGGTTGTATCAAAAGTTATCGACACTTTTTAAGTGTAGAGAATGCTAAATCTTTACATGTACTTATTTAAAATTTTAATTGTGATTTTTGAATAAAGCTTTATATAAATAAAAGCCAAAAGTACAACGGAGAGGCTACAAGTAGGATTCAAATAAAAAAAAAGTACTTTGGAAATTTGCAGCGGAAATATCCAACTAACAACAACCTATTATTAAAAAAAATCAAACTCAAACAACGCTTGTGTATTCGCGTTACACCTACAAACAAGAAACGGATATATAATTGCAAACCTACCAATAAAAACAAATAAATAAATAAAAAAACAAGATAAGAATCGAATAATATGACGCAAAGATTTAACGAGGTTATATCCAATCTCCAACTTGAAGATTGGTTTAGTCCACGAGGTCAAACCAACGGTTTTTTCTTTATAATTTTGTACCAACGGATTACAAATACATAAGGGTTATTTAAATAGGAAAAACCCACTTGCAGAACAAAAAAACAGCTAAATATGCAGACTTAGACTTCGCGTCGCGACCCGGTGTGATCGCTCCGCAATCTCTACCATCGCGCTGCGACTAGGGGTTATCGCGTCGCGATCTCCTGAAGTCGCGTGGCGACCACCTGTCGTTACGTGGCGATCTCTTGTCAGTCAACTATCTTTTCTTTCGTTCAATTAGTCTTCACATTCCCAACATGGTACAGACCAATAAGTACATTTCTCGGCTCACCGATCCATTTATTTTGGTAAGAAGCTACATAAATTTTAAAAAATTATAATTCTGATGATTATGATGTTTCTTTGTATTTTCTCCACGCATTTTGAAGTATTAATATTGTGTCCATTTGTAAGTGTTAGCAAGTTCATAAAATTGTGTACAAGTTTTAAGGTGCCAAAGAAAAGGTGTATATATTTGTTGTAGTGTACGTATGATATATACGTTTATAAATTTTTATTCCTTCTTTATGCACTACAATATATATATTTTTATCATGAATTGGAAGCAACCGAAGTTTTTGATCATCAAAATGCGCTCTTTGGTCATGATTGAATAACATTTAATTAGCAGAAAGTCAAGCAAATAATAATGAAAAATAAGAAAGGAATGTGTAAATTGACCGACCATATTTACTAAGAATATGATTTGTATGCCTACATTGTAAAGTTAAATATAAATTTAAAGATGTGATTGGTTGATTTGAAAAATGATTGGATGAGATTAAGAAAGAAAAAAAATACAACCAATCAAAATATCTGATATACTTTTAGGTTTATGTAAGTATGTCTATTTAGTATCATTCTACTGTAATTTAATTTATTATAATTTTATTTACATATTGTTTGTTAATTTTTAACCGAATATAATAAGGTTTGTTATTGTTATTTGTAGGGGTGTTCATTCAGTTAATTCGGTTTAAACCGAAACTAATAGATAAAAGCGATCGGTTTTCGGTTTTGAAAAATTGAAACCGAACCAAACCGAATAAGTAAAAAATCAAACCGAACCGAACCTAATTACTATTCGGTTTATTCGGTTTATGCTTCATATATAAATAATAAAAACATTAAAACAAAATCAAAAACTTGAATATTAAACAAAACTAATTGGCACGTTTTGTAAGTTCTTGACAAAAGTTTAATAATTTGCAAGTCAAAACTATAATATAGTTGAAACTTTTGTGATAAATGATGAATAAAGTTAATAATGGTATAATGATACATAATAGTAGGTGATTAATTCAATTAATTTATACATATGTTGAAAATATTACCAAAGTATAGTACAATTCGGTTAATTTGGACTATTCGTTTTTACAATGGTAACCAAAACCAATCCAAAAACCAAAATAAATATTCGGTTTTGAACCGAACCAATCCAAAAAACCTTATTATCCGAATCAAATAGTCCAAACCAAATTGTCCAATTGGACAATTCGGTTTGTCCAAATAGTGAACACCCCTAGTTATTTAAAGTATAAATAAACTTTTTTATGCGGGTCGTCCATGTAGTTTGTAAAAAATTGCACTAGTCGTCCCTGCAAGTTTTTTTGACACGGGTAATCCTTGTGGTTGCATAATCTTGCACTGGTAGTCCCTATCGCTAATGCCCGTTAATTTTCTCCATTAAATATTGACATGTGATATGCATGTGAGGGTAAGATCATCATTTCAGTAAACCACAAGGACTGCGAGTGTAATTTTGAACCACATTGACCATTTGTGTAATTATTTATTTTTTGTTCAAATATCAATTTGATTTAAATTTAATATTGTTTTTTAATTGTATTTAGTTAATTTATTTTTTCGAATAATCTTTTCAATTTAATTTAATTATTTTAATTAACTTCTTTTTCAGTAACGCTTATTATATTTTTGACAATTAAATTGATCAAATTAAATATTTTTTTATTCTAATTTCTGTAAATGTCCTAATCTGTACCAATTCATGACTAAGAATATCATAATTTTCTTAAATTAAGCAATATAAAAAATTGTCAAGTACCATCCGTGTAATTATTCCTTTCAACTAACAAATACCTATTGCATCAAATATTAAGTTTTTAAAATACTATGTAACCTTTGCATTTTACTTTTGAGTCTAAAAACCATTTTAATTTTAGTTGTCTTCTGTATACTCTCAATTTTGCATATCATCGATTTCATTTACTCCGTATAGACAATTATACATTCCTACATATATATTTTTAACAAATTTGTATAATCTAAACGTACTCAAATTGCACATTTTCAACATGTAACATTTGTTTTTGTCTTAATTGGAGACAAAATAGTGAAATACTAAATTGTAATAACTACATAGCATATAGTCTTATACTCTATATGTTCAACATTATGTATTTTTTTCTTCAAATAACCAATACATATTAAATTATGTAAATTAGTAGAGAAATTGTATGGATCGTCCCTGACATTTTTTGGTATTGGTTATTGAAAGAAATGTATGATATTCTTAGTCAGTTGGTGTAGATTAGGACACTTACAGAAAATAATTCATAAATATTTAAGTTGATCATTTTAATTATCAAAAAATTAAAATAATCGTTACTATAAAAAGTTAATTAAAATAATTAAATTAAATTGAAAAGATTATTGGAAAAAATAAATTAACTAAATACAATTAAAAGACAATATTATATTTAAATGAACTTGAAATTTGAAAAGAAACAAAAATTACACGGATGGTCCTTGTGGTTTACAATTACACTTGGAGTCCTTATGATTTACTGAATGACCATTCCACCATCACATGCATGGCACATGTCAATATTTAACGGAGCAAACTAACAAGCGTTAGTGATAGGGACTATCGGTGCAAGATTATGCAACCACAGGGATTACCAATGTCAAAAAAACTTACAGGGATGACCAGTGCAATTTTTTTGCAAACCACAAGGACGACCCTTTAGTCGTATAAATATATGTAATACATTTTTTATATAATGGTATTTTTTTATTATTATGTTAAAAGTAAGTAATATGTATAATTGAAAAGTTTATTTGAGTTCATGAGTTTGTTTAAGCTCGATATAAGAAGCTTGAATCCGAACTCGTTCATTAAAGAACCTCCAAAATATATTCAAGTTCGGGCTCGAACCCGGTTAAGCTCGGCTCGAATCAAATTTATAATGAGTCGAGCTCGAGTTGCTCAAGAGTAACTTCGCACAGTTATCCCCTACTTAAAATTAATAAATAATGGTGGAAGTACAAAACTATTCTCAAGAGAGTAAATCAAGATAATTGAACTGAATTGGTTAAGGAAATCACTTTTTACAAAGATCGACCAAATGCCATTTATATATAAAAAGATAACATTGTATCAAAACTTTTGAGGATACAAAAAAGAATCATTATTTGCTGGAAGTTACTTGAGACTAAAGAATACTTCAAGTTAAGTTATAAAATGAGTCGTCAAATGTGCAGTTCACACTTGTTTAAACTAACTTGAACCGCCACTAGGGTTGCGCCCCTTAAGGGGTCAAGGGGCAGACGGCAGTGCCCTTTGCGGGGATCTAGGGGGCCGCCCCTTATTGAATTGCTATACGGTGTGAGATAAGATGGGTAACTTCATTTTGAGGGATTGAGGTGCAAGTGATCTCAGTTGTTGATTCTCGTGATTAACAGATCAAATTTGCAACACTACATTTTACGTGCTGAAATCAATCTAATCGAGCTATTGATGAATCACAATTAAGAACAGAGATGAAAAACTTGATGATACGGCTTTGGATATTGAAAAATAAGCGCAGGAGAATTACAGCCAAAAAGTATTAGTGATAGTTAGGGTTTACAGACTTATTTATACCCTAACCATCTTACATAATAAAATACCAAAATACCCTTAAACAAGTTACAAGGAATTAAGTGCATAGTACAAGTCATCTATGCAAATCCTAAAATAATAAGTCTAACAATCTCCCCCTAGGATTTTGCATAGATGACAATTACGAATCCCGTGCACTTCTTCCATTCTTCGAATTAGCAATCCCCCTGAAGCATAGATCTTGGTTTACTATCTCCCCCTGATTATAAACATTGCTTGGATTGTCTTCAATTCAGATATTTAACCTTGAAGCTTACATGCTAAGAATCTTTGGTAAGCAGCAACAACGTTGAAGCACACTTTTCTTTGATGACATCTCAGATTTAATCCTTGATCTGATTCTTGATGCATTCTTGAAGACTATCATCTATTTTTCATCAACGACAACTCTTTTGCTTAAACGAATGTTGGAATGATTATCTTTGAAGCTCATACTCTGAAAGCATACTATGAATGAACTTTATCTTGAAAGAATATTCCAAAAATGGTGTTGCCGTTGAAACATCCTTTAACACTTTGTACTCAAGCTCCCCCTCAAACTGATATTTCATCTTAAGAGCTTGATCAACTTTCAAATCTGCTCCCCCTCAAATTGATACTCTTCTTCTGGAGTTTGATCAATTTTCTTTATTTTCCTTTGAATCTACTCCCCCCTCAAACCAATAACTCTCATGTAGGAAGATAATACAAATCGTCATTGAAGCTTTATCTTCCTTTGAACACTTGACAACATTTGTTGAGCAGATTCCATCCTTTCTTCTTCCAATTTATCTCCTGAAACCTCAGGTTTTTCAACCTTCACAAGTTTCATTGACACATCTTTTTCATTCTTTACACATTTGCAATCAGTCATTTCTTCACTTTCGTCTTTTAAACAAGTTACAAGGAGTTAAGTGCATAGTACAAGTCATCTATGCAAATCCTAAAAAAAAATAAGTCTAACAATCTCCCCCTAGAATTTAGCATAGATGACAATTGCGAATCCCGTGCACTTCTTCCATTCTTCGAATTAGCAATCCGCCTGAAGCATAGATCTTGGTTTACTATCTCCCCCTGATTATAAACATTGCTTGGATTGTCTTCAATTCAATATTTAACCTTGAAGCTTACATGCTAAGAATCTTTGGTAAGCAGCAACAACGTTGAAGCACATTTTTCTTTGATGACATCTCAGATTTAATCCTTGATCTGATTCTTGATGCATTCTTGAAGACTATCATCTCTTTTTCATCAACGACAACTCTTTTGCTTAAACGAATGTTGGAATGATTATCTTTGAAGCTCATACTCTGAAAGCATACTATGAATGAACTCTATCTTGAAAGAATATTCCAAAAATGGTGTTGCCATTGAAAACATCCTGTAACACTTTGTACTCAAGCTCCCCCTCAAACTGATATTTCATCTTAAGAGCTTGATCAACTTTCAAATCCGCTCCCCCTCAAATTGATACTCTTCTTCTGGAGTTTGATCAATTTCCTTTATTTTCCTTTGAATCTACTCCCCCTCAAACCAATAACCATCATGTAGGAAGATAATACAAATCGTCATTGAAGCTTTATCTTCCTTTGAACACTTGACAACATTTGTTGAGCAGATTCCATCATTTCTTCTTCCAATTTATCTCCTGAAACCTCAGGTTTTTCAACCTTCACAAGTTTCATTGACACATCTTTTTCATTCTTTACACATTTGCAATCAGTCATTTCTTCACTTTCGTCTTTTACAACACTTTTCTTTTGTTAACACTTTCCAACGTCTTTTTCTTTATACTTGATCTTCAACTATCTATACACACATGATCTTGTCTCGACAAACACTATATCCTTTCTCTCCCCCTCATGATTTTTATGATTTGATCATGAGCATCATGAATCTAGTGTAATATACAAGATGTTTTGAACAATAGATGACCCTAACAATCTCTCCTTAACCAACGATCATCCTCACTAACCAAACTTTCAAAAACATTTCGAGGAATTTTGAATCTACAATAAGCGCCATGTAATGCGAATCAAAATTCATGTATTTGATAAATATTATGATCAAATCAATTATCTAGAGATAATGATGCGGAAAATGATCATAAAAATTCAATAAAACATGAATTTTGTTAAGAACCATGTAATACAACAATTCACTTGAGTAAACAAAGAAGTTGTTTGTAATTTGTGAAAAACACATTCCTGAAATTACTAACTCCTGGATCACATAGATTACCAGTTAACACATCAACTGAATCATGTAAATGGATCAATTGAGTGACCTACTTTCAACGTTGGCTTTGATGATAGCATTGGTAGGATTTCCATTCAATCATCGTGAAATACCTATATATAGATTTCACTATGAATGTTCCAGCAAAGTCACAAAGACTTGCAAAAATGTTACAAAGACATGTATAGTGTATAAGAACACCTGTGTCTAAAAGATGTTTTTTTAACACATTAGGATCTAGACTCAATAAGTGCAAGAAATGAAGTCGAATACTGGAGCTGACTGTCCTCATATTTCAATATCAACATTCTCCAAATGAGAAGTCAATAGAGTATGTGCTAAGTCTCCGTGAGAATTAAAACAAGGACTTTTTAAGAAGTACTTGAGTGGCTAGAAGGGTAATGTGCATTGCATCACTGGGTCCATGATGTCTTCTTCAATACCAGAAATCAACGTATGAAATCTGATAGATTATGTGGCAACCCGGCGATTTAGTAGTTTAGGAAGGGTTTCTTTTTATTTTAACCCTGTCACACACTCTTCCCTCAACCTCGCATATTTTTTAACTCCTCTCTCATTTAAGTCATTGGTGATCTTGTCACGCAATGTTAGTATTTTGAAGTTTATGCTGATCTGCACCCCAAATCCCCAATCTCCATCACCCCTCTCAAATTTTTATCTCATTCACTCCCCAATCAAGATCCCGTGACTCTTGATCCTGCTCACCTAGACCTAAAAGACCCTCGCGTCCTAAATTTTGGTAGGTGCCTCCTGGGGTAGATCCAACCGGCTCTGGTGGATCGTAGGAGATGTTTGGAATCTATAACACTCTGTGCAGAAATTCAGCATTTGCCAAAAGTGATCATGGGTTTGATCATGTCTTCATGTTGTTGTGACTGAATGACTTTGTTTAGATGCTTTCGGTAAGATTTCTTCACAATGATAAGAACAAAATTCATTTGAAAAACATACAAAGTGTTTGAATAAATCAAATATTTGAACATTTGGAAGTTTAGTCTTGCAAAACACTTCTCCTTAACATATGCATGACTTTCGAAAAGATACATATGAAGGTGAGATTTACTTTCCTTTTGAAGATGTACGAGCTCCCCCTCAAACGTAGCTTTAGCTTCTTCAAAAGATTTATTATTGGAGCTCGATTTCAATTATTAAAGTGTTTTTCCAAAACATTGAAATTTATTTATTTATTATTATTTATTTTTTTACAAAAAAAAAAAGTTGAATCTTTCTTTTGAGCACAATCAATTAAAACGGGTTTGAACTGAAATGTTCAGAAGCCATTGCTTTTAAGAACGGGTTTTACTCTAATGTGAGTAAAAGCCACCACTTTTGGAACTAGACCACAACTTTGGGAACCCATTTAAGCACGGTGCCAATGGGTTTTGAAAACTTTGAAAACCATTTGTAAGTTGTGTCAATTTGAAGTACTGACGTCGAACCCCACTTTGAGTTAAAACTCGGTGTTTCATTTTGAAATAAATTTCGTGGAGTCAACGGTGATTGAAATCGTTTAGGAACTGGGGTTACAAAATCATTTCGTCTTTGCACCGGATAAATTGCATTTTGTGGTGCAATTTCAAACATTCTCGATCTCGAATATATGAAAGATTTTGTTTGAGAAGATTTCTCAGAAGAACTTTGCTTCAGTTTCCAAACTTTTGTTTGCTTTTGAAATAGTGAAACAGATTCCTTTGAAACATTTGAACCATATGCAGTGTGAAGATCAAAATTCTTATGAGGTGTGAATGTTCCATTAATTTGTGATTTACTAGAATACCTATTATTCTTTTGCAAAGAATAATTAGTAAACTGAGAAATCCTTTTCGAAAATGGTTTAGAAGATTTATCCGTATAAATCTTCCTTGTAACATTCACATGTGATTTTGCTGCTTTAGACACTTGAGTTTTATTAGAAATTGGCAAATTATCAAACCTTTGTTCTTTTTGAGATATAGGTTTAGATTTGAAAACTTTTGGATTGAACTTTTGAATCAAATCAGTGTCAGGAGATATATTCGAATCCACGAGTTTATCACAATCTAGATCCAATTGAGATTTTGACACCGGGTGTGTTTGAGAAGATGAAGGAGTAATTTTGAGTTGTTTAATAGTACTTAAGAGATTAGCTCGTTCCTTTTCAAAATCATTTAGTTGAGTGGTAATTTGTTTTTCTAATTCAATGATTTTATTTTTCAAAATCGAGTTTGGAATGTAAACCTTAGAAGTTACCACTTGTTGAACAAGTTCATTTGATGAAACATTATCACTTAAATCAAGTTCAGGTTTTGAATAACTTGGGAAATAGTCATCGAAAAGTGGAATTTTCCGATCACCATAACTCTCGTTTAATTTGTCGTAGTTAAATGAAAATTGAGCTTTATTTTCTTTTGCCCTATTGAACATCTCAATTTCTTCTTCCTCATTAGTTATTTTCAGAAAATTCATTTGCACACCCCGACCCATATATTCTTGAGCATACACGGGTGCTATTTTAGAAATTATTTTATGTAGATAGCAAGGATTGTCAAAACCCAAACCTTCCCTAGGATTATCGTACTTGATTTCCTTTGGTTTGTTAAGAAAAATCGTTTGATCAGTTTGTCCTCTTTTGAGAAACTTCTTTTCAAGTTCTTTGATTATTCGAGCATAAATTCTAGCATTTTCAGTTAAGATGTAGTTGTTTCTCAAAGTACACACTCTTTGCAAACGTTCTGATTCCTCAAATTTCTTAGTTAACTCAGAAATTTGAGTTGTCAGTTTTTCATATTCAGAAATAAACAAATCATGTTGTTTTTTATAATATATAAGTTGATTTTCTTGGACAGCCTTTTCCCTGACCACAATTTCTAGAACCCTAATGTTATTGGCAACCTCTTTTTCGAGTCTAGCAACCTTCGATTTTTCAAAATCAATCTTTTCCTGATGAGTTCATTTTATTTTTAATGAGAATTAATTGATCTTCATTTAAAGCAAGTACCTCAAATTTAGACGCAGATTCAGACCGAATTGACCATGCTTCATGAGACTTCATTAAGTCACCGTAAGATTTACACTTAGCACAAAATCTGATAATACTAGACTTGGATTAATACACTATATGGTGTAATAGAATAATTGGTGTAATAGACTAACTGGTGTGAAGTCTCAAAAAATGGTGTAATAGCTCAAAATACATCGTGAAAAACACTGTGATTGAAATTGTGTAATACACTAAATTAAAGATGGTGTAATACACTATTATTAGTACTTAGCGGAAAAATAGTGTTTGAAGTGGTATACTACACTATGGATGGTGTAATACACTATTCTTAGTACTTAGCGAAAAACAGTGTTTGGAATGGTGTAATACACTATGGATGGTGTAATACACTATTCTTAGTACTTAGCGAAAAACAGTGTTTGGAATGGTGTAATACACTATGGATGTTTAAAATGGAGTAATACACTATGGATGTTTAAAATGGAGTAATACACTATGGATGTTTAAAATGGTGTAATACACTATAGATGGTGTAATACACTATTCTTAGTACTTAGCGAAAAAAGAGTATTTTAAATGGTGTAATACACTATAAATGGTGAGCGTAGAATATTTACCAGTAAACTTTTAAAACGATCAAAATTTGATCCGAAATCAAACTCAACGAAAATGTAAGATATTAATATCAAAAGATTCGTGCTTTTGAGGAGAGCAATCCGTACGGAAGAAATTTCCAAACACTTATTTGTTTGACAGTAATCGAACCGAAACCTCAAAAACCCTAATTACTCAAAAACACATATTATGGATCAATCTGTTGTTGTTTTCAAAACCGTTTGATAGATTTACATCAATAGTCGATAACCTCGCTCCGATACCAATTGAAATCGATCGAATCGAGCTATTGATGAATAATATTTTAAGAACTCAGAGATGAAAACCAGAGAGCGGCTGTATTGATAAGAAAGTGCAGGAGAATTGTTCTGCCAAAAATTAGTGATGGTTAGGGTTTACAAACTTATTTATACCCTAACCATCTTACATATTAAAATACCAAAATACCCTTAAACATGTTACAAGTAATAAAGCATAAGGTACTAATAATATAATCTATGCAAAATCCTTAATATTATTACTAATACGTGCACACAAAATTTTACGTAAAATACAGTGTTGTTAAGTGTAGCGAATCTTAACCATTGATCACAAAAATCAAAGGTTGAGATCAGTAAAACGTAACTAACCTCGTAACCTTACCCTTATTATATATCGATCTAATGCCCAATTTTCCCGTTAACAAAAGAACATGTATAAAAAACGGATGTGTGACGTGTCTATTCGTTAAAAATCACACCTTTTTACGAAGGGTTGTGTCTCTTTGTTATTTTAACCACTAAAACGATTATGTTTATAACAGAATTAATAAATAATCATTTGGCTTTCTTGTACAAATGAAAACAAAATGTAATCTATATCTGATCCTCAAAATTCTCTGCCAAGATATTAAGTGATTTATTGAATTATCCCATTAACGATTTTCGTGATACTTAGATAGTGTTGGGTCGAAATACTTTATTGTGAAAGCGATATTAGACGATTCAAGGAATTCATCCAAATTATCATCTAACCCAATTACACATATCTAACATTTTCTGTACTTAATTTGTATCTTTAAGTGGGTACTAACAGAGAGAACAAGTCTAATGAAGTATCAGATGACAGTTCAGAGGCTGAAAAGGCACAGTGAAGACTTATGTTTGTTAATCTTTATATATATGAATGACAATTGCCAAGAAATTGACGTAAAGTGTAAAAAAGGTTTGAAAACACAATAGTCAGAATCCCTTCGATACACTGTTTAGGCCCAACATGGATGTAGATTATAAGATTGATACTTCAATAATTCCTAAATAAACTTCACCAGTTGAATTATTAAAACATTGTTTAATTTGAGTTTTGGAGTTAGATCGCACGTCATCAAGATTCCTTAATTTCTCTATAATTTCGTATATGTTTCGTTTGATTCGTTTGACGTTTACTTTCGAAGCTTATAAGTAGGATCACATTAATCATCACTTACACCCACCCAAGCTTGTACGTATTCTTACATACATATATTTCATAGGTAAGAGTCTTTGATAAACATTTGTGTAACTTAAATGCATGCATTTCTATGAATTCATATATGCTAACATTTCATATTTTGTGTGTGTTCTGTTGTTTGAATAGGTAATAATAATAATCTAACTACAATGAGCGAGCGGATTACTCCAGTAGTCGAGATGAACGATTCAGATATCAGGAATATATCGTCTTCACAGCATGAACTACCTTATGTTCACAAGATGGGAAGGCCCCCAAAGCAAAATTTGCTAAAAGAAATAAAAACCGCCTTCAAAGAAACGTTTCTTTCAGATGACCCGTTGAAAGCTTTCAAGGGGCAGCCTAAGAAGAGAAAATTAGTCCTTGGCTTACAAACGCTTTTCCCAATTCTCGACTGGGGTCGAGATTATAGTTTTACAAAGTTTAAAGGCGATCTCATTGCCGGATGTACCATTGCAAGTCTTTGTATTCCACAGGTAAATATATAAAAGAAAAGAAAACACATTTATACATTAATTAATTATTGAATGTATCATGTAATAATTGTTTTTAATTTCTACAGGATATTGCATACGCGAAGCTAGCATACTTGGAACCTCAGTATGGACTCTGTAAGTTACCTTACTAAGGCAGTTGAGAATGAGATGCAACTGATTTTTTTGAATCTTGTACTGAATTTAAGTTGACTGACCTGCAGACTCGAGCTTCGTTCCACCTCTTATTTATGCCATAATGGGTAGCTCAAGAGATATTGCCATTGGACCTGTTGCAGTGGTGTCTCTCTTGCTTGGGACTATGGTAGGAAATGAGTTTGACCCCGTAAAACAAAAACACGAATTTCATCGTCTTATTCTCACTGCAACATTCTTTGCTGGCCTCACACAAGCTGCACTTGGGTTCTTAAGATATGTACACACTAACTCATGATTATATATGTGTGGCAAGATTAGGTTGGCGGATTGGTTAGAATGCACATAGTTGAAATGGGCAATTTTTGAGTATGGGTTGGGTTGGATTAAATCTCAAACACTTTCTGTCGTCCAACTTTTTTATAAACAAGTAGTGTGTCAACTATATCGTATTTTTTCATGGAAAATCGTATGTTCTGCTAGTAGCTGATCACACTATAGGTGCAGTCAATGCTTCAAAAAGGAAAATATTCACATTATTTGTTCTCAAACTTCTCTAAAAAGTACAAAAACACCCAAAATTTCAGCAGTTGTAGTTGCCATATATGTGGGTTGTATGATTTCCCTTTATTCCATACTCTTACCTTTTTGATAAAATGATTTAGAGGGTTTTATACATTAAAAATACATTTTGCCAACTTTCGACCCATTTCCTTTTTTTTTCTAATGCCCATAGATAAGACATAACCAGAGTCGACCCTTTCGTAAGTCATTGCATCGAAACTGCCATAAATCTAAAATTCTTCACTTCTATGATGAAACTTGGTTTAATTTTAACCTATATTGCTGGTGTTTGTTTTGCAGATTAGGATTTTTGATCGACTTTCTGTCACATGCTGCTATTGTCGGGTTCATGGGTGGAGCCGCTGTTTCTATCTCTGTTCAGCAATTCAAAGGGTTGTTGGGCATCAAAAAATTCACAAAAAAGACTGATGTCATTACTGTCATGCGTTCTGTATTACACGCAGCACATCATGGAGTGAATCATTATGGGTGTCATTTATTCATGTCGTATGCGTCTGTCAATATTTGACTCATAATACGAAGAGATAACATATACGTTGTTAGTAGCATATCTGGAAAGAAAAAAAATAATTAAAGGAAAAAAAGAACCTTAACACACATATAATTGTTTCAGTTATACTGACTGGAATACTGGATGTACTATTTTATATAATATACTTTTTTTTTGTTATTCAGTGGAACTATCAAACTTTACTAATTGGAGGTTCCTTCTTGATCTTCCTTTTGGTTGCAAAGTTCATTGTAAGACCATTCTTCCGGTTTTAATATCTACAATCTACAGTTTTGACCTATATTCACTGTCTGTTTTCCAATTTGATCAGGGCAAAAAGTACAAGAAATTATTTTGGGTATCTGCAATAGCTCCAATGCTTTCCATTATTGTCTCAACATTTTTTGTTTACATCACGCATGCAGAGCGCGAAGGAGTCCAAATTGTAAGTATAATGTGTATGCTAGTGCAACAATATCTATCAACTACCTATTTATAGAAATCGAGGTTTATAGAAAGCTGATGTACGTGGCATAGAGTTCATAGCATTGGAAATGCTCTTACTAAAATGTCTCGATGAACAATTATTCCAGGTGCACCACATTAAGAAAGGGATCAACCCATCATCTGTACACGAAATTTATTTCAGCGGGCCCTTAGTCGCCAAAGGTTTCAAGATCGGGGTCATTGCAGGCCTAGTTGCACTCACGGTACATTTCATTTGCATTCAATTTGAAAAGATTGGAGTTATACATATATACATGATTCATATACTCACATTATATAAACTGCAGGAAGCTGTAGCAATCGGAAGAACATTTGCTGGAATGAAAAGTTATCAGTTAGATGGAAACAAAGAAATGGTAGCACTTGGCTCCATGAACATTGTTGGTTCTTTGACAAGTTGCTATGTTGCCACAGGTACACTTATTTAACTCGAGAAATTTGCAATGGTGTATGTGATTTGACTCATTTACTTTTAAATGGGTTGATATGAGTTGTGATATATCTCAAATGGGTCAAACACTCAAACAGCTCATGCATTATGCAAAATATATTCAAATGCATAATATTAAGTTATTAACTTAAGAAAATAAACTAAAGTAACTTTTATAAAATGTATGTTTTTTATCCTGCAGGGTCATTTTCTCGATCAGCAGTCAACTACATGACTGGATGTCATACCACGGTGTCAAATATTGTGATGTCTATGATTGTGATGCTAACGCTTTTTTTCATCACTCCTTTATTTAAGTATACTCCGAATGCCATACTGGCCTCGATCATAATATCTGCGGTCCTAGGTCTCGTTGACATTGATGCGATGGTCCTACTTTGGAAGATTGATAAATTCGACTTTGTAGCTTGTATTGGTGCTTTTTTGGGTGTGGTTTTTGGTTCAGTCGAGATAGGCCTCCTCATTGCGGTAAATAATGTCTTGTGGAAAAGAAAGAAAAAGGAAGAAGTTTTCATATTGTGTTATGCAGTTCGTCTTATAATATCTCGTAATCCTTTGGCTAAATCAATATTGATTGTTTTAATAGGTTGCCATATCTTTTGCCAAGATTCTTCTACAAGTAACAAGACCTCGGACTGCAGTGCTCGGGAAAATCCCGAGGACACATGTTTATAGGAACTTGGAGCAGTATCCAGCTGCAGAAAGGGTGCCCGGTGTTCTAATAATCAGAGTCGATTCAGCTATCTACTTTTCAAATTCCAACTACATCAAAGAGAGGTATCAAAATTTTTCTTTCGGAATCCTGGAGTCCGGACATCGATTCCAATATATGCTGCTCTGATCATCAATAATTGAACCCGCTCGTTATTTGTAGGATATTGAGGTGGCTAACAGACGAGGAAGAACAATTTAAAGATGAACCTAGAGTCGAATACTTAATAGTTGATATGTCACGTAAGGGACCATATTGAAATTTAGTTGTTTTAGTATGAAGAAAATATAAATTTACAGAAAAATTCACAAAGTTCGTTTCTTTTCCATGATGCAGCTGTTACTGATATTGACACAAGCGGCATTCACGCTTTGGAAGAACTGCTTAGTAGTCTCCAAAAGCAAGATGTTGAGCTCATTTTAACGAATCCAGGACAAACCGTACTCGGCAAGCTGCATACGTCTAAATTTGCAGAACACATCGGTGAAGAAAAGATCTTCCTAACTGTTGCTGATGCCGTTCTAACATTTGCCCCAAAGATGGAACAAGCATAAAACATGGATTCCTGCTGTTTGTGATATATCTAATAAATAAACATACTTATATACTTCCCGATGTGTGCATGTTGTATCTAATTAATCAAAATGTAAGTAAAGTCGGGTGCTCCGTCACACGGCCAAGACCGATAGAAACATTTTGTACTGTAATTTATCTATAAAAACCTGTAAATACTAAAACTTCATTTCTCATCATTTACTCTGGCCAGGTTGTATTTCATCATAGCATGCCAAATGGCTCCAAGGAGCTTGTCGAATGGGTTGAAAATCAAGGGTGTTTGGGGGTCAACTCCAACTCCAACCCGCCTTGACCAATTACTCAACCCGTCCACTGGTTCCAAAAACGATTGTTAGATCACACACGAAGCTCGTAAAATACCAAGAAAGAGATGAAATAAGTACAAGTACATCAAGAAATATAATATAGATAAGTCAACAGCAATCTACTAAATAGAAGACATATATATAGCATATCTAAGTACATACAACCAAAACCCCATAGCACTCAGCCTCTCAAAAAAACCATCGCTTCCAGCCACTAGATCATACTAAAGCTCGTAATACATTATGCTCAATAAGAATAGAAATAAACAGATAGTAGCATGCTGATAAAAATCAAGATGGTTGACAAAGCTAGACCAGATGAACCAGAATTTTGAGAAGCTGGTGTTGGAGCAACAGCCGTTGATGGTCCTGATGCAGCCATGGTTGGAGCCATACCCACTGCTGCCGTTGGTGATTGAACTGCAATGCATCATTACAAACATAAATTAAGATCCAAGGTACTATAATATACGCAATCGTACAAGTCATTGTAGCATGAATGCCCCAAAACTGACCATTTCCCTAATCTGGTGTTTTACCTAGCTTTAAGGGCAGAGATATAGTCAAGTCCACAAAGGCACATATAGTACAACCAACAATGCACAATATACAATTCATCCTACCATTGCTTCTCAACGCATGAATGATGCAATAGACACGTCACAGCATGGACATAGACTCAAATTTACATAACCCCTTTAAAAAATTAATTTAATAACATAATATAAAATTTCACAAAAAAACCTTTAAGAAAGGGTGGTGATAAATCCACCACAAATATGCATAAACAGGTTGTAGAGTACAACTTGCTAATGCACATTTGTGGTAGATTTATCAATTTGAAGGGTGGAAATATCGATTGCCTTTAAGAAACTTTTTATGTACAAGAATGATGAAGAACCAGAGCTCATCTTCCAGAGTTAGAAATTTCCAACTCTAAAAATATGTACAACTGTAAACTAAAAACATTACCTAAAGGACACACATACCAAATTTGGCAATTTCACTCAAACCGTGCATTTAGAAGTTGTACCCAATGTAGTAAAATAAGTAACCAGCTACAACTTATATGGTTTACAAAGTACAGACAAACTACAAATTACTAGAAACATAGTCTTTTACAAAACGTCAGGAATCAACTACATCCCAAATTCATCCTCAACAAAATTAACCAATTTTGAATTTTCCACATCAAAATTATCATTCTACCCAAACAGTTTATATCATATTTTAAATAAATAAAAATTTAAAAAAAATAGTAATAATCAGAAAACATCAATTAATCATTAAATCCACCCTAAATATATACATACATATATATCAACAAATAATTAGTGATTTGTTCATATACAGAATTTTAAGTTTCATATTAATAAATTAAAAAAATACATTAATAATAACAAAACAAATCAGATCTGTGCGTACCAGGAGATGTTGCAGTTCCGAGACTCACTGTCATCAAACAAAATCATAAAATTATCAACTAATTATAATATGAATATTATAACAATTATAATAAAAACGATATAGGCTTACTTCCACAGTTAGTAGCAGACGGAGCTTTGATGTTACAAGCAGCAGGTAAAGCTAGGGCTTTAGTAGTATTCAATTGTAACCCTAACTGAGCACTGTTTTTAAAAGCTTCACATAAACACTGTGCGTCCGTTTTCAACACTGTTTTCAGACCTGAACAACAGGTTCCTTCAGGTTTCTGCACCGTACTTCCGGCGGTGACGTACGACAGGCAGTCCGCCATGCTCAATATCACGGTTGAACAGTCGGCCGCCGGCGCCGGTGCTGCAGTGTGGTGTGCGGAGTCCACGACACACACATTGATAACCACGGCGGTGATGCAGAGAAACAGAACGGTGGTGGCGGTTGCCATTTTTGCCGGGAAACTGTTAATGTGTGTGTTTTGTGTGAGTGAAAAATAGTGAAGGTTATACTGGAGGAAGATGGTGGGAGTGCCGGAGTGGGATGTTTATTAAGGTGAAAGATATTTTATTTAGGGCTTGTATTATACTATAACGGCATACTTGGTCCCTGTACTAATGTTTTTTTTTATTTAAGCCCTTCACTATGTGATAGATTTATTTGTTAAAATGATGAAAACGCATAATAAGATGTAATAATAAGAGCAACATATTAGTAAAAGGTAAATGGAGAAATCGATAAAATGATAAAGAAAAATAATAAGACATGTATCACATATTGAATGATTAATTATATATTTATGTTGATTCATTTATCTATTATAATTACATATATACATACGAGGAAGGTTCAGGTAGGAACACTTGTTATAGTGAAAATGGTATGAACGAACATTTTTACTTTAACTTTAAGATTAAATTATATTTTGATTAAAAAAATTATATAAAAATTCTTAGAATTGTGTGCTCTTTAATATGAGAATTCTTTTAAAAAAATTTAATACACATCATAAAAAATTTAGTGTGTATCACACTATCACACATAAAAGGATGTGATACACAACTTTAATCTGTGTATCATATATTTTTTTAATCGATCTAATATTAAAGAGGATAAAATTTTAATAATTTTGGCATAACTTTTTTGCAAAACGTGTACATATGTTGAATTTAAAAGTGAAAAAAGTCGTTCTTACATATACATATATATTGTGTCTTATGATTACATTTAAATTAATTTGCTCTAAAACTATGTGCATTTTTTTGTATTTGAGAGCCGTTTTAAAGGATTAAATTTATAAGTTTTTATCTATTTTTATGTTTATAAGATTGATGAGATTCATTTCCTTTTCTTTAAAAGAACTTTGTAGGTTAGAACTTATCTTTGATCTTTAATTAGAATTTATCGTAATCTTATTATCTAGTGTTTATCCTTTTGAGAATTTAGATTAATCTTCAGATAGTATAAAAAATCAGAAGTATTAACATCTATCTTTTTGAGGATTTATTATGTTTATTAAGGTAATAGTATATTTAAAGGAAAAAGACATAATCCACGATTGTCTCAAATATTTGTGATTTCGTTTGCATTCGAGTATATCCTCTCATCATCACTTTGTTGCATTCATTCTTACCATTTTAGTGGAAAATAATGCAAAGAGTAAGAGATGACGTCACTCTGTTGTAAGAAGTACTCGTATATGCGTTAAAAAAGTACTACGTATTATTTAGTATTCTTTAAAGGGCCAAACAAGGAGAAAATCACAGATTTGATCCGTTTACCAACCCATTTTTAACAAAGTAATCCGTTGACTTTCATTTTTCACAAACTAATCCATCGATTGGCGCCGCCCCGGCGCCCCTGACACAACCCACCACCCAAATAATGCCACGTGTACGAGAATTTCGCCAAAAAAAAAACCAAACCGGCGCCCCTTGCATTTTTTGGCGCCCCCTCTCTCTTCATTTTGCATGTGATCGGCGCCAATCAACCAAAATAAAAAAAAAAATGGCGCCCCACCCCTAATTTTTTGCAGGTGATCGGCGCCCTCCTTTTTTCCTTGGCGCCAATGGTTTTTTTTTTTGGCGAAATCCTCGTACACGTGGCATTATTTGGGTGGTGGGTTGTGTCAGGGGCGCCGGGGCGGCGCCAATCGGTGGATTAGTTTGTGAAAAATGAAAGTCAACGGATTACTTTGTTAAAAATGGGTTGGTAAACGGATCAAATCTGTGATTTTCTCCCAAACAAGTCATATTGACAGAGTATAGGGGGTGAAAATAGTAATTAAAAATGTAAAGTGGGAAAGTGTGTTTGTGGATGAGAGAGAGAATGTGTGTTTTTACAGGGGGGTGGGGAAGAGTGCGCCATGTGCGCACAATAGTGACTTGTGTGTAAACGTAAACGAAGAAAAATAGGGGTACGTGTTAGTCTACGAGGCAATCCAGGTTTAATGGGTCTGTCACCGACTTCTTTACGCACATAAAAACGGTTTCGAGAATCCTGCATTCAACGGGAAGAGATTTCAAAACCAAATTTGGCACTGGATTGAGTTTAACCCGCGAGTCAACTCGTTATATAAATATGAACAAAAGGGCGTAAAATTGCTTCTCCTTAGCAATTTATCATCTTTTATATCAGAAGAAATTCATGTAAAGTTATGTTACCAATTAGATAGATTTAATTAACTATCATATGCATTAAATTACACTACGAACATGTTTTCTAATATGATATCATGATGGCATAGGCGAACCCAAAAAATTTAGTCACCGGTGTCATAAAAAATTTAAAGCTCCTTCGACTTGGTAGTTGATCAAGTTTATTTCAATAGTGATATAACACCCCCTGTTTCAATATAAACAATAATATAATAATTGCGACTCGGAAACGTATATTTCAAAACATACTATCAATGTTTTACATTACTTAAAATGTCACTAAACTTTTTCAAATCCAAACACATGACATTTCAACCAACTCGGTGTTATATAATTTAAAACATATATTTAGTTATCAAAATAACATCAGAGTAACAGTCTGTCAAACATTCCATCCAGTCCAACAACCTCCTGCCCAATATGTCCCATCTATTTAACCTGCAGGAAGAACTGTGGTGGGGTTAGCATAAAGCTAAGTGAATGAAACTATAAACAACAGCTCAACCTAGCATAACAATCTGTTTACATCAAATAACAATAAACAGAAAATCAATCATTCACTCGACATCCAATCAATGTCAAGCTACACCTATCAATCATTATCATTCATCATGAGGATCGGTGGCTCCTGAGATACCCTAATACCGGTTTGGTACTCCAGGAACTCTTATCAATCATCTGTATTGGCCTATACAGAACTACCGATAACTGGTTGTCAATCACACACGACCTAGATCTCTAAACCGACAATTCAAGTTTCCGAGATCTCCTGTCGTCTACAACAACAACAAGTCCAACCATCAAATCAAGTTGACCTCAAAGTCTTACCTACTAGCACAATCAGCCAAGTAAACAACTAGTTAAACTATCATGGCAAGATATCTCTACAGATGTATCATATCAAAGTAATACTATAAATTACTGGTTGTAAATCAAATCATTACAACTAAATCACACTGAGGTTACAGATCCACTCACCGATTACCTCAGACCTCCACTCAGTAGTCTAATATCACTGAGCCTTCTCCACATCTGAGAATCAACCAATCAAATATAAGTTAGTAATCAAATTATAAATACTGAACTTATATCAATCTTTAACATTAGGAACTTAACATAATCTACATCAAGATTACTAGTTCCTAACTATCCACTAATGATTTATAATATAATCATTATCATCTATTAACATATATTCAATATTAATCACATTACTGTTAACAATCAAACAAGAATTGCTATAACAGTGAACCAAGCCGCCGTCTTCACCCTTGAAGCCGCCGGCTTCTAACCATCACCCGCCGGCTTCACTTCATCAACCGCCGGGTAAATTACTAAAAGTGGTAACAGAAGCAAACCACGTTTTAAAGCATATACCAACCGCCGGGCATTGTTTATACCCGCCGGGTCCCTACACCACAACACAAGCCGCCGGCTAGGCTCAGAAGCCGCCGGCTTCTATTGACTCGGGACAAGCCGCCGGCTTCGGCATGAAGCCGCCGGCTTCAGGCTTCGTCCCAGCACAGTTTCGAGCTGTAAAACCCTAACCCACGGGTTTATAATCCAAAACCTCAAAAACAAGGTTTCTAACCGTTTAAAACCACAATTATTATCATATAATCAATATGTAACACTTATAACATGATTTCTAACATCCAAATCTCTCAAATCATCAATTTACCCAAATTCAATCAAAATCAAATTCTTAAATACTCAAGAATACTTACTGATTGAAGAATCTAACGATGGTAATCTGATGATTATTAAGTTTTATGAGAATCACAACTTCCTGATTTGATTTCTGGATTGATTTGGAGGTTTTCAGAGAGTTTCTGTGAGTTTCTAAATGAAAATAAATAACTTTCCTAAATAGGAAAGGATATATATAGAAACTTAGGTCGGTCCAACCTAAACCGCCTTCAATATATGGGTATAATTTAATACCCCATCTCAATCTATTGCCTGGAACCCGAAAACCATTTGCGAGTCCAAACATTTTATCGCACCGTCAGCTATATTAATTTACAACAATTAATATTTCACTTATCACATTGGAATATTCGGATCCTATTCCAATTATTTCACTATTTCAAACAATATTATTTCCAAACACATTTAAATCAAGAAATAATATATAAACAACTAGGTCCATTTCGAGGATGTTACAACTCTCCCCCCCTTAAAGAGATTTCGTCCCCGAAATCTAACCTCAATCAATCTAACTAATGTGATATAATCACATATATCTTAATATACGTTTGTCCTCAATAGCAACTTACAACTATACTTAGACTGTTTGAATTCTTTCCACATGCACATATCCAAATGTACATGCTTCTATCTTTTCCTATGCACACATACAGTGCATCCATCCAACATCTCATAGGAACCAATCATCTATCTAATTCCTTTATCACCAATCAGATAAAAGTTTAAAGCACCCTATCACTTTAACCAACAACAATAAGTGAAACCTAACATCACTTTCTAGGTCTACACAACCAGAAATTAGCAACATGCTAAAATCTTTAACCTAATCTCACTGTTCATCACTGGTAACAATAAAACAGCAGTAACAATATCACAACAACAGTGTTTATTAAACCACAATGTACCTAGCAACACTGATATATAATTCAGCTCACGACCAACAATCAGTCTAATATACAGATCACAATATTAAATCTCTACCATCAAAGATTTGAAATTCAAATCTAGGTTAACTTTTCATCCAAAAGTTTCATACCTACTCTTGTGAATAACCTACCATATTCACATAACACTTTAATAAGCACAGTAGAGGTTACACTCAGTAGGTAAAACTACAATCAACAAGTACTTTGCTCAATCAACAATAGTACCACAATCAAATATTACCTACATTCAACCAACCTCTACATTGACTTATTTCTACTTGTAATTCCTTTCATTACAACCTATCAATTGTTAACAACAACAATAACACTTCCAATAATCACAACACTAATGATTATATAGTTCAGTACATCTATCAATACTCACTATATATATCTCCAAAGTTTAACTAACTATCAAGTTAGAATTTGTATATTACTTAAACTGGTAAGACATCAGAATCTTATCTCAGCAACCAGTTAATTTAATTCAACCTTACAATCTTAAACTACTAATCACAAGCAATTAGAAGTTATACAACTTTAATCACATAATCACTTAGTACCAAATTCCATCAATCTAGCAACTAAGTCAATCCTAATCAACATTATGATACCACAATTCAAGTATCACAATATCACAATGTGCTACTTTACAACACATTTCAACAAAATCTACATCAAGTTAATCACAATTAACTAACCTCCACATATCTTATGGCACATTTTAATTCATTCTATTAAAACTTATCATGCCATTTATTATCATGTATACCACACATACATACCTACACTATTTTAGATATTCTCTAAAATGGACACATACACAACAATTTCATTTCATTCTATATACTAGGTCATTCAGACTGTTAAAGTCTTTATCAAGCCTTCTCAATACTACTATTCATCACATATCCATACCATAGGACATGGAACAATCAATAACTCTATGTTTCACTTATGTACTTATCAACTAGTATATAACTTAAACATTTCATTCTAAACTTTCAAGAAAAGTTTGGTGAATACAATCATCACCTATCAATTTCAAGGTTTCCCTTACTTCCTAACATATACAATTTCTTAAAATATGAACAATCATTCAATTCATATTTCCTCAATTTATCAAACAAAGATCAACTAAATCTTTAACACCATCCAGCTCCAGATATACTTTCATATCATACCTTAGTTGGATCTAATCTCAATTTACCACTTCATCACTTACTTTATTTGCATACAATCAACAAATAACTAAAGAATTCATTCAATTCTTTCAATATCTAAGTAACTCACCATGAGGTACCAATCAACTTATGCAACTAATAATAATAACCTTCAATTATTCATCATCTCACAGTCTTACCCAATCAAAGTTATCATCACAAGCCTCATACACTGGTAAGACTTTCTTATCACAATCCTAATCAATGTGATTTAACTTACATCATTCAAAAATTTATAACTATCATATCATTTAATGACTTCATATCTGTATAATTCCTTAACATGTATTCAGTTTAAATATCTAACATCGCCCAACTGAATACTCAATCATACTTAGCACTATTTCAATTACTTAATACTATCCTTAAGTAATTAAATCAAGTTTCACAAACTTAAACAATTCATCTATTTCTTTTGGATCTTACATGACCCGTTTCCACATAATGTGACAAATCTAAAAATTCAATCACATTCCATACAGTCATAACATTTCAATCAATGTTAAACTATTTCAATACAAATAGTTGACTATTTGTCAACTTTGATTTCAATCAATCAATCAATAAAATTCTCTAATTGCTTTTCTCTAGTTTGACCCAAACTCAAACCAATCACAAGCAATTAATTTTTTTTTTTTTTTTTTTTATACACAATTCTCTATTCATGGTTTGACTTTCAAAGTTAACATACTATCAAGTTAACTCCCAACAAACCATTTCATCTTATATGTTCACTTTCAAACATATATTTCAAATTATTACTTTCAATAATCTTATCAATCCTTCACAAAGACAAAGTCAACCTACATCAATCTTGGCTCCATACAAGCCATTTCATATAATATGTTTACTATCGAACATAAACTTCAAATTATTACATTCAATAATTACTAGTAGTTTCTCAAGCAAAACAATATCAACCTATCTCAACTTTGGCTTCATACAAGCCAAATACAAAATAGTGACTCACTCAAACACTATCAAATTCACCTATGGTCAATTTAACACAATCAGTTACAATTACATTTTCAACAAAATCACATTAGTCATCTATGTTTATCATTAAAACATCTATCAATGACAATTATCATTTACACTGGCTTCTTTACAGTCCAAATATCATAGCTCTATCAACTGATTGTTTTCTTATCAAAACAATTATTAAACAACTTAACATACTATCATGCTCCATTTATTCAAAATCACATTACATTTCTTTTATACCAAGTAGCCTCAACAAGTTCATGTGACACAACATAATATAACAACGGTGATCAGGCGTTGCAAGATTATGTTCTTCACAATCCATTCTCAGGCTACTCTACATTATAATTATCAATGTGATCTACTCTTATCTCATATACATTAAATACTTTATGATTTCAAATCAATCAACATCTATTTAATAGTTTCTAACAGCTGATACATACTCAAAATCAGCTTACTACTTTACATATTCAACCTTACATATGCAAGTCATCTCACATACACACAATGTTCTAATTTTCAGCAACTGAATTACTCAGTATACCACTTATCTGAAACCTCAAACATATGATAACTTATCATCATAGTTTCAACGCTTAACATTAATCAATGTCCCTATTTTCCTCAAAATTCAGGACACATCTTAATCAACTATCATCACTTTGACATATGCTATCATATCAAGCATCACTGTCACAACAAGTCTACTTAATCATGTTACTATCAAACATTTCATTTATTAATTTCACAATTGACCAGAAAGATCTATCACTTCCCAATCAATTTCACATTATTACACTCTACATTCCTCTTAAACCTATCAGTCATGGTTTATATCAAGCGTTTAACTATAGTCAACACATATCATATAGTCACATAAACACATATTTTCTCAAATAGCAGTCATTATCAATTCAATGACACGACCTTCCTTAGCAAGGATTTAGATCACACCTTGTGATTAATCCATTAACATAATACTATCAATTATCTCGTCTCACCAATAAAGACACTCTTAGGTTCTAACATCAATCATGTTAAACCTTAATCAACTCTTTATCTACTCCTTTACTCACATTTCTGCATTTTCAATTCAATCAGAAATAACCACTACAATGAATATCCCATTCATTACCTCTATCCTCATGTCAACTTATAACAATCATTAGTTGACTCAAAACTGGGGAATCATATCAGTATGACTCAATTAACTTCACAACAATGCTTACTTAACATAACAAAGTAAACAGTTCACGTTAATTTAAATTTAACACAGGCTTATCGAAGATTACCTGGCAATCTTAAGCCAACGAGTATTGAGGAAACATGAAATATACCAATCAGATACTCATGTTCCTCCGTCTCTGCAATCAAACAACAACTTCACAACTTGTTAAGGGTTAGTACATATTCAACTAATCACTTTCTCACACATTCACTAATCAACTAAACCCACACCCACTGGAATGTTTGACTCAACTCATCAAAGTTTAGGATTGAACATTCTATCAAGTCCAATTCACCAAAACTATTGCTCTGATACCAACTTATAACACCCCCTGTTTCAATATAAACAATAATATAATAATTGCGACTCGGAAGCGTATATTTCAAAACATACTATCAATGTTTTACATTACTTAAAATGTCACTAAACTTTTTCAAATCCAAACACATGACATTTCAACCAACTCGGTGTTATATAATTTAAAACATATATTTAGTTATCAAAATAACATCAGAGTAACAGTCTGTCAAACATTCCATCCAGTCCAACAACCTCCTGCCCAATATGTCCCATCTATTTAACCTGCAGGAAGAACTGTGGTGGGGTTAGCATAAAGCTAAGTGAATGAAACTATAAACAACAGCTCAACCTAGCATAACAATCTGTTTACATCAAATAACAATAAACAGAAAATCAATCATTCACTCGACATCCAATCAATGTCAAGCTACACCTATCAATCATTATCATTCATCATGAGGATCGGTGGCTCCTGAGATACCCTAATACCGGTTTGGTACTCCAGGAACTCTTATCAATCATCTGTATTGGCCTATACAGAACTACCGATAACTGGTTGTCAATCACACACGACCTAGATCTCTAAACCGACAATTCAAGTTTCCGAGATCTCCTGTCGTCTACAACAACAACAAGTCCAACCATCAAATCAAGTTGACCTCAAAGTCTTACCTACTAGCACAATCAGCCAAGTAAACAACTAGTTAAACTATCATGGCAAGATATCTCTACAGATGTATCATATCAAAGTAATACTATAAATTACTGGTTGTAAATCAAATCATTACAACTAAATCACACTGAGGTTACAGATCCACTCACCGATTACCTCAGACCTCCACTCAGTAGTCTAATATCACTGAGCCTTCTCCACATCTGAGAATCAACCAATCAAATATAAGTTAGTAATCAAATTATAAATACTGAACTTATATCAATCTTTAACATTAGGAACTTAACATAATCTACATCAAGATTACTAGTTCCTAACTATCCACTAATGATTTATAATATAATCATTATCATCTATTAACATATATTCAATATTAATCACATTACTGTTAACAATCAAACAAGAATTGCTATAACAGTGAACCAAGCCGCCGTCTTCACCCTTGAAGCCGCCGGCTTCTAACCATCACCCGCCGGCTTCACTTCATCAACCGCCGGGTAAATTACTAAAAGTGGTAACAGAAGCAAACCACGTTTTAAAGCATATACCAACCGCCGGGCATTGTTTATACCCGTCGGGTCCCTACACCACAACACAAGCCGCCGGCTAGGCTCAGAAGCCGCCGGCTTCTATTGACTCGGGACAAGCCGCCGGCTTCGGCATGAAGCCGCCGGCTTCAGGCTTCGTCCCAGCACAGTTTCGAGCTGTAAAACCCTAACCCACGGGTTTATAATCCAAAACCTTAAAAACAAGGTTTCTAACCGTTTAAAACCACAATTATTATCATATAATCAATATGTAACACTTATAACATGATTTCTAACATCCAAATCTCTCAAATCATCAATTTACCCAAATTCAATCAAAATCAAATTCTTAAATACTCAAGAATACTTACTGATTGAAGAATCTAACGATGGTAATCTGATGATTATTAAGTTTCATGAGAATCACAACTTCCTGATTTGATTTCTGGATTGATTTGGAGGTTTTCAGAGAGTTTCTGTGAGTTTCTAAATGAAAATAAATAACTTTCCTAAATAGGAAAGGATATATATAGAAACTTAGGTCGGTCCAACCTAAACCGCCTTCAATATATGGGTATAATTTAATACCCCATCTCAATCTATTGCCTGGAACCCGAAAACCATTTGCGAGTCCAAACATTTTATCGCACCGTCAGCTATATTAATTTACAACAATTAATATTTCACTTATCACATTGGAATATTCGGATCCTATTCCAATTATTTCACTATTTCAAACAATATTATTTCCAAACACATTTAAATCAAGAAATAATATATAAACAACTAGGTCCATTTCGAGGATGTTACAAGTGAGGTGCACCTTCTAAATATGAGTGATAACATTTTAAAGAACCAATAACTTTTCAACTAATTTGATACTAAGTTTACTTAATTGACTGGTGTCACGTGCCGCCACTGACCATAACATAGGTATGCTCCTGTATGATGGTAGAGGCGACGCCACGTTGAAGATAGGGTAAGCACTTGTTACGGGTCCATTTGTTATACGTGGAGTTAATTTCTTATAAAAATTACATTTTTACTGCATTTATAGTTTGTGCTACGGGTTCACAAAAATGAGATACCACTGATACGGATTACACCGAATTCTGAATCCTCCACTCCATGATGGAGGTAGCTAGTTTACGAACAAATTTTATTTTATCTTGATAACAACAAATTAAATTATGATAGAAAACGCATCTTTATTAATCCATATACTACGTATTATGAAACACTAATGCCCACATTGAGCAAATAATTATGTGCATTCTTTTCATGGTTACCTTATATTACAAGAAGTTTAGTTGTTGAAGAGACACTTTTCTTGTGAATTATTTTGAACAAATATATCATTTCATGCCTATATTCGGCACAATCACCTTTTATCATGGCGAATAGAAACTTAGAATGGCATGAACAACTTTATTCATTATTCATGTGGTAGTGCGTATTTCTTTCTCAACGTACGTTATTATTATTTTTAGATAAAAAGAATTGATTTGATGCCTCACAATTTTACGCGTAAAATGTATCATAATTTCGAGTAATTAACGTCATAATCGTTAATCAGTACATTGTGTAATAGAATATCGACTCGTTTCCCCTACTCTTGGGATGCTTTCATGCTGAATTGCATATGGTTCCGCGGCGCATAATCTAATTGGGTCCCAAATGTTAATTTGCTCTCAATCACTTGGGTCAAATAGTGGCCACGACACAGCCAATCATGATTCATGAGATTCCCTCTAAAACTTTATATATTTTGAATATGTCCATGTTTTAAAATCCCTAATCATTTCGCTACACGAGTCGGTTTTTAAAACCCACATGTTTGGATGATTTGAATTCTTAATTTTCCATGAAATTATGGATTCTTAGTTTGAATCCATGTTCATAATACATGTACATAATACCATCCGAAATTGTTGATAGATGAATAATATGTGACACTACACAATAAGATTAACATTAACACTAATTAATAAACAAAAATGATAATGTACAACTTAATTTATATATTATTATTATATTATATATATATTGTTAAAGACGGATCTGTTGAGAACGTCAGGGGCGGTTCTAGAAAAAAAATCAAATGGGGGCAAGACTTTATAGTGTACATCGAGTATGGGTCATTGACTCGGTTTTTTCTTTCTTTAACCGAAACTATGTTAGTTGAACCAAGGTGAATTTAGTTCTACATCAAATTTAAATTAAAGATGCAATAAGAAGAGATTGAACTTTAGACCTCTTGAACACAAGACCCACCTCTCAACCACTATGCCAAATACACAAATAATGTAATTACTTTAACTGTTTTGTATTTATTAGTTATGAGACCAATATGCAAATTATACCAAAACCAACGAAATTCTTCTCGACTCGTAACTTGGTGGGGCGGATACCCACCCTACCCTCACCCTAAAATCGCCTATTGAATTGTGAGACTACTCTCGAGAGAAGTTTCATACATTGATGATATTTTATAACTTTTACATCTTTCAAAAAAGAACATTTTTTGTCCCTCAACAAATACGGAGTATATCCTAAATACACCTTTAATATCTTATATCTTATTATTATTATTGTTACAACTTACAAATTGAATTCGAGCTTTGAATATCCTTCATTTAAAGGTGCACAATTTGGTTGGTGTTTGGTTAATTTAATGAGTTAATAATGGTATTTTAGATTTATATGGCTGCTACTTAAAAGGATTTATCGAGTTCAAACACTAAATACAATATGCGTTTATTAAAAAAATAAAAAAATAAAAAATAACATAACATATCAATAATACAAGATATACCAAGCCGCATGATGACATTACACAAAACATAAGTTTGTAACCTAATGTAAGTGATCGATCACACATTTACACCTAGTTTGGTCTATACTTTCATGTTCCGTAGTCACATATTTAAAAAAATCGTACTTTTTATATATTACAGAGTACTTTTATTTAAGTGATAAAAAAGTACAACAAAAATCAAATATTGAGGGAATATTTTTGGTGACACAAAGACTCAAAGGCATCAATCTATCTGTACACTTGACAAAGATTTGAAGTTCCATTTGTCATTCGTCTTTCATACTTCCCCACCTCTTAAAATAAACTATGTATATTCCATCCACACTTTTTGTCGATAAAATCATTAGCTTGGTCGAAACTTCTCTTTTGTGTTGTGGTCAATATAAAAAGGGTGATGATTCGTACGTTATTTCTTTTTAGTCGTACATCACCAAATATGCTTCAGGATGTCGTACTTTACACTTTGTAGCATAACCAAAAATAATAATAATAATAATAATAATAAAAATATTAATTAAATATATAAAAAATGTACCAGTGTTGATAGTAGTAAAGGGGTGGGATGACTTGTGACCAAAAGGTATAACATTCATGATGGTGTCAAATGGACCGTGGGAGGTTGCATAATTCCACATACGCTTTGGAGCTTTGAGCGAGCGTGGTTACTAAAAGTGGAACCAAACCTCTCTCATCTTTCGGTGGATTTTTTTATATAATCATAAATTAATTGAAACTGATAATTATAGTGACAACTTTTATTAAAACACATCTCTGCTGTTTTTAAAAACCGATTCTATAATGGATATGCGAGGTTCAGTTTTTAGTTTCTAGTTTAAGTTAGTTGTTTGATCGATTGAACCGGATGACAATTGCATATGATCAACTTTATTAAATTGAGAAACGCTAGCAAATAAAATAAAAGGTTCCAAAATAGTTTTTTAAAGTAAATTTACCAACTTCAATTTTTTGTTGGACTAAAAATCATGCCCAATATGAAAAAATCATGCTGACAGTTACAAACATAACAAAAATTTACACTTTATATCAAACTAAAACTAGGTTTTCCCAATCCGGATCAAGAGCAAAACTTATATAAGTAATATTTGGCTTCATCATGATAGTAAGAATGGGACGGGTGCAGAATTTGGGCTTTGATATACAACTAAAGATGCAATTAACGAACAACTTTCCTTGTTACAATGACACGTCAATAATGTTAAAAGATAGACGATATGGTTACTTTTTTAAACATGTATTTATATATGAAACTTTATAGAATCATTCTTATTTTCATCTCCTGTAATCTTTGTGTGAGTGTGTGAGTTTGTGAAGATCACAAGATGTATAAGATCCCTCCCAACGGCTCCGTCTCTTTCTCGTCATTTCAAACTGACGAAAGTGACCCCATTGGCACCGGGTCGTCACTTTCGTCCGTCGGTTTGTGGCGTCGGTTATCCGACGATGCGTCGGTTTTTTTTTTTTTTTTTTTGCTTTTCTTTTTATGCGTGTATAATTAAAGGTAAATTGGTAAATGTGGGCCCAAAATTTAAAGTGACATAGTCACTAATGGCAGGGGTCCGTCATTTTCAGTCGGTTTTGTAAAAAGTTTACGTGGCGTAGACGTGTTGCGTCAGTTTATGTCACTTTCTGTCACTGTTGGAAGTGGTCTAACAAGCTATAAAAAAGAAAGCAATGGGTCAAAAAGAAATGGAATGAAATGTGTTTTTTGTGTGTGTGAAGGATTGTCAATCTTATCAAACGCTTTTTTTTGCTCATTGCATATTTGCATATAAAAGATTAAAGTGTAAAATATACTGTATTTTGGTTAATATTTTGATGTTTAAGATTGCTGTCGTTTTGCACAAACTTGGGCCTAAAATGCCCATCCTAGACGGTGGGGCAAAAATAGTTCGTGCTTGGTACCAACGCTATGGATCAAATTGGGTCACTCATCTTAACTTCCTAAACGGGTCTAGTCTATACTCGAGAGTCGAGACGTAGAAATAAAAAACGTTTTTTAAAATATAATCGGAACTCTGTCGTTGCACTACACACTTTACCCTCACAATAGTGTCCATTTAAACATTAGAGCATACGGAGTGGCATCATTTTTCTCACCGTTTTCCGTCGAGAACGCCGTCGGACGGCGTTCTGCCGCTCCGGGACGACGTTCCCGACGGTGCTCTCGTCACCGTCTTCCGACCAACGTCCAAAGTCGAACACCGAGCACCACAACGTTTTCCCATTATTTTCCTTTCTTTATTGTGTTTTCAACGTAAATGAGGTTTTTTTTTTTTTTTTTTGTTTCTTAAATTTAATATGAAATACGAAATAAAGAAAACTGTAGAAGAAAAAAATGGAGAAGAAAATGCAGAAGAAGGAAATGGAGAAGAAAGGAAACCGACTGCCTTTTTTGTTTCTTTATGGTTGCCCTTTTTTTTATTATTATAAAGGATTAATTAATAAGAATGAATAAATAAGTTTAGGTTAAACTTTGATGGATTGGGCTATTTTAGTAATTTTATTGGGTTGGGCTAATATAAATACTAACTAAATGTATTATCTTTATAACTTGCAATATTTTTAATAATTTTTAGGACCTTTTATATATTAAATTATACAATTATCATCATTAAAAAACAAATCAAACAAATAATAAAAAATTGCATAACACTGTCCAGAACACTGTTACCACTCCACAAAATCCTCACCACAAAATTCTCACTCAGAACACTGTGTTTAGGCAGTCACCACTCCGTGTGCTCTTATGTGAATGAAAAAATGAACTGAAAGCAGTTTCTTGTTTCCATACTAAGAGCACACGGAGTGGCAGTGTTCTCATCAAAATTCTTCGTCGAGAACGCCGTAAAACGGCGTTCTGCCACTCCGTGACGGCGTTCTCGACAGCGTTCTTGTCAGCGTTCTTGCTTCAAAATCCTCTTCCAGACGCTGTATCAAACGGTGTCCTCACTTTTTTATTATTTTTTTTTCTATTTTTTGATTTCAAAGGTATAAACTTTAATATATATATAAAAAAATTATGTCCAGAACACTGTCCAGAACACTGTTACCATTCCACAAAATCCTCACCACAAAATTCTCACTCATAACACTATATTTAGACCATCACCACTCCGTGTGCTCTAAGAAAAATCAACGTTCTCAATAAAATCTTGACACTAGAACAATATGTCACAATGTCTTTCCACCCTTTATCAAAGTTCTCAACAATGTTCTCGGTAACACCGTGTACAATGAGACGTTACTTTCAACCTTTTTTTTTTTTTTTTTTTTTTCACACACATTGATTTGAATAAAAAATAAATTTTGAGAATACTGTAAAATTCAGTAATTCTTCCACTTTTTGAACATCAGTGTTCTAAAAAAAACACTATAAATACAATGTCACCACTACCTGTAATCTAAAAATATTGCGAGAACCAATGATATATCTATTGTTTGATTTTATTTAGCATAGTAAATGAGCCACTAGGGCTATTCACAGTTCGGATAAAACCGGATTATCTAATTATATAACTCGGATTAGATCATATGGTTTGGATAAATGGATTTTCGATTGGTTCGGATAAGAACCAAACTTATTATTCTGAATCACGGATTGATTTTGGTTAGTAAATTACAGATCGGATTAAAAAAAATAATAGCTATTAATTTCAATACATACATATACAAAATAGTTTACTAAATTACTAAATTGAAGATGATGCTAATTGTTGAAGATGATTCTTACGATCATATCAAATTTTTAAATGTTAATTTCAAAAACACTATACATGGTAAATATGATATTGATTTGAACTTGTACAAATCAAACTTAGTATCTCCAATTTGTTTTTTTTTATAATATCTAACATATCTTTAGCAGATATTATATATATATTTGTGTGTGTATAGATATCTAAAAACCATTATATATATATTTGTGTGTGTATAGATATCTAAAAACCAAACCGGTTCATTCAAATAATAATTCAGATGGATTGGTTCAGTTTTTGAATTTGTTTGAACGGATCAGATTTATATTTTTGAAACCATAATCTATTTGAATTCATGTATACGGATCGGTTTTAAACCAATCCATCCATTTGAACACTCCTGCCCGCTAAACAATTCATGCTACACTTGATGACGATACAATTCTTAATTTCATTGACCTTTAACTTAAGAACTGTAGTGTGTGTGCTATACATGACCTCCGCATCATCTACATGACCCTAGGGGTGGGCAAAACTATCCGATCGGATATCCGAAAATCCGAATAGTATAATTTTAGCGATATTTTTGCTAAGTCAGTCTTTTCTCTATTTCCAATCTTAAATTGAAAGATTAAACATTTAATGACTTTGTCATCAAGTATTTTGTATTCTAACATCATGTGACTCTAATAACAACAAGTACGTAATCATCAATCATTTAATATTTTGTTTGTTTTTGAAAGTTTTTATATGGATTAAATGGGTTCGGAGTCCGGATTATCCTGTTACTAGCTTATGATTTATAAAATTTGCTTTCTATTTTTTAAAACATACAAAGTAGGTCCACCACGCTTAAGCAAAAGATAGATTATAGTATGAGATTATACCTTAAGACTGTAGTCTTCTGGTCACCTTCGTCCACCTTGCACAGCCTATCGACCTCTCGTCATCCACGGCTTCTAGCAACTAAAGGACTTCACTGTGTAAAGACATATTTCTTAACTATATTTCCCATAACATAATATATGAATTGCTTGTCTTCGGTGAAACTTCAAAATATATTTTATTGATAGCAAGCTTATTTTACAAACATAAGTAGTTGAAGGATTAAAATCCTTCTCCTACCCTAAGGAAATTTACTCACTCATATTTCACACTTATTTTCACAAAGAGATATGTTCTTGTGTTGGGTACAAGATGCATACTCTATTACATTTTATGCCTTATATAGGCAAACACAAACAACAAATTGAAATTACACGCGAAATAAAAGGTAAAATCTTCCCGCAGATTTTGAAGATAAGGTTTTGTCTTCTTGTCTTCAATAATTTCTTCCACTAGCGTTTGGCGTGAAATTTTATTTTGTGGGTTTTTTGGTGTCTGTCCCACCAATTTGTTTTGTCTCCCATTATCACATGATAATATCTTCGGGAATCTTTTCTTTTTCCATTAATTTGGAATAATGCTTTATTCCCTCTTCTTTCATTGGGAATTGATTGGACATTAACCACTGAGCTTGTTGAGCGATGGTTAAACTTCGTTCATTAGGATTTTTGCCGCTTGCTATTGCGATCCAGTTTGAACTTGTAGCAAATACTCGAGAACCCTTTTGATGTTCTCGAAACAAAGTACAGACCGCCACCTTTCTTCCGATAGCTCTTCTGTATGTATAGAATTTATGATTAAACACATGTGTTTTTGTGGGAACGAGGTTTTTCCCCAAATACCTTTTCCTGGGTTTAAACAACAGAATTAAATATTCTCTTGCATCAGGCTCTGGTGAGACTGAGATGACTGAGACTTCAATAGATTTATAACTTTCTCCAAATTGGGCATCTAATGTATCTGGAAGAAAATCATCAATTTTTTCAAAATTCTTGAAACCTTTATTTGGCTGAATAATGTCTGTATAGCCAAATCTTGTGTATCTTCCAATTTCCACTGGATCTGCATTTTCTTGAAATATAATCCTTGGATAAATGGAATCATATGTTGCTATGGCGTGTTGTACCATAAATGAATAGGTTGATTGGTGTATCATCCTGTATTCTTCCAAAAATGGTGTTTCTTTTGAAATTTTAACCATTTTGTCCTGAAAAAGTTTGACAGATTTTTCTGTTGGTTGAGTAGTTTCTAAACTAGGTTCAGTAGGAATACTCTTTTCCTTGTTTATGGTGTTTTCCGATGAGGAAGGACCACCAATATCCTTATTACCAGTTATGGAATTCTGGTTTTGCTTTGGAATGAAACCCAAGCTTTCATATTTTGGTTTTTCAACCAAATTGCTTTTGTATACCAATGCCTCCTTATAAGGTTCCATTGATTCGTAACCAATTTGATCACGCAATTTTTTATTTTCTCTTAACAGAGATTGAACTTTGGGGATATCATTGATGATTTTATCAATTTCCTCCATCGTATGAGTATATTCCAAGTAGGAATCCATCATGGTATCCACCTGCGTGTTTATCATATTGATAGTTCCATAAAGCTCATCAATTTGATTAGTTAAAATATCTCTTCTCTGAGATGCAGATACTCGTAAACTTATCAAACTTTGCAGCTTCAAAATTATGTCACTTGTTGACATGATTCCTGCTAAGATAGTCAGCAAGATAATTATCACGACCTTTAATATATTCAATTGAAAAGTCATAATATTGAAAAAACGTTTGCCATCTAATTAGACGTTTATTTTGCGGTAAACCTTTTAAATCATTGAATATAAATGGTTTAACCTGTGTATTATCTGTTTGAACCACAAATTTTTTGGGTAACAGAAATAAAGTGAATTTTTTGATTCCCTTTAAAATAGCTAAAAGCTCTTTTTCATTAATACTATAATTAACTTCTGCTGGTTTAAAAAGTCCAGAAGTATAACGGCATATTTGACCAAGGTCAGTTTTTAATACAGCACCCCATGCTTGTTCACTAGCATCTGTCTGTAAAATCAAATTATCTTTTTCAGATGGTAATGTCATATCTGGTAGGTTACAACATTCTTCTTTTAAAGTTTTTACAACTTTGGTATGAGAATCATTCCATCCACTTTGATTATTTTTTCTCAAAAGTTTTTGGAGTGGAAGTTTTTTGATCGCCAAATCTTTGATAAATGCTTCGGCGTAATTTAGTTGTCCTAAAAAACTTTGAATTTGAGTTTTTCCTTCTAAAATATCGGGATACTCAGAAATCTTTTTGCCAATGTGTGGCTGAAGTTTTATACCATTAGAATTTAAAATTAATCCCAAAAATTCTATTGATTCTTTTGCAATAGTTGCTTTCTTTTCGGAAAGAATTATTCCATGTTTTAGAACAAGCTGTTTAAAATCATTTAAGGTTTTAACATGTTCTTCTAAAGTATTAGACGCAATTAAAATATCGTCAACGTAAACCACGACATCTTTTATTTTAAAAATATTATCCATTCTTCGTTGGAAAATTTGTGGTGCATTTTTAAGACCAAATGGCATGACTAGCCATTCATAATGACCTTGTGGAGTACTAAAAGCTGTGTATTCCACTGACTTAGGACTCAACTTTATTTGCCAAAATCCTGATTTACAGTCAAATTTTGAGTAAAAGTTTTTACCACGGACTGTATTTATCAAAATTTCTTTATTTGGTAGAAAATATCCATCAAATATAGTTCTTTGATTTAACTTTTTATAATTTATTACCATTCTGGCTTTGCCTCTGGTAATTTCGGCATGATTCCTAACCATAAAGGCAGGACTACTATGCTGAGATTTTGAAGGTTGAATTAATTTTAACTCGAGTAATTCCTTCAACTGTTTGTCAAATTCTTTTTTGTCTTCTTCCGAATAGACAATTGGTTTTACCCTTATAGGTTTTTCCATCCCATTTGCATCGAGTTCTAATCTTACTTGTAATTCTGCAAAATGTTTGTCGTTTTTCCATTTTTCTAATGGATTTTCTCCGTAAGTTTCTTTAAAACTTTCTTTTATTTTTTCCAAAGATAATTTTTTGATGGAGAATTCTTTTCTAAGTTTAGAAATCGAAATTGGTTTTATCGAAATTTGCTTTTTGATTACCTTATCACCATGCTTCTCGAGCGTAACTTTGAAGGGATTGAATAGTCTAGCAACAGTAACTATGTGATTGCAAATAGTTTTTACAGTAATATTATAAATGGTTTGTTTATAATATTTAAATGTTTGTAAAAAATCATTTCCAATCAGAATATCTATATGCATAGATGGTTGAGGGTACACATAAGGAATCTTAAAGATTTTTGATCCTAAGATTATTTCTACATTGTAAGCAATATTTTTAATAACTGTTTTTGAGTCATTAAATCATGTGGCTATAACTGGTTGATCCAATTGTTTCCAATTACTAATTAAATCTTCTTTAACTAGTGTTGCTTGTGACCCTGTGTCTATAATAGCACAAGTGGTTATATCCTCTACAAGTAAAGTCACTTGTATATAGATTGTTGTACTGATTTTAGTATGTTGGGGCATACTATATTCTAGGTATCATATACCAAGTATTATCCTTTTGGACGCATACCTTTTGATCGGTAATTTTGTATTGTCTAAAGCTTTTTAGAAACGCTCCTCCTAATATCACTAGGTAGTCACGGTTATCTAAATTTGAAGTTACCAAACATTCTACCTTATGGGTTAATGTTTGTTCATTATTTGTTGCAAACTTAATGTTTACAGACACCATTTCATCACATGAATCACGAACTTGTTTAATTATTCCTTCATATTCTACAGGTGAGACTTTATATTTAGGTAAAGATCCTATTTTGTTTTTAGGAAACAGATTAATTGAAGCACCTGTGTCAATTAGAGCTTTTCCTTTAAAAGTTTCTAAATCATTAGTTATCTCAATAGTTATAAAACATTGATCTGCTAAAGATTTGTAACTATAGGTAGGAATAATATTTTTACGAAAAGAGGGTTTTCGTAGTGCTAAAGTATTAGAGTTTTCATCATATGAAATTTGATTTCCTACTGGTATATAGGAATTTGACATTCTAGGTAAAGTTAAAGAACTACTTTCGGGTTCTGTTAAAATACCTAGTGTTGGTTGAATAGCCTGAGCAATGCCATCGCATTTCTCATGAATTTCAATGATTGGTTTATCATCAAAAGGGTCGTTTGTATTAGAATTACAAATACTATACAAACAAGCGTATTCTACTGTGAAAGGGAATGATCCTGCATCAGTTATATCTTTTCTAGTTAGAACATAATTTACCATTATTGATCTTTCTAGATTTCTATCTTTTAAGGCAATGCAGTAATTTGGATAGCAAGTAAAAAGTATCTTTTTATATGCTAAATTTCCTGTTATGCTTCCTAAGTGAGCATCTTGAACATTTGTCATTCTTTGATCTGTCAAATGGATCGTAAGAGGACAATTAACACCCTTTTTAAATAAAGATTTAAACATGATTTGTACTCCTGAGAGGTAAACATATTTATATTTTTCTCTATCTTTTTTATTAACCTTACTTAAAAGATTATTAATTACGTTTTTGTCAAAAACATTTAGCTTGGCTTCACCACGGGTATGTTCTATACTTATGGCTGCTTCTAATTCCATGTAATGGTGTAAAACATACTTTTTTCTTGAAAGAAGTTGAGAACATTTCTGAAGAATACTATCTCCTGGTTTTAAATCAAATTTTGCTCCTTTGATTTGTTTATATTGATCTTGGTTAAAGGTCAATGTTCCAGCATAAGAATTTTCATCTTCATTTTGAAAAGCATACTGATTAATTTCAGTGTTTTGATTTTCAATTATTTGACTCATTCCGAATATTCGGAACTGCTTTCGTTATCAGAAGAACTGTTTGAATCTAATTCTGACTCATATAATTCAAAGACTTCTTCATCCGTTTCTGGATCACTAATTTCTTCGAATTCATTTATCAAAAAATTGTTTATAGCAATTTTTCTTGATTTCTTTTTAGGACATTCATTTGCCATATGTCCTTCTTCTTGACAATTCCAGCATTTACAGGGTTTTCTAATATTCTTATTTGCCTGTCTTGGTTTAAAAAATCGTTTTTTCTGAAATCCTGGTTTTCTAGAAAATCTCTTTCTTTTTAAATATTTCTTTTGTTTCTTTATTTTCTTTTTATTTTTTCTTCTTTTATATTTTTCACATCCCCATTCTATTGGGTAGTCAATTGTTTCGCAACAAAGTCGTTTTCTAGCTCTAAAACCCTTTGCTCCAGATTTGTTCAACTTTTGGTTATAACAAGCTTGTGCGAGTTTTTGTTTTACAAAAGTAATTCTAGCTCCTAAAGAGTCTGTTAGAATTTCTCTATTTGTAATTTTTTGGTAAAACTCTGTTATCAAAGTATTCCAAGGGGTTGGAAGTTTGTAAAAATACAAATCCTTAATTTCGGTCGGCATGTTAGGTTTAAATATCTTATAATAGATATCTTCAAACTGACACGTATACTGAGAGAGAAAACAAATATCACAAAGCTTAATTGAATTTAACTTTGTTAACTGTTCTCGTTCAATTATTTTTTCTTGTTCATTTAAAGCTGTACTCCAATTTTGACCAAGAAATTCTTCTGTGATAAAGTCTAGAAAAGTATCTACACCTTTTTCTATTGTTTCTTCAAAAGCATTTTTTGTAACTTGAGTTAAAATTTCAATGTTACCTGATTCTAAATTTTCAAACCAATTACTTGTTTTTCCATCTAGAGATGATATTAGTAAATCTGTTTTGTACTGACTTGTCCAATTATCTCTTTCATGATATATGAAAAATTGAACCATAGCATCAAAATATCTACCAATGGTTTTAACTGGGTCAATTACACAGTCAATATTTAATTTTGCTCCGGCAAAACTAAGTGCTTCTAAAGGTTTATCTAGAGGTATATATTTATCTTGAAAAGAGAAGTGATATTCTGGGTTTCTAGCGTTATTAATAACTCTAGTGGTTGTTCTTTTAGATGTCCCTTCTAGGTATTCATCGGTCCATTCTGGTTGGTTGATGATTGTGCTTGCTCCCGAACTTTGAGTATTATTCATTCTCACATTTATTTCCTTATCGGAATTTATATCTATATTTGAAAAGTCAAATACTAGGTTCTCCATTTAGAATTGTTAAATCGATGTCATCCCAGTTTATATTATCTAAGTCAATATTTTGAAAATCTGAAAAACTTGGATTTAAAATATTGGGTAGATGATTATTTCTATCTTCTATAATGTCTAGAGATTTATTAAGAAGGATAGATTCTTTTTCTTTTGGTTCTTTGAAACTTTTAGATTCTGATGGACCCTAGAACCCTAGAAGACGAGTTACATTATCTTCTAAGAACATCAGAATCTAAAAGTTTCAAAGAACCAAAAGAAAAAGAATCTATCCTTCTTAATAAATCTCTAGACATTATAGAAGATAGAAATAATCATCTACCCAATATTTTAAATCCAAGTTTTTCAGATTTTCAAAATATTGACTTAGATAATATAAACTGGGATGACATCGATTTAACAATTCTAAATGGAGAACCTAGTATTTGACTTTTCAAATATAGATATAAATTCCGATAAGGAAATAAATGTGAGAATGAATAATACTCAAAGTTCGGGAGCAAGCACAATCATCAACCAACCAGAATGGACCGATGAATACCTAGAAGGGACATCTAAAAGAACAACCACTAGAGTTATTAATAACGCTAGAAACCCAGAATATCACTTCTCTTTTCAAGATAAATATATACCTCTAGATAAACCTTTAGAAGCACTTAGTTTTGCCGGAGCAAAATTAAATATTGACTGTGTAATTGACCCAGTTAAAACCATTGGTAGATATTTTGATGCTATGGTTCAATTTTTCATATATCATGAAAGAGATAATTGGACAAGTCAGTACAAAACAGATTTACTAATATCATCTCTAGATGGAAAAACAAGTAATTGGTTTGAAAATTTAGAATCAGGTAACATTGAAATTTTAACTCAAGTTACAAAAAATGCTTTTGAAGAAACAATAGAAAAAGGTGTAGATACTTTTCTAGACTTTATCACAGAAGAATTTCTTGGTCAAAATTGGAGTACAGCTTTAAATGAACAAGAAAAAATAATTGAACGAGAACAGTTAACAAAGTTAAATTCAATTAAGCTTTGTGATATTTGTTTTCTCTCTCAGTATACGTGTCAGTTTGAAGATATCTATTATAAGATATTTAAACCTAACATGCCGACCGAAATTAAGGATTTGTATTTTTACAAACTTCCAACCCCTTGGAATACTTTGATAACAGAGTTTTACCAAAAAATTACAAATAGAGAAATTCTAACAGACTCTTTAGGAGCTAGAATTACTTTTGTAAAACAAAAACTCGCACAAGCTTGTTATAACCAAAAGTTGAACAAATCTGGAGCAAAGGGTTTTAGAGCTAGAAAACGACTTTGTTGCGAAACAATTGACTACCCAATAGAATGGGGATGTGAAAAATATAAAAGAAGAAAAAATAAAAAGAAAATAAAGAAACAAAAGAAATATTTAAAAAGAAAGAGATTTTCTAGAAAACCAGGATTTCAGAAAAAACGATTTTTTAAACCAAGACAGGCAAATAAGAATATTAGAAAACCCTGTAAATGCTGGAATTGTCAAGAAGAAGGACATATGGCAAATGAATGTCCTAAAAAGAAATCAAGAAAAATTGCTATAAACAATTTTTTGATAAATGAATTCGAAGAAATTAGTGATCCAGAAACGGATGAAGAAGTCTTTGAATTATATGAGTCAGAATTAGATTCAAACAGTTCTTCTGATAACGAAAGCAGTTCCGAATATTCGGAATGAGTCAAATAATTGAAAATCAAAACACTGAAATTAATCAGTATGCTTTTCAAAATGAAGATGAAAATTCTTATGCTGGAACATTGACCTTTAACCAAGATCAATATAAACAAATCAAAGGAGCAAAATTTGATTTAAAACCAGGAGATAGTATTCTTCAGAAATGTTCTCAACTTCTTTCAAGAAAAAAGTATGTTTTACACCATTACATGGAATTAGAAGCAGCCATAAGTATAGAACATACCCGTGGTGAAGCCAAGCTAAATGTTTTTGACAAAAACGTAATTAATAATCTTTTAAGTAAGGTTAATAAAAAAGATAGAGAAAAATATAAATATGTTTACCTCTCAGGAGTACAAATCATGTTTAAATCTTTATTTAAAAAGGGTGTTAATTGTCCTCTTACGATCCATTTGACAGATCAAAGAATGACAAATGTTCAAGATGCTCACTTAGGAAGCATAACAGGAAATTTAGCATATAAAAAGATACTTTTTACTTGCTATCCAAATTACTGCATTGCCTTAAAAGATAGAAATCTAGAAAGATCAATAATGGTAAATTATGTTCTAACTAGAAAAGATATAACTGATGCAGGATCATTCCCTTTCACAGTAGAATACGCTTGTTTGTATAGTATTTGTAATTCTAATACAAACGACCCTTTTGATGATAAACCAATCATTGAAATTCATGAGAAATGCGATGGCATTGCTCAGGCTATTCAACCAACACTAGGTATTTTAACAGAACCCGAAAGTAGTTCTTTAACTTTACCTAGAATGTCAAATTCCTATATACCAGTAGGAAATCAAATTTCATATGATGAAAACTCTAATACTTTAGCACTACGAAAACCCTCTTTTCGTAAAAATATTATTCCTACCTATAGTTACAAATCTTTAGCAGATCAATGTTTTATAACTATTGAGATAACTAATGATTTAGAAACTTTTAAAGGAAAAGCTCTAATTGACACAGGTGCTTCAATTAATCTGTTTCCTAAAAACAAAATAGGATCTTTACCTAAATATAAAGTCTCACCTGTAGAATATGAAGGAATAATTAAACAAGTTCGTGATTCATGTGATGAAATGGTGTCTGTAAACATTAAGTTTGCAACAAATAATGAACAAACATTAACCCATAAGGTAGAATGTTTGGTAACTTCAAATTTAGATAACCGTGACTACCTAGTGATATTAGGAGGAGCGTTTCTAAAAAGCTTTAGACAATACAAAATTACCGATCAAAAGGTATGCGTCCAAAAGGATAATACTTGGTATATGATACCTAGAATATAGTATGCCCCAACATACTAAAATCAGTACAACAATCTATATACAAGTGACTTTACTTGTAGAGGATATAACCACTTGTGCTATTATAGACACAGGGTCACAAGCAACACTAGTTAAAGAAGATTTAATTAGTAATTGGAAACAATTGGATCAACCAGTTATAGCCACAGGATTTAATGACTCAAAAACAGTTATTAAAAATATTGCTTACAATGTAGAAATAATCTTAGGATCAAAAATCTTTAAGATTCCTTATGTGTACCCTCAACCATCTATGCATATAGATATTCTGATTGGAAATGATTTTTTACAAACATTTAAATATTATAAACAAACCATTTATAATATTACTGTAAAAACTATTTGCAATCACATAGTTACTGTTGCTAGACTATTCAATCCCTTCAAAGTTACGCTCGAGAAGCATGGTGATAAGGTAATCAAAAAGCAAATTTCGATAAAACCAATTTCGATTTCTAAACTTAGAAAAGAATTCTCCATCAAAAAATTATCTTTGGAAAAAATAAAAGAAAGTTTTAAAGAAACTTACGGAGAAAATCCATTAGAAAAATGGAAAAACGACAAACATTTTGCAGAATTACAAGTAAGATTAGAACTCGATGCAAATGGGATGGAAAAACCTATAAGGGTAAAACCAATTGTCTATTCGGAAGAAGACAAAAAAGAATTTGACAAACAGTTGAAGGAATTACTCGAGTTAAAATTAATTCAACCTTCAAAATCTCAGCATAGTAGTCCTGCCTTTATGGTTAGGAATCATGCCGAAATTACCAGAGGCAAAGCCAGAATGGTAATAAATTATAAAAAGTTAAATCAAAGAACTATATTTGATGGATATTTTCTACCAAATAAAGAAATTTTGATAAATACAGTCCGTGGTAAAAACTTTTACTCAAAATTTGACTGTAAATCAGGATTTTGGCAAATAAAGTTGAGTCCTAAGTCAGTGGAATACACAGCTTTTAGTACTCCACAAGGTCATTATGAATGGCTAGTCATGCCATTTGGTCTTAAAAATGCACCACAAATTTTCCAACGAAGAATGGATAATATTTTTAAAATAAAAGATGTCGTGGTTTACGTTGACGATATTTTAATTGCGTCTAATACTTTAGAAGAACATGTTAAAACCTTAAATGATTTTAAACAGCTTGTTCTAAAACATGGAATAATTCTTTCCGAAAAGAAAGCAACTATTGCAAAAGAATCAATAGAATTTTTGGGATTAATTTTAAATTCTAATGGTATAAAACTTCAGCCACACATTGGCAAAAAGATTTCTGAGTATCCCGATATTTTAGAAGGAAAAACTCAAATTCAAAGTTTTTTAGGACAACTAAATTACGCCGAAGCATTTATCAAAGATTTGGCGATCAAAAAACTTCCACTCCAAAAACTTTTGAGAAAAAATAATCAAAGTGGATGGAATGATTCTCATACCAAAGTTGTAAAAACTTTAAAAGAAGAATGTTGTAACCTACCAGATATGACATTACCATCTGAAAAAGATAATTTGATTTTACAGACAGATGCTAGTGAACAAGCATGGGGTGCTGTATTAAAAACTGACCTTGGTCAAATATGCCGTTATACTTCTGGACTTTTTAAACCAGCAGAAGTTAATTATAGTATTAATGAAAAAGAGCTTTTAGCTATTTTAAAGGGAATCAAAAAATTCACTTTATTTCTGTTACCCAAAAAATTTGTGGTTCAAACAGATAATACACAGGTTAAACCATTTATATTCAATGATTTAAAAGGTTTACCGCAAAATAAACGTCTAATTAGATGGCAAACGTTTTTTCAATATTATGACTTTTCAATTGAATATATTAAAGGTCGTGATAATTATCTTGCTGACTATCTTAGCAGGAATCATGTCAACAAGTGACATAATTTTGAAGCTGCAAAGTTTGATAAGTTTACGAGTATCTGCATCTCAGAGAAGAGATATTTTAACTAATCAAATTGATGAGCTTTATGGAACTATCAATATGATAAACACGCAGGTGGATACCATGATGGATTCCTACTTGGAATATACTCATACGATGGAGGAAATTGATAAAATCATCAATGATATCCCCAAAGTTCAATCTCTGTTAAGAGAAAATAAAAAATTGCTTGATCAAATTGGTTACGAATCAATGGAACCTTATAAGGAGGCATTGGTATACAAAAGCAATTTGGTTGAAAAACCAAAATATGAAAGCTTGGGTTTCATTCCAAAGCAAAACCAGAATTCCATAACTGGTAATAAGGATATTGGTGGTCCTTCCTCATCGGAAAACACCATAAACAAGGAAAAGAGTATTCCTACTGAACCTAGTTCAGAAACTACTCAACCAACAGAAAAATCTGTCAAACTTTTTCAGGACAAAATGGTTAAAATTTCAAAAGAAACACCATTTTTGGAAGAATACAGGATGATACACCAATCAACCTATTCATTTATGGTACAACACGCCATAGCAACATATGATTCCATTTATCCAAGGATTATATTTCAAGAAAATGCAGATCCAGTGGAAATTGGAAGATACACAAGATTTGGCTATACAGACATTATTCAGCCAAATAAAGGTTTCAAGAATTTTGAAAAAATTGATGATTTTCTTCCAGATACATTAGATGCCCAATTTGGAGAAAGTTATAAATCTATTGAAGTCTCAGTCATCTCAGTCTCACCAGAGCCTGATGCAAGAGAATATTTAATTCTGTTGTTTAAACCCAGGAAAAGGTATTTGGGGAAAAACCTCGTTCCCACAAAAACACATGTGTTTAATCATAAATTCTATACATACAGAAGAGCTATCGGAAGAAAGGTGGCGGTCTGTACTTTGTTTCGAGAACATCAAAAGGGTTCTCGAGTATTTGCTACAAGTTCAAACTGGATCGCAATAGCAAGCGGCAAAAATCCTAATGAACGAAGTTTAACCATCGCTCAACAAGCTCAGTGGTTAATGTCCAATCAATTCCCAATGAAAGAAGAGGGAATAAAGCATTATTCCAAATTAATGGAAAAAGAAAAGATTCCCGAAGATATTATCATGTGATAATGGGAGACAAAACAAATTGGTGGGACAGACACCAAAAAACCCACAAAATAAAATTTCACGCCAAACGCTAGTGGAAGAAATTATTGAAGACAAGAAGACAAAACCTTATCTTCAAAATCTGCGGGAAGATTTTACCTTTTATTTCGCGTGTAATTTCAATTTGTTGTTTGTGTTTGCCTATATAAGGCATAAAATGTAATAGAGTATGCATCTTGTACCCAACACAAGAACATATCTCTTTGTGAAAATAAGTGTGAAATATGAGTGAGTAAATTTCCTTAGGGTAGGAGAAGGATTTTAATCCTTCAACTACTTATGTTTGTAAAATAAGCTTGCTATCAATAAAATATATTTTGAAGTTTCACCGAAGACAAGCAATTCATATATTATGTTATGGGAAATATAGTTAAGAAATATGTCTTTACACAGTGAAGTCCTTTAGTTGCTAGAAGCCGTGGATGACGAGAGGTCGATAGGCTGTGCAAGGTGGACGAAGGTGACCAGAAGACTACAGTCTTAAGGTATAATCTCATACTATAATCTATCTTTTGCTTAAGCGTGGTGGACCTACTTTGTATGTTTTAAAAAATAGAAAGCAAATTTTATAAATCATAAGCTAGTAACAGGATAATCCGGACTCCGAACCCATTTAATCCATATAAAAACTTTCAAAAACAAACAAAATATTAAATGATTGATGATTACGTACTTGTTGTTATTAGAGTCACATGATGTTAGAATACAAAATACTTGATGACAAAGTCATTAAATGTTTAATCTTTCAATTTAAGATTGGAAATAGAGAAAAGACTGACTTAGCAAAAATATCGCTAAAATTATACTATTCGGATTTTCGGATATCCGATCGGATAGTTTTGCCCACCCCTACATGACCCCACCTTAAAAGCATTACAATTGCTGTCATACATATTTGTTAAGTTATATATTTTATTATTTATGAAAAAATTTAGCTTCAATAAATAATCTTTTACCTCCGTCCGTTAAAACTTCAATTAAAATTTATACAAATAGGAGTGATCACGAAAACTGAAAAATGAAATCGTAATCGTAAAAACCGAAATGAAGGTAAAATCGACAATTTGTATTCTAATAATGTAATAACCGAAATATTCCAGTTTAATTTGGATTTTATCTAAAAAACAACCGTTAATAACTGATCCGATATTTAATAACTAATGAATCAGTGGTTTTTATATTGTATCTACTAACATTACACGAGTTTACAATGTAAATAGATGAGGGATATTTTATGTACATTTAAAAAGTGAGTGATGAAAGTGTAAATAATTGTATATATAGTTTTCTCATTGTTATGTTCGTACCTAACAATTTAGATACAAGTAGCTTTTAAATTTGTATATAACTAGTATTAATTTGCCCACGCAAATGCGTGGGATTAAATTAGGTATTATATGTTAGATTTTATATATACTATTGTTTCGGTTACGTCATGATGCTTTCTAGTATATCACTAACTTTTAAGAAAAAAAAAATATACAATCGACCTACACACATAATATATGTACATCGCACACACATATCTACATACCTCCTACGATGTTTGAACCCCTACTTATTGGTTGATAGATTCCTCATATACCGATAAGCCATAGACCATTTGATACATCGATCACTAAATTTATAAGTAAATCAAACAATTATACTATTGAGAAAATTACAAAAATCGTCCTTATGGTTTGACCTGAATTGCACATTCAGTTCTTTAATTAATTTAATTACATTGATGATCATTTCTTTTGAAACGTGAACGTAAATAGTCCTTTACACTAACGATTGTTAAATATCCGTTAAAAAGAACCATGCATGTAAAAAATTTAATTCTTTAAAATTTTTTGAGTAAAATATAAATAATAAAATCTAGCATATTTATAGATACATTATATGGTGCACATAACATTATTTTCATTTCACTCATTTTATTCATTATCAAATTTGATCATATTCTCCTCTATAACTAGGGCTGTTGACGCACCGAGTCAATTCGAATATCCTGATGCTCGACTCGACTCGTTTAAAAAATAAGTATGTTCGAGTTCGACTTGAACTCGATTAACTTTTTAAAACCATATTCGAGTTCGGGCTCGGATAATTATTTAGTGTTCGAGCTCGAGCTCTATACACGTTTAAGTTTATGACAATTTATAAAAAAAATAAAAAAGAAATAGTTATTTAAGCTCAAAATGTTTGTTTAGAAGTTCAAGCTCGATAAAATCGTTTATAAGCTTAAACAAGCTCATTAAAAAGTATAGTAAATATTTTATGAAACTTGAAATAAAGTTTGTAAAAGACATTTAAACTTAATAAAACTTAAAATGTGTAAGTTTAATTAGTTATCATCAAACACTAATAATAAGTATGTAATTAGATTCTTGATGTTAATATGTGACACTCCTCCAAATTAGGTATATAATTATATTTATTTACATGCATTTCTTACGCTAATTCCCTGCGATTGTTTTAAACTAAACTTAGGATGTGATGTCAGTCTAGCGAGCCCAAAACAATAATACAAAAAGTATTACATGATACGTAGTTATTTATAAATTACGTACGAATGTATCGGAACGAAGCTGACAAAAATAAATAACAAAAGTTTCGTGACACAAAAATAATTAATAATGAAATTATTAATTACGAGTACTTATATATCTATAACGTATAGACAAAAGGGTTTAAATATACGTTTAACATAAAACGTATTATAACACGAACATAAACAATTCTAAAACGTACCAAAAAGGTCAAAATCTGAAAAATGTTATTTTTCTAGTACGTTTTCAAGTATTTAGAACATTACTTCGAAATATGGATTCGAAACTCAACTGAAATTTAGCGCTCAAATGAACGCGCGCAGAAAAATGTACAAAAATGTACAACTATTAAAAATAATGATAATCTCATTATTCTGAAAGTATATTACGAACCAGGAGAGCACCTACAAAATAAAAATATAAAATGTTATATTTTATATTGCTATAATTATACCCGTATTCGAAACTGGTGTACACAGCTCGGCTACCAAACTTCAATAATTGAAGAGGAACCGAGCCATGCTTGTTGATATTATGGTTCCCTCTCTTTTCTCTCTGGTTTCACTCGACACACACACACAACCATAAATCATCACCATCATTTTCTTGCTTCATCTCTAAGGAAATTAACAAGATCAGTAACAGCAAGCAGTAGCAGTAGTAGAACAAGAAGGCCAGGAGCACCCTTCTCATCTTCATCTCCATCGTTCTTCTTCTCCTTCATTTCTCCATTGTAAGGAAACACCTCCTTTTTTTATTGTTATTTGTAGATTTCGTGTTTAATCATATATACAAAACATAATCTATACACATATAACATAAAGATTGATGTTTGAGATGATAAACACAAAAATGGTTTTGAAAACCATAAATTATAAACACCAAATCGATAGATGAAAACATGTTAGTACGTTGTAATAAGTTGAAATTATGATGATAGGTAACATATATAAGCTTTTACCGTTCGAATTATAGCCTAAAAACATGTCGAAATCGAGCTGTGAAACTGGAAAACGAAACAGGGGGTTCTGGGCTCGGAGCCTTAGCCGAACGGCTAGCTATCCTTAGCCGAACGGCTAGATAGTCCAAGCCGAACGGCTGACTTCTCCCAGCCGAACGGCTGGCTGGTCTGGCTTGGGCTATTTGCTGGGCCGGGTCACATTCTGGATCGGATATAATTGGGCTTGGGCCAAAACAAAAAGGGTGAATGGACTAGAGAATTGGATTGGGCCGAAGCTTCAGCCGAACGGCTGAAGGCCCAAGCCGAACGGCTATCCAAGCCGAACGGCTGGGCCGTGTGCTGAGCTGGGCCGGGTCACGGTCTGGGCCTGGTGTTGGGCTTGAGCTGTTGGGTTTGGACCGAATAGTTAATAGATCTCATGTTAAACTTAAATGGATCGAGTGAATAGAAAAAGAACGATAAATTTTATTATGAAACGATATATTAAATAACATTAACAATTATTTAATTAGACGTATACGATCATGTTGGAAACAGGATGATAATTATTAGATGAACGAAAATAAATACAGACTTATGAAAAGTGTATAACATATACATTGGGACAAAACGAAGATTATGTGTAACAAGTGAGACTTATGATTTTGGAAACTTAACGACAAACTTTTATATATATGATATATATATAGATATGAGACGAGACAACGAATAATAATATATATATGCGAGAATATATACATTCAACTATATAAGTATATATATGTATATATACTTTCACACTTCGGACAATTCGACAAACAAACAATACTTGGATAATATTATATATTTTCAACAACAATCATCAACGACATACACAAACTTAAGAAATTGATAATTTCTTTAAACAAACAAATTATTAACGTAAGTAAATAAAGTACTTATAGTTAATACATTATTGTGTATAGGTTGACTACGTTTGGGTTACGCTATCTTTTCTCGCTAGCATTCACATCCGAGCACTTACTGTGAGTTCACAAACCCCTTTTCACTGTTTTAATGCTTTTAAAACTCGGGGTGGAAAACATAGAAATCGTATGTATAATTGCATGCGACAACTGCTTTAAATACTGTATGTATTTACTTGATTGTTTATGAAGGGGTACTTCATACTTGAACTATTTGTGAAAGGGTATTTCACACAACTATTTGAACTATGTTTTATGAAATGTTTTCATAACTATTTTGGGAATTTAGACAACGAATCTTGGTACAGATCTAGGCTGAACGATGTAGTGCATAAAAGACCTTATGGCTACAGACTATAACCATTAGCTAGGTGACTCTAGCCACTGAGTATACGGATAGTACTATCGCCGTGACGACCCTCCTACGGTTTTGGGAGCGTATACTTACATGTCCTACTCGGCAAACAACAACAGATTCGGGTCGTGGTTTGGTTATAGGGTTAGATCGTGTTACCTTACTCGACAGGTTTAGCTCACCTTTCGAGGGATCACCGTTTAAATATTCCCACAAAACTACTGATTAGGAAGTGATTTCCTACGTACACTGATTTGGAAATGTTAATCTTTATTTAGGTTAACCTGTATTTCCTACTACAATTACAACTGATTTGGAAATGTTATTTTATTGAAATAACTTGTGTTTCCTACTAAGTGAACAACTATTATTTGGGAAAGTTATTCGTAAATGATTAACTTGTGCTTCTTACACAACAAACAAACCTGTGAATTCACTCAACAATTTTGTTGATGATTTACTCTATGTTTTTCAGGGAATTAGCAGCGTAAGTAAGATCTGCATGCATATCAGGACGGACTACCTTGGACTTGTTAGGATGCCACTACTTTTGGGACACTTGGATTTCCTCTGTATAACTGCAACTACTGCAGTCATACCTATGAAATCTACTTTTGATATTATGTATTTTATGAAATACTGATTTCAACTACTACTATTACTGTTACCACTTTGCAAGTGGTAATCTTTTGTAAAACTTTAACTAATGGCATCTTAATCTATTTCGTTCTGCGATAACCATATGCTCTGAGTATGTATGTATCTGTTGGTTGCGTTTTACTGCTCGCACCCCCGCCACGTCACTAAGCTTCCGCAATTTACTCTTGTTAACTGTAATTACCGTTTGGCGGGGTGTGACAGACTTGGTATCAGAGCCATTGGTTATAGCGAACTAGCAGTCTTTAAGTGACTTGGAACCTTAGAGACCTAAACTATAGCCTTGGCTAGAACATTTGTGCATTCATGCATACATACTTTGCATACAACTAACATACAACTGACACGCCACACCCAATTTCTTTTGTCACAGTATGTCTAGTCAATCACTTTACCATGTTTATGCTTCGGATGAAGAGCCGACCGAGGCTACTTTTGAGGGTCCCGCGATCACTGTAGAGGATGAGTCATCCGTTCATCTGAGAGCCATGTCTGTTGACACTAGTGATGCTTACTTAGTACCACCTCCGACCGCACCTGTGGTCACTCCTACCTCTACACCACCTGTTGCGAGTACCTCTCGTGTGCCTGTACCTAGGATGACAGCTAGGATCTGTGTTCGGGATTTTCCCAGGGGACCACTCGCGCCGCGCGATAAGGCGCCAGTGACTGAGCCTGAGGTTCCAGTTGTCGAGCCGCCACAGAAGAGGCTCCGACCTTCTCATCTGGACTGGATGCCTCGAGTATTGAGAGAGTGGAGATCACTAGAGGGTATTCCCTCGACCTTTGAGATTGGAGAGTCCTCCCACTCACCACCATTTGCATCTCTCACTGGTGAGCCTCTGGAGCTCACTGTGCCTACCCTTGTGGCTGTGGTCCACACCATGTTTAGGATATCCTCTAGCAGGAGCAGAGATGTGATGGAGCTACTGAGCGATGCCTCCCGCACTGACATGGATATGGCTATGCTCCATCAGAGGATGGATTTTGTGGAGACTCACCGTCAGACAGACTGGCAGAGTCTAGCATCCACCCGTGCACACGTTGCAGCTTTAGAGAGGCGTGCTAGGGTGTCAGAGATTGTAGCTAGTGTGTGTGTGATGACTGCAGCAGTGATGGTTGCGGTTAGGATGTATTTACCATGGTTCCGTTAGGCCTGTGTATGGCGGTTTGCGCCTACACTAGATTATACTACTACTTTTGATGTACACGTATGTATTTACTAGGTGTGTACTAGCTGTATGTTGGATGGAACTTTGTTAGTAGAATGGGTTCATGTATAGAAAACCCATTACCTTTTGTATAACGCTAACCATTGATGGGTATATTAGAAATCCCATCTCATTTTGTACTAAACTAATGTAACAGCGTTATGACTTTTAATATATATTGTATGTTTGGTGTACATCGCGTGTTCGTTATACCTATTATCAACCATATTATTTCCTCTTACAACTGTCGACTTGTGATTTAAAACTATACTTTATCGATAACTTTGTAATCAATTCTTGTAAACCCTGAAACATATTGCACCTTGGTGATTGATTATTCTTGAGAACCTCTGAAATTAACGGTGCTAAACGACAATGAAAAGAAATATGTATTGGACATTATATAATGACGCCTGGCCAACGTGATTATATTATGCTAGGTACATGTGGGTGTTTCAAAGTTGTAAGGCACGTGTTGTAAAACCCTGTTCATTCATCTTTTCATGTCATTCATTTCTATCAAATGTGAATCTTTGATCTATTCACATTCAATATCTCAACATTAACACTCTGCATTTTATTCATCGCAGAGCTGAATCATGCCTCCCAAACGACGAGTCACTAGAAAAAGTCAAAAGACGACTACGCCTCCACCACCACCACCCACTGAAACCACCGAACAAATGATCGCACGAAGAATAGCTGAAGGTATTACTGAATATGAGGCAAGCCGTAATCGCGAACCCGTAGTTAACAACAGTGGATCTACCCCTGTTAATACTGAGACAACCGTGAATGCTGGCCAAGGGTGTTCATACAAAACATTTCAGGCTTGTAAGCCGATTTCTTTCCGTGGCACCGAGGGTGCAATTGGTATGATTCATTGGATAGAGAAAACTGAGTCGGTATTGGACATTAGTGACTGTTCACCTGACTGTATGGTGAAGTATGCTACTTGCACTTTGGCGGACAAAGCGCTTACTTGGTGGAACAGTCAGATCCAATCACTTGGTCGACCAGCTGCTTATTCAATGTCATGGGGGACATTTAAAAGTTTGATGTTGGAGGAATTCTGTCCTCGCAGTGAGATGCAGAAAATAGAAACAGAGTTGTGGAACATCACCATGATTGGTGCTGATATTACTGGGTACACCACTAAGTTTCAGGAACTTGCACGTCTAGTGCCACATATGGTGACTCCCGAGTATAAGCGTATCGAACGCTACATATTCGGTCTGGTACCACAAATCCGCAGTCTGGTGACATCATCTAAACCGGACACTTTCAGGAGTGCTGTTACACTAGCACAAAGTTTGACTGATGAGGCAGTCAGGATGGGAAATCTGACTAAGAAAGCTGTGTCGGGAAAAAGTGAACCGAACAGTACTGATGTTAGTAGTTCTGGTGGTGCAAAGCGAAAGTGGAACGGTAGTGGTGCTGATCGCCAAGGTCAGCAAAACAAGAAACATTCTGGAAATGCGAAAGCATATGCTGCCACTACTACCGACTCGAAACCATACCTGGGTAACAAACCCAAATGTGATAAGTGCAACCGACACCACGAAGGCGGGTGTGGGTATTGTGGAAACTGTAGGGCATGGGGACATAGAACCCGAGAATGCAAAACTAACCCTCCCCTACGGGCAAACACTGAGCGTCAAAACCAGGGATGTTTTGAATGTGGTGAGCAAGGGCACTACCGCAACCGATGCCCTAAGCTCAACAACAACCAAAACCGCAACAACAACAACAACCGCGGTACCAACAATAACCAAGCCAACAACATCAACAATCAACCGGCTCAAGGAAGGGCATTCGTGATCGGAGCACAAGAGGCACGCCAGGACCCCAACACTGTCACTGGTACGTTTCTCGTAAACAACCATTATGCCTCTGTGTTAATTGATTCGGGTGCTGATTTAAGTTTTGTGTCTACTGAGTTTAGACCACTATTAGAACTTGAATCCCATAAATTAGACAACAAGTATACCATAGAATTAGCCGATGGTGAGTTGATCGAATCAGGAGAAATAGTACCGGGATGTACCTTGGAGTTAGAAGGTCATCTCTTCGAAATAGACTTACTACCGGTTAAGTTGGGAAGTTTTGACATTGTAGTCGGTATGGATTGGTTATCTAAGAACCGCGCCGAGATCATATGTCATGATAAGATGGTTCGCTTACCGTTAACGACAGGAGAAACTTTAATGATTCAAGGCGAGAAACGAAAGAGTGCCACTAAAATAATTTCGTGTTTGAAAGCCAGTAAGTATCTCCGAAAGGGGTACCAAGCATTTTTGGCACACATTGTAGAAAAGAAAATGGAGGAGCGACGTATAGACGATGTGCCCATTGTACGCGACTATCCAGGAGTGTTCCCTGATGAGTTGCCGGGATTGCCACCCCCACGGCAAGTTGAGTTTCACATAGACCTGGTGCCAGGAGCCGCACCTATCGCACGTGCACCTTATCGTCTAGCTCCCTCGGAAATGCAGGAGTTATCAACACAACTGCAGGAACTTCTAGATTTGGGATTCATCCGTCCGAGCTTTTCACCTTGGGGAGCTCCGGTTCTATTTGTCAAGAAAAAGGATGGATCTATGCGGATGTGCATAGACTACCCAGAACTGAACAAGGTAACTATCAAGAACCGATACCCGCTACCACGCATTGACGATCTGTTTGATCAACTGCAAGGGTCAAGTTATTATTCAAAAATTGACCTACGATCTGGTTACCATCAACTTAAGGTACGAGAAGAGGATGTACCGAAAACTGCGTTTAGGACTCGTTACGGTCACTACGAGTTTCTAGTCATGCCTTTTGGGCTGACCAACGCACCAGCAGTATTCATGGATTTGATGAACAGAGTATGCAAACCCTATCTGGATAAATTCGTCATTGTGTTTATTGACGACATCTTGGTATACTCACGATCGAAAGAGGATCACGAGCAACATTTGAAGCTTATCCTCGAACTACTACAAAAAGAGAAGCTTTATGCAAAGTTCTCTAAGTGCGAATTTTGGATTCGAGAGGTTCAATTCCTTGGTCATGTGATAAATGACAAGGGAATTCACGTAGACCCATCCAAAATTGAGGCAATCAACAACTGGGAAGCACCGAAAACCCCAACGGAAATACGACAATTTCTTGGTCTAGCTGGCTATTACAGGCGATTCATCGCAAACTTTTCAAAGATAGCCCAGCCACTTACCACATTAACTCAAAAAGACAAGAAATTTGAGTGGAATGAGAAGCAAGAGAATGCATTCCAACTATTGAAACAGAAACTGAGCAGCGCACCCATACTATCCCTACCTGAAGGAGTAGATAATTTTATTGTCTACTGTGATGCTTCGCATCAGGGATTGGGTTGCGTACTGATGCAAAACGAAAAGGTCATTGCTTACGCATCACGACAACTAAAAGTGCATGAGAAAAACTATACAACTCATGATTTGGAATTGGGAGCCGTTGTTTTTGCACTGAAGATCTGGAGACACTACCTATACGGTACAAAGTGTACGATATTCACTGATCATAAGAGCCTACAACATATATTCGACCAGAAGGAACTTAACATGAGACAAAGACGTTGGGTCGAATTACTTAACGATTACGACTGTGAAATAAAGTATCACCCGGGTAAAGCTAACGTAGTAGCAGATGCCCTGAGTCGTAAGGAACGAATCAAACCTCGAAGAGTTCGAGCCTTGGGATTAACGATCCACTCGAATCTCATTACTCAAATTCGCGAGGCACAAGAACTTGCTTTCACATCCGAACGCCTTAAGGATGAATCCTTGAAAGGGATGGAAAAACAACTCGAGAAAAAGGACAACGGAGTGTTATACTTCATGAACCGAATTTGGGTACCATGCGTAGATGAGTTACGCAAGCTGATTTTGGATGAGGCGCACAAGTCCAATTACTCGATACATCCTGGTGCGGACAAGATGTACCAGGACTTGAAAGGCTTCTACTGGTGGCCTGGAATGAAACGTGACATTGCCACCTACGTTAGCAAATGCTTAACTTGCTCGAAGGTAAATGTGGAATACCAAAAGCCGTCTGGGCTTTTGCAACAGCCTGAGTTGCCCAAATGGAAATGGGAGCAAATAACAATGGACTTCATTAAGAAGTTACCTAGAACGGCATCGGGAGCAAATGCCATATGGGTGATTGACGAAATCAGCCCACTTCCTCGCTATTAAGGAAATGGATGGAATGGAGAAACTAGCTAAAATCTATATTAAAGAGATTGTTTCTCGGCATGGTGTGCCACTATCCATCATCTCTGATAGAGATGCACGATTCACTTCTCGCTTTTGGCAAACATTACAACAGGCAATGGGTACTCGACTTGATATGAGTACTGCCTATCACCCGCAGACTGACGGCCAAAGTGAGCGAACTATACAGACGCTCGAAGACTTGTTGCGAGCATGTGTGATAGACTTTGGAGGTAACTGGGATACCCACCTACCTCTAGCTGAATTTTCTTACAACAATAGTTATCACACGAGTATACAGATGGCACCATTTGAGGCGTTATATGGACGCAAGTGCCGATCACCACTCTGTTGGGCAGAGTTGGACGACAGACAACTATCTGGACCCGAACTTGTCCAGGAAACCACTGACAAAATAACTCAAGTATTGAGCCGACTGAAAGAGGCACGAGATCGACAAAAGAGTTACGCTGATAACCGCCGTAAACCTCTTGAGTTCCAAGTAGGAGACAAAGTCCTACTCAAAGTATCTCCCTGGAAAGGAGTAGCACGATTTGGCAAACGAGGAAAGCTGAACCCACGATACATCGGACCATTTGAAATCCTTGCTAGGGTTGGTCCCGTCGCTTACAAGCTTAAACTACCGCAAGAGCTTAGTAGCATACACGATACTTTCCACGTTAGCAACCTCAAAAAGTGTCTTTCTGACGAAACACTTATCCTTCCTCCTGACGAAGTCTTCATTGACTCAAAACTTAACTTTGTGGAGGAACCTGTTGAAGTTATGGATTCTAAAACGCAGAAACTTCGACACAAACGAATCAAACTGGTTAAAGTTCGTTGGAACTCGAAACATGGCCCAGAGTTTACCTGGGAACGAGAGGATGAAATACGAAAGAAATACCCTAACCTATTTGAGAGCGTGACCGAGACTCACGGCTCGACTTAAATCTCGGGACGAGATTTCACTAACGGGGGGAGAATGTGACACTCCTCCAAATTAGGTATATAATTATATTTAATTACATGCATTTCTTACGCTAATTCCCTGCGATTGTTTTAAACTAAACTTAGGATGTGATGTCAGTCTAGCGAGCCCAAAACAATAATACAAAAAGTATTACATGATACGTAGTTATTTATAAATTACATACGAATGTATCGGAACGAAGCCGACAAAAATAAATAACAAAAGTTTCGTGACACAAAAATAATTAATAATGAAATTATTAATTACGAGTACTTATATATCTATAACGTATAGACAAAAGGGTTTAAATATACGTTTAACATAAAACGTATTATAACACGAACATAAACAATTCTAAAACGTACCAAAAAGGTCAAAATCTGAAAAATGTTATTTTTCTAGTACGTTTTCAAGTATTTAGAACATTACTTCGAAATATGGATTCGAAACTCAACTGAAATTTGGCGCTCAAATGAACGCGCGCAGAAAAATGTACAAAAATGTACAACTATTAAAAATAATGATAATCTCATTATTCTGAAAGTATATTACGAACCAGGAGAGCACCTACAAAATAAAAATATAAAATGTTATATTTTATATTGCTATAATTATACCCGTATTCGAAACTGGTGTACACAGCTCGGCTACCAAACTTCAATAATTGAAGAGGAACCGAGCCATGCTTGTTGATATTATGGTTCCCTCTCTTTTCTCTCTGGTTTCACTCGACACACACACACAACCATAAATCATCACCATCATTTTCTTGCTTCATCTCTAAGGAAATTAACAAGATCAGTAACAGCAAGCAGTAGCAGTAGTAGAACAAGAAGGCCAGGAGCACCCTTCTCATCTTCATCTCCATCGTTCTTCTTCTCCTTCATTTCTCCATTGTAAGGAAACACCTCCTTTTTTTATTGTTATTTGTAGATTTCGTGTTTAATCATATATACAAAACATAATCTATACACATATAACATAAAGATTGATGTTTGAGATGATAAACACAAAAATGGTTTTGAAAACCATAAATTATAAACACCAAATCGATAGATGAAAACATGTTAGTACGTTGTAATAAGTTGAAATTATGATGATAGGTAACATATATAAGCTTTTACCGTTCGAATTATAGCCTAAAAACATGTCGAAATCGAGCTGTGAAACTGGAAAACGAAACAGGGGGTTCTGGGCTCGGAGCCTTAGCCGAACGGCTAGCTATCCTTAGCCGAACGGCTAGATAGTCCAAGCCGAACGGCTGACTTCTCCCAGCCGAACGGCTGGCTGGTCTGGCTTGGGCTATTTGCTGGGCCGGGTCACATTCTGGATCGGACATAATTGGGCTTGGGCCAAAACAAAAAGGGTGAATGGACTAGAGAATTGGATTGGGCCGAAGCTTCAGCCGAACGGCTGAAGGCCCAAGCCGAACGGCTGTCCAAGCCGAACGGCTGGCCCAAGCCGAACGGCTGGGCCGTGTGCTGAGCTGGGCCGGGTCACGGTCTGGGCCTGGTGTTGGGCTTGAGCTGTTGGGTTTGGACCGAATAGTTAATAGATCTCATGTTAAACTTAAATGGATCGAGTGAATAGAAAAAGAACGATAAATTTTATTATGAAACGATATATTAAATAACATTAACAATTATTTAATTAGACGTATACGATCATGTTGGAAACAGGATGATAATTATTAGATGAACGAAAATAAATACAGACTTATGAAAAGTGTATAACATATACATTGGGACAAAACGAAGATTATGTGTAACAAGTGAGACTTATGATTTTGGAAACTTAACGACAAACTTTTATATATATGATATATATATAGATATGAGACGAGACAACGAATAATAATATATATATGCGAGAATATATACATTCAACTATATAAGTATATATATGTATATATACTTTCACACTTCGGAAAATTCGACAAACAAACAATACTTGGATAATATTATATATTTTCAACAACAATCATCAACGACATACACAAACTTAAGAAATTGATAATTTCTTTAAACAAACAAATTATTAACGTAAGTAAATAAAGTACTTATAGTTAATACATTATTGTGTATAGGTTGACTACGTTTGGGTTACGCTATCTTTTCTCGCTAGCATTCACATCCGAGCACTTACTGTGAGTTCACAAACCCCTTTTCACTGTTTTAATGCTTTTAAAACTCGGGGTGGAAAACATAGAAATCGTATGTATAATTGCATGCGACAACTGCTTTAAATACTGTATGTATTTACTTGATTGTTTATGAAGGGGTACTTCATACTTGAACTATTTGTGAAAGGGTATTTCACACAACTATTTGAACTATGTTTTATGAAATGTTTTCATAACTATTTTGGGAATTTAGGCAACGAATCTTGGTACAGATCTAGGCTGAACGATGTAGTGCATAAAAGACCTTATGGCTACAGACTATAACCATTAGCTAGGTGACTCTAGCCACTGAGTATACGGATAGTACTATCGCCGTGACGACCCTCCTACGGTTTTGGGAGCGTATACTTACATGTCCTACTCGGCAAACAACAACAGATTCGGGTCGTGGTTTGGTTATAGGGTTAGATCGTGTTACCTTACTCGACAGGTTTAGCTCACCTTTCGAGGGATCACCGTTTAAATATTCCCACAAAACTACTGATTAGGAAGTGATTTCCTACGTACACTGATTTGGAAATGTTAATCTTTATTTAGGTTAACCTGTATTTCCTACTACAATTACAACTGATTTGGAAATGTTATTTTATTGAAATAACTTGTGTTTCCTACTAAGTGAACAACTATTATTTGGGAAAGTTATTCGTAAATGATTAACTTGTGCTTCTTACACAACAAACAAACCTGTGAATTCACTCAACAATTTTGTTGATGATTTACTCTATGTTTTTCAGGGAATTAGCAGCGTAAGTAAGATCTGCATGCATATCAGGACGGACTACCTTGGACTTGTTAGGATGCCACTACTTTTGGGACACTTGGATTTCCTCTGTATAACTGCAACTACTGCAGTCATACCTATGAAATCTACTTTTGATATTATGTATTTTATGAAATACTGATTTCAACTACTACTATTACTGTTACCACTTTGCAAGTGGTAATCTTTTGTAAAACTTTAACTAATGGCATCTTAATCTATTTCGTTCTGCGATAACCATATGCTCTGAGTATGTATGTATCTGTTGGTTGCGTTTTACTGCTCGCACCCCCGCCACGTCACTAAGCTTCCGCAATTTACTCTTGTTAACTGTAATTACCGTTTGGCGGGGTGTGACAGACTTGGTATCAGAGCCATTGGTTATAGCGAACTAGCAGTCTTTAAGTGACTTGGAACCTTAGAGACCTAGACTATAGCCTTGGCTAGAACATTTGTGCATTCATGCATACATACTTTGCATACAACTAACATACAACTGACACGCCACACCCAATTTCTTTTGTCACAGTATGTCTAGTCAATCACTTTACCATGTTTATGCTTCGGATGAAGAGCCGACCGAGGCTACTTTTGAGGGTCCCGCGATCACTGTAGAGGATGAGTCATCCGTTCATCTGAGAGCCATGTCTGTTGACACTAGTGATGCTTACTTAGTACCACCTCCGACCGCACCTGTGGTCACTCCTACCTCTACACCACCTGTTGCGAGTACCTCTCGTGTGCCTGTACCTAGGATGACAGCTAGGATCTGTGTTCGGGATTTTCCCAGGGGACCACTCGCGCCGCGCGATAAGGCGCCAGTGACTGAGCCTGAGGTTCCAGTTGTCGAGCCGCCACAGAAGAGGCTCCGACCTTCTCATCTGGACTGGATGCCTCGAGTATTGAGAGAGTGGAGATCACTAGAGGGTATTCCCTTGACCTTTGAGATTGGAGAGTCCTCCCACTCACCACCATTTGCATCTCTTACTGGTGAGCCTCTGGAGCTCACTGTGCCTACCCTTGTGGCTGTGGTCCACACCATGTTTAGGATATCCTCTAGCAGGAGCAGAGATGTGATGGAGCTACTGAGCGATGCCTCCCGCACTGACATGGATATGGCTATGCTCCATCAGAGGATGGATTTTGTGGAGACTCACCGTCAGACAGACTGGCAGAGTCTAGCATCCACCCGTGCACACGTTGCAGCTTTAGAGAGGCGTGCTAGGGTGTCAGAGATTGTAGCTAGTGTGTGTGTGATGACTGCAGCAGTGATGGTTGCGGTTAGGATGTATTTACCATGGTTCCGTTAGGCCTGTGTATGGCGGTTTGCGCCTACACTAGATTATACTACTACTTTTGATGTACACGTATGTATTTACTAGGTGTGTACTAGCTGTATGTTGGATGGAACTTTGTTAGTAGAATGGGTTCATGTATAGAAAACCCATTACCTTTTGTATAACGCTAACCATTGATGGGTATATTAGAAATCCCATCTCATTTTGTACTAAACTAATGTAACAGCGTTATGACTTTTAATATATATTGTATGTTTGGTGTACATCGCGTGTTCGTTATACCTATTATCAACCATATTATTTCCTCTTACAACTGTCGACTTGTGATTTAAAACTATACTTTATCGATAACTTTGTAATCAATTCTTGTAAACCCTGAAACATATTGCACCTTGGTGATTGATTATTCTTGAGAACCTCTGAAATTAACGGTGCTAAACGACAATGAAAAGAAATATGTATTGGACATTATATAATGACGCATGGCCAACGTGATTATATTATGCTAGGTACATGTGGGTGTTTCAAAGTTGTAAGGCACGTGTTGTAAAACCCTGTTCATTCATCTTTTCATGTCATTCATTTCTATCAAATGTGAATCTTTGATCTATTCACATTCAATATCTCAACATTAACACTCTGCATTTTATTCATCGCAGAGCTGAATCATGCCTCCCAAACGACGAGTCACTAGAAAAAGTCAAAAGACGACTACGCCTCCACCACCACCACCCACTGAAACCACCGAACAAATGATCGCACGAAGAATAGCTGAAGGTATTGCTGAATATGAGGCAAGCCGTAATCGCGAACCCGTAGTTAACAACAGTGGATCTACCCCTGTTAATACTGAGACAACCGTGAATGCTGGCCGAGGGTGTTCATACAAAACATTTCAGGCTTGTAAGCCGATTTCTTTCCGTGGCACCGAGGGTGCAATTGGTATGATTCATTGGATAGAGAAAACTGAGTCGGTATTGGACATTAGTGACTGTTCACCTGACTGTATGGTGAAGTATGCTACTTGCACTTTGGCGGACAAAGCGCTTACTTGGTGGAACAGTCAGATCCAATCACTTGGTCGACCAGCTGCTTATTCAATGTCATGGGGGACATTTAAAAGTTTGATGTTGGAGGAATTCTAAAACACCCCTCGTTTCATTATAAACAATCAATATAATAATAGCGACACGGAAGCGTATTTTTAAAACATACTATCAATGTACTCAAAATGTCAATAAACTTTTTCAATTCAAAGTACAAGACATTTCAACACACTGGGTGTTATTAAAAACATTTCTATAATTATCAAAATAACATCAGAGTAGCAGCCTGTCAAACATTCCATCCAGTCAAACACTTCCTGCCCTGCCCAATATGTCCCATCTATTTTAACCTGCAGGAAGAACTGTGGTGGGGTTAGCATAAAGCTAAGTGAATGAAACTATAAGCAACAGTCTAACCTAGCATAACAATCTGTTTACATCAAATAACAATAAACAGAAAATCAATCAATCACTTGACATCCAATCAATGTCATACACACAACCTCATGAGGATCGGTGGTCCCTGAGACACCCTAATACCGGTTTGGTACTCAAGGAACTCTTATCAATCATCTGCATTGGCCCATACAGAACTACCGATAACTTATTGTCAATCACACACGACCTAGATCTCCAAACCAACATTTCAAGTTTCAAGATCTCCTGTCGTCTACAATGACAACCAAGTCCAACTGTCAAGTCAAGTTGACCTCAGAATCTTACATACTAGCTCAAACAGCCAAGTAAGCAACTAGTCAAACTATCATGGCAAGATATCTCAACAGATGCATCATATCAAAGTAATACTATAAATTACTTGTTGTAAATCAAATCATTACAACTAAATCACACTGAGGTTACAGATCCACTCACCGACTACCTCAGGCCTCCACTCAGTAGTCTAATATCACTGAGCCTTTTCCACATCTGAGAATCAACCAATCAAATATAAGTTAGTAATCAATATCAATATACTGAACTTATATCAACCATTTACATTAAGAACTTAACATAATCTACATCAAGATTACTAGTTCCTAATTATACACTAATGATTTACAACATAATCATTATCATATATTAATATGTATCAAGCAATCACATTACTTATTAACAAACAAACAAGAAATGTTGCACCCGCCCTTCAAGCCGCCGGCTTCCTCTTAGAAGCCGCCGGCTTCTGGACTCCACCCGCCGGCTTCACCACTCTAACCACCGGGTAAATTACTAAATGTGGTAACAGAATAAAACCACATTTTAAAGCCTATACCAACCGCCGGGTCCATGTATAAACCCGCCGGTTTCATACTACCCCACACAAGCCGCCGGCTTTGGCTATGAAGCCGCCGGCTTCCACCGACTAACTACAAGCCGCCGGCTTGAATAAGAAGCCGCCGGCTTCTTCCTTCGTTCCAGACCTGCACGAACTGTGCAAACCCTAACTCACGGATTTAATACCCAAATCCTCAAAACTCAGTTTGCAACAGCTTTAAACAGTTTATAACATCACATAAACATCATGTACTAGTTATAACATGATTTTTAACACCAAATTCACTCAAATCATCAAATTCCCAAATTTCAATCGAAATCAAATTCTTAAATACTCAAGAACACTTACTGATTGAAGAATATACTGATGATAATCTGTCCATGGTGAAGTTTCACGAGAATCACAACTTCCTGATTTGATTTCTAGTTTGATTCGGAGGTTTTCTGAGAGTTTCTGTGAGTTTTGAAGTTTCTAAAATGAACTTTCCTAAAATGGAAAGTTAAATATATAGTCGGTTCACAAACCGCCTTCAATATACGGGTATAATTTAATACCCCATCTCAATCTATTGTCTGGAACCCGAAAACCATTTGCGAGTCCAAACATTTTATTGTACCGTTAACTATATTAATTTACAACAATTAATAATTCACTTATCACATTGGAATATTTAACTCCTATTCCAATTATTTCAACTATTTCAAACAATATTATTTCCAAACACATTTAAATACATATTTAAATCAAGAAATAATATATAAACAACTAGGTCCATTTCGAGGATGTTACAACTCTCCCCTCCTTAAAGAGATTTCGTCCCCGAAATCTAACCTCAATCAATCTAACTAATGTGATATAATCACATATATCTTAATATACATTTGTCCTCAATAGCAACTTACAACTATACTTAGACTGTTTGAATTCTTTCCACATGCACATATTCAAATGTACATGCTTCTATCTTTTCCTATGCACACTTACAGTGCATCCAACCAACATCTCATAGAAATCAATCATCTATCTGATTCCTTTATCACCAATCAGATAAAAGTTTAAAGTACCCAATCACTTTAACCAACAACAATAAGTGAAACCTAACATCACTTACTAGATCAACGCAACCAGAAATTAGCAACATGCTAAAATCTTTAACCTATTTTCACTGTTCATCTCTGTTATCAATAAAACAGCAATCACACTATTACAATAGTAGTTATTAAACTACTTAGCAACACTGAAAGTTAATTTCAGTTCATGACTAACAATCAGTCTAATATTCAGATAACAATCTCAAATCTCTTCTATCAAAGATTTAAAATTCAAATCTAGGTCAACTTTTCACCCAAAAGTTCCATATCTACTTTCTTGAATAACCTATAATATTCACATATCACTACAATCATATGAAATCCTTTACTTATAAGTAATTCAGATTCATATCACCTTAATAAGCAAAGCAGAGGTCAAACTCAGTAGGTAAAACTACAATTAACAAGTACTTTGCGCAATCAGCAAAAGTACCACAATCAATTATTACCTACATTCCACCAACCTCTACATTGACTTATTTCCACTTGTAATTCCTTTCATTACAACCTATCAATTGTTAACAACAATAAGTCGACAACAACTACTGCTCAAACAATAATCACAACACTAGTGATTATACATTCCAATACACCTATCAGTACTTAATATTTGTCTTCAAAGTCTAACTAACCATCAAGTTAGAATTTACTTAACGCTTAAACTGGTAAGACATCAAGAATCTTATCTTAGCAACCAGTTATTTCCATTCAACCTTACAATCTTAAATTACTAATCACAAGCAATTAGAAGTTTTACAACTTTAACCACACAATCACTTAATACTACTTCTCATCAATATAGCAACTAAGTCAACCTTAATCAACATTATGATACCACAATTCAAGTATCACAATATCACAATGTGCTACTTTACAACACATTTCAACAAAATCTACATCAAGTTAATCACAATTAACTAACCTCCACATATCTTATGGCACATTTTAATTCAATCTATTAAAACTTATCATGCCATTTATTATCATGTATACTACACATATATACTTACACAATTTTAGATATTCTCTAAAATGGACACATACACAACAATTCCATTTCATTCTATATACTAGGCCATTCAGACTGTTAAAGTCTTTATCAAGCCTTCTCAATACTACTATTCATCACATATCCATACCACAGGACATGGAACAATCAATAACTCTATGTTTCACTTATATACTTATCAACTAGTATATAACTTAAACGTTTCATTCTAAACTTTCAAGAAAAGTTTGGTGAATACAATCATCACCTATCAATCTCAAGGTTTCTCTTACTTTCTAACACTTACAATTATACACATCAGGTTTTCAGCCCCAAATGTCAAGCAATCATTATTCTTAAACTATCAAAATAATGATCATTACACTTAATTTCATACCTGATTTCTTAAAATATGACCAACTATTCAATTCATATTTCCTCAATTATTAACCAAGGTTAAGCTAAACCTTTAGCACAATTCACTTTCAGATATCCTTTCATATCCTTTCTTATTTGGATCTAATCCCATTTTATCACTTCATCACTTACTTCATTTGTATAAAATCAACAAATAACTAAAGAATCCATTCAATTCTTTCAATATCTAAGTAACTCACCATGAGGTACCCAATCAACTTATGCCACTATTAATAATAACTTTCAATTATTTCTTATCTTACATTCTTACCTAATCAAAGCTATCATCTCAAGCCTCATACACTGGTAAGATTCAATGTGATTTAATTATTCTAACATGTCTTAGCAAATTATAACTGTCATATCAAACAATGACTTCATATCTGTATAATTTTTTCAACACATAATCAGTTCAAATATTAAATATTACCCAACTCAATACTCAATTATACTTAACACTATTTCAATTACTTAATACTAGCTTTAAGTAATAACTCAAGTCTCACGAACTTAGATCATTCATCTATCTCCTTTGGATTTTCAATGACCCGTTTCAACATAATGTGACCAATCTAGGAATTTAATCACATTCCACACAATCATAACATTACAATCTATGTTATACTATTTCACATACACAGTTGACTACATGTCAACTCTGGTTTCAACCAACCAATCAATAAAATTCTCTAATTGCTTTTCTCAAGTTTAACCCAAACTCAAATCAATCACAAGCAATTAATTTTATACACCATTTTCTATTCATGGTTTGACTTTCAAAGTTAACATACTATCAAGTTAACTCACAACAAACCATTTCATCTTATATTTTCACTTTCAAACATATATTTCAAATTATTACTTTCAATAATCTCATCAATCATTCACAAGGACAAGGTCAACCTACATCAATCTTGGCTCCATACAAGCCATTTCATAAAATATGTTTACTATCGAACATAAACTTCAAATTATTACATTCAATAATTACTAGTAGTTTCTCAAGCAAAACAATATCAACCTATCTCAACTTTGGCTTCATACAAGCCAAATACAAAATAGTGACTCACTCAAACACTATCAAATTCACCTATGGTCAATTTAACACAATCAGTTACAATTACATTTTCAACAAAATCATATTAGTCATCTATGTTTATCATTAAAACATCTATCAATGACAATTATCATTTACACTGGCATCTTTACAGTCCAAATATCATAGCTCTATCAACTGATTGTTTTCTTATCAAAACAATTATTAAACAACTTAACATACTATCATGCTCCATTTATTCAAAATCACATTACATTTCTTTTATACCAAGTAGCCTCAACAAGTTCATGTGACACAACATAATATAACAACGGTGATCAGGCGTTGCAAGATTATGTTCTTCACAATCCATTCTCAGGCTACTCTACATTATAATTATCAATGTGATCTACTCTTATCTCATATATATTAAATACTTTATGATTTCAAATCAATCAACATCTATTTAATAGTTTCTAACAGCTGATACATACTCAAAATCAGCTTACTACTTTACATATTCAACCTTACATATGCAAGTCATCTCACATACACACAATGTTCTAATTTTCAGAAAATGAATTACTCAGTATATCACTTATCTGAAACCTCAAACATATGATAACTTATCATCATAGTTTCAACACTTAACATTAATCAATGTCCCTATTTTCCTCAAAATTCAGGACACATCTTAATCAACTATCATCACTTTGACATATGCTATCATATCAAGCATCACTGTCACAACAATTCTACTTAATCATGTTACTATCAAACATTTCATTTATTAATTTCACAATTGACCAGAAAGATCTATCACTTCCCAATCAATTTCGCATTATTACACTCTACATTTCTCTTAAACCTATCAGTCATGGTTTATATCAAGTGTTTAACTATAGTCAACACATATCATATAGTCACATAAACACATATTTTCTCAAATAGCAGTCATTATCAATTCAATGACACGACCTTCCTTAGCAAGGATTTAGATCACACCTTGTGATTAATCCATTAACATAATACTATCAATTATCTCGTCTCACCAATAAAGACACTCCTTAGGTTCTAACATCAATCTTGCTAAAACCTTAATCAACTCTCTGTCTACTTAAACATATTTCTGCATTTACAATTCAATCAGAAATAATCACAACAATGAACAACAATGAGCATCTCATTCAATACCTCTATCCTCATGTCAACCTATAGCAATCAATAGTTGACTCAACACTGGGGAATCATATCAGTCTGACTCAATTAACTTCATAACAAGGCTTACTCAACATAACAGAGTAAACAATTCAAGTTAATTTAAATTAACACAGGCTTATCGAAGATTACCTGACAATCTTAAGCCCACAAGCGTTGAGGAAACATGAAATATACTAATCAGATACTCATGTTCCTCCGTCTCTGCAATCAAACAACACTTCACAACTTGTTAAAGGTTAGTACATATTCAACTAACTACTTTCTCACACATTCACTAATCAACTAAACCCACACCTTCTGGATTGTTTGACTCAACTCAATCAAAATTTAGGATTGAACATTCTATCAAGTTCAATTCACCCAAACTATTGCTCTGATACCAACTTAAGACACCCCTCGTTTCATTATAAACAATCAATATAATAATAGCGACACGGAAGCGTATTTTTAAAACATACTATCAATGTACTCAAAATGTCAATAAACTTTTTCAATTCAAAGTACAAGACATTTCAACACACTGGGTGTTATTAAAAACATTTCTATAATTATCAAAATAACATCAGAGTAGCAGCCTGTCAAACATTCCATCCAGTCAAACACTTCCTGCCCTGCCCAATATGTCCCATCTATTTTAACCTGCAGGAAGAACTGTGGTGGGGTTAGCATAAAGCTAAGTGAATGAAACTATAAGCAACAGTCTAACCTAGCATAACAATCTGTTTACATCAAATAACAATAAACAGAAAATCAATCAATCACTTGACATCCAATCAATGTCATACACACAACCTCATGAGGATCGGTGGTCCCTGAGACACCCTAATACCGGTTTGGTACTCAAGGAACTCTTATCAATCATCTGCATTGGCCCATACAGAACTACCGATAACTTATTGTCAATCACACACGACCTAGATCTCCAAACCAACATTTCAAGTTTCAAGATCTCCTGTCGTCTACAATGACAACCAAGTCCAACTGTCAAGTCAAGTTGACCTCAGAATCTTACATACTAGCTCAAACAGCCAAGTAAGCAACTAGTCAAACTATCATGGCAAGATATCTCAACAGATGCATCATATCAAAGTAATACTATAAATTACTTGTTGTAAATCAAATCATTACAACTAAATCACACTGAGGTTACAGATCCACTCACCGACTACCTCAGGCCTCCACTCAGTAGTCTAATATCACTGAGCCTTTTCCACATCTGAGAATCAACCAATCAAATATAAGTTAGTAATCAATATCAATATACTGAACTTATATCAACCATTTACATTAAGAACTTAACATAATCTACATCAAGATTACTAGTTCCTAATTATACACTAATGATTTACAACATAATCATTATCATATATTAATATGTATCAATTAGCAATCACATTACTTATTAACAAACAAACAAGAAATGTTGCACCCGCCCTTCAAGCCGCCGGCTTCCTCTTAGAAGCCGCCGGCTTCTGGACTCCACCCGCCGGCTTCACCACTCTAACCACCGGGTAAATTACTAAATGTGGTAACAGAATAAAACCACATTTTAAAGCCTATACCAACCGCCGGGTCCATGTATAAACCCGCCGGTTTCATACTACCCCACACAAGCCGCCGGCTTTGGCTATGAAGCCGCCGGCTTCCACCGACTAACTACAAGCCGCCGGCTTGAATAAGAAGCCGCCGGCTTCTTCCTTCGTTCCAGACCTGCACGAACTGTGCAAACCCTAACTCACGGATTTAATACCCAAATCCTCAAAACTCAGTTTGCAACAGCTTTAAACAGTTTATAACATCACATAAACATCATGTACTAGTTATAACATGATTTTTAACACCAAATTCACTCAAATCATCAAATTCCCAAATTTCAATCGAAATCAAATTCTTAAATACTCAAGAACACTTACTGATTGAAGAATATACTGATGATAATCTGTCCATGGTGAAGTTTCACGAGAATCACAACTTCCTGATTTGATTTCTAGTTTGATTCGGAGGTTTTCTGAGAGTTTCTGTGAGTTTTGAAGTTTCTAAAATGAACTTTCCTAAAATGGAAAGTTAAATATATAGTCGGTTCACAAACCGCCTTCAATATACGGGTATAATTTAATACCCCATCTCAATCTATTGTCTGGAACCCGAAAACCATTTGCGAGTCCAAACATTTTATTGTACTGTTAACTATATTAATTTACAACAATTAATAATTCACTTATCACATTGGAATATTTAACTCCTATTCCAATTATTTCAACTATTTCAAACAATATTATTTCCAAACACATTTAAATACATATTTAAATCAAGAAATAATATATAAACAACTAGGTCCATTTCGAGGATGTTACAAATTCTGTCCTCGCAGTGAGATGCAGAAAATAGAAACAGAGTTGTGGAACATCACCATGATTGGTGCTGATATTACTGGGTACACCACTAAGTTTCAGGAACTTGCACGTCTAGTGCCACATATGGTGACTCCCGAGTATAAGCGTATCGAACGCTACATATTCGGTCTGGTACCACAAATCCGCAGTCTGGTGACATCATCTAAACCGGACACTTTCAGGAGTGCTGTTACACTAGCACAAAGTTTGACTGATGAGGCAGTCAGGATGGGAAATCTGACTAAGAAAGCTGTGTCGGGAAAAAGTGAACCGAACAGTACTGATGTTAGTAGTTCTGGTGGTGCAAAGCGAAAGTGGAACGGTAGTGGTGCTGATCGCCAAGGTCAGCAAAACAAGAAACATTCTGGAAATGCGAAAGCATATGTTGCCACTACTACCGACTCGAAACCATACCTGGGTAACAAACCCAAATGTGATAAGTGCAACCGACACCACGAAGGCGGGTGTGGGTATTGTGGAAACTGTAGGGCATGGGGACATAGAACCCGAGAATGCAAAACTAACCCTCCCCCACGGGCAAACACTGAGCGTCAAAACCAGGGATGTTTTGAATGTGGTGAGCAAGGGCACTACCGCAACCGATGCCCTAAGCTCAACAACAACCAAAACCGCAACAACAACAACAACCCGGTACCAACAATAACCAAGCCAACAACATCAACAATCAACCGGCTCAAGGAAGGGCATTCGTGATCGGAGCACAAGAGGCACGCCAGGACCCCAACACTGTCACTGGTACGTTTCTCGTAAACAACCATTATGCCTCTGTGTTAATTGATTCGGGTGCTGATTTAAGTTTTGTGTCTACTGAGTTTAGACCACTATTAGAACTTGAATCCCATAAATTAGACAACAAGTATACCATAGAATTAGCCGATGGTGAGTTGATCGAATCAGGAGAAATAGTACCGGGATGTACCTTGGAGTTAGAAGGTCATCTCTTCGAAATAGACTTACTACCGGTTAAGTTGGGAAGTTTTGACATTGTAGTCGGTATGGATTGGTTATCTAAGAACCGCGCCGAGATCATATGTCATGATAAGATGGTTCGCTTACCGTTAACGACAGGAGAAACTTTAATGATTCAAGGCGAGAAACGAAAGAGTGCCACTAAAATAATTTCGTGTTTGAAAGCCAGTAAGTATCTCCGAAAGGGGTACCAAGCATTTTTGGCACACATTGTAGAAAAGAAAATGGAGGAGCGACGTATAGACGATGTGCCCATTGTACGCGACTATCCAGGAGTGTTCCCTGATGAGTTGCCGGGATTGCCACCCCCACGGCAAGTTGAGTTTCACATAGACCTGGTGCCAGGAGCCGCACCTATCGCACGTGCACCTTATCGTCTAGCTCCCTCGGAAATGCAGGAGTTATCAACACAACTGCAGGAACTTCTAGATTTGGGATTCATCCGTCCGAGCTTTTCACCTTGGGGAGCTCCGGTTCTATTTGTCAAGAAAAAGGATGGATCTATGCGGATGTGCATAGATTACCGAGAACTGAACAAGGTAACTATCAAGAACCGATACCCGCTACCACGCATTGACGATCTGTTTGATCAACTGCAAGGGTCAAGTTATTATTCAAAAATTGACCTACGATCTGGTTACCATCAACTTAAGGTACGAGAAGAGGATGTACCGAAAACTGCGTTTAGGACTCGTTACGGTCACTACGAGTTTCTAGTCATGCCTTTTGGGCTGACCAACGCACCAGCAGTATTCATGGATTTGATGAACAGAGTATGCAAACCCTATCTGGATAAATTCGTCATTGTGTTTATTGACGACATCTTGGTATACTCACGATCGAAAGAGGATCACGAGCAACATTTGAAGCTTATCCTCGAACTACTACAAAAAGAGAAGCTTTATGCAAAGTTCTCTAAGTGCGAATTTTGGATTCGAGAGGTTCAATTCCTTGGTCATGTGATAAATGACAAGGGAATTCACGTAGACCCATCCAAAATTGAGGCAATCAACAACTGGGAAGCACCGAAAACCCCAACGGAAATACGACAATTTCTTGGTCTAGCTGGCTATTACAGGCGATTCATCGCAAACTTTTCAAAGATAGCCCAGCCACTTACCACATTAACTCAAAAAGACAAGAAATTTGAGTGGAATGAGAAGCAAGAGAATGCATTCCAACTATTGAAACAGAAACTGAGCAGCGCACCCATACTATCCCTACCTGAAGGAGTAGATAATTTTATTGTCTACTATGATGCTTCGCATCAGGGATTGGGTTGCGTACTGATGCAAAACGAAAAGGTCATTGCTTACGCATCACGACAACTAAAAGTGCATGAGAAAAACTATACAACTCATGATTTGGAATTGGGAGCCGTTGTTTTTGCACTGAAGATCTGGAGACACTACCTATACGGTACAAAGTGTACGATATTCACTGATCATAAGAGCCTACAACATATATTCGACCAGAAGGAACTTAACATGAGACAAAGACGTTGGGTCGAATTACTTAACGATTACGACTGTGAAATAAAGTATCACCCGGGTAAAGCTAACGTAGTAGCAGATGCCCTGAGTCGTAAGGAACGAATCAAACCTCGAAGAGTTCGAGCCTTGGGATTAACGATCCACTCGAATCTCATTACTCAAATTCGCGAGGCACAAGAACTTGCTTTCACATCCGAACGCCTTAAGGATGAATCCTTGAAAGGGATGGAAAAACAACTCGAGAAAAAGGACAACGGAGTGTTATACTTCATGAACCGAATTTGGGTACCATGCGTAGATGAGTTACGCAAGCTGATTTTGGATGAGGCGCACAAGTCCAATTACTCGATACATCCTGGTGCGGACAAGATGTACCAGGACTTGAAAGGCTTCTACTGGTGGCCTGGAATGAAACGTGACATTGCCACCTACGTTAGCAAATGCTTAACTTGCTCAAAGGTAAAGGTGGAATACCAAAAGCCGTCTGGGCTTTTGCAACAGCCTGAGTTGCCCAAATGGAAATGGGAGCAAATAACAATGGACTTCATTACGAAGTTACCTAGAACGGCATCGGGAGCAAATGTCATATGGGTGATTGTCGAAATCAGCCCACTTCCTCGCTATTAAGGAAATGGATGGAATGGAGAAACTAGCTAAAATCTATATTAAAGAGATTGTTTCTCGGCATGGTGTGCCACTATCCATCATCTCTGATAGAGATGCACGATTCACTTCTCGCTTTTGGCAAACATTACAACAGGCAATGGGTACTCGACTTGATATGATTACTGCCTATCACCCGCAGACTGACGGCCAAAGTGAGCGAACTATACAGACGCTCGAAGACTTGTTGCGAGCATGTGTGATAGACTTTGGAGGTAACTGGGATACCCACCTACCTCTAGCTGAATTTTCTTACAACAATAGTTATCACACGAGTATACAGATGGCACCATTTGAGGCGTTATATGGACGCAAGTGCCGATCACCACTCTGTTGGGCAGAGTTGGACGACAGACAACTATCTGGACCCGAACTTGTCCAGGAAACCACTGACAAAATAACTCAAGTATTGAGCCGACTGAAAGCGGCACGAGATCGACAAAAGAGTTACGCTGATAACCGCCGTAAACCTCTTGAGTTCCAAGTAGGAGACAAAGTCCTACTCAAAGTATCTCCCTGGAAAGGAGTAGCACGATTTGGCAAACGAGGAAAGCTGAACCCACGATACATCGGACCATTTGAAATCCTTGCTAGGGTTGGTCCCGTCGCTTACAAGCTTAAACTACCGCAAGAGCTTAGTAGCATACACGATACTTTCCACGTTAGCAACCTCAAAAAGTGTCTTTCTGACGAAACACTTATCCTTCCTCCTGACGAAGTCTTCATTGACTCAAAACTTAACTTTGTGGAGGAACCTGTTGAAGTTATGGATTCTAAAACGCAGAAACTTCGACACAAACGAATCAAACTGGTTAAAGTTCGTTGGAACTCGAAACATGGCCCAGAGTTTACCTGGGAACGAGAGGATGAAATACGAAAGAAATACCCTAACCTATTTGAGAGCGTGACCGAGACTCACGGCTCGACTTAAATCTCGGGACGAGATTTCACTAACGGGGGGAGAATGTGACACTCCTCCAAATTAGGTATATAATTATATTTAATTACATGCATTTCTTACGCTAATTCCCTGCGATTGTTTTAAACTAAACTTAGGATGTGATGTCAGTCTAGCGAGCCCAAAACAATAATACAAAAAGTATTACATGATACGTAGTTATTTATAAATTACGTACGAATGTATCGGAACGAAGCCGACAAAAATAAATAACAAAAGTTTCGTGACACAAAAATAATTAATAATGAAATTATTAATTACGAGTACTTATATATCTATAACGTATAGACAAAAGGGTTTAAATATACGTTTAACATAAAACGTATTATAACACGAACATAAACAATTCTAAAACGTACCAAAAAGGTCAAAATCTGAAAAATGTTATTTTTCTAGTACGTTTTCAAGTATTTAGAACATTACTTCGAAATATGGATTCGAAACTCAACTGAAATTTGGCGCTCAAATGAACGCGCGCAGAAAAATGTACAAAAATGTACAACTATTAAAAATAATGATAATCTCATTATTCTGAAAGTATATTACGAACCAGGAGAGCACCTACAAAATAAAAATATAAAATGTTATATTTTATATTGCTATAATTATACCCGTATTCGAAACTGGTGTACACAGCTCGGCTACCAAACTTCAATAATTGAAGAGGAACCGAGCCATGCTTGTTGATATTATGGTTCCCTCTCTTTTCTCTCTGGTTTCACTCGACACACACACACAACCATAAATCATCACCATCATTTTCTTGCTTCATCTCTAAGGAAATTAACAAGATCAGTAACAGCAAGCAGTAGCAGTAGTAGAACAAGAAGGCCAGGAGCACCCTTCTCATCTTCATCTCCATCGTTCTTCTTCTCCTTCATTTCTCCATTGTAAGGAAACACCTCCTTTTTTTATTGTTATTTGTAGATTTCGTGTTTAATCATATATACAAAACATAATCTATACACATATAACATAAAGATTGATGTTTGAGATGATAAACACAAAAATGGTTTTGAAAACCATAAATTATAAACACCAAATCGATAGATGAAAACATGTTAGTACGTTGTAATAAGTTGAAATTATGATGATAGGTAACATATATAAGCTTTTACCGTTCGAATTATAGCCTAAAAACATGTCGAAATCGAGCTGTGAAACTGGAAAACGAAACAGGGGGTTCTGGGCTCGGAGCCTTAGCCGAACGGCTAGCTATCCTTAGCCGAACGGCTAGATAGTCCAAGCCGAACGGCTGACTTCTCCCAGCCGAATGGCTGCCTGGTCTGGCTTGGGCTATTTGCTGGGCCGGGTCACATTCTGGATCGGATATAATTGGGCTTGGGCCAAAACAAAAAGGGTGAATGGACTAGAGAATTGGATTGGGCCGAAGCTTCAGCCGAACGGCTGAAGGCCCTAGCCGAACGGCTGTCCAAGCCGAACGGCTGGCCCAAGCCGAACGGCTGGGCCGTGTGCTGAGCTGGGCCGGGTCACGGTCTGGGCCTGGTGTTGGGCTTGAGCTGTTGGGTTTGGACCGAATAGTTAATAGATCTCATGTTAAACTTAAATGGATCGAGTGAATAGAAAAAGAACGATAAATTTTATTATGAAACGATATATTAAATAACATTAACAATTATTTAATTAGACGTATACGATCATGTTGGAAACAGGATGATAATTATTAGATGAACGAAAATAAATACAGACTTATGAAAAGTGTATAACATATACATTGGGACAAAACGAAGATTATGTGTAACAAGTGAGACTTATGATTTTGGAAACTTAACGACAAACTTTTATATATATGATATATATATAGATATGAGACGAGACAACGAATAATAATATATATATGCGAGAATATATACATTCAACTATATAAGTATATATATGTATATATACTTTCACACTTCGGACAATTCGACAAACAAACAATACTTGGATAATATTATATATTTTCAACAACAATCATCAACGACATACACAAACTTAAGAAATTGATAATTTCTTTAAACAAACAAATTATTAACGTAAGTAAATAAAGTACTTATAGTTAATACATTATTGTGTATAGGTTGGCTACGTTTGGGTTACGCTATCTTTTCTCGCTAGCATTCACATCCGAGCACTTACTGTGAGTTCACAAACCCCTTTTCACTGTTTTAATGCTTTTAAAACTCGGGGTGGAAAACATAGAAATCGTATGTATAATTGCATGCGACAACTGCTTTAAATACTGTATGTATTTACTTGATTGTTTATGAAGGGGTACTTCATACTTGAACTATTTGTGAAAGGGTATTTCACACAACTATTTGAACTATGTTTTATGAAATGTTTTCATAACTATTTTGGGAATTTAGGCAACGAATCTTGGTACAGATCTAGGCTGAACGATGTAGTGCATAAAAGACCTTATGGCTACAGACTATAACCATTAGCTAGGTGACTCTAGCCACTGAGTATACGGATAGTACTATCGCCGTGACGACCCTCCTATGGTTTTGGGAGCGTATACTTACATGTCCTACTCGGCAAACAACAACAGATTCGGGTCGTGGTTTGGTTATAGGGTTAGATCGTGTTACCTTACTCGACAGGTTTAGCTCACCTTTCGAGGGATCACCGTTTAAATATTCCCACAAAACTACTGATTAGGAAGTGATTTCCTACGTACACTGATTTGGAAATGTTAATCTTTATTTAGGTTAACCTGTATTTCCTACTACAATTACAACTGATTTGGAAATGTTATTTTATTGAAATAACTTGTGTTTCCTACTAAGTGAACAACTATTATTTGGGAAAGTTATTCGTAAATGATTAACTTGTGCTTCTTACACAACAAACAAACCTGTGAATTCACTCAACAATTTTGTTGATGATTTACTCTATGTTTTTCAGGGAATTAGCAGCGTAAGTAAGATCTGCATGCATATCAGGACGGACTACCTTGGACTTGTTAGGATGCCACTACTTTTGGGACACTTGGATTTCCTCTGTATAACTGCAACTACTGCAGTCATACCTATGAAATCTACTTTTGATATTATGTATTTTATGAAATACTGATTTCAACTACTACTATTACTGTTACCACTTTGCAAGTGGTAATCTTTTGTAAAACTTTAACTAATGGCATCTTAATCTATTTCGTTCTGCGATAACCATATGCTCTGAGTATGTATGTATCTGTTGGTTGCGTTTTACTGCTCGCACCCCCGCCACGTCACTAAGCTTCCGCAATTTACTCTTGTTAACTGTAATTACCGTTTTGCGGGGTGTGACATAATATTTATAGTGTGCTCATCTCATCCTAACGAGCCGAGTCGAATTATTGTTTTGAAGCTCGGCTCGTGAAACTAATCGAGCAGTCTTTCTATGTTCGAACTCGACTCGGGCTCGAATAGCATTATGCTCGAATTCGAGATAAACGAGTTTGAACTCGAGTAGCTCGTTAAGTGCCCGGTTCGTTAACACCTCTATCTATAACATCAAATTTATATTCCACCACCATCTTTTCCTACCTAAATATACATTTTTGACTTAATTAGTTCCCACTTTTCAACGTCATTTTACTTTAAAGCTAGGGTCATCGAAAAGGATACAAAAGAGAAGAGATTGTGGCCACTAAAGTCATTACGAGATAAGATGAATGGGTATGGAGAGTCCTTGAGTGGTGAAAGACAAATGTGGAAGAGGAACAATTTGACAATGAATTTGCTAAGCGAAATGTGAAAGCTGAAAATGATGTTGTGCATCTAATAATGTATATATACATATTTTAAATTTTATAATTTATATCTACTCAAAAATTTATAAAATGTAAAAGAATAAAAAAAAACTACACACGTGGTCATTTTTAACGGAGATTTAACAATCGTTAGTGTAAAGGACTATTTACGTAACAAGTTTCAAAAAAAGGACCATCTATGTAATTAAATTAATTAAAGGACTGAATGTGCAATTCAAGTTAAACCATAAAGACGGTTTTTGTAATTTTCTCTATACTATTCAATCAAATTCTTGTGTATACATAAGGGTGTTAAGAGCACACGGAGTGGGTTGCGTTTTTTCACCGTTTTCCGACGAGAACGCCGTCGGACGGCGTTCAGCCGCACCGGGACGGCGTTCTCGTCGCCGTTCCTGACAACGTTTAACCACCACCGTCCAATATCCGATGCCAAATCCATTCAACTTTCTTCTTTTCTTTTTGTTTTCTTCCTTTTTCTTTTATTTCTTTTTTCTTTTTACATGTTTCCTTTTTGTTTGAAGTGTGTTTTTTTTTTTTTTTGTGTTTTGCTATGTATATGTTGTATAACACCCCTCATTTCTAGGACCATTATTATAATGAATTCAACTCGGAAGCGTAAATTTTCAAACAAAATTACTATTATACAACAGTTTAATCCTTTCAAACCAAAATAATACAACACAGGTGTTATGTAATTTAAAACATGTCTTCGGTTATTAAACCAACATCAAAGTGATTCATCTGTCAAACATTCCATAAGTTCCAAGAACTTCATGCCCTGCCCAATATGTCCCATCAATTATAACATGCAGGAAGGACTGTAGTGGGGTTAGCATAACGTTAAGTGAGGGAATCAATAAACACAGTCCAACTTAGCATAACAACTCTGTTTACATCAAAGCACAATAACACAGAGTATCTAGAGTTCTTAGGGAAACCTTCAGCTAAGAACATAAAATTCTATTTCAATGAGATAACATCTCAATACAATAACATGTCAATGAGGATCGGTGGCTCTGGAGATATCATAATACCCGGGGATTCTCCAAGAACACTTACCGTCAATCTGTAAGGCCAATACAGAATAGACCGATAGTGTAACATCCTCCGTACCGGTCTGGTAATTTCTATTATTTTAATTTCGTATTTAATTGTTTTAGAAATTACTTGGTATTATTTGTTTAATTGAGAAACTTAGTTAAATAAGTCCCAGAACTTATTGTGACTAGTGAAATATTACTCGTTTTAATTTACTATAGTTAACGGTAAAATAAAATAAGTTTCTCGCAAAATGGTGTTTAGGTTCCAGACAATAGATTGAAAGGGGACTAGTTTTAAGTGAATACGGAGTCGGGGAAAAACTTAGCCGACTTATAACCTTTCCTTTTTAGGAAAGTTTGATCATTTCATTCTAAAACCTAAAACTATAACTTGGACACAAGAACTCTTCAAACTTAAATCAACCATCAAACTTTTGGAACTGAAATCTGGAGCTAATTATCATCATCTCCTTGTTATCATCTTCTTCATCATCATGTAAGTATACTTAGTTTTATGAACATAAGAGTGCTATGTTAAGATGAAATGGATAAATTGCTTGAATCATAAGTGTTACATGATGATTAGTGATGTTAGATGATCATTGTAAACTGATTTGGTCTAGTTTAATTTAATCTTGAATTCAAGTTCTTAAATGGGATTGTGAGTTTAAGCAAGTAAACTAAATGGGTATTATGATTTAGGCATGAAATTTGTAATACTTGATGTTTGGGATGTTGATATATCATGATATGTGATGTTATTAGTGTTTATTTGGTGTTAGAACACTTGTAATATCAATTTGGTATCAATAAATTTGGTATGTAAAAGTTTTGGTACGAGCTGTGTGTTTGCAGGTATGATATTGAGCTGAAACAAGCTCGAGCGCGATCCAGTCCTAGTTCCCGGATCGCGTTCCCAAGTGTAAAACGGTGACAGAACATTTTCTAAAGATGAACGCGATCCAGCCCTCCCTTTCCGGATCGCGTTTGCATGAAAATTTTTGAAGGATTTTGCAAATTTTGAAAATGCATAAGTGTTTTCAGGGTCACGGTTTAGTTACGAATTTCACTAACTCAGAATGAGTTGAAATTCGCATGGTCACTCGGAAACGGCCCAATGATCAAAGCTATTACTATAGCCTAGTTAGTTTTTGGCCATTCGGGGCCATCTAGGGGCCGAAAATGGCATTTTTTAGTTTTAAACGTCATTTCGGGAATTTTCTGGTTGAACGTTTGTTTGCTTAGACTTCAGGGATTTACCTGATTTGAATAAATATGTTATGATAATGATTATGAGACGAGTTACTAACTTGTGTATTATGTGGTGTTTCAGATACTCCAAAGACTCAGTGATTAGAAGCTGAGTGTTGCGACTTCTGAGGTATCGGTGAGTGGATTTATAACTCACCTTTGATTTAGTTGTAACTATTTGGTTGCAACAAGTAAACGTAGATTGATATAGACTGTTTAGTCTTTGTTACTGATTATAAATCTACATGATATGTGAATCTATGTGTACAGTTTATTGAGGTCAACGCGTAGTTGGACTTTTTGGTTATTATGTGAATTACACAGGTTTTGATTCATCTGTTGTGTTTGAGACCTGTGTATGAGTTTAATAACCAATAGTTATCGGTCTATTCTGTAATGGCCATACAGATTGACGTTAAGTGTTCTTGGAGAATCCCCGGGTATTATGATATCTCCAGAGCCACCGATCCTCATTGAAATTGAAATAGAAATGTGTTTACGATTATTTGCTGTAAACAGATTGTTATGCTAAGTTGAATTGTGTGTGATAAATTCATTCACTTAGCTTCGTGCTAATCCCTCATTTTAACTTCCTGCAGATTATGTTTGATATGTGGGTGATCAGGAAGTGGATGCTTTTGCAAGGAAAGTTTGACAGCTTGTGAACTCTGATATGGTTATGTTATAAACCTTGTTTTGTAATATATATAATACCCCGGCTTGTGTAGTTTTTAAACAGTTTAAATTTGGTGTGTTCTGAACATGTAACTGTTTATGTACATTATCTTAATGTACAGTATATAAATATGTTTTAAATTCATACGCTTCCGAGTAAAATAATAGAATGTTATTGTATAGAAAGAGGGGTGTTTTAAATAGCTTGGTACTAATTTCATTCGACCTAATTTCCTATTAACGATAAGTACAAGGAAATTCATGTCGTCTTCAATAGTAACCAAGCCCAACTAACACGTTGACCTCAATACCATAATGCCCGAAGGCCAAATAACAAGTGATCACACATTCAATCAGGTCAACATATTAGACTAAACAGTCTATCAACAGTATTATTACTAACAACCATAATTATCATGGAAAACTAAACAATAATAATACGTTACCCGTTGTAACCAAAATTGTTACAACTAAATTACATTGAGGTTACAGATCCACTCACCGAATACCTCAGTTGTCCACTCAGTAGTCTAATGTCACTGAGTCTTCTGTTTATCTGAAATTACAACAGAATATCACAAGTTAGTAACTTGTCTCAAATTTATATAACATCTTACAATTGTAATTATATCAACAATTCACAATTACTTATTACGTTATGATCATTAGGATCACAACATCATCTTAATTAATTTTAATCATCACTATATCACATGGTTAACCATAATCAAGGTTATCAACCTTTATCATCAATAATTCATCAAAACAATAACATTTGGTCAAATGAATACTTAACCAAATAAGTTACCACCTTATTCTTTAATTCTCAATTAAGTGTTCTAATTAATAATCAATACTCATTTCATCATAAAATCCATCAAACTTCTCATAATTATCAAGTTCTCAAGAACACTTAAACAATTTCACAACCCTTAGCATAATCAATGTAAATCATCATCTTTAATTAATTGTAATATGATCATTAGCCACATTTATCAACTTATGCACTAATAACACAAGCTTAAAAGCCTTGATTCTATCAACATCAACTAAACCCATAAACTTTATTAATGATCATATATCAATTTCATCATTTTTAAGCTAGGTTTAGATTCTAATCATCATTTAAACTCCAACTAACAATTATTTCATCATTTCAAGCTTCAATTTCACTTTCATCATGCTAATTAAATCAAATACACAAAAACCCATTTTCTAGGTTTATGAAATTCAAGAATTAGCAATTACAACATGTTTATAATGATGATGGAATCATTAATACATGTTATTGAAGCTTAACCAACCTCAATTTACACTTTTGAAACCTTAATTTCGGATTTTGATCAAGAACACCAAAACCCCTAATTTCTAGGTTTTAGAAAATGAAGAACACAAGATTATACCTTGATTATGATGATTAAAGAGACTTGAATTCGAGTTCCAGAGCTTCAATTTGATGTTTTCATATGATTTCTTGAATTGATTTTAGGGTTTCATGTTTCTGTATGTATATATGAACGTACAGTATGTATGTAGATATGTTTGTGAATAAACCAACTCAAATATGAGTCTATTACATAATTGCCCAAATTTCTTTCCCCGTACGTATCATTGTCTGGAACTTAAAAACCGTTTGCGGGGAAACATAATTTTATTTTACCATCAACTGAATTAATTTAAAACATTTAACAATTTACTAGTCACAATAAATTATGTGACTCTTTAACTATTTATTTTCAAATAATAACACAGAACTATTTTCTGACACACAAATTAAATATTAACAGTCAGAAAATATTAAAATACAACTAGACCCGAGGAGTGGATGTTACATGCTGCGCAGGTGTGTAGAGGAAGAAGGTGAAGAAATGAGTTAGTTTTTTTTTTTACTAATCGGGCCAAACTATATAGTATATGTAATAAGTGGGCTAATAAATATGACCTTAAATTTTATAACCCATTAATTTTTAGTACTTAAAAAAACAATTGTAATTGTATTGGGCTAAATTAAATGTTGTTTTATTTGATTTATTTGTTTTTATACATTAATTTATACAATTATCATCATAAAAAACAAATAAAACAAATAATATAAAATTTCAGAACACTGTCCAGAACACTGTTACCACTCCACAAAATTCTCACTCAGAACACTGTGTTTAGACCGTCACCACTCCGTGTGCTCTAATGGGCTCCCCACGCCAATCCTTGGACCCACACCACTTATGCCAAATTAGTCAATAAACAACCTAATCAATCTACTTTTTTATTATTTTTATATATTCATTAAATTAACTTTTTTACAAATAAGATTAAAAATACAATTATATTTATTGTTACTTTAATTTCTTAATTTAATTATTATAGTTGCAAAATTTGAAAGAAGTGTTATAACCCAATATCTAAAAAGCGTTCTTACTTAATTTTTTATGTGTTTAAAGAATATTAATATTTATAAAAATTTAACATATTTAATGATTTTTCGTACAAGAACATGTACTTATATATAATCAAAAGTATCAAAATAAATAAGCAACACAAATGATAAAATTAAAAGGTAATAGAAGATAAGTAATTAGAGAAAAAGGTAATAAAATATTGAGGGGTCAAATGATTATTGTATGGGGTGCAATCATGATAAGCTTGTAAGTTGTAACATTATATAAAAATCAAACATATTGAATGATAGATTAAAATAAGCATATTTTAATTTAAGTCATTATTAATAAGAAAAATATGTTGTTGGAAGTAGGGGTGTTTGAATTCGGTTATTCGAAAATTCAGATATCCGAAATTTTGGATACCGAATTTTACTATCCGAATCCGAATCCGAAGGGATATCCGAATTTTTCAGATATCCGAACTCGGATATCCGAATTATCCGAAAATCATAAAACTTAGTTTTGAAATCTATTAAAATGTCACATTACGTAATCAAAACTTAAGTTTTTTAGTGCATATATTCAAAATAGAAAAGATTAAACCACATAATATCAATAATAATATTTGAAAAAAATTAAGAAGTCATGATTTTTCGGATATCGGATATCCGGAATATATGAAAAATGATATCCGAATCCGAAATTTCGGATATCCGAAATTTGGGTATTCGAATTTTCAGATATCTGAAATTTCAGATAGTTTCTGATCGGATTTTCGGATAACGGATTCGGATATGGATATTTTTGAACACCTCTATTCGAAAGTTAACCATTATCTAACTTGAAATAATAAATTATGATGATTATAGAAAAGAAAAAGGGATTGACTCAAATTAATCATAACACAATTAAATATATCATGAAAAATTCCATATAAATGAGAAGTCCAAAATATAATGTTTTTATAGTAAAATTACCTAAAGGCCCATTAATGTATCATGATATTATGCCAGTTTACTTTGTAAATTGATTATAAGGTATAATATATTATACAATTATATTATATTTGTCAATAAGTTTAAGTATATGTCAGTGTCAATTGAACTATAGATCGTAAAAATACACGATTAAATTTTTGAAGTTTACTAAATTATACTACCTTCGTCTCAAAATAAATGTTTACATTTCTATTTTTATTTGTTTCAAGATAAGTGTCCACTTATAAAAATGACATATTAACTTTACCATTTAATCCTCAATATACTTTTCCTCAAAACTAATACCTGAAACTCTGTGCAAAACGTAAGAGTAAACGTGTCATCTTTGCTACCAGACAATGTAAATCTTTAACTCCGTGAAAACTGATTTTAAGTTTTTAACACACTTATTTTGAGATGGAGGGAGTACACTTTATATGTTAGATAAATAACTAAATATTATCCGCTCTATAACAATTTCTCTATTTTTAACATTTAAAACAAATTTTTATGAAGAAAAAAGAAAAAAAAAAAAAACAGAGAGAAAAAAAAAATAAACTACTACCACGTGAGTACAAATAAAAGACATAAGAAAATCACTCCCAGAAGAGGAAGACACAAAAGCACCACCACCGTCGAACCACCATCGTCCAACATCGTTACCAGTTAAATGGATTTCCGCCACCACATCTCCGGCGGTTCTCCTTCCTCTTCTTCCACCACCTCATCTTCTTCCCACCGTAATAACAACAACAACCACCACAACACCACTGCAGCAACCACCAATAGCCACAATAATAACAATAACGATCCAATGCATTCCTGGTGGGAATCAATCTCCAAAGCCCGTTCTCGTATCCATCTCTTATCCACACTCTTACCCCAACCCGAATCCGAAGACCCTAACCCGATCTCATCACTCGCTGATTCCGATTCACCCGCACAATCTCTCCTATCATCTTTCACCGCATACGACGCCGTTTCATCCTCTCTTACATCCTCACCGCTCTCCGGCTCCGGCGAGGATCCACTATGCAATTGGCTATACGACACTTTCCTTTCATCAGATCCAGATCTCCGGCTAGTGGTCCTCTCCTTCATTCCTCTAATCGCCGGCTTATATCTCTCTAGAATCCACTCAATCTCCGCTGTAACTCCATCGCTCGCCGGATTCGAAGCTGTATTGTTAGCGTTATACTCGTCGGAAACGAAAGCACGCGCTGGTAAGCCAGTTTTGATTTCGATTCCAGATCTATCACAACCGTCGCTTTATCATTCACCTAGGGTTAGTAATAGTAGTACGAGTAATGGCAGTAGTAAGAAAAAACCTAATTCGGCGAAAATAAACCCTAATTCTGGATCGGAACCTTCACGGCCGTCGATCGGAGTTTTATCACCTGCGTTAGAGCCGCAGACGGCGATTAAGTCTACCAAACGAGGTACGATTGTAGGAGTTGCGCTAGATTGTTATTATAAACAGATATCGCAAATGCCGAGCTGGTCAAAGCTCGATTTCTGTAAATTTGCTGCGGATTTTGCCGGACAGGATTGTGCTTGCAAGTCTGAGTTTGATCAGAATTCTGAGGTTACGAGCTTTGAGAATGGAATCGTGGAGGACACTATCGAAATTGAACGGAATGTTGTGGAGGAAATGAAGAATTTGGAGATTGAGGACGGTGATTCGGAAAATGGCAGTGGTCGTGGAGGAACTAAAGGGACTAGAATATTGCTTCCATGGGAGTTGCTTCAACCGATGTTGAGGATTTTAGGGCATTGTTTATTGGGACCGTTGAATTCTAATGATGTGAAAGATGGTGCGTCATTAGCTGTGAGGTGTTTGTATGCTAGAGCTTCACATGATTTAGTTCCTCAAGCGATCTTAGCTACTCGAAGTTTGATTCAGCTTGATAAAAGAGCTCGTGAAGCTGCTGCAACGGCTGCAGCATCAGCTGCTAATACTGTGGGGTCTAATACTAATACACCAAGTAAAGCTAAGAAACCAGAAATTCTTCTGGTTTCAAAGTGATGGCAGAGTATGTATTCCATCTCAATTTCGGAAATTTATTTTATGTTATTTTGATAATATAGTGTTTGCTGTTGATGTAGGGGTAGAGTTATACGCTTTGTAATTGGTAACTATATTTATAATTTGTCAACTAAACGTGTAGATGCAAGAAATTGTTTGTGTAATTTACTTTTTGTTTCTTATGAGATTGCATTCAGTCTCATATGATTCTTGGCTGGTGTGGTTTGTTTGAAGGCAAGGCATTTTGATTTTGGAAGTGCAGGGTGCATTAATAGAACTAGGGGCTTGTGTAGGTCTAGCTTATAGCTCGTACTTACTTATGCTGCCATTCAATTTTCGGCCTTGTGTAGGTGTAGCTTGAATAGCCTTAACTTAAAGTCGAGCCAAGTCTTGAAATCCTATTATTGCAGGGTATTTGGTCTCTAACCCTTAATATGTTTTGATCTTTTGTATAGGAGAGATTGTGAGGCAAAAAGATGCCACTATAATCTATGTAGACGTTGAGCTTTGTGGATGGTACTTTGCCTATTGATAATAACCGTCTTGTATATCATATTGCTTTTACAGATTACGTTCCTAATAGATTAAGAAATCAATAGAAGTTGCTTGAAATACTCATGCCATTACTGGTGCTTTTCAAATAAAATGTGAATATCAGACCCATGTGACTCATTCCTTTTTACAAGCTGATGATATTAACAACCTAGACTGCAATGCTTTTGCTGCATTTAGCCTTAATAGTTTTGTCATACTGTACGTATGTACTTTTTGTGGATATTTGAACATGTAATCCCGTTTACATGAAGTACATGTGATGTTAGCCTGTTTGGTCGCATACCCCTGCACGAACATTATACCCTCTCTTTGCCATAAATCTTATAAGGAAATGACGTATTCACTTTGATGACAGATGATTTAGTTGTTTAGTTCTGAGTTTTTTGTATTGTAGAGTTCTGTTCATTGTGTACTGCAGTCATTAATTCTGTATAATTACAAAAAAAATTGTTACAATTTTGCTGTTAAAGAGCTACTTTTGATACCTTAAAGTTAAGTATGGGCTCTAATTAGGGGATAGATGTAGTATTGTAGTCAATATATGTTGACAAGTCCGCACTGAAGAAGGTTATCCATGCGTACCGTTTAACCCGTATAGTATTGCATCAATAATAGTTAGCTGTCCGCTTGTATTTTTATTATTATTATATTTTTTTTTTCAATTAGGGGATTGTTATTGTAATGGAGATGGTGGCTTTTCATTGTTATAACCGTAAATGAAACTCACCTGGTATGCAGTATGCTGATGCCTGATTGTGCTTCCCTACTATCGCCTGTCGACTCAATAACCAGTTTCAATGGTTAAGGAATCGACAACATACTTACTAGTTACTAATCTACTCTGATCATGCAGAATTCCTTGCATACGCGTTGGGCCAAAATCGGCACATTTCTGTTACTAGTGGGTCTAGTGTGAAAGGTCCCACCAAAATGCATTTTAGCCCTACATCAGAGTTGAAGTGTTGGGCTAAGTACCCATCCTTTATATCATCTTGATCCGAAAGAAATTGTTTTCATTTCATTATATATATAAAATACGATACCGAAAAAACTTATAAGGATTTTTTTTATTTTTTATTTTTTATAATATATGAATACATGGAACTAGATAAAAGATTTGAGTCCACTTGCAATGCTAAGGACGATATCACCAAAGACAACACCTAAGATGAAACTTTGCCTATGGCTTCTGATTTGAGAAGTGGAGGACGAGAGTGGAAGATGGTGCCTATGCGCACCTGTCTTAGCCTAAAACAAAAATAAAAAGTAGGACAAACTTACAATAGTGAGATGTCGTGAACTCGTGAGAGTTAGCACTACACATGTAGTTGTGACTGACGTGGCTAGCGTTGTCCCACGTCAAGCTAAGTGGTCTAACATCGTTATCTCAAAAGAAATGATAGTATGGTATATTGATTTAGAGTAAATTCCATAGATGGTCCCTGTGGTTTACACCGATTTACGAAACTCGTCCCCGTACTTATTTTTTCACTTTTTCAGTCCAATAACTTTGTTTTTCGTTTGAAAATGGTCCCTCCGTCTAAATTCGTTTATTTTTGTCCGTTAAGTCCATCACATGACTTGCACGTGAGGGCAATTTGGTCATTTCAATTAAAAATATAGGTGTGGTTTTGTAAATTGAGCTAAACCACAGGGATCAGTTATGAAATTGAATTCTTTAGAATTCTGATCGGTATATCATTTTCAGTTCCTTTCTTTTTGTAGATCCAAATTCATCAAACCAGATTCATCCCACCACCACCATCCTCATATGTATTATCATTATCATCACCATGAGAGTGTACTAAAAACCCATTTAATGTCATCACCATCTCACACCATTGTTAGGAGACTATTTCGTAGAGTAGTTGAGTACATTGTACATTTGTACCCACCACCCTTCCTTAACAAAATCATAGATCGGAAACAATAGATCGGGTCAAACGGACAAAAACGGATATCTCCATTTATGTCTATGTTCTCCGGCAACGGTACTGGTAGTGGTGGTAGCTATGGGTGTGTCGAAAAACACAACCACCGCCGTCGTTACCGACAAATATAACGTATATAATACGAAAACAAAACCCTCAATCAGAAAAAAGAAAACGAGACTCGAGATCTACAAAACGAAAACAAGCAAAAGGGTTGCGGTGGCGGCAATTGGATGAAGATAGCCGGCTCTTACTCGAGCAGGTGACCGGAATTTGTGGGTTTCATAGATGGTGCAAGTGATGACCGGAATTTGTGGCTTTTACTGTGCAGGTGACCGGAATTTGTGTTGATATAAATTGGGGTAATTGTTAGGGAATTGTATTTTTTAACATAAGATTATATGTTGATGATGTTGTTGTAGTGTTAATTTTTGATCGTGATTGTTTGAAGTTAATGATGAAGATTAAATGTTGTTGTTGTAAGGTGGAAGGTGGATGACGATGGCATGAAGTTTTTTTTTTTTTTTTTTTTTTTTTGATTTTTCTTTTTAATATCAAATGAAATTTATATTTATAAACCCAGTAAAAAGGAATAAGCATAAAAAAGTATAAAATAATAAGAGGAAGCTTAGTTGAAATGACCAAATTACCCCCACGTGCAAGTCATGTGATGCACTTAACGGACAAAAATAAGTGAAGTTAGACGGAGGGACCATTTTCAAGCGAAAAACAAAGTTATTGGACTGAAAAAGTGAAAAAATAAGTACGGGGACGAGTTTCGTAAATCGGTGTAAACCACAAGGACCATCTATGGAATTTACTCATTGATTTATAATATGTAATCACCCCTATTCCCCGTTAGTTATAATCGCCTTTGAACAATAATAATTTGAAAACAAAAGAGTTTGGCCTCAAGATTTGTTAATATGATGTGTGATTTCTCAAAATATTAGGAGTAATGAATAGATTCAAAAGTAAAGTGTTAGGCCAAAAATAGAAATGTATGTGTGGTATGGTATGAAACTATGAACACACATCGCCGTATATAACGTACTTTCTTATAAGACAAGTTTCAGGGTTTCAGATGCTGAATCGCAAATGGGGCCATGTCTACATACAGTTGAATTTACTTTACTACTCATAACATTTTGAAAATTCACATGTTGCTATGACAAAGGAAAAATAATTATTACGAGTAGTTTGTTGTTGTACTTATGATTTGATCCAAATAAAAAAAAGGTATTCATACAATTTTAAGGTGAATATGGTCTGATTACTATCTAAACGTGAACAAAATCTACAAAACCATTCATTCTGATCAAGAATCTAGCTTTTGCTGCGGAGCGAAATGTAGTATAAAGAAAATATTTGTTAGTTTTCTTCAATTAAATGCTCAACAATTCGCTAAAAATCTCAACAATGCGCTTCGATTATTGAAAAATACACATGCGCTCGAATGCCCAACAATCCGGTTATTACAAAATACACGTGAATTCGCTCAAATGTCCAACAATTTGCTCCAATTATTGAAAAATACATATGAGTTCGCTCAAATGTCTAATAATTCACTATGGAGCGAATTCATGTGTATTTTTTGATAACCGGAGCAAATTGTTAGACATTTGAACGAATTCATGTGTATTTTTCAATAATTGAAGCGAATTATTGGACATTATATTGGAACGAACAAACAAATATTTTTATACTACATTTTACTCCAAGAGCAGGTTCTTTGACCAATATGGATAATTTTGTTCATATTTGAATAGTAAGTGTCAAATCAGACCATCTAGATAATTTTCTGTTAAAGAAAATTTACATAAATATATTTTAATATGTAAATTTCTCTGTATTATGAAATAAAGTATAGAAAATGTAAAAAGAAGAACATGAAGGTCGAGTAGCATAAATAAAGGGCCACTGCTTCTTCAATTAATTTACCTTTTACTAAGTTTGAAATTATTCTCGAATGTGGGAGAACGGGAGTGTTTGACAACAACGTACATGAGTTGGTGGTTGGAGCTTGGGCTTGAACTTCTATTCAAAAGCCAGTTCAAAAAGCTTCTTATTTAAGGGCTTCTAGAAGCTTATTTTTTTAAGAAGCCCCATTTTATGAGCTGATATTTATTAAAAATAGAAACTCAAGCCCTTAAAATTCCCTAGAAGCCCTCTTCTAAAGACACCCTAACTTTCATATTGAGTTGAGCATCAAAGAATTTGTGTACAAATTGTAAACTAAAAAATTACTCAGTATATTTTTTCCCATCCCATAGTAACGTTGCAGTGAAAATAATCAGTTTAACTCAATTTTGAACTTGGGTAGGAATGTTAAAACAGTAAATTTTACTACGAACTCCGTATAATTTAGACTCCTACTATTCATACTATTTTTTTTATTTTTTATTTTAAACATAATTATTACTGTACTTTTTCTGTACTTTTTCCCATCACTCTTTCTTATCATTTTGTACTTTTTTGTACTTTTTCCTTTTTTAATAGATACTCCCTCCGTCTCATAATAAGTGTCTCAATTACCATTTTGGGACGTCCCAAAATAAGTGTCCAGATTTCCTTTCAGCCAATCAGGAAAGACTTTAGTGGGTAAAGATGAGATGTTATTGGTAGATAGTGACTTTCCTTAAACTTTGTGCATTTTTACATGAGACATTTATTTTGGGACGGAGGGAGTAAATGGTATGGTGAGTATTTTTGAATGGTATGGATAGATGAAGCCATAATTTACTACTCCCTCCGTCCCAATTTTATTGTCCCCAGACAAAAAACACGCAGTTTAAGAAAAATGTACTGGTCGTACTATACAACCAATAAAATTTAATCTCTCATCACATTCAAATGTTTTGATTGGTTTAAAGTACAAAGTGGACAATAAAATTAGGACATCTCAAAATGGAAAGATGGACTATAGATTCGGGACAGAGGGAGTATGTTACTACTACGGAGGAGTACGAGTACTTTTATTGATATGATATTCTTGTACACACTTTTATTTATTAAAATAATTGAATAAATAAAGTACTAGTGATAGTAATGGGAGTAGGAAGGAAGAGACAAAGAGAAATACGGAGTACAAAAAGGTGAGGCCCAGGGATTTGTTGTAAAAGAAAATGTCTGGGGTATTTTAATGAAAATTTGTACGACATCAATCAAGGTCAAGGCTGGAGTAATTTTGAACTCTGTTTCAGAGACTTGTACAGTACAAATCAACGATGCAGCAGGCTAGCTAGGAGCCTAGGACCCCCTCCCATCCTCTCCTCGACGTTCACTTTCATTGCATGCGCCAGCAGACAGGGGCCCCCTCCCCCTTGTCTACAACTATCTCCCATCATTATTACTCTCTCCTTTCGTTTCTTCCTAAACTTTTTCTTCTTTCAAATATTACGTATATGATTGGTGAAGTGAACATTGTAAATGGATCATCATCATCATCTAATTGCCTTGAAGTGTATATATAATAGAGAACCCTCTGTATCCCATTTCAAGTTTACTATATATTTTGGATTGTTCTAAATTAGTATCTACTTTCATGTAACTACTCGTTAGAGATGTTATTCTATTGGTGAAAAGTGTTATCAGTGAAGATTACTAAAACCGTGTGTATAATCAAAGTGGATATAAGATGGATGGATGGAGTAATAACTTAGCTAATAGATAGATATACTACATAATAGAGTCAAGTAAGAACTTGAGATAAAAGAGATTTTTGAGTGCTATAGTATTAACTATCAAGTGTATTGGGAGTGTCCGGTTGCAAAATAGTAAGAAGAGAAATTCTCATGGTTTAGTTCTAGTATTACGAATTCCAACTATTGCAAATGGACAATGTTTACAAGATATTTAATTTAACTCTTATTTAGTTTTGAGGTTTTATGTAGCTTGGTAGAGGTTCAAATGAGAACTACATAAATTTTGAGAATTCATGAAAATCAATAGATTATGTACTTGTTCATTTGTAAATAACTTAATTCATATGTTAACATTAATGTATGTTCAAATGAGAAGGAAAAAGAGAGAGAGTCAAAACTATTAAAATATACATCTCAAAACACTTTTTAACTGATTTTCATTGTGATCATTCACATGTGAACAAATATTTATATTATTGTGTTTTTACACATATTTTTAGGATTTTTAACAATTTTTCATTCTCAATTAAATGTACATCAATGTTAAAATATGAATGTAGTTCTTCACATGTGAACAAATACGTAAACTAGTAGTTTACAAAAATTATCAATTTTTATTTGATTCTCATTAGAACCTTCCTCTCTTTAGCTTTTGTGAATTAAGAGGTTTACTTATAATATCTACGTACTTCAGGGACTAATCTACAATTGAAGAAACTTCAAAAGCGAATAAAAATTTTTTATTAACAAAGGAGTAAATTATTTAAATCATCCCTGTGGTTTTTCAAATGTTCCATAAGTCGTCCCTTAGTTTCATAAATTATTTGAATAGTCCTTTTTTTGAAAGTTTGTTCACCAATGGTCCAAAAAGTTAACTGCCGTTAAGTTGCCGTTAAGTTCTAATGTTAAATCATAAAAATGACCAAAATGCCCTTCATGTTCTTCTCTTTTATAATGTTCTTCCCCAATTTCAAACCTTTAATATTTTCTTTGATATCTTTACGTTTTGATATAAGTTATTGAATTAATGATGTTTTGATGATCAATTCAAATTGATATAACATTTATTTTTATTAATTTTAAAATTTTTATGCTTATAAATAATTAACTATTTTTTTCAAAGCTATTTTTTCAAAAGATTTATGCTTATAAATGATTATTTATGCTTATAAAACTATATGTCATATTTAAATTAAAATAAATTTGTAATGATATTAACCGAATTTCGGGTTGTCGGGTTCAACCCAAAAATGCATTTGCTGACCCAGACCCAACCCAAAAAATATTGAGTTGGCGGGTTTTGGGTTGACGGGTTGGCGCCTCAAAAATCCCGACCCTAACCTTATAATATTCGGGTTGAGTTCGTGTCGGGATTTTTGAGGCGCCAACCCGTCAACGGAAACCCGCCAATTCAATATTTTTTTGGGTTGAGTCTGGGTCAGCAAATACATTTTTGGGTTGAACCCGACAAACCGAAATTCAGTTAATATCATTACAAATTTATTTTAATTTAAATATGACACATAATTTAGATCTTTTTATTAGCTTGAAATTTTACAAGCTAGGCATTACCGTCCTAACCTTTTTATAAGCATAAATAATCATTTGTAAGCATAAATCTTTTGAAAAAAATAGCATTGAAAAAAATAGCTAATCATTTATAAGCATAAATTATAAAATCTCAAAATTAATAAAAATAAATATTATATTAATTTGAATTGATAATCAAAACATCATTAATTCACTAACTTATATCCAAACGTAAAGATATCAAAGAAAATATAAAAGTTATAAAATTTGGGTAATGTTAAAGGTTTGAAATTGGGGAAGAACATTATAAAAGAGAAGAACATGAAAGGCATTTTGGTCATTTTTGTGATTTAACATTAGAACTTAACGGCAGTTAACTTTTTGGACCATTGGTGAACAAACTTTCAAAAAAAGGACTATTCAAATAATTTATGAAACTAAGGGACGACCTATGGAACATTTGAGAAACCACATGGACGATTTAAATAATTTACTCTTAACAAAGATAGAGCTCCAACCCACACCTTATGAAGAATTTCGTTACATGTAGTAATTTGCTTTATATATAAGTGAAGTACTTAGTCCTTACACCTCCCAACTAGTATGTCACGAGTTCAATTCTAAATTATTATATTCCTACGTTTTTTTATTTTATGAAATATATCTTCCATTTTATTTCTATTTCCTTTCCATTTAATATATTTCTTCCCCTATTCTTTATCTGATTATATATAAGAAAGCACAACTAACCAATGACTCAAGGTTTGGAACTTGGGAGTTAAGGAATTGAGAGACAGACACACGGTGGGTTGACCTATATCATTAAGCACAATCATATTTATGTAAACACAACTAACCTAAGCGGGTACATAATCAACAAACCATGGTTTGGGAGTCAATGAACGAGAAGACAGATACACGGTAAACTGACCTATATCTGTAAGCACAATGTTCTTGATAGAGGTGGCCATTTGAACTTGCGAAAAAAAAAAAAAAAACACAAGCAAGCACGGGGTTTGTTCACATAGCTAAATATAAACTTTCAATATGAATTTTCATGTTGTCGAGTTAAACTGAATTGTTTATTGCTCGGTTGGATTCATACTAATAATTGGTTTAATGAAATGTCTTACTTAGAGAATGAAAATTTTCAATTCAATGATAATGAGGAACTTCATCCCTTTTGGCAGTGGCGGAGCTAGAATTTGAGGTTAAGGAAGGCTCAACTTCACCATAACATAAGGACGTATTGACGTTAAAGATTAAATAGAGTGATAACAGAATTATACCAATGATATTTGGATGAATATATGAAAATTATGAATCAATGGACAATTAAGAGAGATTAAATGATGGAATACTTTAAAATTAGACACATTATGTACAAAAATAATAACATAGTATTTAAGTTATTTGAACTGTTGAGGGGTGCCGAGTACCATTCAGTCCCCCCTGTCTCCGCCCCTGCCTTTTGGTGTGTTCGGCAACAATAAGTTGGAGCTGTACTTGGAGTTGGAGAATGAAAAACGTCTTGTTTAAGGGTTTTTAAAGGCTTATTATTTAAGAATCCCAATTTTTATTGTACTGCCAAACAAACCTTATGGACAAACTCAAGCCCCTAAAAGCCTTAGTGCCAATATGTCAGTGATAATCAACAAGGACTTATTATAAATATCAAGAATCTTTGAGAACCAACTTTGTAACTATTTTCTTAAATCCAAAAGTACAAGAGGTCAGCATATACGGAGTACAAAGTTTGTTCAAAAAAAAAAAAAAAAAAAAAAAAACATATACAAAGACAAAAGTATACAAAAGTAGAAATCTTCGTTCCAATTTAGATTGAAAACCCAAAACCCAAATAGATTTCATTTTGTTTTTATTTATTCTTTTAATTTTACTTTTGTTCTCTCAATCTTTATATACACCATGGGTACACACAGTTGCAATAATTCAAAGAAGAACAAGAAGAGCAAAAAACGTGGCGGTGTCAAGAAAAAGATGACGATTGAACAATCTATTGCTTACAAATCCGTTACCGAATGGGTTTACTTAGACAGTAATGTATCATCTTCTTCAGCTGATTCCACAATTGCCATTGATGATGATTTTAAGGTGAAGTTGGTTAACACCAAAGTTTCAGCTGAGAAATTGGTGTTTGATTTGCACTCTCATTCGATTTGCAGTGATGGGTTTTTGTCTCCTACTAAACTTGTTGAAAGAGCACATCAGTGTGGGGTATGTATCAGCTTGTAAATCTCTTTATTTTTTTATATTTTTCGTTGATGCATTTTATCAAACAGTTTGCGTGCATTACCTTGATGTATGTGTATCTCTTTGTGTTTTAGAGCTTGTTGATAAGTGGTTGGTTAATAAAATAATCTTTATTTAACTAGTCATTTTTAGCTCTGATTCAACTTATTTTTAAAAATTTTCCGGAGTAGTAATTTACTTTGATATTTATGTATCTATGTGATAAATGGTTGCTTAGACTAAAAAGGATGATCTGTAATGCAACAGTACAAATGTACAATACAAGATGGGTAGTTCCTATTTAATTAGGTACTCGTATTTAAAAAGGTCACAAACTTGGATGTAAAATGTTGAAATTTGGCCATCTACAGCATTAAATTTTGTGACTTAAAACCCTTGGAAGTTTTCCAGCATTTTAAATGTTACTACCATGATTAAGATCAGATAAATGTATGTATTTTAGCTTGATGGTTTTTCGGGGTGTGCTATACATATAAATCTGTTTGCAAAAAGGAAATGTGGTAATTGTTTCTGGAGAATTATGACCGAGGTCAACTTTCCAAGCATACTGCTACTTACGAGCAGATAAGCACTTCAAATAAAATACAAATATGTAACATGTGTTTTCAAATATCTTCTTTGTTTATGAATTAATTAGTACAGTTTGCTCAGAACAGGTAAAAGTCCTATCGTTAACAGATCATGATACAATGGCTGGAATTCCTCAAGCCATAGAGGCAGCTCAAAGAGTTGGTATCAAGATTATCCCTGGTGTTGAAATCAGTACTATTTTCACCCCAAGGTTGTATTTGTAATCGCTTTTACTGTGTTTTTGATGCTTAAATTATTATATATGTTTATTATTAGTAAAAAGTCAATTAAATGTTTAACTTTGCTTAAATCAGAACGGAGTCTGGATCCGAAGAACCGGTTCATGTTCTGGCCTATTATAGTAGCTGTGGACCCGCAAATTTTGAGAAACTGGATCAGTTCTTAATTAACATAAGGGAAGGGCGGTATCTGCGTGCAAAGAACATGATCTCAAAATTGAATAAACTCAAGTTGCCACTTAGATGGGAGAGTGTGGAAAAGATCGCAGGTGCTGGTGTTGCTCCAGGAAGAGTACACGTCGCACGTGCTATGGTTGAAGCAGGGCATGTCGAGAATTTAAAACAAGCGTTTAGTCGTTACCTTTATGATAACGGTCCTGCTTATTCAACGTGAGTATCTTTTAGATTTTAGCTTGAGCCTCCCATTAATTGTGAAATTCCAAGCTTTTAAGATATAGTTTGTGTTAATGTTGCAGTGGAAGTGAGCCTGATGCAGAGGAAGCGGTGCAATTAATTTGTGAAACCGGTGGTGTGGCGGTTTTGGCTCACCCGTGGGCATTAAAAAATCCAGTCGCTGTTATCAGAAGATTAAAAGAAGCTGGTTTGCATGGGTTGGAGGTTTATAGGAGTGACGGGAAATTAGCAGGTATGCATTCCTGTTTCTTGAAAAATGCAAGATTTTGTAGTTTGAAAGCCGTAATTGCATAAAAAAGTACCTGACTGTGGTTTGATATTTCTATTTGGTGTAACCAACTTTATTTTCATCCATAAACACTCCCAAAATTATTAAAATTTGGATTCTAGGTAATCCATATTCCATACAGGGTATTAAGTCAAAAAAGCTGACGTGTGGTTAAAGATTACGTTGAATAGAATTTTTAGCAAGTTTTCGCATATCTATGGGTGGTAACAAAGTTGGTTACTAAGTGGACCATTATTTATACAGTTTTCTCTACAAGAGACTTCATAAACATGTAGTTGTGTTCCAAAAGTATTGCGAAAAGGTCATTTCGGGGTTTACTAATGTTATTATAATCATGTTGTGTACAGCGTTCAGTGACCTAGCAGATACGTATGATCTATTGAAGCTTGGAGGTTCAGATTATCATGCAAGAGGTGGCACAAGCGAGTCGGCTCTGGGAAGTGTGAGCCTTCCTGTGGTGGCCGTTCATGAATTTCTTAAGGTAGCACGCCCAATTTGGTGTGGTGCTATTAGAAACACGGTTGATCAGTATGTGACTGACCCCACGGAATCAAACCTCGACCAAATCCTAAAATATGCCAAGACCAAACATGTTAAGGATAGAGCTGCCTCTATAAGACACAACATTGACCTCATTGATGAGTGTCTTTCGCAATGGTTGACCAATGAAGAACAAAAGAATGCCAACTTTGAAGTTATTACTGGAACCCTAAAAAGCTTTACATAGTTCTAAGACTTGAGTGACACAAAGATTCAAATATGTGTTTTTCTGTGGGTGGCAGGTATCAATACTTCTGTACTGGGCTTTTCCGGATTCGTAAGTTAAGAATTTTTGCATTCAAAATATTCAATGTAATTCTGTATTGGATGTTACTTCAAAGGTTCAAGAAACAAAACAGTTGATGAGAAAATGAGTAGTTATTTGAGAAATATTTTCGCGATATATTTAGCTCATTGTTGTTTCTTGTGTCTGGAATTCTTTCCAAGATGAAGACTTGTATTAATTTGTTGTTTGTATAGATAAAGTTATTTCTCTGTAACAAGTTTTATATGCATCTAGGATTCTCCATTGAGATCATGTAGGTTCATATGGCTCTCTGGTTTTTGATCACCATAGAAAGCATTCGAGTATTTTGAAACCTTTGTGGCTTTTCACTTTTTTTTTGCCCACAATAAATCAGTTAGTTTAAGACAAAAACAAACTAAACGTAGTTACCATATGTAATTCCACAACGATGGGTATTAGGTCTTTCGCCTTCCAAAGTCAAAGAGCTATATAGTTTGATAATTCAAAAGTTGAATCCCTTGGACTAAGATAAAGATCAGTAATAAATATGCTGTTTTCTTTCAACATATCAGGGCCAAAGGTTGCTGTTCGACTCACTGATTTCCATTAAGAACGAATGGCCTGTTAAACAAAGCTTTTGCACCTGAGTTCAGGGCATTACAGACGACTAGTCAAAAGACACTAGATTACAAATATATTGGTGGGGAATAAAAAATTTAACTTGAAATGCTAACAAAAAGACTATGGCTCGTCTGCATTTGCCTCAAACATGCATCCTATCAACGAGTTGTAGCATTGCAATGGTATCATAGCTTAGCCCAACTTTCCGATTTCCATCTTCTTCCTTAGAGCCTTATGACCATGGTAGATAAATGAATCTACTATCCCTGCAACTGTGAAGATACCTGAAAACACCATATAAAACATTGTTTTAGAATAGTTTTTATGCTAATAATCAGATCAAGATATTGAATACACACGAATAAACAAAACGTTCGACCCAAAAAGTGTCATCAGAAAACATATTGTTTACCTCCGACAATGGCACAAACGCTGGTCATGAAGTGTAAGAATGAGGCATGTGTTTCTGTAAATGTCACCTGCACAAGCCACCAAACAATGCTCTAAGTGGAAGAAGCTATTATTTCTTTAGTGTAACTAACAAATGAAATTTTTTGGTAAAAATCTAGAGGTGTCATAAACGGGCTTAGCTGGTAGCCGTGACGGGTAATTTTTTGTATGAATATAAGCTGGTTATTTATACCTATGATTAAAAAAACTATATTATCGGAACAATAATATTATTACTCATAGAAAAACTTTACGGCATCGTAAAGACGACTAGTGACCCGTTTAACCCTTTCAACCCATCTCATTTTGGCTAATTTCTATAATTACATAATTAACCCGTTATCAAACAAAGGTAACCCAGCACAACCCTATTTCATATAATTAGCTTTATACTGTCAACTCTAGTAGATTCTTTGGTTCCTACAAATGTCTTCATTTCAGAACAAATTTCAATCAAGACTGAATTGAGATCTACCTTTATTGGAGAAAGGTCGTAGAAGAAGAAGACCCCAGGGAGAGACCGCCTGCCAACTTCTGGACTCTTGTAGTGTTCAGTCACAGAGAACTACACAATACGAATTCCAAAGTTGAAACATAAGGAAGGAAAAAAAAAGAAATGGACTATAAATTTATAAAAAATTCCCTCTTTGAAAGCTGAAAAATACCTGATTTGACTGAATAGTGTGGCCTCTAAGATTAGTGTATATGGTTGGTACCACCTGTAATATTTAAGATTATTAAAAAGTATGCACTTTTGTTATAGAGATGAATGTTAATCTAACACTATACAAACCTTAATGAAGTACTGATACATTCCATTCGGAGTTGATTGAAACCAATGCACTCTGTATCGAAAAACAAATTCAATAATAAACAGCAACACAAGTAAGAAATTTTCGGGTAGATTGAATATAAACTAAAACGGTAGATGTAAACCTCAACTGCTCAAGTCATTTATCTTGCTTGGAAAGAAAAATATGTTCATTGCAATGTAACCGGAATAGAAAGAAAAAGAAAAAAAAACCAAAAAAAAAGGAGAGAAAGGCATAGCCTTTTTCTCTCTTTCTAGTAGCATGCAGTAGAGGTGACAAATGAGACGAAAGCAGTCAGAAATTTATATTTTGATGTGTAAAATGTAAATCCTCCTAAACCATCTTACTCAAAAGATTATACATCTTTTATGACTATATAGCTTTAGTTATCATTTGACATACTGTTTGTTTACAAAATATATATTTATCTTTGGGCCAACCCAAGAGTATCAGAAGTGATCCATTTTGACCAAAAGTGACAAGTTAGTTGTTACCCAAAAGCATTCAACCCACCCATTTAGTCATCAATGGCATGGGGCATATTAAAGTGACCAAATTACAGATATGTCAATATACGAAAGGATTACCCATCAAGAGGATTAACGATCCCAGGATAATAGTCTCCAAAAGCTAATTTATTTATCTTGTGACTTATCTGCATGATGCATCATTAATTTATTAGCAGAAATCAATTAAAGGTATGATTTCAGAATGACAAAACCGCAATACTCTTATTAATTATTGATAGTCTGTGAATGATGGAAATTGTAGCGTACATTATAACTATCCTCTTGAAAAGCCAGCAAATCAGGAATATTAATACTCGACTGATGAAAGCTCTTGATGAAGTGAAAATTTCCAGCCACTTTGTTAACCTCCAAAGACCCATAAATATTGCATCCTTCACCTTCCTCATCTTTAATCCTCTGAGCGAAACCTTCCCGTTTGCACTGAGACCCATGACATAATAATATTATCACGACAGTACAAAGAAACATCATCGTAATACGATCCTATTTATTGATTAATTGATTCAGAGTTTAAGCACATAAATAGTAATATGTGACAGGACAGATCAAGAATGTTCCTTTATATGTTTCACCTACCAATAAAGCCACATAGAGCATAAAAAATGGTTCGTTACCTGGTCAATCAAATCAGGATTAGTCAAACCCCAGCCTTTTCTTCTATATGCTTCACGAACCTCTTCACATGAGTTACAGCATTCATCATCAGTCTGCAAAGAGAGGCAAGACAAATTCAAAAATATTCCAACAAAACATGTCCTATAAAAAAACGTGATCAAAAGTTCAAGATTGGCAAGAAAGTTAATTATCTGATTACCGCTTCTGCACCAAAGCATGAACCACAATATGTTTCATTATGTTCGAGCCTGCCACCATGTCTTTGCAAAGGCTTGTCAATCTGCACAAGTTGACAAGTATATAGTCACAATTACAAACATTGAACGGCATGTCACATGATCCTCAAAGTAAAAGCTCTTATTGAGTAGCATGATCCAACTAGTTAGGCATAATTTTAACAATAGAAAATATAAGCCCATATATACGAAAAATCGAACTTAATTTCTCTTCCGTATGTATGCAGAGTTGCAGACCAATTAATAATAGTAAAATTAAACAGACAAATAGGGAGCCTTTATATTTGCATTTGGAGCTGATTATCTGATAATATCGAATTTAGGTGCAAACATTCAACGTCTGATGTTTGGATGAACAGAGTATGCTTCTATGTAATTAGTTTCCTACAAGTTGCAACAAAACTGTTATTTATATACGAGTAACTGCGTATCTATCCTTTCTTTTAACCTTAACTTGCGACACTTATACTCTTGTTTCACAAATCGTCTCTCTTTTCTTTCTTTCACAAAAATACACTAAAATATCTGATTACTATTAGCTTTAAACGACAGAAGCACATCCAAACATTATTTTCTAAATCATGTCTTATTAAAGCTGTTTAGTTGATTATAATTGATCAATATCACATAATCACCAAGTGCATCTAAACACTCCTTATGTATATATATAAGCATAAGATAATATAGTATGTAGTAGAGCTATTTATTACAGAACCACATGGATAAGAGTGCGAAATGGTATTGCACTAACCTGAGGGCCACCAATTCCATCCTTTCTCTCTTCAATGACATTGCCACTATGGTCAATTCTTTTCTTTATTATATCATGTCTCTGCAGTTATATTTAAATATGTAAACAACACATTAGCACAGGTTCAGAGCAAAAACAACATATCTATAGAACTGGCACCATTTAACAAACATACAATGTCAAGATGTTGCTCCCCACTGATATCCATGGCATCAAGACTAAGTAGTGTACACGAAACAGCTGGAAATGTAATATCAAACTGCAATTAAAAGAAAATATATCAATAGTGGTTCACATAAATTTTATTGAGGAAAGTCAAGACTACATTTGGCATCCAAATTGAGATACCAATCTAAATCCACTAGAAACCAATGATCTTTACATTAATATGTAGCTTTTCCCCTCTAGACGTATCAACTACAAGCTTCGATTCAGTAACTGTGTGGAGATATAGCCCTGCAATCAGTAAAGACACCATTAACAGTCAGAAGTTTAATTCACATGTCTAGTGAGAAGATCGATCAAGCTGATGTGATGTTATTTTAATCATGCTGATTCAATTTCAGTGCCTCATTTACAATAACTGTAAGATGAATGATAATATACTATAAGGAATACCAGCACTTGGAGTCTTACACACGCTAGATTATACCTCTAACTCTTATGATGTCTTAGAGTGAAGATGTGAAAGCTTCAAAACATAGTATAGATGTATCAAAAAATATATTCATAAGTAACAATTATCTAAATTCTACATCTTATTCTTTTGAAATCTATATTACTTCCTTACTCCCTTACCATCACCACATCAAAAGCTCCACATTAGTTCACCATACACAAAACACTACCGATCAAGAAAAGAAGCACGGATCCGAAGCCGCAAAACATACTAAAAGTAAAAAGCATCTACGAAAAGTAAGCTTCCTGCCTTCCTACAACTTTGACATAAAAAAAAGCCCACCTTGCCCCTCCTTACACTAACAAGCTCATGGATCCATAGACAATATATTCTCCTTAATTTCCTAAACTTAACTAAAAACAAAGATTTTTAGACTATACAATTCAATAACTAAATCGCCTAAGAAATATATATCGAAATCAGTAATACAGATACGAAGATCGAACAAGTAATTGAATAAAAAAGCAATAACTTTTACATGTCAACAACATACAGCAAGTCAAATTGATCGCTTGTACCCTAGGGTTTACAAAAACTTTACCTAGTTCTGAGAAAAATAGAAGAAACATGGCGATTGAAGAAACTAAGGTAATGACACCACCGGAAAGCGTTCGGCTGTAGAAATCTTCATTAATTTTAGGATACGCATCCAAATTCCGAACTTTACTAAAAACTCTATCCATAATCTAAAAACAAACCCTAATTTTGCACAATTAGTATTCACTGATCTCGAATTTTGATACTTTTATCTGGAAATCGAACTCTCCGCCTTACAGACGCCTTCTTATATCTATAATTTTGTATCTATATTAGATTAGATTTGAAGTTGAATTTTGGTTGTAGACGGAAGAAAGGACGGACGGACGGACGGCCGGCGAAGAGAAAGAAATCTGGAGTGAATGGGGTTTTGTTGAACAAATCTGGACTTAATTTGATTTTCATCCGTTTTTTAGTTTAATAATAATAATAAATAATAATAATAATTAATTATTATTTTATTTATCTCTGTAATTGCGTGTGTTTGGTCAACGCGGTCTACTTTTGCTTCTTTTTTTTTTTTTGTTTTTTTTTAATTGAAGAGAATGGTTAACTTTTATAATTTTATTTTAAACAACAAGAGTAAGGTTCAAATGATTACAACAATTTTTTGTGAGAATAAGAGAACCAATAAGAATGAGCTACGTGTCACTTTACTCTCCCTCCTCCAAATTTTTAAAAATCAAATATCTCAAACGGTAAGTCGAAAAATTATAAAAATTGCACCATAAAAATCAACGTTTTATTCTCTTCGATTAGAGATGTGACAAGGTATATTTTTGACAAACTTTTATTTTTATTTTTTTTTGTTTTGAAATCGAGTAACATATGTGTTAGAAGCTGGTAACACATGTGTTATACGCTAGTAACACATGTGTTACATGCTAGTAACACATGTGTTACCAACACATGTGTTAGCAGCGAATAACACATGTATTAACAGCAACTAACACATGTGTTAACAGCTAGTAACACATGTGTTACTAATTTTGTAAAACTTAAAAAAAAAGTTCGTTGAAAGTATACCTTGTGAGATGGCAAATCGAAGAGAAAAAAATGCTGATTTTTATGGTGCAATTTTTATGATTTTTCAACTTACCGTTTCGGAGATATTTAAGTTTTAAAAACATGGAGGAAAGTGAGCTTTGTGACACGTGTCATGTTCTAGTTGGTTCCTCCATTCTCCTCACCCTTAAAAATTACTAATTGATGTTCTCGATCAAAGGGAATTTGTGTATTTTTTAAACTTAATTATTTTCTTATTTATTCAAAATTATACTACGTAATTAATATACAAAAAAATTTCATTTAATTCACTCAAACTTTCCTTATATTTTTGTTGTATTAATTAGGATTTTGATTATTAAGGAAACATTAAATTTAATAAATCTTAGGGCTGTCAATATAATTTCCTTTAAATTGATGGCTAATGATTTAATTTGGTGTATATATATAAAAGGTAAGGTTACAATGAGAACACCTTATAAATAAGAACACTGAGAACAAAAGGCACAATGGTTATTTTGACTCATCTATTTCTTTTTCCCACTCCTGAATATTCTATAAGTTAAAAAAAAAAAAAAAAAAAACCTTTACGTTCAGTTTTTTGAACTAATATCTATCTTTAAACCATGTTTAGCTTTTCTGATATAAAATTATACCCATCAATTTCAAATTCTTTGTCCAGTGAATCTTTGAATTATTTGATGTAAGATGCACAATTTTTTTTTTTTTTTTTGTGCATTTTATGAATGCATGTCATTCTATAAAAAACAGATGATCAAAATTATTATTTGCATCTACTCATAATACATGTTATAAAAGAACAGATGATCAAAATTTTTATTTAATTTGCATCTACTCGTAATCGTAATACATGTTGTAAGAATTTAACATGTTACAAAAAAGTATACTGATGCACATCCCGTTATTGTACATCCATTAAATCTTCACACCTCAAACTATAAACTTTTACAAATACAGATTCACAAACGTTGCTTCGATGAACAAAAAATGCTTCGATGAACAAAAGTTGAATAAAAGAATAGCAAAAATATATTACGTAAAACATATAGATGTCGATATACACAAAAAAGAAGAAGAAGAGATTCAGATAATAAATATTTAGAAGTGTAACTTGATGCATTCCACTACGTAAAGCACATATGCCGTTAACCGTTTATATATAAAGATACATTTTAATTTAATAGTTTTGTAAAAGAAAGAAAAGAATGGCAGAGGGTGAGAATTTGAGATGAGAGTTTCTAGGATTTTAATTTGGGGTGAATGAGATCTCGTGGGGTGTTCAATATTTTTGTTCCTTTTTTACCCTTTTTGCTTTTAAAAAAGAGAAAATTGTTATTATCTCTGTGTTTGTCTAAAAAATCACGTTTCATTCCTTATTTCAATAAATATCACTAGGCATCCCTGTATTCGTTATTTTGCATCACTAGTCATCCCTCACCCTAACTTCGTTAGTTTCATCAGTTAAATATGATCACACGCGTGGCACATGAAGGTACTTTAGTGTAAAACGACTAAGATACCCCAACTCTTATTATTTCTCTATTTCCCTTTTGGTTTATAATTATTTTTTGTTTTTTCTTAATTCAATTAAAAAAAGCAAAAAAAGAAAAACAACATTATCAGACTATCATTCATCTGAACATCATTAATAACATAACAATATCAATAACAACATCTCATTAATTCATCGTCATTCATAAACTAACAACAACAAAGTTTCATATCATCACCATAACAACAATAAACAACGTTAAAGTTTAAATACATGTTTTCTTAAATCGAATTATGAAACCTAAAGAATAGATTGGAACTCAAATCCAAAAATACCAATTGGAACTCGGATCCTTACCGGAATCTACAAACCACCTAGTCGGAATTTGCAAATCACCTGCCGGAATCTGTACATCGCCTCACCGAAAACTTTAAACAGTTGCCTCCACCACCACCACCACTTGAACTCTACATCACTCCGATCTAACCCACAAAAAGTTGATCTATTTTTTTACACACTCCGATCTAACTGTTGAATGATAATCGATATACTTTTTTCTTAACTAAAACCTTAATTAGGACTATGCATCACACTGGTATAAAAATCAATACTAATTTTACATTTTTAATGCAAAACTTTGACCATAAAAGTCAAAACTTGAATCATCATAGTCAATTGCTAGCATCAACAAATATCACTAAATAATCTTACAGAACATGACTAAAATACCCTCAAACACGGTAGCATCAGAAGGAACAATTGAATCATTCCTTTTAGGTTCAGCATTCAAAGCCTTAACCGCCGGTGATCGTTTCCTGGATACATTCAATCCCGCCGGTGCCGGTACATACTGATCGGACGGTTGATAATTACTTGAGCTAAACAGTACCCCTAAAAAATCACCGATTTAAATCCATCAGATAAAATCAAAATTAAAAAATAAAAACAGTAAATTATACAACCAAATGATTAAATCTATCAATTGATAGAATTTAACTTGTTCTATTTGGAAATTAGAAGATGGAAAAACGATTGAAGTAGATGAAGAAGTAGCAGCTAACGCCATTAAATAATTAAGGTTTAAACACTACTAATTGTTATTATTATTATAACGGGAATTTGGTTAAATTTGTGAATTTGAGGATGAAATTGGTGAAGAAGGAAAAGGGATTCTATATATGAAAACAGAGGAGAATTAAAGGAGGAAATGTGAGAAAAATGGTGAAAAGACAAATGTACCCTCACATGTATCGCACTTGCCTGCATTTAACGGATGAAATTAACGAAGTTAAGGTGAGGGATGACTGGTGATGCAAAATAACGAATACAGGGATGCCTAGTGACATTTATTGAAATAAGGGATGAAACGTGATTTTTTGGACAAACACATGGATGATCCCGACAATTTTCTCTTTAAAAAAAAGAAAAATCCTCAACAATTTTGCAAGCCGTAGATTTAAATTTTGTGAGGAATTTGTTCTTATTTTGCGGGTGTTCTTATTTGATCCAAACTATATATATATATATATATGTGTGTGTGTGTGTGTGTGTGTGTGTGTGTGTGTTACCGTTGTGCACAGATGATAAAAGAGAAAGAATGCAGTGATATTTGTGTTTGATGGTGGTGATTGGCAAATAGTCGAAGAAGATGGACGGTCATTGGTGAAGATGACTTTTGAATTACTTTAATCAAAATATATTACGAATTGCACGAAACACATATTGAATTGGCCAGTTGGGTTTACGTTGTGTAAAAATAACAAATCAACAATATTAAAGATAAATACTACGTATTAAAGGTGAACAAACCGGGTTTTTTCCCCAACCCGACCCGACCCATTACCCGAACCGGGTTTTGGTCAACAAAATGAAAACCGGTTCGTTGACCTACCCGACCCGAACCGGGTTTTTTGACCCATTTCAACCGGGTTTTTACCGAGTTTTACCGGGTTTTTTACCGGGTTTTCCAACCCGACCAGACCCCTACCCGGTCCCAACCCGATTTTGAAATCCGAAACCTCTACCCGGTTCCCTACCAGCCGGGTAGTGAAAAAACCCGAACCGAGTTGGGTTATACCCGGTTCTTACCGGGTCGGTTTTCCGGGTTTGGGCCGGGTCGGTTTTTAAAACCGGTTTATATGTTCACGCCTACTACGTATCCATATATATTACAAAAGTCTGCATTTATGTGTTGATATTTGGGCCCGGCCCACTTCAACGTCTTAAGCCACATAAACAGAGAAACACGCTAGTTTGTGTGTGTTAATACCTATTACACGTGCAATGCCATTAAACCCGATCCTGTTTTACATCTTAACTCTATTAAATTTTGACATGTAGAGTATTGTAGATGCTCTAATCGAGACAGAACTTTAGAAATGTTTTTATGCTTGATTATTTTAGAAGAATTACATTTCAAATCCCACATGTTATATACAACATTACAACCGGTGGCGGAGCTAGGAGATCTACACGGAAGAGGCAAAAACAAAATTATTTTGTAATTCTTAATAGTTTTGAGGGGTCAAAATTGTTATATTGTCATTAATACCTTAAAATATTTTTTTTTACTAATTTTAAAATTTTAGTGAGATAGTTGCTTATGCTGTCACCATTGAGCTCCGCTCCTGAATACAACTACATATTTATGTACAAATTATATCTCACAACCCTTCAAATCCACGGCATTATAATTAATGATTTCTAGAGACCACTAGGTGAAATACATTTTGATCTTTTATGCAGAAAAAAGGTTCCCATTGCTTCTTTTTATTTGTATAAAAAATCGGCCGAACTCGTACAAAGTCCGGTATATAAACTCAATGATGTCCACTCTAAAACCATGTTACGGATAAAGTAATTCATGAGGTTGTATATATACTTAGGTTGCGTTGGGTTCGTGGAATTCAACGGAATTCGATGGTATTGAAATCTCAATTCTATTCCACAAACATATTTGGTTCACAAATAAATTGAGTTGTAATTCATAAATTCCCTCATTCAAAGGAATTCACATTCCACGCAAATTTAATTTGCTTTGATGAATTTCAATTCCATAAAAAATATTATGGGATAGTGGCATATGCAATGAGGTTAACCAGATAAATAGTGCTGCGTCATCGATTTACATGTTATAGAAAGTAGCATATATTATACATTATACATATATAATACAATAGTAAATTTTGGAAGCTTAATTAATACATGAACACTATCAAACTGCCTTTTCAAACAACACTTTGCTAATATGATCGTTTATAGTTTCAGAATCAAAAAACTTCCTGTAGTAGAACGTTTTGGCAACTGTTAAGAACGTCTGCTTCAACTCAATATCAAGATCGTTGTCTAGAGAGTCGCACAACACAAGTTGTACAAGTTCTTGCATCTTGGACTCGATCTCGAATCCCATTGTATGATTCCCCTAAACAAATATGAAAGTATTCCATTCAGGGTATAAGAATACATCAACTAATTAATATTTAATATGGTAATTAAGAGTCACATAATTAATTATGATTATATATATGTTTTAGTGTACCGTATTTGAGATCTGGTGACACACTTCATTTGTAACAGAAGAGAGTCGTAGGTATTGAGGATGAGATAATGGCTCGTGAGGTAGCCATCGACCGCTACTCATATTTATCGTTTGAGCTATGAGTTCAGCTTCTCCTTCAGCTATATCTAATTTCTCTTGCCAACTCAACAGCCACGAAGTCCACTTATTTTTATAAAAATAAAATTTTATTGTAAACGACAATTAGCATATTGATATAATGATGTATTGGTGTACGATATTAGTAGCTAGTTAGAGGAGACAGATGGAGTACTTACAGCTTGATGGAGGTGTCGATATATGTCTACACCATGAGCTATAATTGCATCGTATGAAATTTGGTTGAGAGTTTTATGCAGTTCGTTAATCATCATGTGCCATGGTTTTTCATCTTTCGGATGGCGTTGAGGGTTTGTAAATTCATCTACAAATGTTCGCTTGTCAGCCTTCGAGAATTGGGGTCTTGCAAAAAAGGAGGTAACGATATTGAGTAACACTGTGGTTTTGGCCCAAGCGAGTCGCTCATTGCATCTTTCTGGCTCGAATATGCTTGCGACTGCCTCATAATATGACCAAAGAACTACTCTTGAGTTTATGCTCTCTTCAATATTTAGATTTGTATACCATCTGTTCAGGGATTTGATAATAAATTATAGTAAAACTGCAAGTACGTGCACGTATATAATTTGTAGTATATATTATTACAATATACTTGTGATTACTAATTTAGATATTATTTCACATAAATAAATATTAATTAGTACTACAGTATAAATTAATCATGATAATTAAAACATATAAGAGTTAAGGTTAACATACTTTTGGATATGGCTCCACTCAAACTGATGAAGTGCTTGGCAGTAATTGTAGTCCAACTTGGCCATCTCAAGATACTTGTTATTATTAATATTTTTCATCCTGCATTAATTAGTATAAAGAAAAGACATGCAGTTACATTTGATTTGTATATAAACTATAACCACATAACATTCAGATGGTTTTACCTATATAAGGTCTTCCCTATCCAAACATCGTCTTCGCCACCGTATTGTTCCAAGTAATATCTAGCCTCAAGTCGAGGTAAGCTCGCATACCATGGCACATCCAGCGCGTACCCAATCTGTTCGCTCACCAAAAATTAGCCCAAAAGCAAAGTCTTAAGTATATATCCCACTGGGCATTTATGCTCTGTTTATTTCTCTATATTTGTTATGGTTATTATTATTATTGTAATTGTTGATAATTCTATACGACACTAATGAAAGAAAAGGAAATACGATAGTGAAATAAATAAAACGAGAACACGAGGATTTAACGTGGAAAACCCTTACGGGAAAAAACCACGGGCACAACCGATGATAATCACTATATGAGAAAACATGAGGAGGTTACAAGAGATTGATACAACACTTTTATCACTCGTCTCTCTGTAAATGCTCTCAAATCACCAAAACCGTATACAAACGATTTATACAGAGAATGAAAAAATGAAAGAGTGAAAAACTAAAGTGTGTTGTCTTAAAATGTTGTGTGTTTCTCTTGTCTTGATAGGCTTCCATCATTGACATATATATATATATATGTAAACCGAATCACCCATGACTAAATTCCATGTGAGAAATGGACAAATGGATGAGACAATGCATGTCTAAAAGCATGTCTGAAATTTGCATGAGTCAAACATGAAGCAAGAGAAAATGCAAGTATGCATTGCTTTGCATGAGAAATTTGGAAGCATTTGAATGTCTTTGTATGAGAAATTCGTATCACTCAATCAACAATCTCCACCTTGATATGAATTTAAACTTGCAAAAATTTGAAGTCAATACTTCAATGAACTCCTCATCATAAAAAATCATCGTGTGCCAACAATCTTTTGAAATTAGATTGTCATACCAACTAAGCTTGAGCAAAGCTCAAACTTAGCTGATGGAACCGGCTTCGTCATCATATCCGCCGGATTGTCATGAGTGCTAATCTTTTGAATTTGAATATCACCTTGAGCAATAACCCCTCAATAAAGTGATAACGAACATCAATATGTTTCGTTCTCACATGAAACATTTGATCCTTTGTAAGATAAATAGCACTTTGACTATCACAAAAAATCTTTGTAGAAGATGTGTCTCCACAAAGCTCACTATATAAACTTCTCAACCAAATAGCTTCTTTGCAAGCTTCAGAAATAGCCATATATTCTGCTTCAGTAGTGGATAAGGCAACCGTGGTTTGTAGACTTGCCTTCCAACTCACAGCACATCCACCAATGGTAAATACATAACCTGTCAAAGACCTTCTTCTATCCAAATCTTCAGCATAATCTGAATCTACATAGCCAACCAGCCCTTCACCAGAACTTCCAAATTGTAAACAAGCATTAGAAGTACCACACAGATATCTGAAAATCCATTGAACTGCTTTCCAATGCTCTTTTCCTGGATTTGCCATGTATCTACTAACAACACTCAAAGCGTGAGATAAGTCAGGACGAGAACATACCATGGCATACATCAGTGAACCAACTGCACTGGAATAAGGAACTTTAGTCATGTAATTAATTTCATCGTCTGACTGTGGACAAAATGCTAAAGAAAGTTTGAAATGCGCAGCTAACGGAGTGCTAACAAGCTTGGCTTTATGCATATTAAATCTTTGAAGAACTTTCTCAATATACCTCTTTTGGCTTAGGTATAATTTTCCAAGCTGTCTTTCACGAATAATTTCCATACCAAGAATCTTCTTGGCAGGACCTAAATCTGTCATCTCAAACTGACTATTTAGTTGTGCTTTCAGATTTGTTATCTCAGATTTATCTTTCGCAGCAATTAACATATCATCAACATAAAGGAGCAGATAGATAGGTGAATCAGTTCCAGACTTGAAATAAACACGACTATCATAATCTGATCTTTTGAAATTCTGAGATAGCATAAAAGAGTCAAACCTCTTATACCATTGCCTTGGAGACTGCTTTAAACCATAAAGTGATTTCTTCAATTTACATACCAGATTCTCCTTTTCAGGGACAACAAAACCTTCAGGCTGTTCCATATAAATGTCTTCTTCCAATTCTCCATGTAAAAATGCAGTTTTAACATCTAACTGCTCAAGCTCATAGTTATGCATAGCAACAATACTGAGTAAGACACGAATTGAGCTATGCTTAACAACAGGAGAGAAAACATCAGTAAAATCAATTCCTGGAATCTGGCTGTAGCCTTTAGCGACTAACCTTGCTTTGAATCTTGCTTCTTCATTGGGAGTAATACCTTCTTTTCTTTTAAAAATCCATTTGCAGCGGATATGCTTCTTTTCTTTTGGTAATTTTACCAACTCCCAAGTACCATTCTTCTCAAGAGATTCCATTTCATCATGCATGGCAGTTATCCAATTGTTGCATTCATCCGAAGTAATAGCTTCTGAATAGGTTGAAGGTTCTGTGCTACCTTCAATATCTTCGTCGACAGCTAAAGCATAAGCAACAACATTTGCTTCTTCAATCAGTCTCTTAGGAGGATGGATGACCCTCCTAGGTCTGTTAGTAGCTATAAAGCGTTGTGTTTGTTGAGTTGGAGTAGGAGACTCTTGCTCAACGGAAGTATGTTGATCAACAGAATTTTCATTTTCGGGTGTACGTTCTGAGTCAACAGATTGCTCCACCTGCACACTTGACTTTTCTTGACTTTCAACAGGAATATTAGTAGAAGAATCTTTTTGTAACATAGCAGGCTCATTAAAGATAACATTTCTACTAATCACAACCTTTTTAGTTACTGGACACCATAACTTGTATCCTTTCACACCAGACTTGAAACCAAGAAAGATACATTTAATTGCCCGAGGCTCTAATTTTCCATTATCAACATGAGCATAAGCAGGGCAACCAAATATTCTTAAATTTGAATAATCAGCTGGGGAACCAGACCATACCTCAATCGGAGTATTCTTGTTAAGTGGAATAGAAGGTGACATGTTAATTAAATAACATGCAGTAGAAGCAGCTTCTGCCCAAAAACGCTTAGATAATCCAGCATTAGATAACATGCAACGGGCTTTTGAAATAATGGTTCTGTTCATACGTTCAGCCACACCATTTTGTTGAGGTGTGTGGGGAACGGTGTAGTGTCTAACAATACCTTCTGATTTACAAAATGAATTAAATTCATTTGAACAGAATTCCATACCATTATCAGTGCGAAGCTTTTTAACCTTTTTACCAGTCTGCGTTTCTACCATGACTTTCCACTCTTTAAATGCAGAGAATGCTTCTGATTTTTGCTTCAAAAAATATGGCCAAACTCTTCTTGAGTAATCATCAATAATTGTCAACATGTAACGAGCATCACCAAGTGATGCCTCTTGAGATGGTCCCCATAAATCAGAGTGTACATAATCCAGAATGCCTTCTGTAGTATGTACTGACGTGCCAAATTTGACCCTCTTGTGTTTACCAAATATGCAGTGTTCACAGAATTCTAATTTTCCAACGCATTGACTATCAAGTAGTCCTTTCTTGCTCAAAACTGCCAAGCCAATTTCACTCATATGCCCAAGACGCATATGCCAAAGGTTAGTAGTATCAGTAGATGAATTTGAAGTAACATTTGAATTACCTGTTACTGTACTACCTTGGAGATAATACAAATTTGCTAATTTAATATCTGCTTTCATCACAACCATGACGCCTTTAGAAACCTTTAGAGCTCCACCTTCACCGGAGTACTTGTACCCTTTGAGAGCAAGAGTACTTAAGGAGATGAGATTTCTTCTCAAACCCGGAACGTGTCGAACATCAGCCAATGTTCTGACAACACCGTCAAACATCTTAATTTGAATTTAGCCAATTCCGGCAATTTTATATGGTGAATCATCACCCATCAAGACGGAGCCTCCTTCCATGAGTTCATAATTGATGAACCAATCTTTGTTTGGAGTCATGTGGAAGGTACATGCGGAGTCAAGAATCCATTCATCATTGGTTTTTAGGCATCCTGCAAAAGCTACAAGAACATCTCCATTATTAGTGTTATTATCAGCAGCATAAGTAGCTTTGCCTTCATCTTCTTGATTTGGTTTGGGCTTTTGATTAGCGGCTCTTTTTTCTTTGTTCTTTAATTTGTAACATTCAGAGATATCATGACCATCCCATTTGCAATATTTGCATGTCTTTGATCCTCTGGACTTTGATCTGCCTCTATAATTTGAGTTCTTACCTTTTGACTTATTATTTGATTTTTCATCTGTTGTTCTGCCACGAACTGTCAGACTTTCTCCTTGAGAACTTGAACCTTCAGTAGATACCATTTCTTTCATCTTTTCTTTTGCATGCAAAGCTTCATAAACTTCTTGAAGTGTTAAAGTATCACGACTATATAATATGGTATCTCTAAAGTTTGAATAAGTACTAGGCAAAGAACATAAAAGAATCAAACCCAAATCTTCATCATCATATTTTACCTCCATAGCTTCAAGATCAGCGACGATCTCTTTAAAATCCGAAAGATGATTGAGCATAGATCCACACTCTTGCATTTTGTGCGAAAATAATTTTTGTTTAAGGTGCATCTTACTCGTTAAATCTTTGGTCATACAAATTTGTTCTAATTTTAACCACAAGGAGGCAGCAGTAGTTTCTTTCAAAACTTCTTGCAAAATATTATTAGATAAATGAAGATGAATATGAGAGAGAGCCTTACGATCTTTTCGATCCTTTTCTTCATCAGACCAAGAAGCTGGCATTTTATCTCGGCCTAACAACGCATCATCAAGATCTAATTGAGCTAATACCGCCCGCATCTTGACTTGCCATAACGAAAATCTTGTGTCTCGATCCAACAATGGAAGATCGTATTTCAAAGTAGTCATGTCGATATAGAATCTGATTAATTTATCAGATAAGAATAACAACGTGGCTCTGATACCACTTGTTGATAATTCTATACGACACTAATGAAAGAAAAGGAAATACGATAGTGAAATAAATAAAACGAGAACACGAGGATTTAACGTGGAAAACCCTTACGGGAAAAAACCACGGGCACAACCGATGATAATCACTATATGAGAAAACATGAGGAGGTTACAAGAGATTGATACAACACTTTTATCACTCGTCTCTCTGTAAATGCTCTCAAATCACCAAAACCGTATACAAACGATTTATACAGAGAATGAAAAAATGAAAGAGTGAAAAACTAAAGTGTGTTGTCTTAAAATGTTGTGTGTTTCTCTTGTCTTGATAGGCTTCCATCATTGACATATATATATATATGTAAACCGAATCACCCATGACTAAATTCCATGTGAGAAATGGACAAATGGATGAGACAATGCATGTCTAAAAGCATGTCTGAAATTTGCATGAGTCAAACATGAAGCAAGAGAAAATGCAAGTATGCATTGCTTTGCATGAGAAATTTGGAAGCATTTGAATGTCTTTGTATGAGAAATTCGTATCACTCAATCAACAGTAATTGTAATGTATGTACCTCTCCAGGCAAGTCTTTGGCGATGACCCATTTATCTAGGAGCTCGTTGGTTGCTCGTTTTTCCATTAACAACTTACGTGAAAATTTCTTGGCATCATCAAGGATTTTCTCTCTTGGAAAGAGTAACTGAGATGCTCGATAGAGATTGAAGGTCCCTGTTAGTGCTTGTGTAGTTTGTCCCGGAAAACTCACAAATTCACCTTCTTTCTCAAAGATCCCAAACACATCTATGTATCACAACACAGCAGTTTAATTGGTTTTCATTTCTCAAAAACAAATATACTGATAATCTATTGAAGTTTTAATATTTGATGAAACTAACCAGCAGAAACTTTATAACCATGCATTCTAAGAACCCGAAAGCCCATAGCAGTATCATCAGTATCTGGTACATTAGAGTCTCTACCAAACCCAATTCCTTGTTCACTCCAATATCTTTAAACATCATCATAAGAGCATATTAGCTAGTATTTTAGTGCTTAAATTTTCAGATGGTCTTTTTTGGGTTTCACTTAATAATTTACATACCTGTAGATATAAGAAACACTATCTTTAATCTCAGAAAGGAAATAACGTGATATTCCAAGGCGTTGGAGGCGATCAATTATCCAGATACGTTCAAAGAGGTCCACTGGATGCGTATGTGGCACTGCATCAAAATGAGTTTTTTTTTTTTTTTTTATTATATACCTTAAAACCTAAAACGAGACGATTTCAAGTCATCTATATATGTGAAAATGGATCAAATCGAGCTATAATTCATTGTTACCTCCTCCATCGAATTTGACAACAAGATTGGTCAAAAACTCCAAACACTTTTGATCCTTAGTTTTCATATATACAAAAGCTGTTGCTGATGGAGAGAAGAAGAAGGACCCACTTTTGCATTGAAGTTTTAGAAGCTTTTCCCATTCCAAATCTTCCATCCCCTCAATGCTATAAAGGAGACTTGTCGGGATCTTATGAAGTATGTCCTTCGGGATCCTTACAAAATTAAAAAAATAATAAACAAATAAAATTCGAAATAGAAAAGTTTAGAAAACGGATTACAAAAAGAGATACTGACTTTGCTAGCTTAAGGTCTCGCCTACTGTAGATTTCTTTCAGGACGAGAGAATTGTCTATAACAACTTTGATATCTAGTTTTCGTGCATGTTCAATGAGATTAGGGAACGCTATTTCAAAACCAATTGGCATGTGTTCCTCTTTCTCATCTCCCAGCCTGTGCATGTTATCATTTACAAAATCCTTTCCTGTATACCACACTAAAGTAGTTAATAAAAAGAGGACAAAACATTAATATATGTAATTTTAGAGAAATAGAGTGTATGTAATAATATGAAATAATCTGATCATATTATGAGTGGTAACATTTATACAGACTGCAGATGATAGTGCTTTGACATGTTTCTTCCATATGAACAGCTATTGATTATCAAATAATGATTGTCGAGTGAGCTTAATTCTAACAAATATATTCTGATGATTTAACATAATAGATGATGAGAGTTCTTTTACCTACTCTCAAACTGATTATGCAAAGCTGAATCTTTGTCCAAAGTTTATAGGACACAAGAATCAGATAATCAGTTTCAAATAGCAAACGATGAGTACTGCCTTAGGGGTATGTTTACCTTTTTGGCACATATCAGGTTGAACGTTCCAATAGGTAAGCGCAACAACACATGCCAAAGTATTGAGGATCCTATCGTGAGCTGAAAATATCAACGAGTCACCCCACGAACCATCAGGTAATTGATGGTTCACGATCCATTCTAGACATGATGGGAACTGAGGACCGTCAATTGAGCCATTAATGTTTCTTATGAGTGCAACCCAAGCAACGTCGTACGCAGAGGGAGTTATCACTCCATCTTCCATGGAATCGAAAATCAACTTAATCTCTTCGATATACTCCTTGATGTCATTGTTTGGGAACAAAACCTTTCATAGAAAATGAAATCAGTTCAACTGAAGATATATATTAGTTATTAAAGACATTTGTGACTATAAAGAAAAATTCCATTTGTTAAAAGAGCAGTACCTCTTTTGATTCGGCTACATTTGCATGATACTCATTAACAAATGGGACATCGCTTTGACGTAACACATCTACACCACATTTAAATTATATAATTAAAGATTAAAGATGTTTGGGAGATGAATTTGTAAACCCTTGTCGGTAGGGGTATTCAAATATTCTGAAATCGGAAAATCGAATCGAAAACCGGTTGAATCGAACCAATTTTTTTCCGTTTTCCGGTTTTGATTAACCGAACTGAAATATTTTCAGTTTCAGTTTATGATTTTGGGATAGATAAGAATAACGGCTAACCGAAAAAACTAAAAAGTCTATATATAGTTTTAAAAACACGTATATATATATTGTATATATTATATTTATATTTATATACTTACAATTGTATTTTGATAGTCATTTATATTTCTCTCTCACTCATTTTAATGTAATTTACTAGCTTAATTTTGACATAATATGGTAATTATTACTACTTAAATCTAATTATATTTGAAGGATTAACATACGTATAACATAAATACACAATTATAAAGATCGAGTAAAATGCTTGTTTTAAATATAGTGAACACTTATTAATGAATTTATATTTGTGTGTCATTAATTACTTTTTAAATAAGTATTAGTTGATAAACGGTTAATTGATTAACCGATTAACCGACTCGAAAAACTGGTTAACCGAATTTTTGATTTCGGTTTAGCTAGATTCAAGAATATGAAGAATCGAAATTCCGATTAACCGTCCATGGACACCCCTACTAGTCGGCAATATTTGAAACACGGATTCATTTTTTAAGGAGTCGATAATGATTGTCAATACGATAAATATGTGACATTTATCAAATTCAGAGTATCTTTTATTATCTAAAATCTCATTATTTTAAATAAAATAACATTTTCATATAAAATACAAATCACAAGTGTATTACATAAATCTAAATCTTGTTTATATATTATAACAAAGTGTTAATAAGATAGTCATTATACAAATAGACCATTATTAATTAATCTTAACCATTCAATTAATTAGCAATTTAAATTAGAACCATTGATTGGAGTTAGATTAATTGACAACCTAAATAGAGGATTAGATATGTATCAAAGACTAAACTACCACCGAATGGTTTTGTAATTACCCGTGTTTATTTTTTGCTTACAGAAATTTGAAACCCACTATATATCCTCAAACCTAACAAATTGATTCAAAATTGAGGTCGGAAGATGATTGTTTCGCTGATACTTCTCTCTGCTGCATTCGATCAATTAATACGGTACGAACTTTACTTGATTACTCAATTAGTTCAATCTACAATTTCTCTGATTTTGCTTTGATTTCAATGTTTTCCTTGATAATCAGTTTTGATTTTGCATTCCAGTTGAACGTTTTTTTGCATCTGAAACCCTAGATTATTTATTGTAAGGTTACCCAATTCTGACTGGAAAGTTTTGGATTATAAAGAGTATTGGTAATATCGATGTTAGGATTTAGGAGGCTGCTAACTTTCTTTGATAAATATGTTTACCCCTTGGTTATTTATCGAATATTTATTCAAGCATGTATTAGATCTACCAATATTTTTAATGTGCGTATGCTTAATTTGAGGTAGATAGCTTATCAAATATGAATTAGATGGTTATGGTGTTTTTTATGCATAAAGAATTCCTGCTGTTTTAAATTTGTCGTTTAAAGGGTTGGCTTATGTGCGTTTTAATGTGGGTTCATTTGTAGCTTTGCAGATTGCGTATTACAAATTTGGGATATTTTAACATTGAACCATCTCATCTACAAGGTATGACATCAACTTTTCAACTTTTCAGAGTGTATATGCATAGAGTTTTTTGTTGGTAGTAATTTTTTGTAGTTGTCGTTTAACGTAGTAAGAACCTTATTTCTATTTCAAATTAGGTATTAGTACCAGTAGAAGTGGCTCTTCAATCCATCTACTTATAGATGGATTGATTTAGCATCTCAAAGGATCGAATGGAAGCAGTTACTTTTTATATCTGTACCCAGAAACTCGAGTACATTTTAGATAACTATTTCTGAATATTGGCTTATGCTACCCACCCCTCCATCTTTTTTTATTTCCATTAGAGGTGACAATTTTAACCCAATCACTTATAAATGAGTTGTGGTTCATGTCAAACGGGTCAATAAATAAATATCTAACGTCAAAACTGTGTCAAAATGTCATTTGTATCAGATAATATACGGTGTAAACCATATTGATAACCCATGATCGTTTGGCCTAATTTTCTTTCTACTCATTTAACACTTTTGGTAACTGATCATATATGCTATTATCCAAGTTGCATTTAGAACTAAGGTCTTCCACCTAAACATTAACAACAGTGGTAGCGTTTCTTTGATATGCTGAAGGAGCAGTGGAGCCTAACTTGAACAATCTCAAACATTAGCTCTTTGACAAATTAATTATTATCTCTTTTATTCTTCTATGAATTTTTCATCTATGCTACCTGTTTTCTATACCTTTTGTCTCATATTACACAACAGACTTGGTCACTGTTTTTAATTGTGGTTCACCTTTAGAGGTTTAGTAATAGAAAATGAAGTGCAATTTCCTACTTTGCTTGATATTCTTTTTATTTTTTTATTTTTGATCCAGATGTAATCAGTAGTCAACTAATAATTTTTTATATTCTGAAGCCAGAATTCTTGTGGAGGTTGGTTTCAAAGGCCTTGGCTGTTTAAACATATCATTATGATACTGACAAGGAAGTCAAGGTTAGTCCATCGTTTATTAAAATCAGTTATTTTGATTATTATTGCATCTTCAGTTGTTAGTTCTTTTGTTGCTGTTTCTAGTGTTATTAGAGCTCAGGCTAAACATTTGGCATCTATTTGAGCCTAATGTGTTTACTTTATGTAGAAGAACGACTTTACTTAAACATTCGATATGGTATCTGAATCTCCTATTTATGTGTATAATATGTGTACTCATCTTCAATCTATTATAAACGAATAATAAGTTCTGGGCTTTCTTTGAGAAAATTAAGTCGTTAAAAGTCATATGTTTTTGTGTGGTTATCGTGCATGCTCAATTCAATGATAATGTTACTACTTTTGTTGTCATCAAATTATTCATAAGAATACTCTAATCCATTCATTAACCAAGAGCTTCGTTTCAAAGTTTTTTCATTCCTCTCATGCTTTAGTGTTTCTGCAATAGTACCTACAAGTATTTCTTAATGGGTCAATTGGGTTCCCCTTAATCTCTAACGATCTTAACAGTAAAATCTAATGAATAAGAAAACTGTTGAAATGGGTCATTTACTTAAACATTCGATATGGTATCTGAATCTCCTATTTATGTGTATAATATGTGTACTCATCTTCAATCTATTATAAACGAATAATAAGTTATGGGCTTTCTTTGAGAAAATTAAGTCGTTAAAAGTCATATGTTTTTGTGTGGTATCGTGTGTGCTCAATTCAATGATAATGTTACTACTTTTATTGTAATCAAATTATTCATAAGAATACTCTAATCCATTCATTAACCAAGAGCTTAGTTTCAAAGTTTTTTCATTCCTCTCATGGTTTAGTGTTTCTGCAATAGTACCTACAAGTATTCCTTAATGAGTCAATTGGGTTCCCCCTAATCTCTAACGAGCTTAACAGTAAAATCTATTGAATAAGAAAACTGTTGAAATGGGTCTAATGGGTCGAAAGACTCCCAAAATCTATTTAGACAGTAAGTGTTTCTGGTCAACTAAGCCTGACACAACCTATTCAACCCGTATAAGATCCCTATTTTGACTTCTTACGGAGCTGTCCTACCTACCCATTTCTCCACCTCTAATCATTCCGTATGAGTATCATATTCTGTTTTACATCAGGTGTGCAATCCCTAACTATTGTCATGCATGATTATCTAAATCTTAAATAATTTGACTTCGTGCAGATAATGATATATGGTTGACCACCAATGGTTGTCAATTTTAGAAATTCCAACAATTGGTCATCGTTTACTGATTTCGGTTTCTCTTATTTGAGAGAGACTGCTTTTCAGCAGCATTCTTTGTGGGTTCATTGGATGGGGCACCCGATGCCACGTAGATCTTTAAGTTTTGCTTGATTCCTTTTATGTGTTTTTTAATTGTCTACCTTCTAATTTTGAGTTCTTATATCTGAGATATGGTCTCTATACTTTTTGGACGGTTTGACTTGAAGATCTTAAAAAGTGTGATATTCATTGAATGTCTGACATATGGTCTCCTTACTTTTTATCCAGACCGATTTTTCTTTATCTTTTTATGTTTTAATGAATGTTTGTTATTGCAGAGAAGAAGGGTGTTGGTCCTGTTGAGGTACCCATTCCATCTCTAGCTCTTGGCGAGCCCATGGACATTATGACAACTTCGTGTATTAGCCGAATATTGTAATCATAGAGATTATTAAAAATAAGTTAAAGCACTTTTTTCTAACCATAACGTGAGCTTGGTAAATTTTATCATTGTCAAGAAGACCATTGGCGAATGGGTTGGTGGTGTAAGCCTTTTCAGAAATCCTTTCAAAGTTTTCTTAAGCATCATGATGGTTATAACTTTTTAATATATCTAATATGGTTTAACTTTAATAATAGGTGACAATTTCGTCCCATGTATTTAAGGTTACTCGGTACCTAAGTTTTTCTTGGGAGGATCTGTATATTTACATATATATTTCCTCATCGTCTTTCTTTTTCAGAGAAAGTTTTTAGGATCAGCCATCTACTGATTTATTGCACAGTTTTTGGTGTAGAAAATGAAATGCAATCTCATGCTTTTCTTGATATTAGTTAATTGTTATTTGATCCAGATATAACCAGAAGTTAACTAATAATTTAATCTGTTTTCTGAAGCCAAAATTCTTGTGGAGGCTGGTTTCAATGGGCTTGGCTGTTAGAACATATCGTTAAAGGAGGTCAAGGTTAGTCCATCGGTTATTAAAATCATATACTTTAATTTATCTTTAGTGCATCTTCAATTGTTAGTTCTTCTGATGTTGTTTCTGCTGCTGTTCTAATATTATTATTAGAGCTCAAGCTAATCAGCTATTAAGCAACAATGGCCTTTTACTCGTAACCAAAACGCTTTTCGTGGCTGTTTGGTATATCCCAGTTTCTATTCCATACATATCCCAATGTCACATATCTCTCACACAAAACATGTGATCCATTCATTTTTAGTGGAGCATTATACTAGACAAAGTTTATTATTCACACATTATTATTTCGTATATATTATAAGGACGTAACTAGAGGAAGATATTAAACACATTCATGATCAAAGTTAGCAATTTTATATATAAAATTAGTAGGTTTATGATTAAAAGTTGCCTAAATTTATGCTATTTTTATATTAACTAATGTTACAAACGAACTTTGGGTTAGGTAAGAATCGAAGACAAAAAGAGGGAAAATGCTATGTGATCAAAATCTGGGGGCGCTCATGCAAAGTACCTAGAGCTTCTTGCTTCATGATTGAAGGAGCAAAGAGAGAAATGTAGTGTGTACCGAAGAAAAGATCAAGTCTTTATGATGCCTCTAATGCTTATATTGCGACATATGGTAAGAATTTAACAATGCATTCAAGTGTTTTACCATATTGGCAGAGTAATATTTTGGCACCAAATATTCCAGGTCATCCAACATGACCTGTTTTGACCTGCAACAAAAGATTTGCCAATTTTGACCAAAACGCATTTTGACCTGGCCCATCGTTTTGCTACCTAACCCATCCTTATAATATGTAGCATATTCTTATGGAGTAGTTTGTGTTTTAACTATGATCACACAAATAAACTACTACAATAATTATGTTATATTAGGCGAATTTTGACCCGTACGGTCCATTTGATCCGTTCCTTTTTTTCTTCAATATAGCCACTTGAGCCGTTGTAGATAAAGCATAACTGCAATGAAACCGTTTATAATTAAACAGGTCAAAACAATAATGCATAAGAATGTGTATATATACGATTATTGAATGTACTCCATTCCCTGATATTGTGTTACTTCTTGCTCCTTGGTGACCATCTGAATACAACCAGAACTTGCTTGAGGCTGATCCTATTTTTCTTATAAAAAAGTGAATTTTACCATAAGAGTTTAATGATGAAGCAACTGATAAATCATTATGTTCATGGACACCATTATAAATAACATGGCTTATAGTTTGGATGGAAATGCTATTTTTGGTAAACTTATCATGATGAATAGTGATGATAGAGTTGGTTAATGGGTTAAAGTATCAAATGTTTGTTCTTGATTTCAATCATCTATAAATGGGCCGTGTTTAAATACTTTGTTTATACGGGTGTCTTAGATTATACTTATATTGTGTATACAGATTTTTACATGTATCCTATGGTCGATTCATTTGACTATTCCGTTTTAAATAGCTTGAAGTAGTACTTTCAATTAGTCTTTGCCCCAAACACTAAATAAATCGGGAATCCACTGTAACACATTGTTATGGATCACACGTTGCTAAGTATTTTGGTAGCTTCTGATCCTGTTTTATGTCTTTTTTGTGGATCAGATTATCTCAAAGACAATCAAAAGGTTAGTAAACGATATTTATTTCTTGTTTATTTCAACAAATATTATTTATGTGGGACAGCATGATGGAAGTTGAATTGCTATGTAATAAGGTGAAGGGGCCAATGACGGAAAGTCGGGAATGGTTGTTTTTGTGGTGATCCTGGTTATCTTACATGTGAGGTGACCAACGTGTGTTATCTTTAATTAGACACGTAGTGATGAACCATACAATCCAAATCGACCCACCTTAATGTGAACAGGCTGAAATTCCCATATTTTATATATCTTTTGAGTCATGCAATTATGCTTCTACTCATTGTTCATGTTTTCCATGTAGCCAGGATACACTGATAATGACATTTAAAGGGACAATCCTTTTACTCACTATGGTGTGCTTAGCCTTCATATTCTTAAAAGCCTCCCGTAACTTCTGTGCTTATTTTGGGTTCTCACCCAACACCCATTGTAACTTGATAGTGAGAAGTTTTGAGTCTGAAACCTTTATATCTTTATTTATTTATAGTATTTTATCTTTTGTGGAATTTCCCTTTAGGCCTTAAGCTGCCTAGCTGTCATTTTGGGTGTGTGTAGTAAATTTAATATAATTTAATTTCTTAACAATGTTAGCCTAAATGTGAGCATAATCTTTATGAATCAAAAGAAGTCTTAAGATGCAGGTTAATCTTATCACCTTAATCTCATCGAATAGTGTGTCTCTGTAAATTGAAATTTTCTAAAATTATAAAATTGATTTCAAGTTTTAATGTTTACAAACGTATCTCACATCAAACGTTATAACATTAAAGTATATTCATTACAGACGTGCTGTTATATTGTAGTAACAATTTTTTACTACTTTACTCCTAGTGCGAAGGGAAAAAAAAAGGGACATATAATAACTATTCATTATTTTTAAATAACACAATTCTTGCAATTCGTATGACCGACTCAATTTACATTATTTTAATGCAAAAATGCGTACGACATTTACATTAGGATTCAGAACATTGTTAAAATGTAATGCGCATAACTATGTATACTTAAACAATAATTATCAAGCTGCATAAAACAATTACATTTGTTTTAAAAAGAAAATTATACGTTAGCCCGTAAATTTTGCGGGTTATAATCTAGTTTAAATTAAAATATAAATATTAACATTAATAAAACACATGATTTACATTTTATATTTTATGTTTTCTATTGACAATCTTGGCTGATTATGTCGACCACTTGCCTAAACCTTATAGTTATTAGATAGGTTTATATTTGGGCACACTAATTAACTAAGCATCATTTCTCGTATTTTTAATGGACACATAGGTAATCAACCTTTTCATCGATTTTGTAAGGTCCTAGATCTAATTAATAAGTTTATTTGAAAGTTTAGGTATACCTTTATTTCTGGGTTTGTAGATAGCCTTGCACCGTAACTCGGCAAATTTAATATCACCTGCAAAACTTAATTAGAAGTAATTAAACAAACTAACAAATGATCTTCATAATCACTAAACTGCTTAGACATAATGATATGCTGCATACTCATTAAACTGCAAGTTTTTATCTTTTTCTTTTTTGATCATGAGTATGTGACCAGCCCACGGAGGTTCACCCGCGATGACTCCGAGCTACTCGCAAAGCGAGTAGTCGCCCTGTGATTAGTCAGCTCGCAAAGCGAGTTGGAAACCCCCCCCCCCCCCCCCCCCCCCCCCCCCCCCCCCCCCAAAAAAAAAGGCCATTTTCACGTAGACACGGTTAAAAATATATGACATGTATGATAAACACGAAAAGAAAAGAGTACGCATTTGAATAAGGATGCGACATTCAATCTAGCATGCCTCTAAATAGATCAAAGAATTTAGTTAAGAGATGGCGAAAGTGGCAGTGAAAGGTGGTGGAAGCTACGGTGGAAGGAGGTGGTGAGATGATAGTCTTCATATCGATCGATACCTACATTTATTATTATTATTATTATTATTATTATTATTATTATTATTATTAAAGAGTAGCAATTGGGCAGACAGCCGGCCACCATAATATATATACCAATCACTTTTAACATATTATTCAATTCAATCAATTATGCAAATAATATAGTTATATGCATGGCATCCCATTAACCAACTATAATGATAATAATCGTTAAACGGGAACAATGGTCAGCATGAACAAGATATTACAACATGGTAAGAACACAAACTTAGTCTTAAAACCGTACCTACATATTCATCGTTCAACTCTCAACTTAGCAACTCATCATCACTTTTGAACTTTGGTTAGTTGGTCTTAACGAAAATGACTTGCTTTCAATAAGATTTCTATTTCTATGATGTTAGCAACTAATCTGACTAGATGTTGCTAAAGTGTAAATATATGGAGTATGTGGAAAGGATGTAACAACTGAGCAATTAATTAGGATTCCTTTATCCATTTGTTAAAGTGACAAAAATTCATAAATGGAGATTTCGTTCATAAACACGAAAAAATACATAGGAAACAGGAAGATGCATATATAGTTATGTACCTGTGATTAAATTAAAGATACGGTTAAGAGAAGAAGAAACACGACGAAAAGTAGTGTCGTCGTTGCGGTGAAAGGTGGTGGTAGCAGCGGTTGAAGGAAGTGGTGAGACTGAGATGATAGACTTCATATCAATCGCTCGGTACGTGGTTCTTATGTTCTTGCTATATATATATATATATATATACTCCTCTATATATATATATATATATATATATATATATATATATATATATAGTGGCATGATCTAGAGGGAAGTGCATTTTTTGAGAGAAGGGGGGAAGCCTCAGTATGCATCAGGAAGCATATTACCTTCGCCCATACAAATCTCGAAAAAAACAAACTGAAATTTAGTAAATGTTAATCAGAATCGATGCTATGAATATTAAGCTTCCTCGATAAATTCTTTCTTCAAGTTATAGCATCGATTTATGAATATTTGATCCAAATCCGTTAATATGTATCGCGGTGCATATTAGTTAATATGCATTGTGATGCATATTAACAATAAAAATATTTTTCAAATAATGTGAAGTTTTAATATGCATCGCGATGCATATTAGTTAATATGCATCGCACTGCATATTAACAATTTATTAAATAAATATTCATCAATTAATGTTATGACTTAAAAAATGAAATCCATTCGTTAAAATATTCTTTATAGCATCGATTTTGATTATTATTTACCGATAAAAATAATTTTTTGTTGACGTTTTGATTGATAATTGTAATATGCTTCTTGATGCATACTAACGCTTCCCCCAAAAAGGCACTTCCCTCTTGATCACTACCCTATATATATATATGAGTAGCTAGCAAAAACAGAATGCCGGCCACAATAATATAGGAATCACTTCGACATATTTCATATATTTGTACGTAAACAATTAAAACCAATGAATGATAACGAAACAACTAATGAAGTTGACGTTCTATGTTTTTTTTTAAAGAATATTAGACATTTTGTGCTTTCGTAATTATATCAATATAATATATAAATACGTTGTGTTCAACAAACTTTACTTAGTTAAATACTAAACGGAGTATATATGTAGTAAAAAATGTTCACTTGTTCATTTTATATATATTAATTAAAATTGAGGGTAGGATAGTCAACTGTTATATAATTATACTAAACTAGACAAGATGGATTATAAGTTTATAACCCCTAATAGTAAAGTGATTCGAATCACTACTATTAGTTGTGTTTTATGATGCTGTAAAGTACAATATTATAAAACATCGTTAGTAGCACATAGAGATATTTTTGATAATGTACGAATCATCAGTCAGCAGTCTTTGAAACACATAATGTTCTTTTAAAGATTTTTTATATTAGTATTTGTATATGACAATAATGAGACATTTTTTCTATTCATAATAAAATCAATAACCTATAAATATTACTAGTAGAGATAATTTACTATCTCCCATCGTACAATAAATTAATAAAGTGAGGTTCAAATAAGAATGAAAAATTTGGTGAGAATTGAGGAACCAATAAGAATGCGCCACATGTCATAAAACTCATTTTTCCCTACGTTTTTAAAAATCAAATATCTCACAAACGGTAAGTCGAAAAATTATAAATATTACACTATAAAGATAAACATTTTTTTCTCTTCGATTTGTCATCTCACAAGGTATACATTTGATGACTTTTTTTTTGGTTTTACAAATTGTACAAATTAAAAACACATATGTTACTCGCTGGTATCACATGTGTTACTAGCTGGTAACACTTGTGTTACTAGCTGGTATCACATGTGTTAGTTGTTTTCAAAACCCACTGAAAAACGGAAAAAAAATCGTCGAAAGTATACCTTGTCACATCTCTAATCGAAGAGAATATAACGCTGATTTTTATAGTGTAATTTTTGTGATTTTTCGACTTACCGTTTGGGAGATATTTAATTTTTAAATACGTAAGGGAAATAGGGTTTATTGACACGTGCCGCATTCCTATTAATTTCCTCATTCTTATAAAAATTTATGTACTCATTTCAACATTACTCTAAATTAAGAGCATCCACAACAACAAAAGCTTTATAAAGCTTTTCTACGATGCCACATAGATTTATAAAACAAAAGCTTTACAAAAAAGCTTTAACTCCGATAGGAATTTACTTTTAAAAGCTTTTCTTTATAATTTAATACTCACATATATTCAAAAAAGCTTTTGCTCCAAAGCTTGATAAATCTCAAGCTTTTGATACAAAAAGCTTTTGCTCCAACAAAGAAAAGGTTTTCCAAAGACTTTTTTGCACAAAAAAATTTTAGATTAAGTTTTCATTGGAGGTGCTCTGGTAATCGTGAAACAAATGAATCACTACGAAATGAATCACTTCGGATTCGACATATCTACGAATATGATGACAGGGTTTCATATATGTACTCAAATAGTTAGTAATAGGGATGACAATGGGCGAGAAAAAACCCGCGACCCGTGGGTACCCGCCCATCGTGGGTGGGTAAACCCGTGAAATTTTCACCCATGAGTGGGTTACGGGTATGAACTTCTACCCGTTGGCGGGTCGTGGGCGGGTGATGGGTATAGACTTATACCTGCGGGTAAACCCGACCCGCGAACCTACAAAACACATTATAGATAGTTAGATACCTTTTATTGCATATATATATGTATATATAATAGTTAATTTGAACTATATATAATATAATTATTCATATAGAGACAAAAAGTATAGTTTTCATGTTTCGAATAGTAAACTTATCAAATGATCAAGAAAGAAATTATCACATAAATTGATAGTTATCGTACTATTAGTCCGCATGCCTTAATTCGTTTAAAATTACGATCCATTAATTTGAACATGTTTCGAAACATTTTTATACATTAAAATTATATAAAATCTTATGATATTTAGATAAAATGTTTATATTATTTACAACCCGCGGGTTACCCGCGACCCGCGGGTATCCGTGGGTCACGGGTATGGGTGTAAAAATAAACCCGCTAGTGGGTATTCACGGGTTTGCGGGTACAAAAAACCGGTCGTGGGCGGGTGATGGGTTTGCCATATTCGTACCCACGACCCGCGGGTGCCATCTAGTAATGAAATGTAACTATTTTTTTTTTTTTAAAAGGCAATGAAATGTAACTATGAAAGCGTTGAAATTGATTTTTTTATGTATAATTTTTTTCTTTGACAAATTTATAAATGTTTATATTCTATTTTATACATTAAATTTTAAATGATATTCTAATTTCTAAATCCAAAAGATCACGGATCTAAAAATTGAAGCCAATATTCAGATGAGTCAACTAGATTATATGATGTAAATTGGAGTACTATCTAAGTAACGTATACATTATGCATTAACGATTGCAGCTTTGCACGGGTTTTTTTTTTATCTATTTCAAGATCGGAAAATGAATTCCCAAACTGTGAATCAACTGGAATAAGAGTTCTCTAGTTCAAACTACATCCGGAGTACTAACTTTAATATTTGATCAAGGTAGGTGTTACATACTACTGGGATGATTCCAAGTCGTTTCCTCCAAGTGTTCGAACAACAGTTTTCAGAAGTTTGATTTCTTTGTCCTGCTTTGAAATCTCTTCCTGTTTTTCTCGTAATTTTTCCATGTGCAGTTTAAAAACCTCTGCATTGAGGAAGAACATAATGTGAAGGAGACTATATTATAATTCAGATCACCTAGGGATGTATTTGAAAATAATGGGTTAAGTGTATGAAGTTAACTGAAAGAGGTTGCATAGGCTAAACAGGATAAAATTGGCTACACAATATGAAACACATTATATATCTACACAATTAGAAAAATGAATGACCAAAACATGTTGGTGGGATGGCGCCACCTGACCCAACCCGTTTTGACGAGAACCCATCGTGACTCGTTACCCCACTCACCTATTTTGCCATTTCCAATTGAGACATTGATTAAATCAGGGTGCAGAGACTCATCTATATTCATATATAAAACATCTCCACAATTCAATTTCAACACTACTTAAAATATTCAATCTTCCTAAAATGCCCATATCCCATTCTCTATTATCTTTTACTATTTATTCTCCACTAACTAAACTTCCATTAATACCCCTATCCCATTATCAATTATTTTTAATTACTACTTATTCACCACTAACTACACTTTTCATCCATCAAATATTAAATTTACAATTTTCACCCAAAATAGTAATGTCGACATTTTAAATGGGACGGACGGAGTACAATATGTTTTTATTTTAAAACATTTGTTCGCTCCTCCATTCACCGTCGCCATTTTCACCGCTGCATTGCGCGGGTATTGTGCTAGTCATATAAATACATGTCAATCTATTAACTAGAAATATCTTTATAACATAATCAGTTGTTCAAAATTCAAATATTATGTAAAACTACAAAATAAATACTGTAATGGACCAAGAACACAAACGGAAAGACATAAACCCTTTCGGGGGTCCCTTACGGAACGATTCACTCTGTGTTACAACCTACGTGATCCACGATGCCTACGTAAATTCGATCTAAATAAAAATAAATAAAAGATAACCGCTGCATTGCGCGGGTAATATACTAGTCTAAACTAATGTAGGGTCAAAATAAAAAGTTAGACGATCTGCATACTTGTGGTGTTTTCGAGCTCCTTAATCATCTCTTGTACGCGTAATTCAGCAGCCTTTTTCCCTGCCTCTGCTTGACGTTTTTCTGTACGGGCATGAGCTGCAGCTGAAATGGCAGCATCTAACTCTCGTTCTAATGTCTCCACCCTCTGCTCAAGAACCTACATTCCTAAACAGTCATGTCAACATTTCATGATCTACAAAACTGATATCGAAATTTAGCACACAACAACTGAGAGAGTTCTTAATGCTTCTGTTCTACAACTTGCCTTTTAGCTATGAAAATTACTTTTTGGGTCAAAGTGTATGTACCAAAACGATGTTACCAATAACGAACTTTCTCCACACCTTCATTGCTAGTCAATTAAATCTAGTGATTTTCTAAGTGTAGCAACTTAAAACAGGACTCTGAAATATCAAAACTGGTTTGTCCTTGGAGAATTAGGGAACCAATTAGTAGTTATTATAATATCCTAATCCAACTAAAGCATGCTATCCCCTATAGACATTCAACTAATATAACTGTTGCACTGTGGTTTAATTTATTCTTCAATGAAATAATTTCGATTCGGATGACCTCGAAATAGAAACTTTTACGGCTGAATTACAATCATATTCATGCATGATCCAACAAACATATCACAACATCAAATATGTACTGATTTGAGTTGAATTGCAATATATATATATATACATAACCTAAATTGTTCAATTTCAATAGTTAATACGATAAAGCAGGTTTGATATATACAATTCAGTCATAAATATAAGGAAAACGAACACTGATTTTACGGGAGTGTTGGGAGATTAAAGAGGCTTTGTTGAATGTAAGTGGATCAACGTAAACAGATTTGTTGATGAGTGTGTTATGTACGGAATTCAGATTGTTTGATATCTCCGCGAGATTCGCGATTGCTGCATTCCATCTTTCGTTTCCTTTTGTTTTCTCTGTATCCGCCATTGATTTGATTGATTGATTGATTATGCTACTCCTGAATAAACAAACAATGCCGGCTTTATTTGTCGGTTTAAAAATGATGAAATGTTGTGGACACGTGTAACGTCTCATATACAAAACAACATTAGAGGTTTGTGTTTACTTCATCCATCTTAAAAGAATTTCTTGTTCATATTTAATTTTATTGTAAATTTTCAAAAGCATATATATCAACTATGATATGATTATTTAAATTTTACATGTTACCCATAACCCATGTATGAAAGTAAGAATCAAGAATGTGAATGCTGCAACACTCCACCCAAGTGCCACTAAAATAGGTACGTACGTCTTTTCCTACCAAATATCCATTGCAGTAATCTTGCAGTTGTAGCCACACTTAATTTGGTGTATGTGAAATCGTGAACGACAATTCATATGCATAAGCCATGTCACACCGCTCATATGCAATCAGGATACTTAAATATGTGTCTGTTGAATGACTTGAATCTTTGATACGCAGTACCCGCCATTTTTAAAGCAGAGTTACCCCATGATGATCTGAATTCAAAAGATAATTGCCAACTTGAGCCTTGATTAGGCTCGATACTCACCCCTTCCTTTGCTAGTTCCGTAACTGAGTAGGATGCCGTCATCAATGTGTCAAAACTCAAAAGCCATTAATATTGACATTGTAGGTTGAGATAACAAAGTGCTTCTAGGATAGATACATGTATGCAAAAGACCAAGAATATGATCATGTGTTGTATGTGCTCCGTCATAGTTGCTTATGAAGCTGGTTTCAAATGGGTTCATATTTTTGGAAAATTCAAGCACCGAGTTTAGTAAGTGAAGTCGTCGTATTTTCATTATGGTAGACTCAAAGATGTCTTAAAGAACAAAATAAGGGATTTGGTTCTCTAACAAGAGAAGGTCATGCAAATTTGGAATAGTAAGTCTTAGCAAGTCATTGTTGATTATCGGATCGCACGCGTGATACCCTTTAATGACTGGTAAAAGAGTTCGACTATGCAACAACCATCAATAACCATTAGTTCCTTTAGATCAAGACTAAGATCATGTTTGATGTTCTTCAAGTGCAAGTGCAAGTCACCGGAATAACATGCCTTGATCAGACCTATCTTACAATGAATCCTTAGCAGTTAGCACACACTCGTGTAGTGTGTGTCCTGGTTCGACTCCTACAAGGCGATGATATAGATCAAACATCTAACTCATTTTGTAGTCACGATTCTTTACATATGTTCGTACATTGGCATTAAATGGACCGAATGACATGACAAGAGGGTTATAAGAATACAGGCAGAGTTGTTGGAGCGTATCAGGAATACCGTAAATGGATGGTGAAAAGCTATTTTTTGGTGTTTTCTTGTAAAGAACCTGCATATGGTTGCATAGGTGATCTTCCTCTCCAAGTTCCATGGTGTGGCAATTCAACATTTTTAAGTTTTGATTTAACTCTAATCTTTATTAGCCCTAAGGAGTCCCTAACCCTAACCCCTTTCACATTAAAATAGCTTAATTTTCACCTTGGATTTTATCCAACTTTTAGATGCCTCCATTGCTCTTCGGCAAATATAGTTCATCAATGAAATGATAGAAACCCACGAAGTATTCCAATTCACTTCTACTAATAACCTTTTTTAACGTAAAAATGGTATAGACATCGTGTCATTGACAGCCAACTGAGTGCAGGTTTGTCAATTTATATATAATGTACATCAATCAAACGAACACATAGCATAACACAATGCAAACACCCCAAGCTGTACTACTGGTTTTAGATTCGAGAAACCACTCAACCTCCATGGAAGAACGAACCATTGCTGTAGGTTTCAAATCAAGGAGACGGTTTCGGGTGATTATATATCTTTTTGGAACCCATGTGATGGAACACTATTAATGTTTTTCTGTTTTGATGCAAATCTAAGTCTCAAAAGCAATGAATTAGCCATCACACCGATAGAACTAAAACCCATAAGGGCTCCTGCAATAGATGGAGTAAGCATGATTCCAGTTGCTGGCAACAAAGCTCCAGCAGCTATTGGGATCCCAACCTGGATGTTCAAATCAAACTGTTAAGGAAAACTTTGTAATGAAATATTGCAAATCTCATAATAAGGTATATCAAAAGAGTAAACCGCAGGTCAAGTGCAAGCAGTGATGATGAAAGTTGATGTCACACAAACAAAATGGTGTACCAAAATGGCAAAATGTAACTTACAATGTTGTACCCAAAGGCCCACCACAGATTTTGCTTCACTGTCTTCATTGTTTGTCTACTAAGCTCCAAAGCATCTACCAACTGCAAGAGAAAGGGTGAGAGTGGTTCCTATGTATATCGGATAACGGGTCTAAATGGGGATTCTCAATACAAGCTGAAAAGGGTTGGACAGGCAAGGCTGAATAGGGCGTTTTGATACCTGAGATAATTTGTTACCCATGAGGACGACTGAAGCAACTTCACTAGCAGCTCCTACACCTCCACCAATAGCAACTCCTACATGTGATGAAGCCAAAGCTGCAGCATCATTGATTCCATCACCAACCATAGCAACGATATAACCATCCTTCTGAAGTTTTCTTATAAATTGATCTTTCTCATCTGGTTTGACTCCATAGAATACCTGCCACTCACCAAATTTTAGGTTGTTCAGCACATAGATTGCAAAAAATTATCGATCAAAGATAAACTGAACATTGACAAATAAAACATTGTAAAGTGTTTGTACCTTTTCTTTTGGAATACCAACAACAGATGCAACATACTCAGCTGAACTCTTTTTATCCCCAGAGAGTAAGTATACACTTATTCCTTCAGAAGTCAAAGAGTCAACAACCTGTGCAGCATCTTCTCTTATCTGGTCTTCAACATAAATAAGGCCTGCCAGAGCACCATCTATTCCCACATATACAACTGACTGGTTTTTGAACTCCTCAATTTCTGGAAATATATTCTCAACAACTCCATGCCTGCATTATGATATCTAATTAGTATCGGAAGTGACATAGATACATCTTTAAGACCAAAGAATACCATCTAAACCCACATATACGTTTAAAATATACAAATGAGATACACCAAAAATACCTTCTAACCCAGTCTAGTGAACCAACAGAAACCACCTTTTTTTCAACTGTGGCTATGGCTCCAGACCCAGGTTCCTCCAAAAATGTTCCGTCTTCAGCCTGCATGTAGAATACTTGCACGCATAACTCAAACACCCAAATTTTTTTAATAATAATAGTAATCATGGTGTTCAAGTTTTATCAAAAAATGAAGCAAACCTCAAACAATTTCAGCTAAAATTATGATAGATAGACATCTTATGACCATAAACCAAGGTTAAAAGTTTGAACTGATATAAATACCTTCATAATAGGATACTTAGCAACCCGGACAGCTTCTAAGATAGCTTTCCCAATTGGATGAATTGTATTAGACTCAACTCCAGCAGCTAACCTCAGTACATCAACATCAGACCATTTATTGTTTATATTTAGCCTGCACCATAACAGATTCCGGTTATCTTAATGGAATTTTTGATCTTACAGTCAAATTCTGGCGTTTGACTTATTAAATGATCCATCATATTTAACAAAATCACAAACGTTTTTCCATGACTTAAATTCAGTTTCATGCGATATTGTAATAAGAGCAACACTCAGCTGAATATCAGAGAATTTATCTGATCGTTGAGTCATCACTTTGGTAACAACGGGTTTGCCAATGGTCAAAGTCCCTGTTTTGTCAAAGATAATTGCATTGACTGCAGAAAACCTCTCCAAAACACTCCCACCACGCAAAAGTAATCCTCTTGTAGCACCAAGTGAAGTTCCTACCTAAAACAATAGAAAGATATTAAATGTTCGTACCATGACTTCACATCAATCCTCATCTGACATTAGTTCATAAAAATGTTACCAGCACCGCAGTTGGAGTTGCTAGACCCAAAGCACAAGGACAAGCAACAACCTGAAGTTGTAAATTGGATATTAATTCCATATTAGAAGGTAAAAGAAACAAAACTAGTAATTTATTGGTAAACTGATTAATTGATGAAAACTTGAAGAATATAATGTAATACCAAAACACTACAAGAAAGCTGCAAGGCCAATGACATTGCATTTCCATGGATAAGAGTGGCTGGTAGAACGTGTGCACCAAAAAAATTCCAAAAAATAAATGTTGCAGCAGACAGTGTCATCACGCCATATGTAAAGTGTCCAGCCACCTAGTACAAGATGCATCATTACAATCTAAGCAAAATCAACAACTCTAAGATATTATTATATAAAACAAAATAATATAATAATTACAAAAAGGGAAAATTACCTTGAAAATACTTTCACGCACAACTTTTACTAACACTTAATTTCGAATTATGGTATGCAAGAATAAGGGGTGTTTCTCAGAAAAAAGGTATAATGGTCGGATTCTTAGACTTTACTAACAGGCTTTATGGGGGTCGACAAAAAGCAATATTATCCATTTTGTGTGACATTTTCCAGCAGGTGATGTCTAACAATAATGCGAGATTTTTAAAATGAATTTTCTCGATCGTGTTTTTCTTGAAACACAAGTGAAATCAATAAGATAAAGTTTGGCCAAATTCGCAGAAAGTTATATATCTGGTCTCTTTCGCATACTGGTGTGCGAAATTAGGTGCTAAAACGTTAAACTCAATTATAGAAGGTTTAAAAAGTTTATGTAGAGGCCCAAATGTGTTAACCGAATTATTTTTAGCTCTCATTCAAAGTGGTATATTTAACTCCCCAGTAGAATGATGGTAGGCCTGATAACCTTGCCCAAATTAACATAAGCAACCCGTTTGACCCATCTGGAGCAAGTGCTTGGGACATTAGTTAACTTTGGGTAACAAAGAATTACCAGAAAGGGCAGGAGGCTGATACATTTTGAAACCAGCCGGGTCATATGGGTTGAAAGTAGGGGTGTTAATCGGGTCAACCCGACCCTAATAAGGGTTAATCGGGTCGGGTTAGTCGGGTTTTTGGAAAATGAAAACTTACCCGCAACCCGACCCTATTAAGTAATCGGATTTTCAGGTTCGGGTTAAACGGGTAACAGGTTAATCGGGTCAGGTTAATCCGGGTTTCGGGTTACCCGTATAACTAACATGATAGGCGGTGGATCACCATTCCTACAAAATGCGATTCACTAAAAAATGTTCATTAAACACTGTTTCTGAATAAAGCTTTTAAGAGCAATCATGATGTAGCAAAACATCAACAAATTACAATATCAACTCGACGTCATTAACAAAAGAACTCTACTCATCTTCTTACGACAAAGTAACAACTATATATACAACTTACCAGTAAGTTACCTTTGTCTATCTAACATACGAGCACGTCTTTTTACGAAACACATTTATGATATTAGTACGTACTATTGTACTAACAATATGTTGTATTTTTGGACATGTATTCAAACATTTTTTATGGACTAATTTACGTATAAACTAATGAATCAATGGTTACAAGTTTAATCGGGTTATTCGGGTTAACCCGTACCCGATTAAGTTTTACCATAATAACCCGCAACCCGACCTTAATAAGTATTCGGGTTAATCGGGTTGACCCGAATAACCCGATTAATTTTTAAACCCTATTCAACCCCACCCTAATAGGCTTAATAGGGTTCAGATCGGGTCGGCTTGGGTTTTTTGACACCCTACTCACATCACGATGAGCCATGAATTGAGTAAAGGAATTAGCTATACAGTGATTGTTTTTCACTTTTTCTACATGAAAATACACAAAATTCATATTGCACTTATTATTATTGTTACAAAAAATGTATTTTTACTTGTAGTTTCAGTTCACATAGTTATTCACAAAATTGTATTATTTGTATTAACAAATAATGATTTTGATACACAACATAGCCCAATATATTTTCTAAAATTATTTTAGCTCACGGGGTCAACGCAATACAACCCAACCTGTTTAAATTTTTCTTAGAATTACCCAAAAACCTTTTTGACCCATTATCCACCCACCCATTTTGCGACCTTTATAACTAGTGGATTACCTTGTCAGCCAACCGCTGAATAGGAGCTTCTCTACTTTGTGCTTCTTCTACCAAACGAACAACGTCCCCCATTAATGTCTCACCTCCAGGTCTTCTTACTTCAACAGTAAGCACTCCATTAAGATTAATACTTCCTGCCGCTACTTCAGCCTACAATGCACATGAAATCCACACCTAATCATTGTAACGATATGTCGATATCCCTGAAGCTAAAATATATACCTTTGAAAAGGTAATAATAAAAAAGGTTCATCTGCATACTCTCAGTTACACATAAACACAAAGCAATTAGAAAGATGCCAAATATATCTTTCACCCAACGGAATACTTACCCCAGGAAGCTTGGTAACTGGAAGTGGCTCTCCAGTGAAACTCGACTCATCTACAGTGCTTCTACCAGCTACGACTATACCATCAGCTGGAACACGATCCTATATATGAGCAGAAATCTATGTTAACAAACACGATAATGTTACAAACACACTAATGAAATTGATGAACATCTATGATTTTACTTACTCCCGGAAGTACAACAATTTTATCTCCCACGGAGAGAGTGTCACAATGAACATCCACTATTGAGCTCGACTTTTCAGAATCGCCGTCTACTACAAGGCGAGCTTTTGATGGCAGAATGCTAAAAAGACCTGTCATATCACTAGTGGCTTTAATTTTCGCTCTTTGCTCAAGATTCCTCCCCAGTAAAACAAACGCTATCAACATAATAGGTTCTTCAAAGAAGGCCTTCCAACCCTACATAGATAGCAAGGAAGTCTTTATAAATAAAAGATATCATTTCCTTAGTGTATGTATAGTAGACAAAACGCAGACAAAATTCATATATTGTACCAATTTTGGAATCAATGCCGCCAATGAGCTAACAACAAATGACGAAACTGCCCCCAGACCAACTAAAGTATTCATGTTTGGAGATCCCCTCATAAGACTTTTTAGACCATCAACGATGAGCTGGCGTCCAGGAACCAACAACGTGAATAACGACAACGACACGTGGAAACCAGTGGAATGCATGGCATGGATCCAAGGAGCATTGACTCCAATGAAATGAGAGAAATGCCCAAAGACACAAATAGCACACAATGCCCATGAAACAACAAGTCCCCTACCTTTTTAAAAGAAATATTACTAAAAATTATGAAAGTTATAGAATAATCATAATGAGGGAAATAAAAAGAACATACCACTTTCTTTTAGATGCTTACGCTTTTCTTCCACCTTTTTTTCAAATATTTGAAAGAAACTTTCTTTCTTAGAGTCTGCAATAAGAACCCAAAGTCAAAGTATACATAACTATCAATGTCTACTTTATAATAGATCAATATTTCAAAGACCAATAACAATTCACAAGCATGGATGAATAGTATAGATATATCAAGTAGTTCAAATAAAAGATTATACGAAACCACTAAAACATAAAATCTAAATTCTTTGACTATAAGGAACCGATACTATTAGAAGAAAATATCATAATCCGTATTACACATTAATAGATAGATACAAAGTTACAATATTCTCTGATAAATAATGTCATTAATAACTACACAAGTACACCGAACACTTCTGAAGAAATGAAATTCTCTCCTGTAACAGAATTGCTTCCCTCCAACCACATCACCAACAGATGCCAAAGAGACTCACCTATCGAATATTGATAAAGAAACTGTATCACTAACACGACTACAGATTTTAACAATATTTCATAAATGTTTCCTTTTTTTTTCTTTTTATAATTTGGAAATTATGCCCAAGAATTGGGAAAAAAGTGAGAGTCCGAGTAACAAAAGGACATACCACCAAGGCATATGCTTTGCTTCCTACAAGAATTCTTTGCATTTTAAGATGACTCTTCTTTAGCAGCCTCACCTGTCAAGTATCCACGAAGCTTCAGCATTCATTACCAAGTCAATTGAGACTGAGTACATAATCAAGGTCCTTGTCTGCAAAAGCCTTTAGAAGATAATTAAGCAAAACACTGGTACACCTTTTATTCCGAAGCAATAATCCTTAGTGTGTGGAAGTAAATAGACATTTTTCTAGTCACATTTAGAATCTTTCACTTCTTTCCGTTCTTCTATAATCACTTTAGCAATATAAACTATGCTTATCAAAAAAAGGAAGCTTAGCCAACCAATGAACCGAATGTCCTTTTAACAAACAAACAAATACATGTGAAGTCGCCATATACATGTAACTTGGACCACTGAGTCTGCAAAACCTTCAATGGCTTGATAACTAACATGCCCATTTTTAGTAGCTCCTATAAACAATTACTAAACTAATAACTATTTCCATTACTCTGATGCCAATGCCCGTCAATGTGAAGGAAGCCAGCAAAAAACCATACAACATGCCTAGAGAGCATATCATGCAAGAATTCTTGTAGGCCAACCATAACCAGATAATGAGTCTTTTGTTTCTTTGGAAACTATGATACAAATATTACAAATATGAGAACAATTTAAACAACAACCTATATTTATGAACAACTTTCCAATTCCTACACCAAATGTCAGTTTATAAAACAGCAATAACTGCTGAGCAATTAAAGACTGTGATGTTGTGGTCGAGGGATTAAAATCCAAAATATCTAAGAAATCTCTAGAACAAGCATCCTAATTTCTACAGTCAACTTGATACCACAGTAATAGACTAACAGATCTCAATGTTCACTCACCTTTACACATGAAAAAAGACCACATTCAATACCATAGATTAAAGATGATAAACACTATTATAATAACCGATAACAGCACAAGCATAAGTAAACATTTGAAAAAAGACGCCAATTTTCAAAATCACAATGTAGAAAATTCTTACCTCTAAGGTTAGAGTTGAACCCAGAATTTGTCAAATTCTTAGCAAGTTCTTCTCCAATAATTTTCTGCCAATTCGGTGTAGCTTTGGCTTCAGAAATAGGCCATACAACTGCAGTTTCTGTTGTAAGATTCACACTGGCAGAAGACACTTGTGGCTGTCCATGGATAGAATATCAGTATCTGCAGTGACTCGTTTGTGTATCTTTAATGATTAAGAAATATTTAATGTTCAATTTACGTACTTGATTCTCTAAAATTCTTTTTACACTTGACGCACATCCTCCACACATCATCCCCTGAAAGAAAAAAGTACAAGTTACGTTCAATAATACATTTCCTATATTAATAGGTGAGTTCTTGTTGGCATCTAATGTCGATTTAATTTATGGGAAGTAATTTGAGGGCTACCCCTCACATTTTAGATAGCTGGTTTAGTCTACGTTCTCTGCGATAAAATGGACATGACAAATTGAATCATCTTGTGTTTAACAAAACCACATGTGAATACATATATGCACATCTTCAATACTGTTGAATGCATCACGAATTAGGATATCGAACGTGCTTATACGATTGGAAATATATGAGTATCTCTGCCCCCACAAAAAGTTTTACAGATATGATCATTGGTTGAACGAAATTTGTGGCTACTAATTTACCTAAAACACATATGATTGTTAAATTGGATGTCCTTCAGTTATTTTCAAGATAATCTTCTCTAAGGCAAGAGCATCAAGCAGTCCTCAGATACTTTATCCAAGGGACGGAGCTAGAAAATTTAAATGGAGGGAGCAAAAAATATTTTTATTGTTCATTTTTCATAGTTTTCAAAGGTCAAGATTTTAAAATTATCATTAATACTTGAAAATAATTTCTTTTTTACGTAATTTCAAAATTCTTGAGGGGGCAACTGCCCGCTGCATTCTAGCTCCGCCCCTGCTTTATCCAAATCCATTTCGTAACTTTAAAGCTCAAAATTGAAGAGGTATTTGATCATTATTCAATCACTATAACTAAGGGAGTGTATTAAACTTGCAATTTCTAGACCTAGCGTAAATAAATGTAAATTAATAACTACAAAATTAACTTACTCGAACATCAAGTAAAATAACATCTGAAGTAGACAAGGCTGAAACATCAACACCACCATCACCACCGGAAGATGAAGCAAACGAAGCAGCGGAGCTCGAAACACAGTCCAATCGACACCAAACAGGTGATACCGTAGCTCCAGTAGCAGTTCTAAACCTAAACAGCGGAGATTTTGAGATGAAATTGGTCGAAGTTCTATGAAACAGAGCGGTAGTGGTTGTAATCGGTCGGGAACGGAGGAGCGTTGATTGAGTCCGTAGCTTTAGACCGGCGGCGGCGGAGCGATGGAGGGTTTTGGTGATGGAGAATAGCCTGGTGGTGGTTACAGACAAAGTTCCTTCCATCTTTTTTTGGCGGTGATGGAGAGTAGAGTGATTGACGCAAATTGTATATTCCAAAGAAGAAGAAGAGGCGTGTTTTCACAACAACATACTTTATAGAGTGCACTACATAACTTGATTTGATTCGATCGGTATGGAGGAGGCGCTAACTCAAGTTCGGCGAACTATTGACGAACCGTTCGGCGGGAAGTTCGTTTATGTTCGTTCGCTTCGTTACATGAACGAACATGAATAAATTTTTACGTTCATTTAATTATATGAACGAACATGAACACAGGTCTCGTTCGTTCATTTACGTTCGTGAACGTTCGATAACATGTTCGTGAATGTTCGGTTAAATGTTCGTTTATTAACTAATAGTTTAATTAAATTATTACATATTTTTATATCTTATTTTGATTTAAGCTAAATTCAAAATATAATACTATTAAATATTTAGATATTTTCATTTAATAATATTAAACATCTAGATATTTTTACCTCATATTTTCCCCCACTCCAAACTCACCTCCACTAAATATGTTGCTCCTACCTACGATCGTAGCAAGAAAAAGGAGGTTATCTTCATATTTTGATCGTTTTGTAATGCTGAATATGCATTACAAAGTTTCAAGTTTTATAATATATATGTGTAGATGTGTATATATACGTTCGTTTACGTTTGTTGAGGTTTATTTAAGGTATTAACGAAGAAATACATTACATTATGTGTTTGTTCGTGTACGTTCGTTTGTGTTCGTGAACAAACAAATTTTCTTAATGAACGAACATAAACAAAAAAATCCGTTCGCTTATCCGTTCGTGTTCGTTCATTTGTTCGTCAAAACCTTAATGAACGAACACGAACAGACTCCGTTCGTGTTCGTTCGATTCGTTTACAGGCCTAGTAAGGAGTTACAATCTATACAAATAGAAGACTACCACTTGCTGCCAGAACCAATAAAAATGGCTCTATTTTCATTAGAGGTGGAAGGGTATTCTGGTCATTATACATCGTCTTTAATTCTAATTAAATAAATACAAAAAAACAAAAATAGAAAAAATATAGATATAATAGATATATACAGAATTTATACATACACGTACGTGTCACGTACGTACGTTGCCAAACACGATCGCGCAAGGGTTTTCTCTCGAATCAGACACGACGAAGATCGAATCCAAGGTACGAATAACGTTAAATCGACTCGCAATTCTTCAATTCAAACAATGACCAATCGATTTCTGCTATACCTGTGATTAGATTATGTTTTGTGTTAATATGAGTTTTTGTGATCGAATTTTGCGCGATTTTAAGGCTATTAATCTACTGCTATCTACGATTTGATTAACGAAAACGCAATAGCATTATGATATATGCTGATTGAATGTTCAATTTTAACCAAAAACGCAAAATCGAATCGTGCGAAATCGTACGACAACCGCAAAACTGTGTTTCAATTGAATATCTACACAATAATTGTGCTAACATATGTGATAATAGTAGCTAATGAATATCAGTCTTCTATATAAGTCATATGTTTCGTTTTTAGTTGTCAAAACTCCTCAAAAAGAGTTGAATTTTTTTTTTCATCTGTTGATTTTCAAAATTCATTAACACATGTGGTGGCTGATAAATTTGAAACGTATTATGGTGCAGTACGAACGTGATGGCTGTGATACAAGAATTCGAAGCTAATGACATCGATCAACAGACAAATGCAAAGGCTACAGGTAATAAGAGCTTCGATATCGCTTGTCTATGTTACTAGTTGATTACCACACGTGTTACTATTTAATAAAACATGCTATCTAATGACAAAAATTGTTGCTCGAAGTGTCCTGTGATTTGATAAAAAAAAACATATCATCTGTCAAAAAACTGATAGGGACACATAACATCTGTTAATAACACATGTGTTACTAATTGATTACCATATGTGTTACTATATAATAACACATGTGTTACTGGTTATAAAGAATCTTATATTTCTGCAAAATCTTTTACAGAATCAATGGCTACACCAAAAACCATGCCATGTGTTTCAAATGAGATTGAAACACCGGGTGGTACTACACTATGGATACTAGAAGTATCGCAAGATGTAAAGCCATATGTTGGACAAGTTTTTGATGAGCTTGAAGATGCGTACGTGTACTATTTAAGATACGCGTTTGCGGGAAGATTTGGAGTTAGGAGTTCCACTCAAAAGAGGCTAAAGAATAAGTTGGTGTGCGAGAAGCACTATATATGCAGCAAGGCTGCATACCCCGAGAAAAGTGAAGAAGACACTTTGAAAGAAACAGAAAAAAGGCAAACAACGTAAAACTAAAGAGAGAGTTTCCAATATTAAAGTCACTGGGTGCACAGCAAGAGTAACAGTAAAGCTGATTCGAGATGGCAAGTTTAAGGTAATCAAGTTTATAGAGACGCACAATCACATGATGTGCCTCGAGGAGCACAAATATCTGCTGAAAAAGGCGAGGAAACTGACATTCCAGCAACAACAGTTCATATTCAAACTGGGGACGATGAATATTGGACCAACCAAGGCACACAACATATACAAGACACTCAAAGGATCTTATGAGATTACGAATGGAACTGTGGTAGATTTCAAAAACTTTAGAAGAGACATGAACGCGTATATAGGAGGCAGCGATGCACAAATTCTAGTGACAAAGATGCTTAACACAAAAGCTTATGTAGCCGACTTCTCGTTTGAGTACAAAGTCGAAGGAGGCAAGTTAGCCTCTTTGTTTTGGGCTGATGAAGTAGCCAAGGCTAACTTCAGGGAATTTGGAGATATCGTCTCTTTTTATGCCACTTACTCAACCAATAAGTACGTATAAAAGCAAGTTAAAAAGCATGTCATATAATATACTAGAATACCAGTATGTATCACATGTGTTACAGGACAGTAACACATGTGTTACCGTTTACTAACACATGTGTTACCGTCAGTTTCATATCGTGTGCATCGTTACATTTTTCTCACATATAGAATTTAGACATAAAACATACTTTATCCAACAGGTACAACATGATGTTCGTACCCTTCACTGGAATAGACAACCACCGAAAGAGTGTGACGCTTGGTGCGGGCTTGCTAAACAATGAAACTTCCGATAGTTACATTTGGCTGCTCAACACATTCCTAAAGACGTTTGGAGTGCAGCCAAGAATTATCTTGACAGATCAGGACAAATCAATGAAAATAGCCGTGGATGAGGTCCTAACCGAGTTGAAGCACAGACATTGCATGTGGCACATCACACATACCAGGAAAGGTATGTTTTGTTGTAATATGATACCACTCGTATGCAAGAGTATGTCACATGTGTTAGAATGTATCGTGTTTCATAAACCATGTGTTGCTGTATGCTAACACATGTGTTGCTGTATGCTAACACATGTGTTACTAAATGCTAACACATATGTTACTGTATGGTAACACATGTGTTACTGTTTGCTAACACATATGTTACCGTATGCTAACTGATAAACCGTTAGGATCTAAACTTGATTCGGAAACAAGCAATCTATATAAACAACAAAGTAATTGAACGAGATGTAGAAGACAACGTATAAAGAAACTTGATCGAAACTGTTTGTCAATTAGCTTGTGTTTTACAAAGCTCTCAAAATCTCTCTCTCACAAAATGATATTACATGTACGTATGTCTCACAGACTCAAACTCATTGACTCTCTTACTTAGACTTAAGTGATGTATTTATATACATACACATATGTGACTTGCTTTTCTGACTTTCAGAGAGTTAGAGACTTTCGGAAAGTTTATCAATATATATATTGTACTAATCAATATATATATTGTTACTAATTGTCGAAACGTGAACCAATCAATCTAGCAAAATGTTTTATCCAAACAATTGTCACAAAAGTTAGAACGTTATGTTCTAACAAACTCCCCCTTGACAATAGCTTGGATAAACCTATGAGTCACCAACATTTAGCTTGATTGATAAATCATAATGAGAGAGAGAATAATCTTCGAGCATAGCATCCAACATTCACAAAATCTAACTGTTCATATTCTGATAAAATCAGAATATATCATAACTCCCCCTGAACGGTAGATTTTATCATCCTTGGTCTTGTATCAATCAAGTAGCAACAACTTTAGGAACCCATCTGAGCATGGTTCCAACAGGCTTAGATAGCCCTGACAACCATCGATAAGTTGTGTCTACATAATCCAAGGACATCGAATTCCATCTAGAAATGAAACGCGGTGTTTCATATCTAAATTGTTGACGTGGAATCGATTGTGAAGGAGTTCGCCTTTGGGAGAAAGGAACAAAATATGGAGGTTGCTTTAACACCATACGATGACATCATGAAGGTGCTAATGCAAACATCTGTGCCCGTGTGTATGCACAAGATTTTGTTTGTCTTGATTCTGAAGAAAGTCGTTTCGGTGCTGAAGAAGCTCTTTTTGTCTTCTTTTGATGTCCTGAAACCGATTTATTGACATACTTGACCTTTACAGAATCCTGAACATCAACCTTTTGATGAACGAATGTTCTGGTTGATTGTGATTTCTTAGAATACTTCTTATTCTTTTGCAAAGAATAATTAGTAAACTGAGAAATCTTTTTCTCACACGAAGATTTACTTTTGTAAATATTTTTCACAACCTTTGCAGGTTGTACAACCTTTGCCGGTTGTTTTGTGGAGTGAGAGTCGTGAGAGAGTTGTTCACTAAGATCTTGAATAGTTCTCAAAGCAAGACTATTAAGATCTTGAATAGTTCTCAAAGCAAGACTATGATTTTCTTGAAGCTTGAGTAGCCCTGTTTGTTGATTCTCTAGCTCAAGAATTCTTTCTTCCATTTTCTGAATCTTTGAATGCATTTCTTCACGTTCAGTTTGCATGATTAGAACTTGAGATTGCAATGCTTTAAGCTCATCTGCTTTCTTTGTTGATTCTTCCTTAATTCCATCATCAGATTTCGGTAATTTCAACTTATCTTGTTCCCCAAATCTTCTTGACAAAGAAATCCATAAATCATAAGAAGTGTCGGCTTTTGAGAAAGCACCAAAAACATCTTTCGGTAAACAACTTTTAATTGTTTCAAAGGCTTTCTTGTCTCTGTCAAATTCCTTGCGTTCGTATTCATCCATTAATTTCACCGATTTAAATGGAACAACATCAAAGTATGTCCCTTTTGCTTTCGGCCTCTCATACCGGTTGATAATGGGAATCCACAACTCAGGATTACTGAACGCAATAAATTCTTCAAATCTAGTCTTCCAACTAGTGTAATCGTTATTACAGAAGAATCTTGGAGGTAGAAAATTAAAATTTTCGTCCATCTCAAATTTTGAACTTGCCATTTTAAAACGATTGAAAATTTTGTCCCGTACAAATACTGAAGCAAAAAGTACTACCCTTCAATGCTCAAATCAATTAAAAGTCTCTTGAACCCTTTACTATCTTGACCTGTCACCTTGACCTAGTTCAATGATAATCTCTTGATCCTTGTACACACTTTCAAGTATAGGGTACAAACCAATTAACTCTTATTTGATTGACCCCTTTCTTTTGAATTTTGAACCCTTTAAACTTTGTACATCCTATGAAGCTAAATGTACAAGTTCACACTTGTTTATCTTCTTCCTTCTTTAACCCTAAACAATGAACGTAGAAATCTGCAACTTTTATTCTTTTGTTTTTACTCGTTCAATTAAACAAACAATTTTACTTCCATGCCACAAGTCCGAAAGTCTTTGAATTCCGAAAGTTCTCAAGTTTCGGATGACGGTTTATATTCAAAGATTATGTCCGAAAGTCAACTCTCACATACAAGTCAAACATTCAGAAATGAGGCGGTTACGTACACCTAAAGTTTCGGAAAACACACAGAGCTTTTGCAACACTGAATCACACAATTCATGCAAACCCTGAATCTGCTCGGACAACGATCAAGACTTCACGTATTGAACTGAAACAAATCCCAAACTGATCGGAATTGTTTAAACGATCTATCTGATGCTTTTATTTCAAGAAAAACTTCACAGAGAAAGTAATCCGTACAATGTCCGTATCAAAAATACTTAATTCGAATGATGATACAACAAATTAACTCACCAACTTGATGAATTAACAGTCGTAATGCACAAACAATCACTCGAACACAGCTAATCTGATAAGAAACCAGCATACTGTACCATCGTAATCTATTCAAAACAAACCGTAACTTTCCGAAACTATTCCGTAACATATCGAAATACTTAGAACAACTTCAAAAAGATGAAGTGATCTTAGTATGTTGATCTCAAATCCTCGATCATACTGAATGAATCAAAAACCAGTTGAAAACTTCAATCGTTCAAATCGAATTAAACCGTAGTATACCGTAGTTTTTGAAGCAAATTCTACGTAAAACTCGAACGAAAACTTGTCGTAATACTCTACCGAATCGCGTAACCGGCTCTAATACCAATTGATAAACCGTTAGGATCTAAACTTGATTCGGAAACAAGCAATCTATATAAACAACAAAGTAATTGAACGAGATGTAGAAGACAACGTATAAAGAAACTTGATCGAAACTGTTTGTCAATTAGCTTGTGTTTTACAAAGCTCTCAAAATCTCTCTCTCACAAAATGATATTACATGTACGTATGTCTCACAGACTCAAACTCGTTGACTCTCTTACTTAGACTTAAGTGATGTATTTATATACATACACATATGTGACTTGCTTTTCTGACTTTCGGAGAGTTAGAGACTTTCGGAAAGTTTATCAATATATATATTGTACTAATCAATATATATATTGTTACTAATTGTCGAAACGTGAACCAATCAATCTAGCAAAATGTTTTATCCAAACAATTGTCGCAAAAGTTAGAACGTTATGTTCTAACACTAACACATGTGTAACTGATTGTATTTGTGATTGCAGATTCTTCATGATATACCTGATAACACTGAGTTCAAGAAAAAGTTCAACAAGATTATATGGAACATGTGGATTACACCTTCATAGTTCGAGGAAGAGTGGGCGAAGTTGATGGAAGAATACAACACACAAAACCACAAATGGCTCACAAAAATCTATGACATTAGGTCTACGTGGATACCGGCTTACTTTGCAGACGTTGAATTGTGTGGACTCATGAGGACAACCTCAAAGATCAGAGAGTGAAAACTCTTTCTTCGGGACCTTCAATAACAAAAGATCAACACTTGTCAATTTTATGCTGTGCTTTGAGAATGCTATGGAAAAGCAGAGGTATAATCAGGATGTCCTTGACCACCAAACGATGCAAACGACTCCAAAGTTCAAAACTCAGCTTAGGATTGAAAAACATGCAGCGAAGGTGTACACGAGAACAATTTTTAATCTCGTGCAGATAGAGATAGTGAAATCTATGTGGGAATGCTCGATAGACGCTTTAAAAGTGAAGATGCTTTCCAAGAATACATAATCAAGGAAAGGAGGAAGTATACGGAAGAAGAAAGAGAATCGAATAAAGACTGGGAAGTGGAATTTTGGCCTGAAGATAAAAAGAAACGAACATATGACTATAAGGTACGGGATCTAAATGATTATAAGTCTGTAAAAGTTTGTTTATGTATTGCTAACACATGTGTTATATCTGTAACACATGTGTTAATCTTAATAGAAGTTAAAAAAAATGTGATTCTGTAATTTTGTTATTACTAACACATGTGATAGTGATGTCTAACACATGTGTTAAAGATGCTATCACATGTCTTACATATCAGTAACACATGTGATACTGCCGAATAACACATGTGATACTAACTACTACCTCTCTTTTGATTTATTTGAATTAAGGTGCTTTACGTGTTAAAGGATGGATCCGTCGAGTGTAACTGCAAGAAGTTCACTAGGCATGGATTCTTATGTAGACACATTTTGTGTGTGTTCAAAAACCGTAACATTGAGGAGATACCAAGCTGGTACAATTTAAGAAGATGGACCAAGAATATGATTCCCATTGAAGTTCGTAAAAGAAAACGAATTCGAACCGAGTGTGACCAACTCTCAAGCGAGGCGGCTTCCAGCTTTGAGGATTGTTCGCAGCTGATAGAAAATAATCAAGAAAAGATTACTGATTTTGTGACGAAGTTGAAGAAGATGAAGATGGATCTCGAAGCTTCCACATCCGATACTCAACCTCAAAGCAAGAATGAGGTAATTGAACAACTGCACAGGATTAAGAAACTGGATGTATGTGAAATTCAGAATCCAGATGTGTTAAGGTACAAAGGCTGTGGGAGAGATAAGCGTTTGATGAACTCAAAAGAAAAATCAGTAAAAGCTGCAGAAAAGAGGATAAATCAATGTGGAAAGTGTGGAAAAAGATAAAGAGGCCATAATAGAAGGTCGTGTGACAGAAAGAATGCAGAGGCTAAGGCAAAAGCAGAAGCGAAAGAGAGGGAGAAAGCGAAAGTAGAGGCAAGGAAGATAGCAGAAGAGCAGGCAAAGGAAAATGCAGAGTGACGGTTTTCATATTAACTAACACATGTGATACATGTTTAGTATCACATGTGTTACTGGATGATATAAAGTTGATAACATTTAATGTTGGTTTACATTTCAATCACATTTTTGATACTGCTTGTTGAATACTATCTTTCAATTTATATAATAAAATTCATTTCTTATTTTTAGGAAAAAATGTACAATGTTGCTGGTTTCTAACACATGATTATGGTTGATAGGACATGTGTACCTGTATTATTACCACATGTGTTACTTGTTTGATAACACATGTGTTGTTTGTCAAGGCACATGTGTTACTTGTTTTATAATACACGTGTTACTGACTTTCCTATGTCGCATAAATGGAAGGCGAATTGAAGGCCTCCTAATGAGATGTACGAAAAGTAAGTCATTGGTGTATGATGTACCTACTAATCACCGGTTATTTTATTTAGTAACGGTTGTAAGGTAACAAAAGTTCCGTTATAATCTTTGTCCTGATCAAATAAGATAAAAGGGCTTAGTGTCTGGGAATGTATCAAACTTTGCCCAAATCTCTATTGTGTGTACCCAACTTACAAAACTTAAATTTAATGCATTCAACTTGTTAAAACGTTATTTTGATGTATTTTACCTACAAGCAGACTACGTGTAACCGGTTACATTAAATTTGTGAGACTTAATGCCACGTAGATTGACAAGTAAGCTGCCACGTAATATCTGGAAATAAAGATTTAGAATTTTTCCTAATATAAGTTTCACCTTTCCCTCCCAAACCACATTTTATCCCGCTCTTTTCTTTTCTTGCTAAAAAGCAGCCATGGCGTCTTCTTCCTCATCTGAAAATCAAAACTTCCACCCTCGTTTCTATGTTTGCCATTGTGGAGAGAAGATGTTTGTTCGAACATCGTGGACTCAAAGAAACCCGGCCCGAAGGTTTGTCAAGTGCCCAGATGTAAGTTACCACTGACCTAATTTTAAAATCAAAACTTTGGAAAATGCAAAATCATGTAATTTTCTTGTTTCTTCGTGTGATAGTTGTGGTGTTTGTTTGAATGGATTTGTTTTCACTTGTTATTTTTATGAATTAGGTTAAAACCCGTTTCTGTGTCCGATATCGTTTTCTTGATGACGAGCTATCGGAGTATTATAAGAAGATTATCTATGATTTGAGGATGCAAACAATCAACCAGTTAACCTATGAGCAGTTAGAACGTGAAGATACAGAGAAAAACATGGACTTGTTGAAGATGATGGAAGAGTTGACTTTGGTGAAGTCAAAATTGAAAAAGTTTGACCTTGTATTTCTGGTTTTAATTGGATCTGTAGCAATCTTATGTGCTGTCTTAGGTGTTATAATTATGAAATAGTTGTAGTTAGTTGACAAGCAATGTTATGTGGTATGAAATGTATGTTATCTATGTTTTGAACTTAAGCGAGATCAAATCAATGTGATCAATGTATTTTAACAGTCAAGTAACATTATCTGTGGCAATGTTATACATAAGTAGATAACAGTTAAGAACATAACATCACAAAGCATCTATTACATAACGATAAAAGTTACCAAAAGATGCATATACATAAAGTATCTATTACATATATTATATTTTTTAAGCATATTGGTAACTGCATATTCCAATATGCAGTTAACAAAAGATGCATAAAGCATCCACTACAACAACTTAATTAGTAACACTACAACAACTAAATAACTAGTCTTTGACCCATACACTGCCCATAACATAAAGTTATATGCACCACATTACATACACGACACAAAATAAAGTTATCAAATATGTGCAACCACATGGCAGTGGGATCTTCTATCCAAAATGCATACCAACAACTAGCAGATTACTCAAGGTCAATAGCAGTTTTTGCAAGCTTTCTCTTTGCAATTCTTTCACTAGCCTTCCTTTTCTTGACTTCATTTCCTGTAACAGATTCTTGGGTTGAAATGACTGGTGGATTGGCATCACTGAACTCTCTAATAGAATCTTGAGTTGAAGTCATATTGGTTAGGTTATTTGAGTCATTGTTAACTAGCACACCAGAAGCACCCAAACCACAACTAAACCAGCTAAAAGTCCCGCCGAAAGCTACCTTTTTCTTACCCCTAACTCCACCTCTTGACCCAGCTCTTGATTCACCTCTTGTAACCGATCCACCTCTTGTAACTGCTACATATCCACATCTTGTAACAGATCCACCTCTTGTAACTGCTTGAGCAAAACAGTGTCAACCTCAAATACTATATAAACATACAATTACTATATTTTTTATGCTTGAGCAAACCCACCTCTGTTTGGTTTTGATGCAACAGAAGCATGTTTGCCACCAGTCACAGACCCACCTCTTGTAACAGTTCTACCTCTTGTAACTGCTTTACCTCTACCTCTTATAATAGATCCACCTCTGTTTGGTTTTGATGCAACAGAAGCAGGTTTTGAACCAGTCACAGACCCACCTCTTGTAACAGTTCCACCTCTTTTTGAACCACCGGAATTACCACCACCTCTTGGTTTTACTTTTGTTGCAGTGTCAACCTCAGATACTACATAAACATAAATTTACTAAATTGTGTAACATAACATAAAGTACATAAGTTAGAAGACAATACCTGTGTTTGGTTGTTCTAATGGTGATGATTTGGATGCCCTTCTAAAACCAGATCTGGTCACCCCAACCTTTGGAACAACTGGTGATCTACCTCCACTTCCTGACCTTTTGGTACCTGCATTTCCACTAGAAGGTTGACATGGAGTACCTGTTCTCTTTAATGCATCAGTAGACTCTGGCACTACTTTTTTTTTTCTTCCTGCTTTTTGTTTAGGTGGTTTTTCTCTAATTACTGTCTCATTCTTGCACCCTTTAGAATTGTGGCCCTGTTCATAACAGTTTTGACAAGTCATGGTAACTCCATGTTTAGAAACCTTTGTTGACCCAACCCTTGGCTCATGAGATGCTCTCTGTCTTTTTTTCTTTGGCCTTCCAGGCATTGTCTTTGGTTTAGGGGGTAGTGGCCTGTTTTGCTCAACCTTTGGCCAAAATTCCATCCCTGGCAATGGGTTTAAGTGATATTCATAAGCTTTCAAGTACATCTCCATTCTAAACCAGTATGACACATGATCTTCTGGAAGTTGATCACACTTAAATATAGCAGCAACTGCATGTACACAAGGTACACCACTCATCTCCCATAACCTACATGAGCATTGACTCTTTTCTAAGTCCACTGCATAAGCATGAGCATGACTTCTAATTTCAAATTGACTACCACCTGCATGTATAACTAAGAATTCACCTATTTGATTCTTAGTCCATTCTAATTTCTTCCTTATACTTGGTGTGATATCCATTCTATCAAGCTCCCATCTTGTAACACCTCGTCAAAAAGTAAATTTTTCGCGCCGAATTTAAACTTTTATAAACGATTTAACTTTTATTTCCAATTAGTATTTTTATAAAATACTTCCATTAGAAAACATTTTAAAATAATATAAATAAGATTTTATTTTATCTTATGACTGGACAAATAAAACACGGGTATTTTGTACTGTGGTTGGAGACCACAGTCCGTGCACTGGGGATCTGTGTTGGACAAAACCCAACTCCCTCCCCATTTTCACCTCATTTTCAACTCCACCCTCTCTCTCTCTACTTCCATTTCTCTCTCAATCTTCTCTCTAAAATACCCACTAATCACATAAAAACTACCACTAAACGACCTCCAATCTCGAAGCTCCTTTAGGGAAAAACGATCACCACGCAACGATCTACAACCCTATCTTTTTGGATTCTCCTCGCGCGGATTTGTAAGTTTCCGACAATTCTCGAAATCTCTCAAAACTTTGTTATTTTGCTTGTTTGCGGTTTAGATAAGCTTAAAATACTTAATTATGGGTTGGGTAAAAGAATCGAACACAACGGAGGCCGGAAAACTCGTTTTCGGCTCAAACTCCGGCGATCGGTCCGTTACGTCGCAGGGACCAAAAACAGTGCTGCGACGTCGCAGTCAACGTCGCAGCCAACGTCGCATAACCTACCACCGTCGCATATAGCGACGTAGCCCATAACGTCGCATTGACTTGCGAATGTCGCACATAGCGACGCAAGACCCTACGTCGCCTCTGACGTCGCAGCTGACGTCGCAGCTGACGTCGCATCTGACATCGCAGAACCTTAAAAACCTATGTTTTTTTCACTAAGTATTGGCAACCAAATTTTACCACTCGATTTTACCCGAAATTGGATTTCGAATGCGTTTTCTTTAAAGCAAAGTAGTAGAAATAAAAATTTTCCAAGCTAACCTGGCAGCTCGACCCCAGCCAGGGGCTCTGCCCCTTGGACCCCGCCAGGGGTTGCCACCCCTTAGACCCCGCTACCAGGGGCGCTGCCCCCGGACCCCCGTACACCATTCCCAGACTTCAACAACAAATGCATACATGAACAACTCGCTTAGACAAACTGATTTGTCTCATACTTATATAACCTCACGTGTTTAGGACACTAGAAGGTTACCATTCGGACGTCGCGCGTATCATCGTATCGCTAACAACTCACATGTGAGTTCATCACCCCACTCTTGTACTGTTTTTCCAACTGATTTCGGGGTGGGAATGCATACTTCTGTTTTACTACTTTCAACTGTTCAAACCTTTACAAACGTTTTACTATAGTTTATGGTAACGGTGCTAGACCGCGACAGCTACGAACCATTTGACCACACTTAGGGATATTAAGTATGACTGTGGCAGTAACACCTAGAATTATATTACATATGATATCTAGGGAATAAACGCCTCACTACATCAGTGACTTGCTAAGTACTAATAATGATTAGTGAACTTATGAACACCAACTATAGGCACCGACTTGCTAGTTAGCATTGACTACTCTTACGAACTAGCGGATGACTTTGACTAAGTACTGTAAGTACTTCCTTACAGTTAAGTGACGTGTTAACGTACTTGACTTTACCATTACTACGTACAAACTAGGTGACGTAGATACGTACCTAACAGGTGATTATGATTTTGCCCCTATACCTAGGTGACATTCCTACTTTTCGTAGTAAGATTTACTACTGTGAATTACGTAACAACTTGAGGTACTGTTGAGTGCCTGTAACACTTTACTAGCCTTGGGCTAAACTTACTTACGGCATGTCGTGTACTGCCAAAACGATTACTTGCATCTCCTACGGGAGAATAACGGACGCTGTCACTATATGTGAAGCAAAACGATGCCACGGTGGGTGGTACAAACACGATACCAATGTGATTGGTATTACGGATTTACAAACGAGCTCACGATACCACGGTAGGTGGTACAACTTATTTGTGAGCTGGATTGCTCACGATACCACGGTGGGTGGTACAACTTACTTACGAGCTGAATGCTCACACTCAGCAACGGACCGACGAACTATTACAGTCGGGGTCGTTGGCTCAGCATATGAATTTATGCTCTATCGAAGTTCTGCGGAACTGCACGGTTACTCCTACTCAGCATATGGATTATGCTTTACTTACTTTCAGCAACGGACCTGCGAACTATTACAGTAGGGGTCGTTGGCTCGATAACTTACTAATTTACTTAAACGTGGTCCTGCGGGACATAACTTAACATTTCCTCCGGGGGATACCTATTACTATCACTGTAGGTGATGCGAAACACTTACGAGTCGGAGACCCAGGGAAACAACGAGCTTTTGCTCACTTGACTGTAATTACAAACCGTACCACTATGACACGATCACAAAACAGATAACTTGATCACGTTGCCGGGGTGCAACCTTTCATGCCAGGTGGCATCGTGACCTATTAGTAACCATAGTACTAATACTTAAAATCGTACAAACTATCCGTACCGTATTTCCGGGGAGCAATACCGACCGTCTAAGGACTTTCTTGTTTGTTTGCTTTCGGCCAGTAGCACGACAGATAGTCACTTTACGCTACTCTCGTATACATATTGCCAGGTGGCAATATCTTACCTGATAACACACATGCTGGGGGTTGGTCCCCTTTACTTGACTAGAAACCTATTGATTAGGTTCACCTGCTTACCATAAATTACTTATAACTGCCTCGAGGGGTAACTGTTGTCATTTAAACTGCTAAACTTGATTGATATTTCTGAATGAAATATTTATTACTCGAACTACTTGTTTTTACAAATTACTTGTGAACTCACCAGCTTTCCAGCTGACCCTTTTAGTGTGCATTCTCAGGTACACCGCTGTAGTAGGATTGGCCTACATGATTCTAGCTCGAGTCGCATGTTTTCAACACTCAGGATATTTATTGTATTTACTTCAGTACTAGTAGAATGTAATATTACTTTTATGCGAACTCGCAACTTGTAAACACTTTAATTTCAGAAATGTATAACTATTTTCAAACGTCTCATTTAGAGTCGTTCATTATGTATCTTATGCTGTGATATTTAATTTGGTAACACCCGACCCGACCGCTTCCGCAAACCAAAATTTGAGGGTGTTACACATCTACTACTAATATCCCTGAGTGTTTCCATCCTTATCATGACAATTACCCTAATAGCCTCTAGCATGGTAATGATTGGTTTGTTTCTAACCCTAAGCAACACTGAATTCCAACATTCACTGAAACCATTCTCTACTGCCTCACATCCAGTATGCAACCAAAAAAATGCTCTAGACCAAGATTTGGGATTCCCATCCATTAAATATTTATAAGCATTAGGATTAGCATTGTTAACTTCTGCCATTACCTCCTCAAACTGATTCTCATGTGATGCCTTTGATGCTCTCCAAAACAAGTTCCGAAATGCTACTCCACTGTAAATCTTCCTGAAATTTTCATATATGTGCCTGGCACACTGCCTATGCTCTGCATCAGGCATTACTTCCTTTACAGCTTCAATCAAACCCTAACAATATACAAAAATCATAACATAAATCATAATCCATACAAATAGTTAAACAATAAGTTCAGGAATGTTCATACCTTGTGTTGATCAGACATTAGTGTCAAGTCATTTCCTGAAGGACTCTCCAAATCATGGCTTAGTAACCTTAAGAACTAGCTCCAATTGTCCTTATTTTCCACACTCACCACAGCCCAAGCTATTGGGTATATTTGGTTGTTTGCATCCCTACCAACAGCTGTAAGTAACTCCCCTCCAACTGTGCTCTTCAAAAAACACCCATCCAAAGCTACAATCTTCTTACAACCCATTAACCATCCATCTTTAAGAGCCTTCAAACAAACATAGACTCTATCAAAGTAAACCACATCATCAGGATTGACTGTTACACCTACTTGAAAAGTGGATCCCGGATTAGCTTGTACCAAAGCCTCACCATATGACCTTAGCATACCATAATGCTCCTCTAGTGTCTTTTCATACTCATTTAAAGCCCATTCTCTAGCCTTTTTACATTGGTGTCCTGAGACTGTGCACTTGTATTTTTTCATTACCATGTCAGCTAAGTCACACATCCTAATCTCCGGATTTATCCTAATCTTATCAGCAAAATGTTTTCCAATCCATTTGTAGTTGATTAAGGATCCAAATTTATAATTTTTAGCACAAGTATGTAGAGACTTCAATGACATAACCATGAATGATTCTTCTTTATCCATCCATTTAGCCATCAACCTCCACCTACAACCTGCTTTCCTACTGTTCCTTGTCATCCTCACATTTGGAAACCTTTTACACTTCCTCTGTTTTCCTTTGCTTAAATCTTTTATCCTTGGTGGCCTTGTACCACATCTAGCAATTATCTTCTTGTAACTGCTCCTTTCATACCAAATTGAATATCCATTTGCCAAAGCATAATAAGACAAGCAATCCTTCAACTGTTGTGGCCCTTCATATCTTTCACCAATCTATATATTTGCCACAAATAAATAATAGTTGAAAACAATAATTCATTACAAGTTAAGAGAACATGAAATTTGTATTAAATTATACCTTGGGTTCCTTAAATCTCCAGTGAGTGGCTGTGTCATGTATTGGATACTTGTCTACTGGAGGTTTTGGGACAGGCATAGGATCAGCTGGTACATCTTGATCAAACTTTGGTTTCAATGCATTCACCAACTCATTAATAAACTCTGCATGTTCACCAAACACTGCCTGTTGTATATCTTCCTCACCTTCAAAATTGGAAGTTGCCTTTCCTAGCTGTGGTAAATGTTTACTTCCTGGAATTTTAACCATTGGGTTACCTTTCCTTACCTCTGCCATTTCATCTTCACCTTCACTCAAATGGTCAAGTGAGGCTGCCTCATCACACGAATCATCATCAGTATACTGATTTTCATCGCTATCACTTTCAACAACACCTTCCACTGGAGGATTACTACTACATCCACCATGCTCTGTTTTTTTTTACAGGAGATTCACCTATTTTTTTCTCAACATATGTTACTTTACCAACTTCTATTATCACATTCTCTTCCATTGGTGGACCATCTCCATTTAAGTCTACTTCTACAACAGGTTCTTTACCTTTTTTACTACTATCATCACCTTTCTTACTACTAACATCAGTCAACACTTCCTTGTCATTTCTATCATCGGCAACTTCACTAATAGCCTCTTTATTGTTGCCAACATGCTCACCTAGGTCAATAGATAAATGATCCATATAGACATGCACTCTACCATAACTTTCAAGAATGTCAAAGAACATGTCAATGTCATCATCAGTTTCTAATATCATAATGTTTTCAATACCACTATCAGGTAGCATGTAATAGGCATTAGACATCGGTGAACCAGTTTCATGAACTATTAAGTCAGTAAAGTCAGAATGACTCATTCTACTAACTAACAATGACATTTCTTGACCTTCAACATACCTAAGTGGAAGGAAGAAAAAAGCCCCATCATAATGGAGTTGTATTGGAAATCCTTGGTATTCACCTTCCATTTCTGCAAAAAATATTAACAAAAACACAAAATTCTTAAGAATCCAAGTAAATCCAACTACATAAGATAAAGATATCGTATTTTTTGAAAAAAAAAATTAAAAAAAATAACAAAAAACCCTAATTTTAGATATGATATTAGCATTTTCAGAGTACAGATGTAGCGAAAGAAGGAGAAATAAACCTGCTACAGCTTCTGATTACCAAAACGAGCTTAAATAGACCCTCAATTTCGATTATCTTGAGCTATGAAACAGAGTCATTTGTGTGTACAAAAGTTGGGAACGAAAGTGTTATGGTGTAATGTGTTTAAATGCTGCATGTATTGTTTGACCTATTTAATAACCCTTTTTATTTAAGACACTTAAATAAATAAAAAAACGTGGATTATTAATTATGATGTGTAATGCCACGTGGGGTCAAATATTGAAAGAGTCAACCAGTTACCGGTTAACGTCTAAGCCAGTCAAAAAGTACATCAAAATAACGATTTTACAAGTTGAGTGCATTAAATTTGAGTTTTGTAAGTTGGGTACACACAATAGAGATTTGGGCAAAGTTTGATACATTCCCAGACACTAATCCCAAGATAAAATCAACAGCAAATTAGAAACTCGGATCAACCATTATGTTTGTACAAAATTATGACATGTTACCCGATTTACTGGATTTGTAACACATGTGTTACTGGTTTAGTACCACATGTGTTAATGATTTAGTACCACATGTGTTACTGATTTAGTACCACATGTGTTACCAAACTAATATAATTAAATAACAGTCTGAAACTATACAACGGCTTTAACTTGAAATTAAATACATAAGCACTTCGATAAAAAACATCAACTTAGGGATGTACAAAAGATACTGTACTTTTATAATCTTCTCAACCATCAACTTAGGAATACCCATTGTATTCGCAAAAAGCGTGAGGAATTTTAACTTGAAGCAAAAACTGGCATCTTTAACTTTTATAATCTTCTCAACCATTTCCTTCGCACAGATGTACCCATTCAGAAACTATGGACATTCATTCAAAAACTGTACCATACACGGATCATCACGGTTGACATTCGATAGTTCCATTATATTTGTTCCACCATTGGGTATTCCGAAAACATCATGTACAGCGTCGGGTGTAACTTTGATGCACGAATTGCCAAATCTTATTTCTATGGCCTCGGGGTCGAAATGATCAACCACAAAATACCCAAGTTGACCTGCCAAAATAGAATCAAATAGTTGTAAAAAGTAAATAAACTAAATATAAATGTAAAATAAGTAATCAATAACACGTGTCATCTCACCAGTAACACATGTGTTAGTGAGAAGTAATACATGTGTTAGTGATATAAAAATAATCATATAAAAACAGGAAAGCATGAAAATTACCTGGAAGAACACTTATGGGGAGGTCGATGAAAGCACCAAACCCAATGTCCCTCAGACATTCTTTCTGGTCATACGGCAACTTGCTCCAAGCCTCAAACAGAGGTTTCAGTGTAGTCCGGACCCTAATCGAGACAACCTTGGCAGTTTCCTCCCCTTCATCTTCTTTAACAGCCTTATCGTCCTCCTCCTTAACTCGCAATTTGCGCTTCACAACAGCTTTTTTACCAGGCTCACCCACAACTGTATCTTTTTTCCCAGCAGTCTTCTTTCCTTCGTCTTCCAAAATCATCATCTTTCGGCTATTTCTTGTTATCTTTTTTTTTTTTTTTCAGTTTTATTCGCCTTATCATCTGCAGCCCTTTCTTTCTTTGCTGCCGCATCCTTCTTCTGTTTAATCTCAGCTTCAAGAGCAGCCATCTTCCTATTATACTCCTCATCAGCATTTCTTTTCTTCTCATCAGCTTCTTTCTTTTTCCTAAGCTCTTCTTCCGCTTGCATTTTCTTCTTCTGTACAAGTTCAGCTTCAAGAACAGCCATCCTTATATTATACTGCTCATCCACAGCTTTCTTCTTAGCTGCCTCCTCTTCAGCCTCCTTTTCTCTCTTCTGCGCCTCATCATGCTTAGTCTGTTTCGATCCTTCATTAAATTTCCTTTTCTTTACCTGCTTCTCATGCTCATTAACTGTTTCAAGATCTTTGTCACTACCTTCAACCAGATTTTTTTCTTAACTTGTTGCCTTTGTAATTACACGAGCAACACTTGATTTAGTGAGCCCAACCTTTGATGGAGCATCACTTTTGGAATCAGGCTTGGGGCGCAGCTTTAGAAGCTTTAGCTTCACGAGCCATTTTTATTGCTTCTCTTATTTGTTGATTTATAAACTCGGCAATAGTTAGATTAGATGCAGGAGGGTTATTTCCTGACAAATAAAATAAAATAATAATGTGTAAAATTAAAAAATGGACAAATAAGCACACATGATACTCATACCCTACAAAAATATAACAACAAGATCTTTACGCTCAATGTATAGTACCTAAATATCACATAAAAATACATTCAATAATGAATGACATTTACATCAATATAAACGTCAAAACTATCAAAAATAATATGTTACTCTATTATATCGACATAGACAAACATACATAACACTTGTGTAAATTCAAACCACAACAAACTTCAAACACTTACACAACATATATTCAAAGCTAAACAGAACTTACACTTGTGTTACCAACAAACCTAAATTCAAACCAAACACAAATACACATTCAATACAGCAACAAAATCATAAAAATACAAACTAAACAGAAGTATCACTTGTGTAAATACAAACCATAGCATTCTTACCCATTTACAGCCCAGTGTAAACAGAAGTAACATTTGTGTTACCAAAACCCTAATTTAAACCCAAGCACATTTACACATATAGCATGCAAACACAACATCAAAACGCAAATATTAACATATCAAACGCAAATATTAACATATTAAACGCAAAAAGCATAAAAAATAAAAAATAAAAATCGAAAAACTAACGCAATGGTACTGCTCTGATTGGTTGAGCTTCAATCGAACTTGAAGAGGTTCTTCATGCCACAATCTCATCATAAATATCCATTTACAAGTTACTCCGATTACATAAATACGTGCTATTTCGATTTTGAACGATTTTGATAACTAGGGTTTCTCAAAAACGACTTTTCAGTAAAAATGGCACCGATAGAAAGTTTAATCGAAGGATCTAGATGAGTAAAACGATGATTTTAGCTAAAAACATCGATGATTTGTTGATTATTTTGAAAGGATTTGGATTTCTAGGGTTTTGGGTAATAGAATCGCCAGAGAGAAGTTAGAGGGGAGAGGATGAAAAATGAGATTTTTTTTTTTGTTTTTTTGAAATAAAGTGAAAAAAATAATAATTAATGGGATGGTTAAATGACAATTTTACCCCTCTGCCCAAAATCTAATTTAATTTAATTTTTTTAATTAAAAAAATGAGGTATTAATATAGACCATTGATTTGATAAATCTGATGGCTTAGATTGATTCCCCAATTCTCACTTCAAATGGGTGTACTTATTTTAACCCTACTCTATAAATAAATATATCTATATATCTATATATCTATATATACTATTATAAAGCATTTAGACGTTTTGCTTAATGTCTTACAAAAAGTAAGATCGGAAATGACTTTCATGCCCCTCAAATATTTTCTGCACATTCCATAATCCATAAGATTTCTAAATATACAAAATCGATTTTCAACTAATTTACAAATACATGAACACTATAATACTATATGTAATTTTAGATATTAGAAAAGAAGATGCCATGTAAATTGATTCATCTAGAATAACAAATAACCTAAATCGATAAACATTCACCTGCTTATAATTACCCGCCGCTTTGCGCGGGTTACTTACTAGTTAATATGTATATGTATATTATTGTTATTATTTATTTTAATAGAAGTAAAACATAGTGAAAGACAATAGTTAAGTCGTTAACTGACACTAACACAAAGACTTAATTTTGTATTACATTATAATAAATGTATGTTTGATTTTCTTACTTGGAAGAGTTTCACACAACTCGTAAGAGTCGAGATCATTTAAGATTTAGGGTTCGAGTCACCGCATTTTTTGAATATTTTAATGAACTCGTAAGAGTCGACTCGTGACCAGTAAGAGTTTAACAATTATGATCAAGATAACTAATAACTTAATTAAGAAATGTAATTTCTGATTCTACAATATTTTCGTAAGATCTCAACTTTGATTATATGGTATTATAATAATATTTTAATTGGATCTTACTTGACTTAAACAAGTATTATCAAGCTCATGCGTAACGTCGGGTTTTTTTAAACTAATAACGTCAAATACTTACGATCCTTAAAAAAATATAACACGTTCAAAATGAAATTAACATTGAACTTATATACTCACATTGGAACTTTTTACATTAAATTATTCACTAAAGAACTACTACCTCCATCCCATTATAAGAGTCCACTTTTGTCTTTTTGAAGTCTTTTCTATTCAACTTTGACTTTAAATATTTTTGTTTGTGTTATATAAGACCTAATAAAAATTATATCAATGAAATACAGTTAAAACTCAATCCATTTATATATTTTGCATTGAGTATTATATAACACAAATAAAAATATTTAAGGTCAAAGTTGTAAAAGAAAGATTTTCAAAAATCAAAATTGGACACTTATAATAGGACGGAGGGAGTACTACAATATAAGTATATAAGTAATGAGTAATATTTTGTAAACTATAGTTAGGTTTTATGACATAAATTTGTAACTTGCTATATTTGCCACTCAATTTCTTTTATATGTGATATAATATATATTCAAAATGTATGCTAATTCACGACTTCATGTAAATCGTGTTGATTAAAATAATACTATGATTTATAAAATATAAAATTTAGAAACAAAAAACCATACATCTTACCATCGTTATATAAGTTGCAAAGGTTAGATGACATATAGTATTTTTATAATACGGCAAATGTTAATATATTATACGTAAGTATTTTAAGTAAATAAACCCTAACTCTTAGCTTGATTTTGGTTTTTCATAACTAACTACACCTCATTGATATTAATTGGACTTTGATGAGTAGAAAACCAAAAATATATTTAAATTTTGTTATATGAAAAGGCTAAGAGTGCGGTTGACTTGTACAATCTTTTCTATGGAATTGAAAAATTGAAAAAGAAATGAAATTCAAGGAAATGATATATCCAAAACATTTAAATTTGTAAACTTAAAGAAATTGGCATTTAAATTCAAATATCATTCTTTGAAAGAAGAAATAAAAAACAAGGGTACAAGCGACACTTTGGTGACCCCCCACCGACCGGGCGCACAACTCACAGTTAAAGGAACACGAGGATGACGGGGATTGAACACGTGACATCTACCTTTACGTTGCATGTTCTCCACCACTAGGCTACTATCGCGGGGATTCTTTGCATACATACACACATGCATCATACATTTACATGTCATAAATGTGTATATAATTTGAGAATATTTGGCACCTACATAACTATATATAATTGTTTTACATATATATTTACGTATACTTTGTTAAATATCTTCTGTTTCAATAGACCAAAAAATAGCTAGCTAACACTAAACAATATTGTGCATTTTATTGGCATGTTTGAATTTATAAGCTTTAACGTATCTTTTATGATTACTGAAAGATTATAAGGTATTACAAACAGAAACATATAAAATAAAATGAAAAAGTAGGTAAAGAATAAGAATAGTTTTTGAAATCTATGAGGTTAGAAGCTACATTTATTTAAAAAGTTTAAGGGAGGTCGGAGAAAATTTTTATAATCATCTCTGTCGTATCTATCTACCGTTTGATTATACGGAAAAAGCCTAATCGAATGGTCCACATTTCTTTATGGATTTCCTTGCAATATTATAAATAGATTATTTGGATGAAATGGTAGAAAGAAAAGTCATTTTTCATAACATAAATAAATTGATTCATATATCTTGGAAAAACAAAATTACACGGGGCATCCGTGTGGTTTGTCCAAAAATACACGTGTCATCCCTAGCACTTTTTTTTACACTAGTCATCCCTATGGTTACTACATCTTGCACCGGTAGTCCTTCTCGCTAACGGCCATTTGCCATGTCTGTTAAAATGAGTCATGTGCACAACATGTGAGTGTACAATAGTCATTTCAGTCATTTAAGGGACTACAAGTGTAATTTTGCAAATCATAGGGACCATCAGTGTAATTTTTAAATTTTCTAAGTCTTTATTATTTAACATATACTAATCAAACTCAAAGTTTCATCCTTGTTGTTCGGAACTTTCAGGTTCTTACTTCATTGTGAAGCTTCATTATAACAAATCATATTATATAGAGAAAATTGTCGGGATCATCCCTGTATTTGTCCAAAAAATTATGTTTCATCCCTTATTTCAGGAAATGTCACTAGGCCTCCCTGTATTCGTTATTTTACATCACCAATCATCCCTTAGCTTAACAACCTTAACCTTTTCCGTTAAATGCAGGGATCGTTGAAAGGGGTGTTGTTATTCGCGAGTTTGGAAATACATGGTTCCTAATTAAGGTTTTAGTTAAGAAAAAAGTAGGCGGTTTTTCATTCAATAGTTAGATCGGAGTTTGTACAAAATTAGATCTACTTTTTGAGGTCAACGGTTAGATAGGATTAATGATGAGGTCAAGTGGTGGCGGTGCCGGTGGAGGTGACAGTTTTCAGTTTCCGGTTAGGCTATTTGCAGATTCCGGCGAGGTGATTTGTAGATTCCGGTGAGGATCCGAGTTCCAATTGGTGTTTTTTGTTTTTGGATTTGAGTTCCAATATGTTGTTTGGATTTCGTATTTCAGATTTAAGAAACGTGTTTCTAAGCTTTAGACGTTGTTTATTTGTTATGGTGATGACATGATACATTTGCTGTTGTAAGTATATGATGACGATGAACTAATACGACGTTATTATCGATATTCTTAGTAATGTTGATGAGTTGAAAGTCTGATAATATTGGTTAGTTTTTTTTTTAATTGAATTAAGAAAAACTAAAAATAATTATAAAACAAAAGGGAAATTGAAAAATAGTAAGAGGAGGGTATCTTAGTCATTCTACACTAAATTACATGTGATCAAATTTAACGGATGAAACTAACGGAGTTAGGCTACGGGATGATTGGTGATGCAAAATAACGAATACAGAGATGCCTAATGACATTTCTTGAAATAAGGGATGAAACATAATTTTTTGGACAAACACAAGGAAGATCCTGACAATTTTCTCTATTATATATATTAAATCCTATACCTAAATATTTATACATATGTAAGACATCATATCAGAATCTCAAGTGGTGTTTCAACTTCAACATCTACGTAACCAATTTCAAACGTAATTTCAGAAATTAAGGACCGCAATCCCTAGATCTTCATATAATGAAAAAAGAAATCGAAATCAATGGGCTAAAATCCAAGCCTACAAATCACCCTTTTCGGGTTCAACAACCACTTCTACCATTATTGTTCGGCAATGGAACATTTCTTGCGACGAAGCGGATTTCGGCAAATGCAACCTTCGGCAGTGATGGTGCCCTTGATCACCGACAGCGATGGAGGATCGAAAGGAAGAACGTGTTAGGATTTCAAATGGAAGTAGTTGTAGGATTCTGGTGAGTTGTATTTTTGTCGGAGATCAAGACTTGGGGTAGAGGTTTCTGCATCTTGCTCAAGTAAAGAAATAGTGGTGGCCGGAGTTCAAGTGATGTCAGGATTTCGAGTTTCAGGTGATGGCCGATGGCTGGGGTTTGATGGAGATCCAAGTTTAACCGACGCTAAATGAGATGAGGGGTAGTGATTTTATTTAGTTCATGCAATAATATAATAATAATAATAATAATAATAATAATATTAATAATAATAATAATAATAATAATAATAATAATAATAATAATAATAATAATAATAATAATAATAATAATAATAATAATAATAATAATAATAATAATACAGATAAAATGATTACAAGAAATAAATTAAAAATGGGGTTAAAGCTATAAATTAGCAACATACTTACCTTTTTGTATCAAAGTGAGTAACGTACCCATTTTATTATCAATGTGAGTAACCAACTCTTAAGTTTTGTTCCAATGTTAGTAACATGGTACTTTAGTCGCCGTTTAATTATCATCATTGCTTACATTTCACTGACATGTATACTTTTTAATTACATGACATGACATGACACATTAGATATATTTAGTGTACTTAAACTTTATTTCTTGATGAAATTTATTTAGAACACTAATTTTATAAGTTGAATTCAACAAAAAGATCGGTTGTGGAAAAAATTAGGGTAACAAACATCAAAAAATAAAGTTTAAGTGCACCAAATATATCTAACGTGTTATGACAAGTCATTAAAAGTATACAAGTCAGCGACATATGAGCAACTGTGATAATTAAACTGTGAGTAAAGTACCATGTTACTAACATTGTAACAAAACTTAAAAGTTGGTTACTCACATTGGTAATAAAATGGGTACGTTACTCACCTTGGTACAAAAAGTAAGTACGTTGCTAATTTATAGATTCAACCCTTAAAAAATGTTAAAGAAAATATAAAGAATCAAAAACAAATTAATAAAATGAAAATAATAGTTATACATATAGTCCTCATGGTTTATGAAATTACACTTGTAGTCCCCCAATTACCGAAATGATAATTTTACCCTCACATGTTGTGCATGTGACTCATATTAAAAGACATGGCAAATGGTCGTTAGCGACAAAGACTACCAATATGCATCAACCACATGGATGAAGAGTGTAACAAATAGTGCTTGGGAGGACGAGTGTATTTTTGGACCAACTACATACACGCCCCGTGGTTGGTCCCTAACTCTTTGATAGAGGCTTCTTGGTCTTGGCGTAGGAGCATTCAAGGAGGTAGGGAATCCATAGAGCTAGAGTCGCTATCAAATAGTATTTGTAATGTTCATTTAGAGGTTGGTCCCGATTATTAGAGATAGAATCTTCATCCTTCAGGTTTCTTCTCGGTTGCAAGTATGAGAAGAATAATTGATAGTAAGTATCTCTCTATAACCACACCAGATACTTCTTGGAAAAGCTTAGTGCCTCAAAAGGTAAACATATTTTTTTGGAGACTTACTTGGAATCGTCTCCCTTCTAAAGTAGACCTGGATAATAAAGGAATTGATCTTGGTTCTTTTCTATGTGCGGCTTGTCAAATGGATCTAGAAGATACATAGCATGTTTTCTTTAAATTTCCAATGGCTCGTTCTCTTTGGAGGGAGGTTCTAAAGTGGTGGAAATGTGAGAATTTAAGCATTGAATCAATTCATAATTGAAACGCCCTGAAAACGTGAACATTTTTTTTTACACTACAACACTCTAAACGTTGTCCCATAACTACTACATATGTATATTTGGTCCCTACATAATTTAAACGTTCAAACTGTAACTTAAAACAAAAGTCACCATAAAACCACAAGTACCCGTCGGGTAACCATGCCCAAAACACAACTCTCGGACCAGAACCAATTTTATGTTACCCGGTCCACTTACCCGCCGGATTACCCGCCGGATACCTGCTTACCTGCCGGGTAGGGATGTTACCTGCCGGGTAACACCCTATTCCAGCAGACCTCAGCCCTGTTCAAAACTCTGCACATTTTAATACAAAAATACGAATTTCAAACGCGCATAACTTTTAACTCGTTTAGAGTTAGACTCTGCAATTTTGCAGGCACCTCTACTATGCCAAAATGAAACTTTCTCTTTTTATACCTTTTCAAAATACATGTTTAATCAAAATCTGGACTACAATCCATTTTTGGACCATTTCGGCACTTTTTCTTGACATGTCAAAACACAACCCACTGGGTTTCTAATCTTCACACTTTACCAACACTTTCTAACATACTTTTAACACTTAAGCCAATATCAATAAGTGTCATACTTATACCATGGCTTGTTTTGACGCTTTGACCCAATTAATGTCCATTTGGACACTTCCGACCCGTTTCTCATTTCAAGAATACTTTGACTCTTTCACTTACATCTTTCACTCACACACTTGACCATTTCAACATAATTGACTATATGTTAACATTAAAGTCAACCAAAACTTTACTTTCAACACTTTACCCTATTCCATTTCTTTACCATTTATGATACATACCTTACTACTCATCATTTCTTTCCTTTTTCCACTTTGACTTTGTTAGGTCAAAGGCATACATCATAAATCTTTAACCACTTTACACTTTAACTAATTCGTGTCATAAAACTCATTTTGGGCGATTTACACAATGGCTAATCATAACGATAATTTAAAAGAATAAGAAGCTTATCTAACCATAAAGCAAGCTCCTTATCCACGTTATCTTCTTGCAACCAACATCTATTCCTGCTATTCATTTGGTTCAACCGAACCAAGCACCTATAACATAAAACACTGAACGGGGTAAGCATAAAGCTTAGTGAGTACATAAGCAATTAAATGACTAATTCACAAAACTAATCAACATATAGAAATATCAATAATACATATTTGCATAACCAATAATACTGATCAATCATGGAACCAAATCTTAATCTGCTCAAATCTGCTTTCATCTTTCTGCTAGGCACCTGTGCTGCAACATCTGATTATCTAATTACAATGGTAGCTAAATTGAATTAGCTACTCTAATTACACTACCTAACATAAGCCAGCTAGTCTAATCGCATTAGCTAACATGAGTTAGCTAATCTAATCACAATAGCTAACCTTGGTTAGCTATTCTAATCGCTGCAACAGCTAACATAAGTTAGCAAATCTGATCATCTGTTATCACTGAACAACTACTTTTAACTTCTTTCAACGAATCATCACATGTTTCCATACTAATCAATAATTTACTAATCAATCTGATTAACAACTAACACAATGATTAACAACAATCATTAAAATAAAGTATAACTAATCACTTTCATTAATTATGTGAACCTCTTGCACTTATGCAATCCGGGACACACAATCAATACTCATTTAATCCATATGTCACTCACCTTTGCCTCTCAAGAAATGAATCACTTTATCACTTGATTATGAAATCACTTCTTTGAACACCTATCATAGAACACATACATATAACTTCTTTATGAAACGCCCATCAAATTATATATATATATATATATATATATATATATAGCATAGTTAGGTCCCATTACTTCTTCATATTACGATTACATTATCTCACTTAATTATTTTAATACATTTCTCTTAAGTTTTTACAATAACCTGGATACCAAGTTTTCACATGCGAACGCGATCCCAGGTAAAACAAGCCGGATCGCGTTTCTATGTTCAAAAACATTCTGTAACGAAAATACACTGACGAACGTGATCCCAGAACATTAGCCGGATCGCGTTTGCTAGTTCAAAACCAATTGTGATGATTTTTCAAAGAGGAACGCGATCCCGGTCTCCTAGCCGGATCGCGTTCACTAGTTCATTTTCAGTTCAGACCTTAACTCAGATTTTAACGAACTTCAATTGTGCATAACTCGTAAACCGTGAAGAATTAAGTTCTCAAACTTTGCAGATACATTCAAATGACCAAAAAAAGGTTTCCCTTTTGTACTTTTTCATTTTTCACAAAAATACAACATTTGGGCATATAACTCATTTTTGCTCATTTTTGGCACTTTTAGTGAACAACTCAAAATACAATCCCCTCAATTGCAGCTTTTAGACTCTTTACTACTTTTCTAAAATACTCAAACAAACTTGAAGCAATTTACCAAAATTTCATAACCTCGATCAAACTCGTTATACACATATGGGTCAATAGTGACCCATTTTGACACCTAAGATCCATTTAACATTTTACAGCATAATAACACTTCTATTCCATCTTCAATACATAATTTACACCAGTTGTTGACTTTTAAAGTCAACTATTACAAAACATATTACTACCCATTTCTTCAAGTATTTCAAAAGAAAGTGTTGGGGCGTATTACACAAGATGATACAAAACGATAATCCAAAAGAGGGTGAGCTTGCTACTTACTAACATGCAAGCTAATCCACGCTATTCCTTTTTAACTTCCTTATCCTTCCTTTGCGAGCTATTACCTATAATACAATTAAATGATACGGATTAAGCATAAAATGCCTAGTGAATACATAGGTAATCAATTAAGCAATACAGTCACACATAAAATTCTTAGTCTAACAAACAATGAGCTTGAGTAGAGATAGATACCACTTGGATCCGCGGTCCATGAGATACAATTGTGCTTAGCACATATTCCGTATTAGTTATTATTTCGTAACAATTAGCCTCTACTCTATTGCTCAATCACATAATCACAATAATTTGATACAATAACACCAAGTGAAATCATACACAAAACAATAATCATATCATGATTATGTGAAGTCTCTTGCTTGTAAGCAATTCGAAATCACATAATCTTCACTTAATTGATTCTCCATGTACTCACCTTATGATTTGAAGATTTCAAGCAACCAAGATACAAGTATATTCCAAACCTTTAATCACCTATTCATAATTCATAATGATACATTTAGATTCTAAAATTCATAGCAACTAATTAGTGAATCATAATTCCTTTGATTTCTTATTAACTTCTTGTTTACATTACTTATTACTACTTATTCGTGGTTATATGAGTTCAACTAACCTTACTTTAGGTTAATAAACTCAATTCACCTGATATTATTAAAGTTTCATGATTTCTTTAAAGATATCAATGGTGATTTCACCATTTCCATGTATTAATTTGATCTCTAACCGTGATAATCATCTTAAGAGACATTATCTTAACCAATTTCATGCCCTAATTCGTATTATAACTCATCAATTTCATAAGCCCACTAAAACCCACCAATTACTCAAACCCTAGGTTAGGGTTTCATGAAGAAATACTTACAAATAGATAGAGATGATGATAGAGATGAAGAATCAATGATTTCTAGAGCTTGAATCAAGGTGGAAATTGAAAGATTGATAAAGATGAAGATGATGATCACGATTTTGGTTCCTCTGGATTTGAAATTCTGGAATAGTTTGGAAAGCATCAGGAAATAACCACGTATCTGTATATATAAATTTTAATTCTTTTATTTCACACAGTCTGGAACTGAGAAATCCATTTACGTTTTCTATTATATCTTATTATTTCAATAATAATATTTCATAAGATGTATATTTCTGGGTACACTAAAATAATACCTCGAATATTGGGGTGTTACACTTTAGCAACTACTAATCATCATAATCAACTAATCAAATCATTAACCCATCATCCATTTGGGTTTATTAAACTAAAATTTCAATTAACTAATCATTCTTTCATCATTACTATCATACTATAACAATTCTTTTAACTACTAATCATTTGAATTATTACTAACTCATAAAATCATGATCACTTTTTATTAAACTAGTCAATTTCATCTTTCATGTTCATAATCAATCTTTAACTCAACATCTCATAATCAACTTACCACTTTAATTACTTGCTCCACATCATAATCATACTCTATTAACACTTCTAATTACACTTTTAAGCTTATTTCTTGAATTCACAAGAATTTAGCAAAACCCATGAATTCACTCAAGAACACTAATCATGATTTAATCACTTTCACCATGTAATATGGTTACTAATGATCTCAATAACACTAATCAACATCAAACTAAACAATTACTAATCTCAATTTTAGATTAAAACTCACTAATCAACTAAAACTCATAAAAACCCATTTTCTACATTAAATTCATGGAAACTATCACTTACAAGAATTGAAGGAGATGATGAAGATGATTAATTGGAACTTATGAGCTTCAATCAAAGATTAATTTGATGATGATGAAAGTCCCTGTGTTTTTCTTCTTTTTTTTCGCGATCTCTCTCTCTTTCTGGAATGTTTATAAGATGTGTATGATACGTACATATGTGTAGGGATAGATATATATATATGTGTTAATTTATTCCCCGTAATTATTATTGTCTGGAACTTTAAAACCGGCTTACAATTATTATTATTTTACTCCACTAAAATAATAATAATTTAAAACCATATTTCTTATAATACTTTAAATTTTGGGGTGTTACAAGTCTCCCCCACTTATTCTGTTCGTGTCCTCACGAAACATTCCTGGTGTACTGCAGGATAGTATACCATCATCCATTCTTCAGGTTCCCAAGTAAACTCAGAACCTTTTCTATGTTGCCACTGAACTTTGACAATAGAAACCGTTTTATTTCTTAATTGTTTAACTTTTTGATCAAGAATCTGAACGGGTTCTTCTATGTAATTCAATTTCTCATTGGATTTCGGGAAGAGGTTGATTTGACGTAAAAAGTCACGTTTTTGCATACATAATTCCCACCTTTTTAGCCCCAAAATGGATGAAAACATTCAATATCAATACTTTTTCACCATAATTCATTACTAAGGCTAAAAATACGGCGTTGCTTCAAAAATCAAGTAAAATGGCCAAATAACGTACAAAATAGAGCACAAACGATACGTTCACATTCTACGAGCACTTTTAAAGAATAATACCTTGAAATTATTCTTTGATTATCTCATTATGATCTTCAGGTAATTACGATCTCGTGGATATAAAGAACGCTGAAAACGGAGCTAGAACAAAGAAGATATGGCCAAACGAAGTTCGACCAGTGCACAAGACTTACGATCCAGCACACAAGACCACGAACCAAGGGAATACAACCCCACAGGGGCCGTATACACCCCCTAGAGGGCCGTATACCCCCCTTATGGGGCCGTATACCCCCTCTTTGGGGCCGTATACCCCCCTGTAGGGGTGGTATACCCCCTCTACGCTGCCGGATTCGCCCCGTTTGCTACCGAATACGCCCTATTTAGGGTGGTATACCCCCTTTACGGTGTCGAATTCTATAGCTAGGGGGTGTATTTCAGTGTTAAATTAGAGCAAGGGTGCTGTGTGTAACTTCGTATCTTGGAAGCCTATAAATAGAGGCTTAACCTCCTCATTTCTCATCATCCATTCACACCATCACCTCACACCATTTTCCACACTCAATCCATCTCTCTCACACACTTTCTATCTCTAGAATAGTAGTAGCTTTCTCTCTCTAACACTTCTCTAAGGAGTTAGAGGAGAAATAGTAGGTTAGTGCTAGGTTAGTAGTCAGTTAGTTCTTGGTTAATACTTAACCAAGACTAACGGAGGGGTAATATTGTAATATTGTTGAAGATACTTGGAGGGGTTATTATTGTAATATTGTAAAAGATATTCGGAAGTTCCGCTCGTTGTAATCTCTCGGCATATATTCAAACTACGCATTATCTACGGTTATCTCTTTCCTTATCTATTATAATGATGATCGCTATTGTTATTATGCTAGATTTTGGATTACTTGCCATGATTAGTGAGTAGTTATATTGTGTGTTTGTTGTGATGTAGTTAGTCGTTAATTGGGATGATGTCATTATGAAACAACGAAGGTAACGTTAAACGACTTTCATTTGTATAGCGCCGGAAACATCACGAATGTGTGGAGTACGGAACGTGGAAGCTATGAAAGTCGTGGGCACAATCCGTTGTGGAATAATTTTATAAATGAAAACCCGGTGCTTTGATTACATGTTTCATCTATGAATTTAAACCGCATTTTCAACTAATGCCTTTCCGCCAATAAACGTGGTTAAAACCTTTTGATAAGACATCATATCAGGGGTAATTAATAACTGTGTTCAAATAACATTGTCTGGTTTTAAGTTGTGGAACTACTAACCAAGTATTGTACACCGTGATTAAACTACAACTTAATTATATATGTTAAATGGCATGGTCTGGTTTCAAAGCCGTTGAATTACTAACCAAGTATTGTACACTGTGAATAAACTAGGGATTTATTGGTTAATTTTAAGTGAGGGCTGGTTTAAATCATAAATGGAGAATCTTTGATCTAAAATACAAACTTAGCTTATATGATCCAGAAAGGAATTCGAGGAATCATCTAGTATTCCAAATTCGTCTATCACCCCTGGATTCCAAAACCATTGATGGAACGTAATCAAACACCAACCAAGTCTTAAACCTAAATGTTTTATTCAATTAAGTATCACTGTGGTGTTAAGAAAGGTCGGACAGTTAGTGGGTCTGTTACTCTATTCATGCACCCAGGAATTTTCATATTCCAAGAAGGGTCACTGTTCCGTAACAGGGCAGTGTTGAGAGTTGAGCAGCCTCCTCCGATCAGAATCACGATAGCCTAGTTACTCAGTGACATACTGATTGAGCAATCAATCAGTAGGGTACTAGTGCTTACACCACAAATACTTGAAACAAATAAAATACAAATCTTTAGAAAGACGTTTTCATAACTTAAACTAAAACATCATCCCAATGTAAGGCTAATGAAGTCACAACAAACACCCCCTCTATCCTGACTGCTATCCCTTATTATATTTTATTGCTTAGTATTAATTAGTAGTATAAATTAGAAAACAAAACAAAAACAAACTCCCAACCATTTTTAAACTCCATCACTAGCTAGAAACGAACATCCTGATTACTCTGTTTCACAATACCGTTGATTTTAAAGAACGACCCTAGGTCATACTTGTTGCTATGCACCTCTAGGTCACGTGGCACTAGTATACTTAGGCCCCAGCTCTATAAATATTAAAACTTACCCGATCCGCGTCTCGACGGCTGGAGCAACGACCGGAGTGAAATCCGACCGACCGCTCGGGCGCGATCAAGTTTTTGGCGCCGCTGCCGGGGAATCAACTGTAAGACTCAGAGGTGTCATAATGAACTTTCTTGCTAGTGAACCCTTAGGATGGTTTTCCCTTCTTAAACCCCTAAAAATTCTTTCAATCCTTCCTTTCCCCAATCCAAAATCATATGTCCTACCCATCCAACGAGAGAAGCGTTCATCTTCCCACAATCCTACAACGACCGCACGCATCACTCTCGCCGAATACAACAAACCCTCGATAGAAGTTCGCGGAGGACCCATACGATACACGGAGATTGAAGGCGCATCATTCGAACTCAAGCACGACGTAGTGCAGCTGATCCTGAATCACTGCCAATTCAACGGACAACCGAACGATGACCCCTACTCCCACCTAAACAAATTCTTCACCCTATCCGACTCTTTCAAGCAAAATAGGGTTGAGCAAGATATAGTCTGCCTATATCTGTTCCCCTACTCTCTTTCCCTTTACGAACAGACTTGGTTCGAGGAATTAGAGACCAACTCTATCTCCTCATGGGCGGAAATGGAAACTAAGTTCTTAACAAAGTACTTTCCCCCATCCAAACGAATCAAGTTAAAGAAAGACATCTTGAACTTCCGACAGTTTGATGATGAATTGAAACGCCCATAAATTTTTTTATTTATTTTTTTATTTTTTTCAGCGGAATAATGATACTCAAAATTTGATTTCATTTGGTCCCATATAAATTCAAATCACAATTTGTTAAAAAGAGGTTCCTAAAGTCATAACATAAAAAGAGGTCTCTAAAGTTCACTTAAACACTTGTGCATTTTTAAATTTTACACAAACTATTCACACTAACGCGATCCAGAAACAAACCTTGGGATCGCGTTCATATGTTCCAAAACGTTCTGTGACAAAATTACACTGACGAACGCGATCCTGACACCTTAGCTGGATCGCGTTTGTTAGTTCAACACCGAAGTTGGTGATTTTTCAAAGAGGAACGCGATCCTGGGAATACCTAGCCGGATCGCGTTCACTAGTTAAATTCCAGATCAGACCTTAATCCAAATTTTGACGAAATTCAAATGTACATAACTCATAAACCGTAAGGAATTAGATTATGAAACTTTGCAGATATCTTCAAATAGTCAAAACCAAGGTTTCCCTTCTCGTACTTTTTAAATTTTCACAAAAACGCAACAATTGAGCGTATGAATCATTTTCGCCCATTTTTGACATTTTTGGTGAACAACTCAAAACATAATCCATACATTTGCAGCTATTGCGCTTTTCACCACTTTTCCAAAATACCCAAACAAACTTAAAGCAACTAACCAAGATTCTATAACCATGGTAATACTCGTTTTTACACACATGGATCGTTATTGACCCATTTTGACACTTATGACCCGTTTACTGTTTAACAACATAATAAGCCTTCTATTCCACTTTCAATACATAATTTACATCAGTGGTTGACTTTCGTTGTCAACTAATATCCAAAACCCCATATTACATATTTCTAATGTATTTCAAAACAACTTGGGCGTATTACACAAGTAGATACGAAACGATAATTCAAAAGAGAAAATGCTTGCTACTTACTAACGTGCAAGCTAATCCACGCTATTCCTTCTTTATTTCCTTATCCTTCCTTTGAGAGCTATTACCTATAATACATTAAAATAATACGGAGTAAGCATAAAATGCCTAGTGAATACATAGGTAACCAATTAAGCAATACAATCATACATATAATTCTTAGTCTATCAAATAATGAGCTTTAGTAGAGATAGATACCAATTGGATCCGCGGTCCTTAAGATACAGATTGTGCTTAGCACATATTTCGTAATATATATTTCGTAACAATTGCATACAATAATACCAATAACAACAATAAACAAGTGTAATAACAATATCATGATTATGTAAAACTTCTTGCTCTTAAGCAATTCGGATTTACATAACCTTCACTTAATTGATTCGCTATATACTCACCTTAATAGTATGATTGAAGATTTCAAGCAACCAAGATACAATTTTATTCCAAGCTTTTCACACCTATTACAATTTAATACATAACAATATATTTAGAATCTTAAACTCATAACACTTAACTAGTGAATCACAATTCACTCTCCCACACTTTGATTATCCTACATAATCACTAATTCACTAATCAAAGTTAACCCTTCAAGGTTAAATTTCTAAGCATGTTCCAAATCTTTATCAAATTCTTGTTTATACTATTTATTTATGCTTATATAAGTTCAACTAACCTTACTTTAGGTTAATGAACTCAATTCACATGATATTATTAAGTTTCATGATTTCTTTAAAGATATCAATGGTGATTTCACCATTTCCATGTATTAATTTGATCTCTAACAGTGATAAGCATCTTAAGAGACATTATCTTAACCAATTTCATGCCCTAATTCGTATTATAACTCATCAATTTCATAAGCCCCCCTAAAACCCACCAATTACTCAAACCCTAAGTTAGGGTTTCATGAAGAAATACTTACAAGTAGATAGAGATGATGATAGAGATGAAGAATCAATGATTTCTAGAGCTTGAATCAAGGTGAATTTGAAGAATTGTTGATGATGGTGATGATATGCGATTTCTGGTTCCTCGTATCTTAAAATCTGGAATGTTTTAGAAAGAGTATAAGATAGATACGGGTTTTATATATTAAACCCAATTCTTTTAATTATTTACAGTCTGGAACTGAGAAACCTAATTGCGTTTTATATTATATCTTATTATTTCAATGATACTATTTCATAAAATGTATATTTCTGGATACACTAAAATAATACCTCGAATATTGGGATGTTACAAATCTCCCCCACTTATTCTGTTCGTGTCCTCACGAACCATTCTTGATGTACTGCAGGGTAGTACACCATCATCCACTCTTCAGGTTCCCAAGTAAATTCAGAACCTTTACGATGTCGCCATTGAACTTTGACAATAGAAACCGTTTTATTTCTTAATTGTTTAACCTTTTGATCCAGAATCTTGACAGGTTCCTCTATATAATTCAACTTCTCATTTATTTGGATTTCAGGAAGAGGTACATATGAAGCTTCGTCAACAAGACATTTTCGAAGCTGTGACACATGAAATGTATCATGAATACCACTAAGCTCATCCGGTAATTGTAACCGATAAGCTACACGACCAACACGATCAAGTATTTCAAAAGGTCCAATATATCTTGGACTTAATTTTCCTCTTTTCCGAAATCGAATAATACCTTTCCAAGGAGAAACTTTTAACATTACTTTATCACCAAATTGGAATTCAATTGGTCGTCTACGTTTATCAGCATAAGATTTCTGTCGATCTTGAGCCATTTTTAACCTTTCATGGATTTGATCAATCTTTTCAGTAGTCATTTGAACTACGTCAGTACTGCCTAGCTCACGTTGACCGACTTCTCCCCAACAAATGGGAGTACGACACTTTCGACCATAAAGCATTTGATATGGTGGCATCTTTATGGAAGAATGATAACTATTGTTATATGAAAATTCCACCAATGGGAGATGAGAATCCCAGCTACCACCAAAGTCAATGACACATGCTCGCAGCATATCTTCTAGAGTTTGAATAGTACGTTCACTTTGTCCATCCGTTTGAGGATGAAAAGCCGTACTAATATGTAGTTGAGTATCCAAATCTTCTTGAAATTTCTTCCAGAATCGAGAGGTAAAACGAGTATCCCTATCAGAAACAATAGAAACTGGTACTCCATGGCGAGCAACAACTTCACGAATATAGATTTCTGCTAATACTTCAGAGGATGATGCTTCCTTGATAGGTATGAAAAGAGCACTTTTTGTTAATCGGTCCACAATCACCCAAATGGCATCATGCTGGCGAGGAGTTCTCGGCAGCTTTGTAACAAAATCCATGGTGATGTGTTCCCATTTCCAAACTGGAATATCCAAAGGTTGGAGTTTTCCATATGGTTGTTGATGCTCAGCTTTTACTTGAAGACAAGTGAGACAATTTTGGACGTATTTAATGATATCACGTTTCATGCCAGGCCACCAATAATCACATTTCAGATCACGATACATTTTGGTGGCACCTGGATGAACAGAATATTTCGATTTATGAGCTTCATCCAATAACAATTTCTTCACATCACTCGTTACTGGTATCCAGATTCTACCATAACGAGTTCTCAATCCTCGAGAATCTTCAATTAATTCAGAAAGTTGACCCTTTAAGCGTTGCTTTTTCAGGTCATTAGAAGATAATGCATCAATTTGAGCAGTTTTTTATAGAATCAAGCAGTTGAGGAAACACAATCATGCTAAGAGATTTCACTGAAAGAATATAATGAATAGCCTTTCGGCTAAGAGCATCCGCGACGACATTAGCCTTACCAGGGTGGTAAAGAATGTCACAATCGTAATCTTTGACCAGATCAAGCCACCTTCTTTGTCTGTTATTCAAATCTCGCTGATCAAAGAAATATTTCAAGCTTTTGTGGTCAGTATAAATGGTAGACTTGACTCCATATAGATAATGTCGCCAAATCTTCAATGCAAAGACCACAGCTGCTAATTCAAGATCGTGAGTAGGATAGTTTTGTTCATGAGATTTAAGTTGACGCGAAGCATAAGCTATAACCTTCCCACGTTGCATTAATACACAGCCCAAGCCAAGTTTAGAAGCATCACAATAAACCACCATATCCTCATTACCTTCCGGTAACACAAGGATAGGAGCCTGACTGAGCTTTTCTTTCAACACTTGAAATGCTTTAGATTGTTCTTCACCCCACTTCCAAGATACACTCTTTCGAGTCAATTGAGTCAACGGGGTAGCAATCTTAGAAAAATCTTGAATGAAACGACGATAGTAACCCGCAAGACCAAGAAAACTTCTGACCTCAGTGGGGCTCGAAGGAGGATCCCACTTAAGAACTGCAGCAACTTTAGATGGATCAACTTGAATATCATGGACATTAATCACATGTCCAAGAAACTGGACTTCACGCAACCAGAATTCACACTTGGAAAATTTAGCGTAAAGCTTTTCACGTCGAAGCATTTCAAGCACTTGCCTTAGATGAATTGAATGATCACTCTCACTTTTAGAGTAAATGAGAATGTCATCAATAAAAACAATCACAAATTTATCCAGCATAGGACGACATACACGATTCATCAAGTCCATAAATGCGGCTGGAGCATTGGTTAAACCGAATGGCATGACAACGAATTCATAGTGACCATAACGAGTTCGAAAAGCGGTTTTAGAAATATCTTCTTCCTTTACCTTCAACTGATGGTAACCAGACCGAAGATCAATTTTTGAGAAGAAACTGGCACCTTGCAGTTGATCAAATAAATCATCGATTCGAGGCAAAGGGTAACGATTCTTGATGGTCACTTTATTTAATTCCCGATAATCGATACACATCCTTAAAGATCCATCTTTCTTTTTAACGAATAACACTGGAGCTCCCCAAGGCGAACTGCTAGGACGAATAAAATCTTTATCAAGGAGTTCCTGCAGTTGATTCATCATCTCTTGCATTTCGGTCGGAGCTAACCGATATGGGGTTTTAGCAATTGGAACGGCTCCAGGAATTAAATCAATTCTAAATTCAACTTGTCGATCAGGTGGAAGACCAGGGAGTTCATCAGGAAATACATCCGGGAATTCATTAACAACAGGGATATCAGAAAGAACAGCAACAGATTTAGAGTTATCAATCACGTGTGCCAAAAAGGCTCGACACCCATGTGATAAAAATCTTTTAGCTCGTGCATATGTGCATACAGGAATAGTTCGATTGATACGTTCGCCATAAACAGTTATATCCTGTCCGCTAGGTGCTTTCAGGAAAATAACTTTTTCATGACAATTGATTACACATTTATTTCGTCCTAACCAATCCATTCCTATTACTATGTTGAACTCCCCCATTTGCATTGGGATTAGATCAACATTAAATTTCTCACTTCCTATTTCAATGATACACCCCTTATACACATCAGAAACTATTACTAGCTTATTATCAGCTATTTCAACTTCTAAGGGATGATCAAGTTTAGATACAGAAATATTTAAACATTTACAAAACGAAAGTGATACAAAAGATCTGGAAGCCCCAGAATCAAACAAAACATGGGCAGGTATAGAATTTATAATAAAGGTACCTGTCACCACATCATGTGATTCCTTAGCCTCCTCCGCTGTAATTTGAAAAGCACGGGGTTTGGCCCCCGATCCGGCATTTGTCCCTTTCTTCTCAGAATCTTTTCTTTGTTGTTGCTTTCTCTGTTCTTCTTTCTTAACGGGACAATCAGCCTGAATATGATCGCTTTTGAAACAGGTGTAACATAAACGGAAAGGACTAGGGCAATCCGGTGCCATGTGTCCAGGCCTCCCACACTTGAAACATTTACAATCCCCAAGATGTCTTTTTCCACATTTATCGCATAATGGCCATTCACGAGTACGGGGTTGGAAAAACTGTTGTTGTGATTGAGATTTTTGTGAGGATTGTTGTGATGGTGATTTCGAATCAGTTCTGGTTTTCTTAAACGATGATGATTGAGATGGAGCAGATTGCTCAGCTTTTCTTTTACTAGCATATTCAGCACGCTTGGCTAGTAAATCTTTTTCTCTTACTAAGGCTCGATTCAATATCATTGGAATATCCTTATAAAATGACTGATCAATAGATTCACGGATTTCAAGATTCAAATGACGATAGAAATGATCAGTCAACAACTTCTCATTAGAAGTGTACTCCGGACAGAAACGAGATTTTTCATGGAAGGATTTGGAATATTCAGCTACAGACATCCTTCCTTGATTAATCGCAAGAAATTCACCCTTTAATTTTTCTAGTTCAGCTGGTGGTGAAAATTCACTTTTGAATAATTCTTTAAACTTGTCCCAAGAAAATTGAGATGCTGTTTCAAATCCATAGGTGTCAATCTTTGAATTCCACCATTCGTGAGCATCACCTTTGAGTTGTTGAGCAGCAAACAGCACTCTCAAATTATCAGGACATTTAGATAACAGAAACGTTTCCTCCATTCTACTCAACCACCTAAGACTAGCAACAGGATTCAATTCACCTTCAAATTCAGGCGGTTTACAACCGGAAAACTTTTTGAAATCATAGCTTTCTGTCGACCCTTGAGCAGTCAAGAGTCCCGTAGTTGGTGGAGGATTCGTCAGAATAGGGTGTTGTTGTTCAAATTCTTTTAACTTATCGGTTAATACTTGATTGACTTTAGAAGTCACAATATTATCCACTTCAGAGATTACAGTTGGGCCGAATTCTTTAAGGGCTTGCCCGATAATTTTCCTAATCACTGCTTCATCCTCAGGGTTTAGACTTCTATCACCTGCATTCTCTTCATGTTGAAGAGAATTTCCCTGAGGATTCTGATCACCTTGATTTATTGATTCCATTTACTACAGGGATTAATAATTTAATTAATATATTCCAAATTCTATATAGTAATACAAGTTAAAGATATCCTATATAAACCATCAAGAACAATCATTCACCAAACCCATATTACATTCAAAGGTATTGAATCACCCATGTGCACTAGTATAATACAACTGCGTTGGCCAGACGTAGACATATTATACTAATTACACACTTCTATTCATTCCTCTTGAACGTATTTAAGCAAGGCAACAATCATTCTTAAGGTTCCACATCAATTCACAAAACAAGATTCTATCACAATACAATTATCAACATAATCATAGATTCGAAATAGTTTAAGATTATGCAATCCTAATGTGGATTACGTAATTCTCTTAAACTATCGCTCTGATACCTTTTTTTTTTTTTTTTTTTTCAGCGGAATAATGATACTCAAAATTTGATTTCATTTGGTCCCATATAAATTCAAATCACAATTTGTTAAAAAGAGGTTCCTAAAGTCATAACATAAAAAGAGGTCTCTAAAGTTCACTTAAACACTTATGCATTTTTAAATTTTACACAAACTATTCACACTAACGCGATCCAGAAACAAACCTTGGGATCGCGTTCATATGTTCCAAAACGTTCTGTGACAAAATTACACTGACGAACGCGATCCTGACACCTTAGCTGGATCGCGTTTGTTAGTTCAAAACCGAAGTTGGTGATTTTTCAAAGAGGAACGCGATCCTGGGAATACCTAGCCGGATCGCGTTCACTAGTTAAATTCCAGATCAGACCTTAATCCAAATTTTGACGAAATTCAAATGTACATAACTCATAAACCGTAAGGAATTAGATTATGAAACTTTGCAGATATCTTCAAATAGTCAAAACCAAGGTTTCCCTTCTCGTACTTTTTAAATTTTCACAAAAACGCAACAATTGAGCGTATGAATCATTTTCGCCCATTTTTGACATTTTTGGTGAACAACTCAAAACATAATCCATACATTTGCAGCTATTGCGCTTTTCACCACTTTTCCAAAATACCCAAACAAACTTAAAGCAACTAACCAAGATTCTATAACCATGGTAATACTCGTTTTTACACACATGGATCGTTATTGACCCATTTTGACACTTATGACCCGTTTACTGTTTAACAACATAATAAGCCTTCTATTCCACTTTCAATACATAATTTACATCAGTGGTTGACTTTCGTTGTCAACTAATATCCAAAACCCCATATTACATATTTCTAATGTATTTCAAAACAACTTGGGCGTATTACACAAGTAGATACGAAACGATAATTCAAAAGAGAAAATGCTTGCTACTTACTAACGTGCAAGCTAATCCACGCTATTCCTTCTTTATTTCCTTATCCTTCCTTTGAGAGCTATTACCTATAATACATTAAAATAATACGGAGTAAGCATAAAATGCCTAGTGAATACATAGGTAACCAATTAAGCAATACAATCATACATATAATTCTTAGTCTATCAAATAATGAGCTTTAGTAGAGATAGATACCAATTGGATCCGCGGTCCTTAAGATACAGATTGTGCTTAGCACATATTTCGTAATATATATTTCGTAACAATTGCATACAATAATACCAATAACAACAATAAACAAGTGTAATAACAATATCATGATTATGTAAAACTTCTTGCTCTTAAGCAATTCGGATTTACATAACCTTCACTTAATTGATTCGCTATATACTCACCTTAATAGTATGATTGAAGATTTCAAGCAACCAAGATACAATTTTATTCCAAGCTTTTCACACCTATTACAATTTAATACATAACAATATATTTAGAATCTTAAACTCATAACACTTAACTAGTGAATCACAATTCACTCTCCCCCACTTTGATTATCCTACATAATCACTAATTCACTAATCAAAGTTAACCCTTCAAGGTTAAATTTCTAAGCATGTTCCAAATCTTTATCAAATTCTTGTTTATACTATTTATTTATGCTTATATAAGTTCAACTAACCTTACTTTAGGTTAATGAACTCAATTCACATGATATTATTAAGTTTCATGATTTCTTTAAAAATATCAATGGTGATTTCACCATTTCCATGTATTAATTTGATCTCTAACAGTGATAAGCATCTTAAGAGACATTATCTTAACCAATTTCATGCCCTAATTCGTATTATAACTCATCAATTTCATAAGCCCCCCTAAAACCCACCAATTACTCAAACCCTAAGTTAGGGTTTCATGAAGAAATACTTACAAGTAGATAGAGATGATGATAGAGATGAAGAATCAATGATTTCTAGAGCTTGAATCAAGGTGAATTTGAAGAATTGTTGATGATGGTGATGATATGCGATTTCTGGTTCCTCGTATCTTAAAATCTGGAATGTTTTAGAAAGAGTATAAGATAGATACGGGTTTTATATATTAAACCCAATTCTTTTAATTATTTACAGTCTGGAACTGAGAAACCTAATTGCGTTTTATATTATATCTTATTATTTCAATGATACTATTTCATAAAATGTATATTTCTGGATACACTAAAATAATACCTCGAATATTGAGATGTTACATGAATCAATCTATAGTGCGTGGGAAAGATTTAAGAGATTGCTTAAAAGATGTCCTAACCACCAAATCGAACGATCAACCCAGTTATGCACGTTTTACAACGGTCTTACACCTCATCACAAGCCAATGCTCGACGCTGCTGCTCGAGGTAACTTCACGCTTTGCACGGACGATGAAGCCTGGAACTTGATTGAGAGTATGACCATAAATCACAATGATTGAAACACTGATGAGCATTCCTCATCATCGGCACCGCTTGCCCTCTCCAATCCCGTGCAAACTGAGGCGATCAAATCTCTCACGGAATTTATCGGAACGTTAACCGAGGAACTAGGAAAACTGAAGAAATCTCCTCAACAGGTCTACCATATTCAATCTTGCCGAAACTGTACCAATTCACAAGTTGAGTACGAGAACCCTGTTGATGGTATAGCCTACTATGACCAGTTCCGAACTCATCCACGACCACCTGATTATACTCAAACCTCTCCTCCTCGACCCAGACCAAACCAATTCCTACCAAACCAACCACCCAACCAATTCCAATACCCAACCTACCCACAACAACCTCAACTCAGCTACAACCAACCACCCTTACTCATGGAACCTACACCTCAGATAGCCCAACCTTATGAACCTACCAGGTCAATTACTAGTCAAGACGACACCCTCGTACAAATCATCCAAACGATCATGGCTAGACAAGACCAGGTTGATCTCTTCTTAAGAGAACAACTAAATCTACTAAATACTCTTGTAACCCAAGTAGGTCGACTAGCAGAACGTATCGACACTAAACCACAGGGTAGTCTACCTAGTAATACCTTTCATAACCCACATATCGAAGAAGCCAACCAGGTAACCAACCAAGACTCCAAGGTGGCACCGAGCCAACCTTCAGTTCTTTCTCCGGTGAAAGAACGATCTCCTGTCACACAGACAGTTGAGAAAAAGTATTCTCCAAACCCTAAGAAGGTAAGCATACCATTTCCAGGACGTCTCAAGCAGCGACCTGTTGAGACCAAAGCCTTCAAGTATACCAAATATGTTAGGAGACTTATGTCAAACAAAGATAAGATACCCGAAGTACCTAATGTCCCGCTATCCGCTGAATGTTCAACTGTCCTTCAAAATAGTCTGCCGGAAAAACTAGGAGATACCGGACGTTTTACCATTCCTTGTTCCATCAACCAATCAGGTGATATCCGCTCTCTGGCCGATCTAGGAGCGAGTATCAACCTAATGCCACATTCGTTATTCAAAAGACTAGAATTAGGAGACCTTAAACCCACAAAAATGAGTGTTCAGCTAGTTGACCAATCCATTAGATACCCTAAGGGAATAGCTTCGAACATCATGGTTAAAGTCGACAAGTTCTTTTTTCCAACTGACTTTGTGGTAATGGATATTCGGGAAGATATAAACATCCCTATAATCCTAGGTAGACCTTTTATGAATACAACCAGAGCATTCATCGACGTACACTCTCAGACGATCAGCTTAAGCGCTCATGGAGAAAGCATCACATTCGAGATCGATAAGATAGACTGTGCTTCAATGGAGAATGTTGAGCTATATACTATCTCTGTAAGCAAAGTTACATCGGATGACGAGACCTCTAAGTCAGCAGATAAGAAGGAAGAAGAGATGAAAGAAGAAACGGAGCCTCTTGCCGATGATGTTTTTACTTGTACCCTCGAAGGAATGATTAATCCTATCTTGGATCCAACAAAGCCACTCACTTGCCCTCGACTCTGCAATATAGAAGACATCGAAAGGACTCTCTTACGGAATCTAAAGAAGATCTCGGATTTCAGAGCAAGCAGACTAACAAGTCTGCAGCCACCTATACCTCCTCAAGTGATTCAAACCCTTGTTTCATCCGAACCTCAAACACAGTTTAGGATAGGAGGTATATCTGGATCCAATGATTCTGATTCACACGAGGACAGCAAGAGAGACACTCCAAAGCTATCTTCTTCTCTAATATCCTAGGTCACTAACGAATCTCAGTCACAAACCAACGCAGTTGAGCTCCCTGATCTACATAAGGTTGATATTCCTGCTATGGATGGTAACTCGGGAAACGTACCTGTGGATATTTATCATCTTGATTCCCCAAAACTGCCTGATTCACAAGCGTTATCTCAAGAAATCATCTGCATCCCAATGGTCTCTACTCATGAGCAAATGATTTCTGTGATAGACGAATATGATGGTGATCCTCACATCATAATAGCTGCTATTAGAAATTCCACCAATGATTACTCTATACATCAAAGATGGCTAATAACAGTTATTGAGGCAGCATCTACTATCCATCTCACTAGCAAAGGAACCCAAGATCCGCTCATCCTTAGATATTGCATTAGAGTATTCGCCAATGCACTCAAATCTCAGCTCAAAGAAGAAAGGAAAAACGCGAAGGAACTATATTTCTACATTGAACAGAGACAAATATACCGCAAGGTATATGACGCTCTCATGGGTTTAGCATTTCCTTATTCCTCAAAACAAAGAGAGATTTTGTGTGCTATCAGAAGACTTATCGAAGAAGCTACTGGAAATCCCAGTAACTATGCTGACATCAGAGTAATGAGCAATCTTCAGGCATTCCTTGACTCACTTGCTGCAAAAGATCACCTAAGTACCAAGGAAAGCAATCGATTTATCATAAAGTCTATTTTAGAACATCATATCAAATTGATAATCGAAGAGCTTATGTACATCAGTTTGGATGAAAGGAGGCGTAATCACTCCATCAGTGTTAAAGATATGTCACCGCTCGATGTCGTCACTTATGTGATAACTCGATTACATGATATATTGAATGCAGAAGACGCCGAGAAAACAGAGTTTATCTTTCACGCTGGATATCGTGAGATATTCAACAAATTGATTCATATCTTCACAAACTCTGGTTTTCCTTTTAACCTCCATCAACACCAGCTAATCGAAAGCTTGTGCAAATCTGTAGCAGTATTTGGAGGAGATCCTCACACTGAAGAATTTGAAAATCTAAAGTTGAAGTTACTGGCATTTATGGAGTCCTTCAAACTTAGGCATCCAATTAGGGAACTGATCAAGACAAGAAAAACCACGCTAATTGATCCCAATGGACCAGTTACTAAGGCAGTTGATTACATCACCCAAGGATTACTAGGTCTCTCCATAGCTGCCTCTGAACAATTTCAAAACTTCAAAATGGATACCATGGAACTACCAAATCTAATCTCGACCATGGTTTGCCATTTCCAAAGGATCTATCCTCCGCGCTACACTTTCCCACAACCTAGGGCACATAATGTTACCATCACTCGCCCTGGGAGCTCCTTCCCCAACACCTAGTCTCGGAGGAGTAAAGTTGAGCTCTCGACTCTAAAAGCAGCGCTTCTCGGGAGGCAACCCGTGTAATAAGACGTGTTGATGGTTGTGTGTTAATAAGTGAAGAAAATCTCTGAATATCCTTCACACTTGGATATACCCAAAAATATTTTCAAAATATTTCTTTACCATAACTTACTTTTTGCAAAATCACTTGTCTCGTAACATCAGGAAAAGTTTTTAGAAAATTAGTTCATGTGTTTCGAGCATTTGAGGTACTTGCATACTACTTTTATGCATTATGCTCGAACTCGTTTAAAAACATATGTTCTACCAAATGATTTGTAGTAGAAAACATCTTTTCATTCTAAGATAGTGATTCCTTTTCATTGCAAAAATTTGAAGTTGAATTAAAAAGGTATATCCAACGTGTTCACACTTAAGAGATTGATTCACAAAGGATGGTTGAAATGGAAGGCAAGGTTCTCATTTAAAGGCAAATCTCCCTAAAAGCTGAATAATCCTCATGGAGTTGCCGCAAAACGAAGATTTCAAGTTCAAGACTCGGCACATATTTAGATCTTCAGCTTTTAGCTATCTGGGGAGTTTCTTCATCCTTTCTCTGTTTTTATCTTTTTGCTTTACTTAGTACTGTTAATCAATAAAAGTAATCTATACCATATCCTAAGCTTATCACTAAGTGTGGGATTCCAGCCCAAAACAAACACTTGAGAAACATTTTCTTACATGTTTAATCTCTAAGTGTGGGATTATACTTTTAGTATAATCTCCACTAATGAGAACATTAGGGACAATGTTCCTCTAAGTGTGGGATAGTGGTATAGAATACCTTAGATAGATTTTTGTGTCCAATATAGCAACTCAGAAAATGTTCCTCACTTTAAAAATTGATCAAAATTTTTCAAAATTTTTGCGTAAAACAAAGAAAAGCATGAGCTTAACTTCGATAGTAGATAGCTACTCATTCAGTTAGCTCTGCTTTTTCTTTGAATTTCAATATTTCTAAGAGGGACCATTTTGAATATGAGTAAGTTATTTTGGAAAATAGTGTAAATAAGGTGGGAATTTCTCAAATTAAGAAATGATAATCTTAGGGGCAGCGCATGACTAAGCACATACAACCCATATTTATTGCAGTGAGGTATCTTGAGCCTATAAAGCATTCATTTTAAATGCTTCACTATTCATTTGTTGTGTGTGCCGATGCATGCATTTCTGAGTTAGAACTTGCTCCTGGTATGCATTTCGAGACCATATTGGTGAGTACCGTACGCGGTATAGGTGCAATTAGATGACCTTGACATTCCCTAGGAAATAAACCCATTTTCTCATATCTCTTCAAGCCTAACCATGCCGATGCTCATTTTTAGTATCGATGATCCGCCTAGTAAACCCTGTTGAGCCTTAACCTTTTCGTTTCTTGAAAACCCTTTATTAAAACCCCATCCACCTCCATACCCACCAAAATATTATCTTGGAATTTTAAATTTTTGAAAAATGATATTTAGCTATTCTTTTTGCTTTCGCTCAAAAAAAAAAAATCACAAATTTCGTGTTTTACTCAAAACTTCTCGTGTGCGTTTCCATAATCAAAATCTCAAAAAGATCGAGAAAGTATAAAGGTGTGAAAAATTGACAGCAAGTGAAATTCGAAATGTCAAAAGATTGAAAAATGAAAGAAGAAAGGATCTCAAAAGGAAGTAAGAAAGAAAAAAATAAAAATCCCTTAGAAATTCCTTGGCAAAGAAATTCTAAGCCAAAAATAGAAATAAAGCTAAGTGCTTCAAATCTCTCGAAGCCAAAATAGCTATCTTTTCCTCCTCACCGTTATCCGTTTCCGTTTTCATTAAAAATCGTATCTAAATAAAATTTTTCCTATGTTTAAAAGTTCTAAGATAAACATACCCCTTTAAACATAAAAATGCCCACTATCCATACCCTTAACCCACACTTCACACTACAACCCGATGAATGTCTTGGGATAATTAGCACCGTCCTCACCTAAGTGGTGGAGATTTGATTCTCGATCAAGCCTATGACGATGAATGCTGCATGACTGGCTTTTGAGCGATTTCGTTTGTTTAGAATAATAGGAAACCCGATACACTTTGAGTGAATTGAGTGACCACCGGTGAGATTGCCTAAGTCATGTGTATGCCAAAGATCACGAGAATCAGAAGCATGCCCAAAGATATTCATTTCTTATTTCTGGAACAATTATCTTATTTATCCCAATTTTCTGAAACAAGTTGCTCATGTGAAGAATGGATGTTCTTAGAAATATTTTAATTCGCAAAAATTGGACCTAAAACATCTTTTTAAGTGAGGATAGTTGAAGTGTTGCTTGAGGACAAGCAACGTCTAAGTGTGGAATATTTAATTTAACGTAAAAAGTCACGTTTTTGCATACATAATTCCCACCTTTTTAGCCCCAAAATGGATGAAAACATTCAATATCAATACTTTTTCACCATAATTCATTACTAAGGCTAAAAATACGGCGTTGCTTCAAAATTCAAGTAAAATGGCCAAATAACGTACAAAATAGAGCACAAACGATACGTTCGCATTCTACAAGCACTTTTAAAGCATAATACCTTGAAATTATTCTTTGATTATCTCATTATGATCTTCAGGTAATTACGATCTCGTGGATATAAAGAACGCTAAAAACGGAGCTAGAACAAAGAAGATATGGCCAAACGAAGTTCGACCAGTGCACAAGACTTACGATCCAGCACACAAGACCACGAACCAAGGGAATACAACCCCACAGGGGCCGTATACACCCCCTAGAGGGCCGTATACCCCCCTTATGGGGCCGTATACCCCCTCTTTGGGGCCGTATACCCCCTGTAGGGGTGGTATACCCCCTCTACGCTGCCGGATTTGCCCCGTTTGCTACCGAATACGCCCTATTTAGGGTGGTATACCCCCTTTACGGTGTCGAATTCTATAGCTAGGGGGTGTATTTCAGTGTTAAATTAGAGCAAGGGTGCTGTGTGTAACTTCGTATCTTGGAAGCCTATAAATAGAGGCTTAACCTCCTCATTTCTCATCATCCATTCACACCATCACCTCACACCATTTTCCACACTCAATCCATCTCTCACACACACTTTCTATCTCTAGAATAGTAGTAGCTTTCTCTCTCTAACACTTCTCTAAGGAGTTAGAGGAGAAATAGTAGGTTAGTGCTAGGTTAGTAGTCAGTTAGTTCTTGGTTAATACTTAACCAAGACTAACGGAGGGGTAATATTGTAATATTGTTAAAGATACTTGGAGGGGTTATTATTGTAATATTGTAAAAGATATTCGGAAGTTCCGCTCGTTGTAATCTCTCAGCATATATTCAAACTACGCATTATCTACGGTTATCTCTTTCCTTATCTATTATAATGATGATTGCTATTGTTATTATGCTAGATTTAGGATTACTTGCCATGATTAGTGAGTAGTTATATTGTGTGTTTGTTGTGATGTAGTTAGTCGTTAATTGGGATGATGTCATTATGAAACAACAGAGGTAACGTTAAACGGCTTTCATTTGTATAGCGCCGGAAACATCACGAATGTGTGGAGTACGGAACGTGGAAGCTATGAAAGTCGTGGGCACTGTAAGTCCCTAGTTCTTAGGATCGATAACTTCATTATCTGTAGTATTAAGGTGCGGAATCCCTCAATACGGTGTTATCTTACTAATAACGAGTAAGTTCGTAATTGCGTATATTAAAGCTTAACTTTAAACGATAAAACGTCAAAGCCTATCCGTTAGGTTTGTTTTCTCTGGTTTCTTGAATTCGCAGATGAAGAATAAGAATACAAAAGTGTTAACGATTTTCTAATTAAAATCGTTTATATATTCTGGTTCATCTCGGCTCGCATGGGCCAGCGAGTTCGGTCCAACTCGCAGCCCAAGCCCACTATAGGACTCGGCTCGCCAGACTAATGTTCCGCGAGTTCAAATCTCATCTCGCAGCTCAGCTCGCTGCAACCTGAGATCTCGACTCGCCTTGCACTAAACGTATATACTTATTTCGTATTTAATAATTCGTCTAACTTTAACAAAATAATATGTTTAACGAATATTACTAACAAAACAAATATTTATTTACAAATCTAAACCAATGTACAAACGTAACAATAATTACACCAGTCCTATTTCAAGCTAGATCTGTTATCACAATCTATGTCTCAACCGACTCCCCCTTGACAATAGCTCTAGTGTCTTTATCTTCACGCTGTCTTTGATTTTCGATAGTAAATCTTACTTCCTGCAAAATTTTTAAGCTTGATGCATGTTTTAACCATCCTGTGATAATCTCGTGCTAAATCACCCCAACCAATAGTAGATTTGATCTTGTTCTTGTACAACATAATCAGATCTTCCTTTGATAAGTTCATCAGGTGTCTGTGATCATATACACGAAGAATCTCTTTTTCGCCATCAGGATAATCATCATCAGCTTCAATCATAAAGACTTCTCCTGATCCAGCATCTACCCCCCAATATTTCAACTTTCCCAAAATATTCTGAGGCATAATCTTCATAGGTATTTGCTTAATACAATTGACCGCTGGATAAACCTTCTTCCTTCTTCTTCTTCCTATCCTCTAACTGAGTTCGTTCAGCTTTATCGTTTTTTCCTTTCCTTGGCTTAATCTTCGAGAACTTCATAGATAATCCTTCAGTCCTAATGATACGCTCAACATACTTAGCATAGTCTTCATCACTTGGATTTATCATATCTAATCTAGCCAAGTCTCGAATCTCATATCGAGGTAACGAACTAAACACTGCAAGCTTCTTCTCTAAATATTGAACCCTGTCAAACCTTTTGATCGCGAAGAGCTTAAGGTCAGAGTCATAATACCATCCAATAATGCCAGTTTTAAGTACACGCTTTCCAGTAATATCAACTTCTTTCAAAATGCGTAGCTTATTTTCCTTTTTCTTCTTAAGCATTCCTTGGATAAACATTGGATTACCAACCAAATGTTTGTATTTATCCTCTATTTTTTCAACTTCAGTATCTGAATCTTCAGAAGCATTCTCAAAAGCTTCTAAATCAATAACTGATTCTCCTTGTTCATTCACAAAAACAAATTCAGTCGTTGATGGATTCACAACATGTTCATCTACATTTGCATCCAGATCAACACCTTCATCTATCACAGATTCAAATACAGCAGTCCAGTCATCAGGAAGTTTGAACTCTCCTTCTTCAATATCATAATCAATCTCTTCATCTATCTCATCCAAAATATCATCTTCTGAATCTGATAGATCTAGCATTTCCATTCCTAGAGAAAAATACAAATATATTAATAATGCAAATTCTTCATTGATTTCCTTGAACCAATCTAAGAATTTCTTTACTAATTCTTTTGTATGTTTTAACCTAAAATATAAACGCAATTTACATATAACTTATAAAATCTTTTATTGATTACCCTGAATCAATCCAAAATCTCTTAAGTCTTATAACCTACTTAACAAATAATAATAATTAATTTTTGTAAGTCCCCTAGTTTTAGGATCGATAACTTCGTTATCTGTAGTATTAAGGTGCGGAATCCCTCAATACGGTGTTATCTTACTAACAACAAATATGTTCGTAATTGCGTATATTAAAGCTTAACTTTAAACGAATAATACGTCAAAGCCTAGCCGTTAGGTATATGTTTTCTCTGGTTGTCGAGTTCGCAGATCAGAAAGACAAATAGCCAAGAGTTATGTTTTTCACAGAGTAAAAAACATTATATACGTCCAGCTCACCTCGGCTCGCATGGGCCTGCGAGTTCGGTCTAACTCGCAGCCCAAGCCCAGTAAAGGACTCGGCTCGCCAGACTAATGCCTCGCGAGTTCAGATCTCACCTCACAGCTCAACTCGCTGCGACCTGAGATCTCGACTCGTCTCGCATTAAACGTCTATTATTTATTTCGTCTTTAAACATTCATCTAACTTAGCACAATAATATGTTTAACGAATATTACTAACAAAACAAATATTTATTTACAAATCTAAACCAATGTACAAACGTAATAAGAATTACACCAGTCCTATTTCAAGCTAGATCTGTTGTCACACTCTATGTCCCAATAGACTCCCCCTTGACAATAGCTCTAGCGTCTTTATCTTCACGCTGTCTTTGGTCTTCATTTGTAAATCTTACTTCCTGCAAAAATTTTCATTATCATAATCAATCTCTTCATCTATCTCATCCAAAATGTCATCTTCTGAATCTGATAGATTAAGCATTTCCATTCCTAGAGAAAAACATAAATACAAATATATTAATAATTCAAATTCTTCATTGATTTCCCTGAACCAATCTAAGAATTTCTTTATTAATTCTTTTGTATATTTTAACCTAACATATAAACGCAATTTACATATAACTTATAAAATCTTTTATTGATTACTCTGAATCAATCTAAAATCTCTTAAGTCTACTTAACAAATATTAATTAATTTTAAATTCTAATGCATTGTGAATAATCACCAAACATTTAAATTTACTATTAATTACCTTATATAATTTCCAAGTATTAATTGATCTCATTTATTATCAATTTAACCTTTAAATTATATATCATTTGTCTAGTTAATATGTATACATTTTTAACTTGTTAATTACTTATATACCTTACGGTCTTAAGTCCATAATCAAATCTAAAATGCATATGTTATTATAAAATTTTGACCGCCAAAATTAATCGGAACACGCCGCTCGACTACTCAATGAGTCGGAAGTCTTTCGATCACTATTTTATCTTAACACATAATTATATAAACTTAAATTACATCAAACATATTTTACTTAAAATAATAATAGCCCTAAGCCAAATATATTTTCACAATAAATTAAGTTTACATTTGTTCACTACAAGCTATTACAAATATTACAGTACTATGATAATACTAAGCTATCTTACCAGCTTCAGTATCACCCGGTACAGTCTTATCTGCACTTGTATCCACTCCAGAACCACTAGCACCAGCACCAGACTCCCCCTGAGTTGTAGCTTGCTCACCAGTCTTTGAAGGACCGGTCTGCTCACCACTCGGTGCATTGGGATCATCATCTTTGTCAGAATCTCTCTTCCTCTTCAGCTCATCCTCTCTGCAAGACTCCAGATATACCAATATCTCCCCCTGAGTAGACTGTCCTGAATGTGATCTCAAGACCAGACTCTCCAAAGAAGATAACTTCAGTCTCTGTACATTGAAGTCCGCAAGCAAAGTCTCATGAGTCTTCATCAACAGATTGTACGATTCACTCTGCTTGAGTATCTGCTGAGAAAGAAGAAGATTGCTCGACACCAACTCTAGAATCTGAGAAGTAAGTTTCTCTAAATCCTTTACCCTCGACTCTAAAGATGTAATCCTTTCAGCATCAGTCGTTGGAGTAACAGGTATCGTTCTGGGTCCAGGCGGTGTAAGAGACTCAATATGCCAGTCTCTGGTCAGCGGTGTATGAGGTTGAGACAAAGCTTTTGTAAGCAAGCTTGTCGCAAATCTAGCTGTTTTGTTCGTCGGAAAAGTAGCTCCACGAACTAGATCAGCAACCTCATGCTGTAAAGTTAAACACAATTAAAATCAGTTAATGTTACAGATTACTCTGTCTCAAACTCTAATTAATTGTATAACACTCATAGTTATAGAACTTATATCTCATACCTGAAGCGGTAAAGACATCGGTTCAGTAACCACCGGTGCATCCATCTTCACCTGTGGTGTATCCTGAGCAACTGTATACAGAATTAACTGTCTCAGTTCAACTCCTGATAAACAACAAGTTAAGATTATTTAACTTTTATAATCAATACTAACCTTCTCGAATAGTAAGCATTCTCGGACGCTTCATCAAAGGAATCTCAACTTCCTCAGTACCTTCCTCCATAACACTCTTACCTTTTCTCTTCCTTTCAGAAAGAGACGGAGGAGGAGAAGGTGTATTGTCAGAATCTTCATCTGAAGCCGTCTCACCATCACGACCTCTAGATGATCTAACAGGATCCTAAAGTTTAAATATATTAAACATTTATGATTAGCGTAAGCTCTATCATACAAGTTCTATATATTTAAGATTAATCAGATATAATACCTCAGTTGGTACAACAACTGATCCATCAAGCTGTATCTGCTCCCCCTCAAGTAATATAACTTCTGGGTTTGCAGCCTCAGCTTCAGCTTCCTGTTCGGTTAATAATATTTATATTTTAAAATCAGAAATAATATCCAATTAACTAAATATCTATATCATAATCATTATATAATAATATTATGCATCGATGATTAATAAAACAATCTATCAACTAAGCATCTATATTATTACATAAATAAAATAAAATTTTACCTCAGGTGGTGCTAAATAACTCTCAATGTCTTGAAGCAAAGGATTGGTCGCATCGTCATTCTGCTCCAAAACTTCTTGCACAACCTGTGCAACAACCTCTTGGTTCACTTGCTGATCAACCTGACCAGCCTGAATAAAAACATCCTCAAGGAGCCCTTGTGGATCTTCTGGTTGAGCTTCCTCAGCTGCAGGTTCTTGTAAAACATCAGCCTCAGCAGGAGCAGCAGCAGCAGCAGGAGCAACGTCTAACCACCCATGATTTGGCGGTGCAACGTAGTTCGGGTCAATAACATACCCAAAAAGTGGCCTAACTTCAGGTTTCACCACTCCCTCCTTCCTAACCGTCTGCATAAACATGGCGTTATACCCACGATGGTCAATCGTATTAACCACTAGATGTGGTTCTGGTATAGCCAAATCCGGTAGACGTGCACGGATAATCAACATGCAAAATCGCGGGTAAACCAAAAATCTTGATCTAACAGACTCCGATATCTGTTTCGCAATCTCACCAAAAATATAATCACAAAAACTGTATGGTTTATTATAAACCAGTGACAGTGCAGCCGATAGAATCGCAGGGCTCAACTCATCAAAACCACCCTTCTTCGCTGCAAAAACTATATTCATCACGTGCCAAAGAAACCTCCACTGACCAATGACCAGAGGTTTCTGGAACTGACGTCCACGTCTATCTCCTGTATAACCCATACGACCTATCGCACCCTCTATAAAATCCATAGGGTACTCCGTATCTCCATTCTCCTGTTCTAATGTACCTAGCTGCAAAATCTCACGGAGATTACCAGCTGAAAATGTAACAGGCTGACCACTAACCGTAGCTCTAATCTCTGGCGGGTTGACAGATTCGTCATATACTATATCCGTCCAGAAATCGTTCAGTATAGCCTGAGAGATAGGAGGATTGGCCGTAATGGCGTATCTAATCCGTGATCGTGCAAGGAATCGTAGTATATCAGCAACCCTATCAGCCCGCTTGGCTTCAAGGTTCAGATCAACCAAAATGTTGTGACCCTTGTCAAATGCTCTAGCCATATCTGTAAAATAAACACAAACAACAGATATAATTTAATGCACAATTAAAAATATTTAAACTATTACGTATTATGAATCAAGATTCATCAAACATCTTAGTTTAAAATTGAAATTATATATAACTTGTTACAAAATAGTCTCAAATCGTATATAAAAATTTAACTTATAACTAAAAAGTCTTAAGTCTAATTTAAATTAATTATATAAAAGTTATTATTTAAAACCTTAACAATTATATAACTACGTAAAAATAAAATTTATCTAAGTCCTGGACTCGCATAAACTGGCCTAACGAGTTGAGGTCAACTCGTTTTGCTTATCAACTCGCTATACTCATCAACTCGCTACATTGATCAACTCGCTAAACTTATCAAGCAGCTATTGAAGTGAACTCGCTAATCACACCGATTCGCTAGTCAACTCGCTGCGAGTTGATTCACAACGTCAACTCGTTCGATGAACTGCCGTCGCGAATTTACACTTAAAATCGATTAATCCGTTGATTTTAACATGATCTATCGATTGATTTACGTTCATTAATCTTTATTTAACATAAACCCTAAAGATCCATGTCCAATAACATTGTAATCGACGCAAATCGTTTAAACTTCAAACCGAAACCCTAAGTTTTAAAAAACCTTCGATTTCGTGCAATTTAAACGGTGAAATCCGTTGATATATACCTCAAAATGTTCGTAAATTGAAGGTGTACAAAGTCTACGGATTGAAAAACTCGTTCCCGTACTATAAAAATCGAAATCAAGCGAAAAGATAAAATCGCCTCGTTTCGCCTGTGTGACGGATTCGCAAAGTTTTACTGAACTCGCGAAGTTTGTGGGTTCGGTGGGTGAGCTTGACTCGTTTGACCCCCTTTATACTTTGTATCCGATTCGCGAGATGTGATGCGGATCCGCAAGTTGATGTCAACTCGCAGAAATAAATAAAAACGCGAATTTAATTCTAAGTATAAATAAAAACCCGATATTTTACAAGTCTAAATTATAATTAATTTTCACTTGTATTTGTCACATTTGTTCAACTTAAAAATATTCAGTATAATTTAATTCCGAAGGGTTAATTCAGATAAACATAAAAACTTAAATAAATAAAAATAAATAAATAAATAAATAAACATACGATAAAAATACAACGATATAAACATTGGTATCAAGTACCATTTTATTAATCACTCGAAACAAAGTAAATATACAAAGTAAATAAAATTTTATCTGCTTAGGGATCATATTAGTAAGAATAAGCAATTAATTATATATTAAAAAGTATAAGCAGATTGGTAGTATACATACCTCATGAAATTCAAGTAAATCACTGTAAAATTACAACTAAATTTATCATATATACATTTATATTTATAAAACTATATCTTAGGTACCTTTATCCACATAGCATAATTAATAAATACATTACTCACATAAAGTGAATATTTAATTATAGACAGTTCAAGACGATTACCGGTATTATGATCCACATAAACAAATTATACTCAATTTTCTAAGCAAACTCTTTATTGTTAGTATGAATATTATCAAGTGCTTCCTATTATATGACATACTGAAGAATTCAAGTAAAAACTCATAACACTGCATCATTAAATTTCAAGGTAGCGGTTACTAAATGATGTATCTTTTCGAAACATATAACATACACTTGAATTTTTAAGGTTAGACAAATATCAAACATATTTTGAATATGCTATGTTATCTAAGTCTGTACATAGTACAATAGAAGATCCCTTCTAGCATAATTTAAAATATATTTGAGAATATTAATTTAATTAAAGGTTTCAGTTCTGTACTTAGTACAACAAAGTTACCAGTAATTAAGTTAATACCCATATTGCTACTATTTGTCACTTCAAATTAATATGCATGATAACAGTGTATGGTAATACCATCATTCAACAATTAAGACTTAATGTCATACATCATAGAATAGTAACACAAAATAATAAACAAGTAGTTAATTAACTTCTTAAGGCTTAGAAAATTTCATATAATTTGCCTACCAGTACATCATATGATGAAGCCATCTAAAGTTTTCACTAAAAATAGACAAATTATAACTTGTGGATATAGGTGTATAATCAAATAAATATAAACACATACCTGATAGAACCGCTGTAGTTCTAAAGCAACTTTATTTGAACCTACTACCATATCATACTTAGGACTTAAACTTATTATTGTGAAGCTTATTCTCCTAATGTACTATCATATCCCTTAGTTTTTGCAAATAAAAACTTAAATGAAGGCGATTCCCCTTAGGTAACAAGCAAATGAATGCCATAAGCCTTTTTTTTTTTTTTTTTTTTTTTTTTAAATGAACACAGAAATACTAACTATTACAAAAATACCCTTGGAAGACTAATCACTCTGGATTTCTCATTCCGTTTAGTTGAACCAACGCCTCAAATCTTGCTCTGTCGAAAGCCTTTGTGTATAAGTCTGCTAAGTTATCCAATGATGGAACCTTAACTAACTTTATCAATTTCTTTTCAGCACAATCTCTAATAAAATGATGTCGTATATCAATATGCTTAGTTTTACTGTGCTTCACCGGATTATTGGTGATCGACATAGTAGATTCGTTGTCAATCATCATAGGAGTATTGGTTATATTTAACCCGTAATCCCGCAGTTGCTGTTGAATCCAAAGTACTTGCGAGCAACAGCTGCCAGCTGCAACATACTCAGCTTCACATGTAGAAATGGCTACCGAGGTTTGCTTCTTGTACTGCCAGGATACTAATCTACCTCCTAGGAATTGACATCCTCCGGTCGTAGATTTCCTATTCTGATTGCATCCTCCGTAATCCGAATCAGTATATGCTACGAGATCTAAGTCTCCATCAATCGGATACCAAAGACCCAGCTTAGGTTTCCCTTTGAGGTAACGAAAGATTTGTTTAACAGCTTGCATATGTGACTCTTTTGGATTAGCCTGATATCTTGCGCATAAGCAAACAGCAAACATTATGTCAGGCCTAGAGGCTGTAAGATACATTAGTGATCCGATCATGGCTCTATAAAGAGTTGGATCCACATCGCTATCACTCGATGTATCTGGACCTAGTCCATGATTGACTGGAATTGGAGTATTGTAGACCTTACTTTCATCCATCTTAAAGCGTTCTAATAGCTCATATGTATATTTAGATTGATGAATAAAGAATCCATCCTTCTTTTGATCAACTTGTAATCCTAAGAAAAAATTCAACTCTCCCATTGCAGACATTTCGAACCTTTTTCTCATGACTTTCTCAAATTCTTGACACATCTTTTCATCAGATGATCCGAAGATAATGTCATCAACATAAACTTGCACTATAAGAAAGTCTTTCTTTTTCCACTTCACAAACAGTGTACTATCAATTGATCCTCTTGTAAATCCATTCTCAAGTAGATACGTTGATAGTGTTCCATACCATGCCCTAGGTGCTTGATGTAATCCATATAGAGCCTTATTCAAACGATATACTCTATCTGGATACTCAGGATCAGCAAACCCTGGCGGTTGTGAAACATACACCAATTCTTCCACTTTGCCATACAAAAAGGCACTCTTAACATCCAACTGATACACTTTTATACCAAAATATGATGCGAATGCTAAGAATACTCTAATTGCTTCTAGCCTAGCAACTGGTGCAAACACTTCATTGTAGTCAATACCTTCTTGTTGATTAAAACCTTGAACCACCAGACGAGCTTTATTGCGAGTAACGATTCCTTTATCATCTCTCTTGCACTTAAATACCCATCTAGTTCCAATTGGATATTCTCCCTTTGGTAGGTCAACCAACTCCCATACTTGTAATTTAGAGAACTGAGATAGTTCTTCTTGCATTGCTTCTACCCACGAACTTTCTTTTAAAGCCATTTGAACATTTTTAGGCTCGATTTGTGAGATAAAGCATGAATATAGACATTGATTAGGAATCCCTGTCTCTTTCATTGCAGTATACAAGCTTTGGTATTCTAAGTTCTCAGACGTACTAACTCTGGATTGATGCCTAGTTTGAACCGGAGTATTAATATCACCGATGATGTTTTCAACGGGATGATTCTTACTCGTTCTAGTTGTAGTAACTGGTTCAACCGGTATCTCATCTTCCAAATTAGTACCAATCTCTTCCAATTCAGGTACATCTTCCGTACGTGCTGAAGATATCCTTAAATGTTTCAAAGGAGTAAGTATATCATCAAACTTTGTAGAAAGATCATCAGGATCTTCTATTTCTTGAGACTTATCCTCTGAAGGTTGTTGTGACTCACTTGTGGAAGCTTTATCTGAGTCGACATTAGTCTTAATTCCAGACTGCTTAACACTTGATGTTGAAGTGGGACCAATATTCTCATCTTCAAACAATAAATGTTCAGCTATCTCTGAATCACTGACATAGTCACTAATAGGAACTTTAAATGAAGCAAAGAGATCAGAATAATCAAATTGCCAATCTAAGCCCTTATGAACATCCGGTGAGTAGCTCGTAACCTCAATATTTATAAACTACCTCCAAACGTTCTGTGACTTTATTAAAGACTCTCTTGTTTGGTGAATTTGGCATATAACCTAGGAAAAATCCTTCGTCAGCCTTCTCACCAAATTTTGCTTGATGTCCAGTCTTTAATATGGTGCATGAAACTCCAAAGGGTTCAAACCCTTTTAAGTTTGGTTTCTTATTGTTCAAAAGCTCATAACAAGTCTTGTTATGTCTCTTAACCGTAAGAACTCTATTAAGAACATAACATGCTGTATTCACTGCTTCTGCCCAAAAGATGACCGGAAGCTTTGAATCAGCAAGCATTGTTCTTGCAGCTTCAATCAACGTCCTATTTTTCCTTTCAGCAACACCATTCTGTTGAGGTTCATACGGTGCACTGAATTGATGTAATATCCCTTTGCTTAAGCAATAGATATTCAACGTTGAATTCTTGAATTCTGTTCCATTGTCACTACGAATACGCTTAACTCTCTTTTTATAGACATTCTCTACTAGATCAAAGAACTCAATTAGAATTCCAGGAGTCTCATCCTTTGATCCCAAAAAGAATACCCATGAGAATCTAGAATAATCATCTGTGACAACAAAACAGTACCATTTGCCTCCTAGACTTCTCTTGCTTATTGGGCCAAAGAGATCCATATGTAGCAATTCAAATGGCGAGGAGATAGAGTTTTCAGTCTTAGGTCTGTGTGGTTTCTTGTGCTGCTTTCCTTTCATGCAAGGAACACACTTATCCTCACACTCGAAACGTTTTTGTGGTACACCTAGAACCAAACCATTTTTGGTTATGTAATTCAACTTTCTCCAGTTCAGGTGTGCCATTCTCCTATGCCATAACAAAGCATCTGTTTCCGAAGCCTTGGATAATAAACATGTAGACACAATTGAAGAGTTAGGAACACCCATGTTGATAGCATAGATGTCCTTCTTCCTTGGCGCCCTCATCAATATCCATTTATCAGGAATTTTGAAACCTGGCTTCAGGACTAAGGCCTCCTTTTCATTAAAATAAACTGGGTGACCTTTATCACAGACTTGGGAAACACTCACTAGGTTGTGAGTTAGTTCTTCAACATAGTTCACATCCTCAAGAGTCAAAGTTCCATTTGAAACTTTTCCTTTTCCCGAAATTACTCCTCCTTTATCTCCTGCAAAATTTACTTTTTGCTTGAGACTCTCCTTGAAGTCCTTCAGTAGACTTCTTTCTCCGGTCATGTGCCTCGAGCATCCACTGTCTACATACCACCAGCTGTCCTTGTTCACAGCATGCTCCTGCACATAACACATAACACGATCAGTTATCAAGAGGGACCCAAGCCATTACGGTCTTGGTTTGTCCCTTATCATCAACAAACTTAAGCTCTTTAAAATAACCATCCTTCCCATCAGGAGCTTTAGTTATTTTCGAAGTAGCTTTAGTTTGTGGACGATCAGCCTTAAGAGGTGAATTTGAGGAGAACCTCTTAGGCACATAATTATGAGCTCTATTATTATAATTAAACTCATGTGATCGCGAAGTAGTACCACTCTCATAATGACTATGGCCTCTACTTGTAGTTCTAAACCTCGACGGTGTCACATCTCTAGACTTATTGACATAATTATCACCTTGAGTATATGGCCGTTTAGGTTTAGGTGGGGAGACACTATGCTTACCATCTCTTTTAAGAATGTTAACAGGTTTATTACCTAACTTAAGTTTGGTATCTAACCTATCTACAGTCATACTAGAGTCGGTCTGTGTCTTTTCATCAATCACAAGCTTATGTGGTGTTTCAGGCTTTTTGTTAGGACAACACGAAGCCACGTGTCCCTTTTGATGACACTTGAAACATGACATCTGCTTGCGTGATTTACTCACTTTTGCTTTCTCATCCGGAGTCTTAGGCACTAAAGGTTTAGGCTGTTCCTTATTAACCGTATCATCAGTCTTAGCATCGTTAATCACTCCACCCGATACAAATTGTATTTTGGTGAAATGAGAAGCCTTACTATTATCTGATGAAGGGTTCTTAATAACATCCTTCTGTGCCTCTAACTTTTCCTGATCATTAGTTACTGAAATTTCAGGAGTAGCATCTGTCATTTCAGAATCTTCAGGAATAGGAGTGTAATTGGCATTAAAAGGTGGGGATACATCATTGTAACCTAACCCAGTCTTGTCCTTTACACTACGTTGAGCATCTAACATTTTATCCATTTGAGATGTCCTATAATTCTCAAGTTTACGGTTTTGCTCAATTAACCTTAAGTTAAGGTTCACTATTTCCTGATCCTTACTAGCAATTGTCTCATTTAAGTCTTTGATATTCATATAGAGACCATCTATGATAACAGATTTTTCACTTATGGTATCTCTAAGTTTTGTTCTATCCGAAGCATCAGACTTAATTTTATCTTTTAAGACTTGTTTATCATCACTTAATCTACGAATATCCATAATAGCTTGATCAAGTTCAGATCTAACAGTCTTATAGGATTCCTTATCCATATTCAATTGTGATGACAGGTTGCTATTTGACACAGTTAAGACACTATTCTGAGATTGTAAATCAGTAACTAAGTAACAAACATCAGCAAGATTAAGAATATCTAAACATACCTTCTTCTTGTCAGTTTGTAATTCAGCCATGCGTGCCACGAATTCTTCAGGACTCATATCTGGAGCTGAATCCATATATAGCACGTCATCATCACTTGCCTTCACTTCAGACTCAGGCACCTCTACTTTATGTTCCATATCAGTGGGCATGTAGGACACTGATCCAGCAGTTGTCTCTTCGATCTCGGCCATCAAAGCTTCCTCAGAATGAGCTTGCCAATCATAAGAGCCATCCAACTGCTTCACCACTAAGGCTTTGGAAGCTAGTGTACTTCCCGAACCTTGTTTTCCTTGTGCTTCTACTTTAGGTCTTTGGCATTCTCTAGCAAAATGACCAATACCCTGACAGTTAAAGCATCTGACCTTGGTTTTGTCAAACCCTGATCTATTGCCCAACACCTTTCTACCAGTTCTCTTGAGGAAATTCTTCACCTTTCTAGATATCAACGCTAGTTGATCTTGAAGCTCCAATTCCTCGAGATAATCAGAATCTATCTGCTCATAATCCTCATCAAACAGAATAGGATCATTGATCTTTCCCTCTATGTAGTTCTCGTATGATGCCACAAAGGAAGCAAGAACAGACAATTGCTGTTCAGCAGATTTCACACTCATGGGCATCTTCTGATGCTCTTGAGGTGACTTCTCAGAATTCTTTCCCTTTGTCTCATCACCAGAGGAGGAAATAAAACACAGATCTTCAGTAATCATTTCTCCATTTTCACTAGTATCACCAACTAATAGTGCAGTGGTCGAATTAGATGATGCAGTCGAAAGACTTGACTTTCCATGATACAACCCAAGGTTCCGAACCTGATCAGAATCACTATCTCTTGACTTTTTGGAGAAATCATAACCTTTCAGCTTGTCAATGACTTGCTCTAAGGTCATAGTAGAATACCTAGTTTCGTTATCCTTAATCATAACGCCATACATTTCCCATTTAGAAGGCAAACCCTCAAGAAACTTGTCGGTTTTAGCTACTTCTTCTTCAACAATTTCATGGTATTCCAGTTCACTTAGTAGATGGTAGAAACGCGTGACATAGGCATCAAGATCTTCTCCTTTTAAAGCTTTAAACATAGTAAACTGCTTTTTAAGAAGACTCTTCTTGCCAGCTCTCACTTGTGGACTTCCCTCACCTCTTTTCTCTAGAGCTTCCCAGAGCGTTCTAGCAGTATGAAAAGATTTCAGTTGATGAGCAATCTTTTTAGGAAGACACATCTTTATGCATGAATGTGCTTTATTCTCATTTCTGTAAGCTTCCTTCTCTTGATCACTCATGTTAGCATAGGTAAGAACCACAGTGGCATTCTGAACAGTTTGTGTAGGTGCGGTGTATCCACTCTTGATACACATCCAGATTGACAGGTCATGGAATCTACAGTAAGATTCGAATCTGTCCTTCCAATTGTAGTAATCTTCGATTCTTAACAACTTTGGTGGAACGTTTGACTTTCCCACCTCGTGGTCCATTTCGATCATTCTACTTAAGTCAGACATCTTAAAAACGTAAAATTAAACTGTTTCAGCGAATTCAGAAAACTCAACTCGCAAGACTCAGCTCAACTCGCAATCTCAGCTCGACTCGCAGAATTTGTCGATTCGCAAGCCTCAGTTCGGATTGCCAAAGATGTCGATTCGCAAGTGATGTCGATTCGCGAGGGATCTAGGTTCGACTCGCAAGCCTCAGTTCGACTCGCTAGTTCAACTCGGTTCGCAGGCGACGCTGGAACCCTAATCTCGACTCGCGAAACGGCTGTTAAACCCGAAAACGAATTTTTAAGGTATTTTTACGACTGAAACTAAGAATTTCGGCTGTAAACAAACCCTAAAACGTCCAGAGAATGATTTTGATCGTTAGTATTGCAAGAACGCACGTAAAAACGACCCGAATCAAAAACGCAATAACACTAAAACTTATGAACACACTCGTATTTAGCCCGAAAGCTCTGATACCAGATGTAAGTCCCCTAGTTTTAGGATCGATAACTTCGTTATCTGTAGTATTAAGGTGCGGAATCCCTCAATACGGTGTTATCTTACTAACAATGAATATGTTCGTAATTGCATATATTAAAGCTTAACTTTAAACGAATAATACGTCAAAGCCTAGCCGTTAGGTATATGTTTTCTCTGGTTGTCGAGTTCGTAGATCAGAAAGACAAATAGCCAAGAGTTATGTTTTTCACAGAGTAAAAAACATTATATACGTCCAGCTCACCTCGACTCGCATGGGCCTGCGAGTTCGGTCCAACTCGCAGCCCAAGCCCAGTAAAGGACTCGGCTCGCCAGACTAATGCCTCGCGAGTTCAGATCTCACCTCACAGCTCAACTCGCTGCGACCTGAGATCTCGACTCGTCTCGCATTAAACGTCTATTATTTATTTCATCTTTAAACATTCATCTAACTTAGCACAATAATATGTTTAACGAATATTACTAACAAAACAAATATTTATTTACAAATCTAAACCAATGTACAAACGTAATAAGAATTACACCAGTCCTATTTCAAGCTAGATCTGTTGTCACACTCTATGTCCCAACAATTTTAAATTCTAATGCATTGCGAATAATCACCAAACATTTAAATTTACTATTAATTACCTTATATAATTTCCAAGTGTTAATTGATCTAATTCATTATCAATTTAACCTTTAAATTATATATCATTTGTCTAGTTAAAACTAATACATTTTTAGCTTGTCAGTATGCAAACTCTCAAGTCTAAAATGCATATGTTATTATAAAATTTTGACCGCCGATATTATTCGGAACACGCCGCTCGACTACTCAATGAGTCGGAAGACTTTCGATCACTATTTTAACTTAACATATATAAAATCAATTAACTTAATAATATCTAATACACTTAACTTGTAATTACAATCTCAAGCCGAATATATTACCAAAATATTAAGTTACAATTATTCTGTACAAATTAACACCAATAATTACTACATTATGCTAATACTAAGCTATCTTACCAGCTTCTGTATCAATCTGTGCAGTCTTATCAGCACTTGTACCAGCTCCAGAACCGCTTGCACCAGCATTACCACCAGACTCCCCCTGAATCGTAGCTTGCTCACCAGTCTTTGAAGGACCAGTCTGCTCACCACCTTCTGGTGCATTGGGATCATCGTCTTTATTTGAATCTCTCTTCCGCTTCAGCTCATCTTCTTTGCAAGACTCCAGGTATGCCAATATCTCCCCCTGAGTAGACTGTCCTGAATATGTTCTCAAGACCAAACTCTCCAAGGAATAAAATTTCAGTCTCTGAACATTGAAGTCCGCAAGCAAAGTTTCATGAGTCTTCATCAGTAGATTGTAAGATTCACTCTGTTTGAGCATCTGCTGAGCAAGAAGAAGATTATTCGACACCAGCTCTGGAATCTGAGAAGTAAGCTTCTCTAAATCCTTTACTCGCGACTCTAAGGACGTAATCCTTTCAGCATCAGTCGTCGGAGTAATAGAAATCGTCTTAGGTCCAGGCGGTGTAAGAGACTCAATATGCCAGTCTCTAGTCAGCGGTGAATGAGGTTGAGACAAAGCTTGCGTAAGCAAGTTTGCCGCAAATCTAGCTCCTTTATTCGTCGGAAATTTCGCCGCACGAACTAGATCAGCAACCTCATGCTGTAAAGTTAAACACAATTAAAATCAGTTATTGTTACAGATTACTCTGTCTCAAACTCTAATTAATTGCAGAACACTTATAGTTATAGAACTTATATCTCATACCTGAAGCGGTATAGATATCTGTTCAGAAACCACCGGTGTATCCTTCTCCACCTGTGGTGTATCTTGAGCAACTGTATACAGAATTAACTGTCTCAGTTTAACTCCTGATAAACAACAAGTTAAGATTATTTAACTTTTATAATAAATACTAACCTTCTCTAATAGTCAACGTCCTCGGACGTTTCATCAATGGAGTAACAGTCTCCTCAGCATCCAAATCATGAACAATGAAATCTGGATCTGGTTCATTGACTTTACGCTTGAGCTTCAGCTTCTGAGCCGGATCAACCTCAAGCCTTGATCGTTGCTCAGTCATTCCAGCCGGAATACTCGTGGACAGATCAACAAGATCATCCTCGGTATCACTGGAATCGTCAGTTGAATGTCCATCATACTTGCCAGATGGACCAACTGGTTCCTAAATATATTTACCATTTATGATTAACATAAAACTCTATCAAACTAGATAAATATATATTTAAGATTATTCAGCTTTAATACCTTAGCAGGTAAAACTGTTGAACTATCAATCTGTCTTTGCTCACCCTCAGGTCTAGTAACCTCTCGGTTTGCAATCTCAGCTTCCTCAGGTGGTGCAAAATAACTATCAATATCTCGTAGCAAGGGATCAGTAGCATCATCATTCTGAACCAAAACCTCTTGCACAACTTGTGCAGCAACTTCTTGGTTCACTTGCTGATCAACCTGACCAACCTGAATAAGAACATCCTCAAGGAGCCCTTGTAGATCTTCAGGTTGAACCTCCTCAACTGCAGGTTCAGGTACAACATCAGCAGCAGCAGCACCAGCAGGAACAACGTCCAACCACCCATTATTTGGCGGTGGAACGTAGTTTGGGTCAACAATATACCCAAAAAGTGGTCGCTCCTCCGGTTTCACCACTCCTTCCTTCCTAACTGTCTGCATAAACATGGCATTATATCCACGTTGATCAATGGTATTCACCACTAAAAACGGCTCAGGTATAGCCAAGTTCGGTAGACGCGCGCGAATGATAAACATACAGAACCTCGGGTAGATCATAAATCTAGATCTAACAGAACCCGATATCTGTCTTACAATCTCTCCAAAAATGAGATCATAGAAACTGTATGGTTTATTATAAACCAGGGACAGTGCAGCAGATAAAATAACAGGGCTTAACTCATCGAAGCCACCCTTCTTCGGTGCAAAAACAGTATTCATCACGTGCCACAGAAACCTCCACTGTTCAAGTACCAGAGGCTTCTGAAACTGATTCCCGCGCCTATCTTCCGTATATCCCATACGGCCGATTGCCCCCTCAATAAAGTCCATGGGCATCTCCAAATCCCCATTCTCTTGTTCTACAGTCCCCAGCTGTAATACCTCATGAAGATATCCAGCAGTAAATGCAACCGTTTGACCATTAACCGTTGCTCTAATCTCTGGTGGATTGACATATTGGTCATGCACGATATCCGTCCAGAAATCGTTCAGAATAGCCTGAGAGATAGGTGGATTGGCCGTAATAGCATATCTAATACGCGACCGTGCAAGAAAGCGATGAATATCAGCCACCCTATCAGCCCTCTTGGCCTGTAGATTCAGATCTACTAGAATATTGTGGCTCTTGTCAAATTGTCTCGCCATATCTGTATAATAAACACAAATAACAGATTAAATGCACGTGTAATATTTTTTAAACTATAACGTATTATGAATAATAATTCATCTTACATCCTAGTTTAAATGTAAACTTATATATATAACTTGTTACATAAATAGTCTCAAGTCGTATACATATATAAATCAATATATATAATATACCGCTAATATAAAATTAGGACACGCTACACGATTACGTTTTGAATCGGTAGACTTTCGATATATATATATATATATATATATATATACATTATCATAGGAATCCAAAATTATACTAGTTATTACTTAAAAAGTCGTAACTCTTATAAAAAACACTTTTTTAAAAAAATTTATAAGTTCTGGATTCGCATAAGACACCTAAGCGAATCGAGTTCAACTCGTTTCGCTTATCAACTCGCTTCGTTTATCAACTCGCGATTGGATCTGCAGCCAAGTGAACTCGCTAATCATTTCGATCTACAGATCAACTCGTTGGTCGATCCGCTAATCAACTCGATCCGCTAGTCAACTCGCTGCGAGTTGAATCGAAGTTTCAACTCGTTCGATGAACAGTCGTCGCAAGTTTAAACTTAAAATCGATGATTTTGTTAGTTTTAACACGATCAAATGATATATTTACGTTTATTAAGGTTCGTTTAACATTAATCCTAAGGATTCGTGTTCTAACAATCCGTTAATCGTCGTGAATCGATCAAAATTGAAACCGAAACCCTAAGTTCATAAAAACTTCGATTTCTTGTTAATTAGACGGTGAAATCCATTGTATTTTACCTCAATATGTTCGCAATCTAAAGGTGAATAAAATATACGGATCAAAAACTCGTTCTTCGTACTCGTAATATCGAAATCAAACGAAAACTACGTTTCGCCTCGTTTCGCCTGGAAGCGGATTCGCCAAGTTGAAGTGAACTCGCGAATGATGTGGATCCGGTAGTCTGTTGACTCGTCTGACCTCCCGTTTTATACCCTGTATCCGATTCGCGAGAATTCAAGTGGATCCGCAAGTTGACTAAGTCGACTCGCAGGAATAAATAAAAAACGCGAATTAAATACATAGTATAAATTAAAACTCCATCATTTGTACAAGTCTAAAATAAAATTATTTTTCACTTGTATTTGTTACGTTTGTTCAACTCAAAAATATTCAGTATAATTTAATTCCGAAAAATAAAACCTAATAAACACAAAAACTTAAATTAAACATAAACTAAAATAAAATAAAAACACAATTATGTAAACATTGGTAACAAGTACCATTTTATTAATCACTTGAACAAAACAAAGTGCATAAACAAACTGAATAAGAATTTATCTGCATAGGGATCATATTAGAAAGAATAAGTAATTAAGTATATAATTAAAAGTCTAAGCAGATTGGTAGTATACATACCTCATGAAATTCAAATAAATTACTATAAAATTACAACTAAAATTTATCATTTATACATTTATATTTATAAAACTATATCTAAGGTACCTTTATCCACATAGCATAATTAATAAATGCATTACTCACATAAAGTGAATATTTTAATTATAGACAGTCCAAGACGATTACCGGTATTATGATCTACATAAACAAATTATACTCAATTTTCTAAGCAAACACATTATGGTTAGTATGAATATTATCAAGTGCTTCCTATTATATGACATACTGAAGAATTCAAGTAAAACTCATAACACTGTATCATTGAATTTCAAGGTAGTGGTTACTAAATGATGTATCTTTTCGAAACATATAACATACACTTGAATTTTAAGGTTAGACAAATATCAGACATACTTTGAATATGCTATGTTATCCAAGTCTGTACATAGTACAACAGAGAATACCTTCTAGCATAATTCAAAATATATTTGAGAATATTAATTTAATTAAAGGCTTCAGATCTGTACTTAGTACAATAAAGTTACCAGTAATTAAGTTAATACCCATATTTCTACTATTTGTCAATTAAAAATGCATGATAACAGTGTATGGCAATACCATCATTCAACAATTAAGACTTAATGTCATACATCATAGAATAGTAACACAAGATAATAAACAAGTAATTAATTAACTTCTTAAGGCTTGGAAAAATTTCATATAATTTGCCTACCAGTACATCATATGATGAAGCTATCTAAAGTTTTCACTAAAAATAGACAAATTATAACTTGTAGATATAGGTGTATAATCAAATAAATATAAACACATACCTGATAGAGCCGCTGTAGTTCTAAAGCAACTTTATTTGAACCTACTACCATATCATACTTAGGACTTAAGCTTATTATTGTAAAGCTTATTATCCTAATGTACTATCATTTCCCTTAGTTTTTGCAGATAAAAACTTAAAAAATTTCAAAGAATATTATGTTTATATTCTTTAATGAAGGCGATTCCCCTTAGGTAACAAGCAAATGAATGCCATACGCCCTTTTTTTTTTTTTTTTTTTTTAAACATAGAATACTAACTATTACAAAAATACCCTTGGAAGACTAATCACTCTGGATTTCTCATTCCATTTAGTTGAACCAACGTCTCAAATCTTGCTCTGTAGAACGCCTTTGTGTATAAGTCTGCTAAGTTATCCAATGATGGAACCTTAACTAACTTATCAACTTCTTCTCAGCACAATCTCTAATAAAATGATGTCGAATATCAATATGCTTAGTTTTACTGTGCTTCACCGGATTATTGGTGATCGACATAGTAGATTCGTTATCAATCATCATAGGAGTATTGGTTATATTTAACCCGTAATCCCGCAGTTGCTGTTGAATCCAAAGTACTTGAGAGCAACAGCTGCCAGCTGCAACATACTCAGCTTCACATGTAGAAATGGCTACCGAGGTTTGCTTCTTGCACTGCCAGGATACTAATCTACCTCCTAGGAATTGACATCCTCCGGTTGTAGATTTCCTATTCTGATTGCATCCTTCGTAATCCGAATCAGTATAAGCTACGAGATCTAAGTCTCCATCAATCGGATACCAAAGACCCAGCTTAGGTTTCCCTTTGAAGTAACGAAAGATTCGTTTAACAGCTTGCATATGTGACTCTTTCGGATTAGCCTGATATCTTGCGCATAAACAAACAGCAAACATTATGTCAGGCCTAGAGGCTGTTAGATACATTAGTGATCCGATCATGGCTCTATAAAGAGTTGGATCCACATCGCTATCACTCGATGTATCTGGACCTAGTCCATGATTGACTGGAATTGGAGTATTGTAGACCTTACTTTCATCCATCTTGAAGCGTTCTAATAGCTCATATGTATATTTAGATTGATGAATAAAGAATCCATCCTTCTTTTGATCAACTTGTAATCCTAAGAAGAAATTCAACTCACCCATCGCAGACATTTCAAACCTTTTTCTCATGACTTTCTCGAATTCTTGACACATCTTTTCATTAGAAGATCCAAAGATAATGTCATCAACATAAACTTGCACGAGAAGAAAGTCTTTCTTTTTCCACTTCACAAACAGTGTACTATCAATCGATCCTCTTGTAAATCCATTCTCAAGTAGATACGTTGATAGTGTTCCATACCATGCCCTAGGTGCTTGATGTAAACCATATAGAGCCTTATTCAAACGATATACACTATCTGGATACTCAGGATCAGCAAACCCTGGCGGTTGTGAAACATACACCAATTCTTCCACTTTGCCATACAAAAAGGCACTCTTAACATCCAACTGATACACTTTTATACCAAAATATGACGCGAATGCTAAGAATACTCTAATTGCTTCTAGCCTAGCAACTGGTGCAAACACTTCATTGTAGTCAATACCTTCTTGTTGATTAAAACCTTGAACCACTAGGCGAGCTTTATTGCGAGTAACGATTCCCTTATCATCTCTCTTGCACTTAAATACCCATCTAGTTCCAATTGGATATTCTCCCTTTGGTAGGTCAACCAACTCCCATACTTGTAATTTAGAGAACTGAGATAGTTCTTCTTGCATTGCTTCTACCCACGAGCTTTCTTTTAAAGCCATTTGAACATTGTTAGGCTCGACTTGTGAGATAAAGCATGAATATAGACATTGATTAGGAATCCCCGTCTCTTTCATTGCAGTATACAAGCTTTGGTATTCTAAATTCTCAGACGTACTAGCTCTGGATTGATGCCTAGTTTGAACCGGAGTATTAATATCACCGATGATGTTTTCAACGGGATGATTCTTACTCGTTCTAGTTGTAGTAACTGGTTCAACCGGTATATCATCTCCTAAATTAGTACCAATCTCTTCCAATGAAGGTACATCTTCCGTACGAGCAGAAGATATCCTTAAGTGTTTCAAAGGAGTAAGTATATCATCAAACTTTGTAGAAAGATCATCAAGATCTTCTGTTTCTTGAGACTTATCCTCTGAAGGTTGTTGTGACTCACTTGTAGAAGCTTTATCTGAGTCAACATTAGTCTTAATTCCAGACTGTTGAACACTTGATGTTGAAGAGGGACCAATATTTCCATCTTCAAACAATAAATGTTCAGCTATCTCTGAATCACTGACATAGTCACTAATAGGAACTTTAAATGATGCAAAAAGATCAGAATAATCAAATTGCCAATCTAATCCCTTATGAACATCCGGTGAGTAGCTCGTAACCTCAATATTATAAACTACCTCCAAACGTCCTGTGACTTTATTAAAGACTCTCTTGTTTGGCGAATTGGGCATATAACCTAGGAAAAATGCTTCGTCAACCTTCTCACCAAATTTAGCTTGATGCCCAGTCTTTAATATGGTGCATGAAACTCCAAAGGGTTCAAACCCTTTTAAGTTTGGTTTCTTATTGTTTAAGAGCTCATAACAAGTCTTGTTATGTCTCTTAACCGTAAGAACTCTATTAAGAACATAACATGCTGTATTTACTGCTTCTGCCCAAAAGATGACTGGAAGCTTTGAATCAGCAAGCATTGTTCTTGCAGCTTCAATCAACGTCCTATTTTTCCTTTCAGCAACACCATTCTGTTGAGGTTCATAAGGTGCACTGAATTGATGTAATATCCCTTTGCTTAAGCAATAGATATTCAACGTTGAATTCTTAAATTATGTTCCATTGTCACTACGAATACGCTTCACTCTCTTTTTATAGACATTCTCTACTAGATCAAAGAACTCAATTAGAATTCCTGGAGTTTCATCCTTTGATCCCAAAAAGAATACCCATGAGAATCTAGAATAATCATCTGTGACAACCAAACAGTACCATTTGCCACCTAGACTTCTCTTGCTTATAGGGCCAAAGAGATCCATATGTAGCAATTCAAATGGCGAGGAGATTGAGTTTTCAGTCTTAGATCTGTGTGGTTTCTTATGCTGCTTTCCTTTCATGCAAGGAACACACTTATCTTCAGACTCGAAACGTTTTTGTGGTACACCTAGAACCAAACCATTTTTGGTTATATAATTCATCTTTCTCCAGTTCAGGTGTGCCATTCTCCTATGCCATAACAAAGCGTCTATTTCCGAAGCCTTGGATAATAAACAAGTAGACACCATTGAAGAGTTAGGAACACCCATGTTGATTGCATAGATGTCCTTCTTCCTTGGCGCCCTCATCAATATCCATTCATCAGGAATTTTGAATCCTGGCTTCAGGACTAAGGCCTCCTTTTCATTAAAATAAACTGGATGACCTTTATCACAGACTTGGGAAACACTCACCAGGTTGTGAGTTAGTTCTTCAACATAGTTCACATCCTCAAGAGTCAAAGTTCCATTTGAAACTTTTCCTTTTCCTGAAATTACTCCTCCTTTATCTCCTGCAAAATTTACTTTTTGCTTGAGACTTTCCTTGAAGTCCTTCAGTAGACTTCTTTCTCCGGTCATGTGCCTCGAGCATCCACTGTCTACATACCACCAGCTGTCCTTGTTCACAGCATGCTCCATTTTCTTGTCAGATTGTACTTCAGCCATGCGTGCTACAAAGTCATCTGGACTCATATTAGCAGTTGAATCCATATAGAGCACGTCATCATCACTTGCTTTCTCATGAATCTCAGGCATCTTTATTTCAACATCAATAGGCATATAGCTATTTGACTCAGCAGCTATCTCTTGATCTTCAATCTCAGCCATGAGAGCTTCCTCAGACTGAGCTTGCCAATCATAAGATCCATCCAACTGTTTCACAACTAAGGCTTTGGAAGCTAAGGTACTTCCCGAACCTTGTTTGTTATTGCCAGTTTCAACCTTAGGTCTTTGACACTCACGAGCAAAGTGTCCATAACCTTGACAATTGAAACACTTGATCTTGGTTTTATCAAACCCTGATCGATTTCCTACCACTTTTCTACCAGTTTTCTTCAAGAAAATTTTGACTCTCCTTGATAACATTGCAAGTTGATCCTGGAGATCTATTTCCTCAAGATAATCAGGGTCTATCTGATCATAGTCTTCATCAAACATAATCGGATCATTGATTTTACCCTGAATGTAGTTTTCATAAGAAGCAACAAAGGATGCAAGGACAGATAACTGTTGCTCAGCAGATTTCACACTCATTGGCATCTTTTGATGTCCTTGAGTTGACTTCTCAGCAGGTGTACCTTTAGATTCATTACCTGATGAGGTAAGAAGGCACACGTCATCCGTTATCATTTCACCATTTTCATCAGTATTACCCACTAAAAGTGCAGTGGTCGAACTAGATGAAGAAGTTGAGAGGTTTGTTTTTCCATGATATAGCCCAGGATTCTGAACCTGATCAGAATCAGTTTCTCTCGACTTCTTTGTGAAATCATAACCTTTTAGCTTGTCAATGACCTGCTCTAAGGTCATGGTTGCATACCTTTCATCGTTGTCTTTGAGCATTACACCATACATTTCCCACTTAGACGGCAAACCCTCAATAAATTTGTCGGTTCTCTCAGTCTCAGTAGTAACAATCTCATGGTTGTCAAGCTCACTTAACAAGTGGTAGAATCTAGTGATGTAAGCATCAAGATCTTCTCATTTTAAAGCTTTTATAACAGTAAACTGTTTCTTAAGAAGATTCTTCCTGCCTGCCTTCACTTGAGGACTCCCCTCACATCTTTTCTCTAACGCTTCCTAGAGCGTTCTAGCAGTTTGAAAAGACTTGAGTTGATGGTTTATTTCCTTTGGTAAACTCATCTTAATTGCAGAATGGGATTTATTCTTCAATTCATAGTCCTTCTTTTGTTGATCGCTCATTCGGTTATAAGCAAGAGTAACAGTTGCATTATTAACCGTTTGAGTAGGTGCAGTGTATCCATTCTTGATACACATCCAGATCGACAAATCATGGAATCTACAGTAAGATTCAAATATGTCCTTCCAGTTATAGTAATCTTCGATTTTCAACAATTTAGGTGGAACATTTGATTTTCCCACCTCATGTTCCATCTCGATCATTCTACTAAGATCAGACATCTTAAAAATGTAAAGTAAACTGTTTCGCGAATTCAGAAGAACTCGATTTGCAAGACTCAGTTCAACTCGCAATCTCGGCTCGACTCGTAAGTCTCAGTTCGGATTGCTGTGATGTCGATTCGCAAGTGATTTCGATTCGCGAGAAATCTTAGTTCGACTCGCAAGTCTCAGTTCGACTCGCTAGTTCAACTCGGTTCGCAGGCTACGCTGAAACCCTAATCTCGACTCGCGAAACGGCTGAAAAACCCGAAAAAACGAAAATTCAAGGTATTTTTACGACTTAAACAGGAGATTTCGATCGTAAACTAACCCTAAAACATCCAGAGAATGATTTTGATCGTTAGTATGTATTAATGCACGTATAAACGATCCGAATCACAACGCAATCACCTCTAAAACTTTTGAACACACTCGTATTTAGCCCGAAAGCTCTGATACCAGATGTAAGTCCCTAGTTCTTAGGATCGATAACTTCGTTATCTGTAGTATTAAGGTGCTGAATCCCTCAATACGGTGTTATCTTACTAATAACGAGTAAGTTCGTAATTGCGTATATTAAAGCTTAACTTTAAACGATAAAACGTCAAAGCCTAGCCGTTAGGTTTGTTTTCTCTGGTTTCTTGAATTCGCAGATGAAGAATAAGAATACAAAAGTGTTAACGATTTTCTAATTAAAATCGTTTATATATTCTGGTTCATCTCGGCTCGCATGGGCCAGCGAGTTCGGTCCAACTCGCAGCCCAAGCCCACTATAGGACTCGGCTCGCCAGACTAATGTTCCGCGAGTTCAAATCTCATCTCGCAGCTCAGCTCGCTGCAACCTGAGATCTCGACTCGCCTTGCACTAAACGTATATACTTATTTCGTATTTAATAATTCGTCTAACTTTAACAAAATAATATGTTTAACGAATATTACTAACAAAACAAATATTTATTTACAAATCTAAACCAATGTACAAACGTAATAATAATTACACCAGTCCTATTTCAAGCTAGATCTGTTGTCACAATCTATGTCTCAACAGGCACAATCCGTTGTGGAATAATTTTATAAATGAAAACCCGGTGCTTTGATTACATGTTTCATCTATGAATTTAAACTGCATTTTCAACTAATGCCTTTCCGCCAATAAACGTGGTTAAAACCTTTTAATAAGACGTCATATCAGGGGTAATTAATTATCTGTGTTCAAATAACATTGTCTGGTTTTAAGCTGTGGAACTACTAACCAAGTATTGTACACCGTGATTAAACTACAACTTAATTATATATGTTAAATGGCATGGTCTGGTTTCGAAGCCGTGGAATTACTAACCAAGTATTGTACACTGTGAATAAACTAGTGATTTATTGGTTAATTTTAAGTGAGGGCTGGTTTAAATCATAAATGGAGAATCTTTCATCTAAAATACAAACTTAGCTTATATGATCCAGAAAGGAATTCGAGGAATCATCTAGTATTCCAAATTCGTCTATCACCCCTGGATTCCAAAACCATTGATGGAACGTAATCAAACACCAACCAAGTCTTAAACCTAAATGTTTTATTCAATTAAGTATCACTGTGGTGTTAAGAAAGGTCGGACAGTTAGTGGGTCTATTACTCTATTCATGCACCCAGGAATCTTCGTATTCCAAGAAGGGTCACTGTTCCGTAACAGGGCAGTGTTGAGAGTTGAGCATCCTCCTCCGATCAGAATCACGATAGCCTAGTTACTCAGTGACATACTGATTGAGCAATCAATCAGTAGGGTACTAGTGCTTACACCACAAATACTTGAAACAAATAAAATACAAATCTTTAGAAAGACGTTTTCATAACTTAAACTAAAACATCATCCCAATGTAAGGCTAATGAAGTCACAACAAACACCCCCTCTATCCTGACTGCTATCCCTTATTTTATTTTATTGCTTAGTATTAATCAGTAGTATAAATTAGAAAACTAAACAAAAACAAACTCCCAACCATTTTTAAACTCCATCACTAGCTAGAAACGAACATCCTGATTACTCTGTTTCACAATACCGTTGATTTTAAAGAACGACCCTAGGTCATACTTGCTGCTATACACCTCTAGGTCACGTGGCACTAGTAAACTTAGGCCCCAGCTCTATAAATATTAAAACTTACCCGATCCGCGTCCCGACGGCTGGAGCAACGACCAGAGTGAAATCCGACCGACCGCTCGGGCGCGATCAGAGGTAAATATGAAGCTTTTATAGAATCAAGTAGTTGAGAAGATATAACCATACTAAGAGATTTCACAGAAAGAATACAGTGAGTAGCCTTTCGGCTAAGAGCATCAGCGATGACATTAGCCTTACCAGGGTGGTAAAGAATGTCACAATCGTAATCTTTGACAAGATCAAGCCATCTTCTTTGTCTGTTATTCAAATCCCGCTGATCAAAAAAATATTTCAAGCTTTTGTGGTCAGTATAAATGGTAGATTTGACTCCATGAAGATAATGTCGCCAAATCTTTAATGCGAAGACCACAGCTGCCAATTCAAGATCATGAGTGGGATAGTTTTGTTCATGAGGTTTAAGTTGACGCGAAGCATAAGCTATAACCTTCCTACGTTGCATTAATACACAGCCCAAGCCAAGCTTAGAAGCATCACAATGAACAACCATGTCCTCATTACCTTCAGGTAGAACAAGAATAGGGGCTTGACTGAGCTTTTGTCTTAATAACTGAAATGCATTAGATTGTTCCTCACCCCATTTCCAAGATACATTCTTTCGGGTCAACTGTGTTAGAGGAGTAGCAATCTTTGAAAAACTTTCAATAAAAAGACGATAATAACCCGCCAGACCAAGAAAACTTCGAACTTCAGTGGGACTCGAAGGTGGATCCTGTAACACCCCCAAATTTTATGATTTGCGGAAGCACGATTTGGGTGTTACTAATCAATAACAAAGCACAAAGATATATAGTAAACGACTCTATATGCGTCGTTTTAACAAAATATATTAATATTGAAAATGTTTATAACATTTATAGCTTTACATAGCTCGAGTTTAAATAAAAGGAGATTTCAGTACATAAGTACTTGTACAAAATATACTAATGCAAGAAAATCTCAATCGTCTGTATGCTGACTCGAGCTAAAAGTCCTGAAGCCGAAGCAATCTACTGCTTGGTACCTGCGATACATGCTAAATGGGTCAGCTAAAGCTGGTGAGCTTACAGGTTTGAAATCAAGTAATATAGTATGAACCGCAAGATTTAATAATGATTGAATTGCATTCAGCAATTGATAATGTATATGTATACAGCCATGAGCACATAGTTGAGCTTAACTAGAGGGTCAGGTCCCCTAAAGAGAATTCCGGGCGAGGTGCCTCCACGAATGCCTAATCAACATTCGTCTTCCCAAATATTAGTACGTCCGTTTACCCGGTTAGTGCTTGCTAACCCGAACGAGGAGGGTCAATCCTATATGGTACCATATACTAATATTCACGCTACAACGTATTAACAACTATGCTGACGGAGGACTTTAAATGATTAGTTGTGAAAAACTCATGTAGTATATGAAATGTTTGTACTTGCGTTCACATGTTAAAAATGAGCAATTTATCACATCCCTGAGTAAAACAGTAAAAAGAGGGGCTATGAGACTCACCTGAGTCTTGTGAGTTTAACTTAATAAACTTGAGTTGATTAGCCGAGTAATGAAGTCCAAAGACTTGTAACCTGAGGGTGTCCACGACACGCGATGGTTATACACATGATTGGGTATCTCAAAAGATCACCCTTGTAGTTGTTACACAACTATATATATGTCCAAATTACTACGATTTGGTTGATTTGTTAAGTGTTTGAAAACGTGTATGGCCCGTTGGTGATTAATTGTAATAATAGTCCTGATGTTATCACATTGATTTCGAAGTGTTATACTCGAAAAGTATATTCCATTATGTTTGAAAAGTTGTATCGTATAAGCATTTTGAAGTCATACAAGTTTGACACTTTGTGAGAAATGTGCTTACGGAATCTAAGTATGGGGGTCCGGGGGCAGCGCCCCTGGCGGGGTCCAAGGGGCTGGCCCCAGGCTGGGGTCGAGATGCCAGGTCAGCTCGAAAAAATTTTATTTCTACTATATTGCTTTGGTGAAAAACGCATCTGGGATCTGAATTCGGGTAAAATCGAGTGATAAATTTCGAGTCTCGACACTTAGTAAAAATATGAGTTTTCTGTGTTTTGCGACACAATATGCGACACAAAAGTTTGTCATGCGACACACGGGTTGTGTCGCATAGAAATGCGACACAATACCTATACGACACAAGGGTTGTGTCGTATATATTCGAGATGCTGATTCAACAGCGACATAGTGATTGTGTCGTATGAAAAATACGACATAAGATGCGACACAACGTTGTGTCGTAAAGGGTACCACACAAAAGGATTTATACGACACAGGATACGACATAACGGCCAAAATACGACACTACATGCGACACAAGGCTTGTGTCGCATTGAAGAACACCAGCCCAGAAAGTCTGACTGTCGAGATTTTTCCGGCCAAAAACCCAATTCAAACCCGTTTTTAAGCTATAAAATCGTGTTCTACACTTTGTAATGGACATATATAAGTTATATAAATACTAACAAGTGAAGTATACAAAGAATCGAGAGTTTTCAGGATTTTGTCGGAAACTTACAAAGTGGCGAAATGGAAATCCGGAAAGATAGAAGTGTAGATCGTTGCGAGGTGGTCGTGAATCTCTAAAAATATTGATGATCCGAGTGCGTTTCGTGTTGTTATTTTGAGATTTAAGTGGTTTGGTGGTTTTGGAGAATGAAGGAAAAGAAAGTAAGAGAGAGAGAGAGATAAGGAAAAATGAGGAAAAAGGAAAGTGGGAGGTGGAGGTTATCCTCCTCCTTTTTCAGTCTTCGCCCCGCGCTCCGCGTGGTGTTCTTTTTCTCCGTCATTTAACGTTTAAATGAAAATTTCACGCGTTAATTATCCATTTTAAAATATGAATTTTGTTTAATAATTTAATTAAATTGTTTTACCAATTATCTAATAATTTAAAGATTTAAAATGTGATTTAAATAATTTGCGGATTTTGTTGTTAATTAGGTAAGTTTTAATTGTACGAAGCGGGACAACTTTGGGAATAAAATTTAAACAGTAGTTTGGACCCAGTAATGTTTTCAGATAATGTTTTATATTTAAATATAAATTGTGTCACCAACGTCCGTATTTATGGAACCGAAATTCATTCGATTTAAATTGCGTACGATTTAATCAAATAGCAAAGTTTGTATATATTCAACAATATATATAATTCGATACATTAATTAGCCTAACACAGAACTAATTACATGTATTAATAGAGAATTAGGCACTAAGTACTAGTCCTAATTTGGCGGGTGTTACAGATCCCACTTAAGAACTGCAGCAACCTTAGATGGATCGACTTGAATACCATGGACATTAATTACATGTCCAAGAAACTGAACCTCGCGTAACCAGAATTCACATTTGGAAAATTTAGCGTAAAGCCTTTCACGTCGAAGCATTTCAAGCACATACCTCAAATGAATTGAATGATCACTCTCACTTTTAGAATAAATGAGAATGTCATCAATGAAAACAATAAAAAATTTATCCAGCATAGGACGACATACACGATTCATCAAGTCCATAAATGCAGCTGGAGCATTGGTTAAACCAAATGGCATGACAACGAATTCATAGTGACCATAACGGGTTCGAAAAGCAGTTTTAGAGATGTCATCCTCCTTTACCTTTAACTGATGGTAACCAGACCGAAGATCGAATTTTGAGAAGAAACTGGCACCTTGCAGTTGATCAAATAAATCATCGATTCGAGGCAAAGGGTAACGATTCTTAATGGTCACTTTGTTCAATTCCCGATAATCGATACACATTCTTAAAGATCCATCTTTCTTTTTAACGAATAACACTGGAGCTCCCCATGGCGAACTGCTAGGACGAATAAAACCTTTATCAAGGAGTTCCTGCAGTTGATTCACCATCTCTTGCATTTCAGTCGGAGCTAACCGATATGGGGTTTTAGCAATTGGAACAGCTCCAGGAATTAAATCAATTCTAAACTCCACTTGCCGCTCCGGAGGAAGACCAGGGAGTTCATCAAGAAATACATCCGAGAATTCATTAACAATAGGGATATCAGAAAGAACAGCAACAGATTTAGAGTTATCAACCACGTGTGCCAAAAAGGCTCGACACCCGTGTGATAACATTCTTTTAGCTCGTGCATACGTGCATACAGGAATAGTTAGATTGATACGTTCGCCATAAACAGTTATATCCTGTCCACTAGGTGCTTTCAGGAAAATAACTTTTTCATGACAATTGATTACACATTTATTTCGTCCTAACCAATCCATTCCTATTACTATGTTGAACTCCCCCATTTGCATTGGGATTAGATCAACATTAAACTTCTCACTTCCTATTTCAATGATACACCCCTTATACACATCAGAAACTATTACTAGCTTATTATCAGCTATTTCAACTTCTAAAGGATGATCCATTTTAGATACGGAAATATTTAAACATTTACAAAATGAAAGTGATACAAAAGATCTGGAAGCTCCGGAATCAAACAGAACATGGGCAGGTATAGAATTTATAATAAAGGTACCTGTCACCACATCATGTGATTCCTTAGCCTCCTCCGCTGTGATTTGAAAAGCACGGGGTTTGGACCCCGTTCCAGCAGTTGTCCCTTTCTTCTCAGAATCTTTCCTTTGTTGTTGCTTTCTCTGTTCTTCTTTCTTAACGGGACAATCCGCCTGAATATGATCACTTTTAAAACAGGTGTAACACAACCGGAAAGGACTAGGACAATCCGGTGCCATATGCCCAGGCCTCCCACATTTGAAACATTTACAATCCCCAAGATGTCTTTTTCCACATTTGTCACATAACGGCCATTCACGAGTACGGGTTTGAGAAAACTGTTGTTGTTGTGATTGAGACTTTTGTGATGATTGCTGTGATGGTGATTTCGAACCAACTCTGGTTTTCTTAAACGATGACGATTGTGATGGAGCAGATTGCTCAGCTTTTCTTTTACTAGCATATTCAGCACGCTTAGCTAGTAAATCTTTTTCTCTAACCAAGGCTCGATTCAATATCGTTGGAATATCCTTATAGAATGACTGATCAATAGATTCACGGATTTCAAGATTCAAATGACGGTAAAAATTATCAGTCAATAGCTTCTCATTAGAAGTGTACTCCGGACAGAAATGAGATTTTTCATGGAAGGATTTGGAATATTCAGCTACAGACATCCTTCCTTGATTAATTGCAAGAAATTCACCCTTTAACTTTTCTAATTCAGCTGGTGGTGAAAATTCACTTTTGAATAATTCTTTAAACTTGTCCCAAGAAAACTGAGATGATGTTTCAAATCCATAGGTGTCAATCTTTAAATTCCACCATTCATGAGCATCACCTTTGAGTTGGTGAGCGGCAAACAGCACTCTCAAATTATCAGGACATTTAGATAACAGAAACGTTTCCTCCATTCTACTCAACCACCTAAGACTAGCAACAGGATTTAATTCACCTTCGAATTCAGGCGGTTTACAACCGGAAAACTTTTTAAAATCATAACTTTCTGCCGACCCTTGAGCAGTCAAGAGTCCCGTGGTTAATAAAGGATTCATCAAAATAGGGTGTTGTTGATCAAATTCTTTCAGTTTATCAGTCACTACTTGGTTAACCTTAGCAGTCACAATATTGTCTACCTCAGAGATTATGGTTGGGCCAAATTCTTTAAGAGCTTGGCCAATGATTCGTCTAATCACTGCCTCATCCTCAGGATTTAAACGTCTATCACCTGCATTCTCTTCACGTTGAGGAGAATGTCCCTGAGGATTCTGAGCACCTTGATTTGTTGTAGATTCCATTTGCTACAAAAATATCAAATTTAATCAACATATTCCATTTCCTTATAATAAGACTATTTAAGATACTCCCTATACAATCATCAAGAACAACCTTTACCTAAACCATCGTATGTCCAAGAGTCTTGAATCACCCATGTGCATTAGTATAATACAACCACGTTGGCCAGGCGTAGCTATATTATATTAATTACACACTTCTACTCATTACTCTTAAACATATTCAAGAAAATGCAAAACCGTTCTTGAGATTAAACACAATTTATATAACAAGATTCAACTATGATACAATTAAAACATAATCATAGATTCAGAATAGTTTAAGATTATGCAATCCTAATGTGGATTACGTAATTCTCTTAAACTATCGCTCTGATACCAACTTGAAACGCCCATCAAATTTTATATATATATATATATATATATATATATATATATATAGCATAGTTAGGTCCCATTACTTCTTCATATTACAATTACATTATCTCACTTAATTATTTTAATACATTTTCTCTTAAGTTTTTACAATAACCTGGATACCAAGTTTTCACATGCGAACGCGATCCCAGGTAAAACAAGCCGGATCGCGTTTCTATGTTCAAAAACATTCTGTAACGAAAATACACTGACGAACGCGATCCCAGAACATTAGCCGGATCGCGTTTGCTAGTTCAAAACCAATTGTGATGATTTTTCAAAGAGGAACGCGATCCCGGACTCCTAGCCGGATCGCGTTCACTAGTTCATTTTCAGTTCAGACCTTAACTCAGATTTTAACGAACTTCAATTGTGCATAACTCGTAAACCATGAAGAATTAAGTTCTCAAACTTTGCAGATACATTCAAATGACCAAAAAAAGGTTTCCTTTTTGTACTTTTTCATTTTTCACAAAAATACAACATTTGGGCATATAACTCATTTTTGCTCATTTTTGGCACTTTTAGTGAACAACTCAAAATACAATCCCCTCAATTGCAGCTTTTAGACTCTTTACTACTTTTCTAAAATACTCAAACAAACTTGAAGCAATTTACCAAAATTTCATAACCTCGATCAAACTCGTTATACACATATGGGTCAATAGTGACCCATTTTGACACCTACAAGGTTAAAAAAGTCGTAAGTCGGGGATTAGTCGGTCGAGACATTTTACGGACTAGTCGGGACTAGTCGGAGACTAGTCGGATTTTGACTTTTATTGACTTTTTATTATTTAAATAAATTTATTTGAAGTTAGTACATAAATGGAAGAACATATAAGTTCAGGGACTAAATGTAAACATGGGAATATTATCTATCTAGATATATGATACACCGTAACGACAAATTCATGTCCTGTTAATCATAGTCTTCATCATTTAAACTTTGAAAAAGATACAGAGACCACCGGAGCTCTTTAACCACCATCGACCACCGTCGGACATCTCCGACCACCACCACCACAATCGAACAAGTACTCCTCTCTTCTCTTTCACTTCTCTTTCTCTCCTCTCTCTTTTAACTTCTCGCCGGAAACATCAGAGATATTCAGATCTGCAAAAAAAAACCCGATCTTGAAGACCGATTGGTTATGGATCGTCGTTGACCACCGCCTTTGACCCGACTTTGACCCCAAAACCCGCCCAAATCCGACCAATACGCGACTTTGACCGTTTTTTTCCACTTTGACCGACTTTTTGAGCGACTTGGGGTTCGACTAGTCGGTTGCCATATTTTGCCGACTAAACGCCGACTAGGCGCCGACTAAACCCGTCTTTTGCAACACTGGACACCTAAGATCCATTTAACATTTTACAGCATAATAACACTTCTATTCCATCTTCAATACATAATTTACACCAGTTGTTGACTTTTAAAGTCAACTATTACAAAACATATTACTACCCATTTCTTCAAGTATTTCAAAAGAAAGTGTTGGGGCGTATTACACAAGATGATACAAAACGATAATCCAAAAGAGGGTGAGCTTGCTACTTACTAACATGCAAGCTAATCCATTTTTAACTTCCTTATCCTTCCTTTGCGAGCTATTACCTATAATACAATTAAATGATACGGAATAAGCATAAAATGCCTAGTGAATACATAGGTAATCAATTAAGCAATACAGTCACACATAAAATTCTTAGTCTAACAAACAATGAGCTTGAGTAGAGATAGATACCACTTGGATCCGCGGTCCATGAGATACAATTGTGCTTAGCACATATTCCGTATTAGTTATTATTTCGTAACAATTAGCCTCTACTCTATTGCTCAATCACATAATCACAATAATTTGATACAATAACACCAAGTGAAATCGTACACAAAACAATAATCATATCATGATTATGTGAAGTCTCTTGCTTGTAAGCAATTCGAAATCACATAATCTTCACTTAATTGATTCTCTATGTACTCACCTTATGATTTGAAGATTTCAAGCAACCAAGATACAAGTATATTCCAAGCCTTTAATCACCTATTCATAATTCATAATGATACATTTAGATTCTAAAATTCATAGCAACTAATTAGTGAATCATAATTCCTTTGATTTCTTATTAACTTCTTGTTTACATTACTTATTACTACTTATTCGTGGTTATATGAGTTCAACTAACCTTACTTTAGGTTAATAAACTCAATTCACCTGATATTATTAAAGTTTCATGATTTCTTTAAAAATATCAATGGTGATTTCACCATTTCCATGTATTAACTTGATCTCTAACAGTGATAATCATCTTAAGAGACATTATCTTAACCAATATCATGCCCTAATTCGTATTATAACTCATCAATTTCATAAGCCCACTAAAACCCACCAATTACTCAAACCCTGGGTTAGGGTTTCATGAAGAAATACTTACAAATAGATAGAGATGATGATAGAGATGAAGAATCAATGATTTCTAGAGCTTGAATCAAGGTGGAAATTGAAAGATTGATAAAGATGAAGATGATGATCACGATTTTGGTTCCTCTGGATTTGAAATTCTGGAATAGTTTGGAAAGCATCAGGAAATAACCACGTATCTGTATATATAAATTTTAATTCTTTTATTTCACACAGTCTGGAACTGAGAAATCCATTTACGTTTTCTATTATATCTTATTATTTCAATAATAATATTTCATAAGATGTATATTTCTGGGTACACTAAAATAATACCTCGAATATTGGGGTGTTACACTTTAGCAACTACTAATCATCATAATCAACTAATCAAATCATTAACCCATCATCCATTTGGGTTTATTAAACTAAAATTTCAATTAACTAATCATTCTTTCATCATAACTATCATACTATAACAATTCTTTTAACTACTAATCATTTGAATTATTACTAACTCATAAAATCATGATCACTTTTTATTAAACTAGTCAATTTCATCTTTCATGTTCATAATCAATCTTTAACTCAACATCTCATAATCAACTTACCACTTTAATTACTTGCTCCACATCATAATCATACTCTATTAACACTTCTAATTACACTTTTAACCTTTTTCTTGAATTCACAAGAATTTAGCAAAACCCATGAATTCACTCAAGAACACTCATTATGATTTAATCACTTTCACCACGTAATATGGTTACTAATGATCTCAATAACACTAATCAACATCAAACTAAACAATTACTAATCTCAATTTCAGATTAAAACTCACTAATCAACTAAAACTCATAAAAACCCATTTTCTACATTAAATTCATGGAAACTATCACTTACAAGAATTGAAGGAGATGATGAAGATGATTAATTGGAACTTATGAGCTTCAATCAAAGATTAATTTGATGATGATGAAAGTCCCTGTGTTTTTCTTCTTTTTTTCGCGATCTCTCTCTCTTTCTGGAATGTTTATAAGATGTGTATGATACGTACATATGTGTAGGGATAGATAAATATATGTGTTAATTTATTCCCCGTAATTATTATTGTCTGGAACTTTAAAACCGACTTACAATTATTATTATTTTACTCCACTAAAATAATAATAATTTAAAATCATATTTCTTATAATACTTTAAATTTTGGGGTGTTACAACTCTCCCCCACTTATCTTATTCGTGTCCTCACGAATGTCATTATTATCTGCTTAACCTTATCACTTTCTCTACTTGTGCAGAAGCGTTCACTTACTCTAGCATGCTTCTTTACTTAGTAGTTCCAAACATAAACATATACTATTCTAGTTTAAACTTTCACATTTATCTCAACTATACACAAATATCCGTTCAATCTCATAACCTTTCAGCTATACACATAATGTAGCTAACATTATCACGTAAACAACTAATCAACTTTATTACTTAACAATCTAATCTACTATTACACATAACTAAAAACATGCTACTGAAACAACTTATGCACACCAGGTGTACACTGCTTTATTAACTACCCTGTAATTGTACACATCCAACTTATTCAATTCACTTTATCTACTAATCACTATTCACTGTTTACTGCTTATTCTATTCACTATTTACTAGCACAGAGTGCAATACTAACTACTATCAATTATTACTGAATAAATCTTTCAATTTAACAACTGGTACACTTAACATTCTTTATACCACTCAGACAGCTTATGTATATAAATATACGTTTTCAATTCTTTCTACATGCACATATAAAAATGTACATTCAACTGTCTTTACATGTGCACATAGACTATACATATACTTTATTCCCTTGAATCTCATGACCTCCTTACATGAACCATTTAACTAATCATTTAAACACTTTACCATTTGAAACTAGCAATATGCTAGAATCTTTACACTGTAACAACTGCTTTCATCTTGCTACTAGTTAACAGTTTATAATTATAAACACTCACATGACTGGGTGAAACCTTTTACATTGTTATAATCCGGAATCACATAGCCCTTACTTATCTGATTTCACTTACATAGTGAATTAATTTATCATATGACATAAAGAATATTACTTTCATTTGACTACAATAGTAATCACATAACAACTAAATCTAATCTGAACATTCTGATTCACAATGATTTTTCATGAAATCATCCATTTACTATCCCACTTCTACTCACACCAAAGTTAACCATCACTAATCCCATTTCATACTTAACAGGTACGAATCACCCATGTGTCTTAATATAATAAAACCACGTTGGCCAGGCGTCGTTCTATTATATCAGTCTCACACTTCTATTCATCACTGTCAAATATATACTGGTTTGAGTGTGGCTAAACTTTGATATCACATAATCTAAACAATCATAAAACAATTTAGTCTGCACACATAAGAAATTATGAAGATTTCAACTGGACACATAAAGCTGAAGCTAACACATACTTTCATGCATCTATTAACAGAGCATTCTTAACACAATAACTTACATAAGTCAGTATTTCTGATCACCTGAAACTCTGAACACGTAATTAATCTACTATCGCATTTCAATTTATCTGAACTCATTAATATATTGCCAATATAAATTAGCAGTTATTTGAATATTTGAACATGCAGCTAACATAAGTTAGCTCATCTGAACATCTAATCATAACTAAACATTTTCACATAACTGAACATCTGAACATAACTGATTCTTTGCACATTTCTGAACACTTAAACATATACTTTACACATATCTGTACATCTATCTGCACATTTATCTGAACAATTATCTACTCGCAAGTACATAACTAATCATGGCATAATATGTGTCTGTTCATCATATATATCTAATCACATAATACTTTCATTCATCTCATCTATTCATCTAGCTGTATTCACCTATATTCTCCCTCAGAAGTAATTCATTTTCTGATCACATAACACACAATTATTAACAAGGAATTTTAACTACACCTTGTAATTTAATTTACTAACACTTTCCCTACTAATTTCATGCTTTCTTTCAACATTTTAAGCTCAAACAAAACTATTCAGGATGCTAGCATCTCATCTACTATTTTCATCTACTAATTCAACACATAACAACTATTTACAACTAATAACATGGTAGCATATCAATCTAATCAAATTTGCTTTACTACTACACGTATTCATCATAGCAAAATAAACAATTCATAGTGGTTTAAGTTTAGGCAATCCTATTGTGGATTACATAAATCTCTTAAACCATCGCTCTGATACCAAACTTGAATTCACAAGAATTTAGCAAAACCCATGAATTCACTCAAGAACACTAATCATGATTTAATCACTTTCACCATGTAATATGGTTACTAATGATCACAATAACACTAATCAACATCAAACTAAACAATTACTAATCTCAATTTCAGATTAAAACTCACTAATAAACTAAAACTCATAAAAACCCATTTTCTAGGTTAAATTCATGGAAACTATCACTTACAAGAACTGAAGGAGATGATGAAGATGATTAATTGGAACTTATGAGCTTGGATCAAAGATTAATTTGATGATGATGAAAGTCCCTGTGTTTTTCTTCTTTTCTTTCACGATCTCTCTCTCTTTCTGGAATGTTTATAAGATGTGTATGATACGTACATATGTGTAGGGATAGATAAATATATGTGTTAATTTATTCCCCGTAATTATTATTGTCTGGAACTTTAAAATCGACTTACAATTATTATTATTTTACTCCACTAAAATAATAATAATTTAAAATCATATTTCTTACAATACTTTATATTTTGGAGTGTTACAATAATATCGCGGAGATGGTAGATAGTGGGGACCATAGTTCTAACGTAAAGAGATGTATGGATGCTGCTCTTCATACAACTTAATTGTTGGGTTATTTAAAAAGCAAAGCAACTAGAGATTCATGTTTATAAGGCTGCTCCCAACGGAGCTCGTTGCTTCACGTCGGCTCCCAACCGACGAACCGACAGGGATGGCACCGGTCCGTCGGTTGCTCACGTTGGTTTCGTCCTTCGGTAAACCGAAGTGGTCCGTCTCTTTTTTGTGGGCCCAAACAATTGTTTTTTTATTTTGTGTGTATAAAATGAAAGGTAAATTGGTAAATGCGGGACCCAAAATTTAAAGTGACGGAGTAGGGTTGGGAGTGGTCAGTCAGTTTCAGTCAGTTTTTGAAAAAACTGACATGGCGCTGATGTGGCGCTGAGGTGGCTCTGTCAGTTTCAGTCAGTTTGTTTTAGGGTTGGGAGGTGTCTAAGGTTAAGTTAATGTCGTTCATGTGGATTTCTTCGAGGAGTAAACTTTTGCATCCCATATGGTCTTAGTGGTGTTCTACCCGTCGTCATCTCTTTGTATTTGAAGGTCTATGTAGTCTGTCTTCCGGGTTCTATTTCAGGTGTTTTTTATTTTCTTTTTAGTTGGGTCTCTTTCCCTCCGGTTGTAGATTGTTGTGCCCCTAGTTTCTCGCTAGGTTGACATGTTTCATTTATAATATTTCTTCTTTATGCGGTTCAAATAAAAAAAATTATAATTTATTGTATGAATAAATTTTATTTGGTGTATTTATAATCTCCTCTATACATAAAAGGAATTTTAACGCTTGACGTATTGTATTTTATTTATCATTGTATATGTTATTATTGATCAAAGATTATATATATATATATATATATATATATATATATATATATAATAGTATCTCGTATCATGAATTGGGACGCTAATGCAAAGGCATATTAGCTTGTAATATTATAAGCATTGGCAGGGCTGACAAATGAATTTGAATGGTCCCGTGTGATACCATATACGAGGCTCCATGATAAATACTAACAACTCGAAATTTTTCTTTAAAATGTCTAGCGTTTCTTACATCTAGAAGTAAATAACGACATGTATTCTACACTTAAAAGAGTCTCAATTTTTTTTTTTGACTAATTTATTGATAAAACCTTTATAATTAATTAATGCTCTATGTATAGAATAATAAAAATCGAGTTATACTTTTTGAATACTTTATTTTATTAACGATAGAGTAAGGTTCAAATGAGTACATAACTTTTTGTGAGAGTGAGGGAACCAATAGGAGTGCGCTACATGCCACTAAACCCTCTTTCTCCACGTTTTTAAAAATTTAAATTTCTCCCAAACGGTAAGTCGAAAAATCACAAAAATTGCACCATGAAAATCAACGTTTTATTCTCTTCGATTAGAAATGTGACAAGGTATACTTTCGACGAACTTTTTTTTTTCCGTTTTTCGGTGGGTATGTGTTGCCATCGAGTAACACACGTGTTACCAGCGTAGTAACACATGTGTTACCGGCTAGTAACACATGTAGATACAGGGGCGGTACCAGAACTTTTTTATAACGAGGGCGAATTTTAGGATTGTCAAGTCATGTAATTGGTTTCGAATTGAGATTTTTTTTATTCTCCAAGTAATACGATAAACTATACCGGCTCAAAACTTATGCTAGCATTAATACAAATGAACCGAAAAAAGAATTTGGTTTTATTTGATTCTCAACACTAAAAACAATACCGAAGGTTCATTAATTTAGCAATCCGAACAAACCTTGTAACTACTTGTAAGTCAAAACTATTTGTAAACTATATAATGCATTTAATTATGCTTGTAGGGTTTGTATCATATAAAAAAGTTGAAGAAACACTTACACCTTCAAAATATATAGCATAATAGTTGTTCTTGTAATGGTACTATATTTCTGTAATTAGTTAAAATTTGTGAAGAAAAATAATGAATGGAAGAAATTGAAAATAAGATGAGAAAAAGGAATTGTTTTTGTAATGGTATTCCCATTTTTTATACTTAACGAATTGGAAAGAAAAATAATGAATGGAAAGAAAGTTAAGAAAGAAGATAAGAAAAAGGAAGTAGAAAGTAGATTAGATAAATGGTGGGCTGCTGGACTCGAACGTGCGACAAATTGTTTAAAGGAAGGGACGCAAACCACTAAGCTGAGTGGGCAGATATTGATTTTTATCAACTTGCTACATATTTAACCATCGTTACCAGAATCTTTGTGTGGGCAGCAGCCAACGCTGCCCACCCCTTGGTATCGCCGCTGTGTAGATACCAGCGAGTAACACATGTCTTACTAATTTGTATACTTTGTAAAACCCAAAAAGAAAAGTCGTCAAAAGTATATCTTGTGAGATGGCAAATCGAAGAGAAAAAATGTAACACCCCAATATTCGAGGTATTATTTTAGTGTATCTAGAAATATACATCTTATGAAATAATATTAATTAAATAAGAAGATATAATATAAAACGCAATCGAATTCTTCAGTTCTGTACTGTAAATTAAATAAAAGAATTGGATAAATATGTAATATACGTACATAATTCTTAATTCTTCTGAAACTTTCCAGACTTTCATACGTGAGGAACCAAAAATCGCCATCTTTAATCTACCTTCACTTCTTCAAATTTTAATTCGTTTCAAGCTAGAAATCTTCAAGTCATCACCTGTATCATCACCTCTATTGTTTTCTTCAATCTCTTGTAAGTATTTCTTATGAATTCTTAACCTAGGAAATGGGGTTTTGATGGGTTATCAATAATTGGTACTTTAATCCGAAATTAGGGCATGGAATTGATTGAGTTAGTGATTATTATCATGAATATCACTAATAGAAATCATTTCAATTCATAAAAATAAAGAATTCATCATTTGAGTTCTTGATGAAATCATGGGGTTTTGCTAAAATTGCTTAGAATTGAGTTGATCAAGCTAGGGGGTAGTTAATTATGTTGATAGAAGTATTAATATGTTATGCTAATAAGAAATCAATTAGTTGAGAGCTTTGAAGTATGAATTACTTAGACTAATCAAAGTGGGGGAGAAAGAAATGTGACTTACTAACTAGTTGTAATGAATTTTAGAATCTAAATGTGTTATTATGTATCATATGTATAGGTGATAAAGGATTGGAATAATTATAATCTTTGCTAAGTGAATTCATCATCCAAGATTAAGGTGAGTACATTGTGGATCAATTAGGTGAAGGTTATGTGATTTCGAATTGCTTACGAGCAATAGATTTCGCATAGTCATGTTATTGTTATTATTGTTGTGTTTATGTAATTGAATGATGAAGTGGAGGTTCATGATCACGAAATAATAACTAATGCGAAATATGTGCATTGCACAATTGTATCTTATGGGCCGCGGATCCAATTGGTATCTATTAATATCTATGTTTGTTATTTGATAGTCTATGAGCTTTTATGTGATTGCATTGCTTAATTGATTTCCTATGTATTCACTAAGCATTTTATGCTTACTCCGTATCATTTAAATGTATTATAGGTAATACTTCTCAAGGAAAAGATAAGGAAATCAAGAAGGAGTAGCGTGGATTGGTTTGCAAGTTGTAAGTGCAAGCCTTCTCTTTTGGTATCGTTTTGATGAACTTGTGTAATACGCCCTCAAATCAAGGTTTTGAATGTTAAACAATATATGTGTAGTTTGTCGGATGGTTGACTTTGAAGGTCAACTCTAGTGTCGGGATGAATCATTATGTGTTTTGAACTTGTGGGATTATAAATATATGGATGTGAATATTATTATGGTTTTAAGTGAAGAAATCTTGTGGAATTAAGTAATCCGGTTAGTTTTAAATTGTACATATGGTTAAATAAGTTAAGGAAGTCAAGTATAGACGAAATAGAGTTGTTATGGTGTCAATGTATGGTGAAAAAGGAAAAGGTGTCAAAATGGGTCGATAATGATCTAAAAGATAAGTTGGTGAATGACTAAGGCTATGGAGCTTTGGTCAATTGCCTTAAGTTTGTTATTTCATAGTAGAATAGTGCTCAAAAATGTAGGACCTGAATTGGACTGGAACAAAATCTAAGATGTTCAATAAAAGTGTCGAAAAATGATTATAAGGTCATTTTGGTCATTTTGCAAGAAATTGCGAAAGTGTTTAAAGTGAAAGCTAGATAATGTTATAGTGAAAGTGTGTACCAAATTTCAGGTCGTAATAATGTTCGAGTCAAAAGTTATGCTCGTTGGAAATATGTATTTTGGTCATAAGCTAAACAGGTTCAGGATCTGCTGTGCAGGGGGCTTACCCGGCGGGTAACCCCTGTGCCCGGCGGGTACTTATCAAAAATGAACAAACCGGCGGGTTAAAACCCTGACCCGGCGGCTACTAGAACCTTTAAACGGAAGATACTTTCTGTGACCAAAAAGTTAAATTAATCGGCGGTTTTATATGTTGACCCGGCGGGTTCACCCGGTTACCCGGCGGGTAAAGGTGGTACCCGGCGGGTACCACTTGTTTTTCAAGAATTTTCTGGTTTGTTAAATCTGGGACCATTGTAGTATTATTACAAATACATGTATCATTAGGATGAATCCGAAATTGTATTGCTCAAGTAAAAAAAAAAAAAAAAAAAAAAATTCGGGCGTTTAAAGTTGGTATCGGAGCGATAGTTTAAGAGAATTACGTAATCCACATTAGGATTGCATAATCTTAAACTATTGTGAATCTATTATTATGTTTCTTATTGTATCTTGTAAGAATCTTGTTATGTGGAATTATGTTAAACCGTAAGAAAGGTTGTTGACTTGGTTGGATATGTTCAAGAGAATTGAATAGAAGTGTGTGATTAGTATAATATGTCTACGTCTGGCCAATGTAGTTGTATTATACTATTGCACATGGGTGATTCAAAAACCCTTGAATGTAATATGGCTTTGGTGAAGGGTCATGATAAATACACAGGCGTATTTTCTTTTTGCACTGGTAGTTATTGTTGGATTGGCAAGAATTCCCCTAAAATTATGTGTGTTACCTGTGGAGAAATAAAAAACACATGTGGCAAAATCAAAACCCTTTGGTGAATGGTTGTTCTTAATGGTTGTTCTTAATGGTTGTATAGGATTGCTTTAATTTCTATTATTATATAAAATTTGGAATATGTTGATTAAATTGTTAATCCCTGTAGTAAATGGAATCAATGGACCAAGGTGATAGACGTCTAAATCCTGATGATGAGGCAACGATTAAACAAATCGTTGGGCAAGCCCTTAAAGAGTTTGGCCCAACAATAATTGCCGAAGTAGATAACATAGTGACTTCTAAAGTTAATGAAGTAATGAGTGATAAATTAAAAGAATTCGAACAACAACATCCTATCTTGACGAATCCTCCAGCTACTGCGGGACTCTTGACTGCTCAAGGGTCGGCTGAAAGCTGTGACTTTAAGAAATTCTCAAGCTGTAAACCACCTGAATTTGATGGTGAACTTAATCCCGTTGCTAGTCTTAGGTGGTTAAGTAGAATAGAAGAAACGTTTATGTTATCCAAATGTCCCGATGATTTGAGAGTGTTATTCGCGGCACACCAACTCAAAGGTGGCGCTCATGAATGGTGGAATTCAAAGACTGATGCATATGGTTTCGAGACGGCTTCTAAATTTTCTTGGGATATGTTCAAAGAAATGTTCAAAAGTGAATATTCACCACCCGCGGAAATGGAGAAACTTAAAGGTGAATTTCTTTCAATTGAGCAAGGAAAGATGTCTGTAGCCGAGTATTCTAAATCTTTCCATAAAAAATCCCGTTTCTGTCCGGAATATACTTCTAATCAGAAGTTGTTGACTGATCACTTCTATCGCCATCTGAATCTTGAAATCCGTGAAACAATTGATCAGTCATTCTATAAGGATATTCCAACTATATTGAATCGAGCTTTAGTCAGAGAAAAAGATTTACTAGCTAAGCGTGCTGAGTATGCTAGTAAAAGAAAAGCTGAACAATCTACTCCATCTCAATCATCATCGTTTAAGAAAACCAGAACTGATTCGAAATCACCATCCCAACAATCATCACAGAAATCTCAACAACAATCTCAAACTCATTTTCGTGAATGGCCTTTATGCTATAAATGTGGAAAGAAACATTTGGGTGATTGTAAATGTTTCAAATGTGGGAGGCCTGGACATATGGCACCGGATTGCCCTAGTCCTTTCCGTTTATGTTATACCTGTTTCAAAAGTGATCATATTCAGGCGGATTGTCCCGTTAAGAAAGAAGAGCAGAGAAAGCAACAACAAAGAAAAGATTCTGAGAAGAAAGGGACAACTGCCGGATCGGGAGCCAAACCCCGTGCTTTTCAAATTACAGCGGAGGAGGCTAAGGAATCACATGATGTGGTGACAGGTACCTTTATTATAAATTCTATACCTGCCCATGTTTTGTTTGATTCTGGGGCTTCCAGATCTTTTGTATCTCTTTCATTTTGTAATTGCTTGCATATTCCTGTATCTAAATTGGATCATCCCTTAGAAGTTGAAATAGCTGATAATAAGCTAGTAATAGTTTCTGATGTATATAAGGGATGTATTATCGAAATAGGAAGTGAGAAATTTAATGTTGATCTAATCCCAATGCAAATGGGGGAGTTCAACATAGTAATAGGAATGGATTGGTTAGGACGAAATAAATGTGTAATCAATTGTCACGAAAAAGTTATTTTCCTGAAAGCACCTAGCGGACAGGAAATAACTGTTTATGGTGAACGTATCAACCGATCAGTTCCTGTATGTACTTATGTCCGAGCTAAAAGATTGTTGTCACACGGGTGTCGGGCCTTTTTGGCACACGTGGTTGATAACTCTAAATCTGTTGCTGTTCTTTCTGATATCCCTATTGTTAATGAATTCTCGGATGTATTTCTTGATGAACTCCCTGGTCTTCCTCCGGAGCGGCAAGTGGAGTTTAGAATTGATTTAATTCCTGGAGCTGTTCCAATTGCTAAAACCCCATATCGGTTAGCTCCGACTGAAATGCAAGAGATGGTGAATCAACTGCAGGAACTTCTTGATAAAGGTTTTATTCGTCCTAGCAGTTCGCCATGGGGAGCTCCAGTGTTATTCGTTAAAAAGAAAGATGGATCCTTACGCATGTGCATTGATTATCGGGAATTAAATAAAGTGACCATCAAGAATCGTTATCCTTTACCTAGAATCGATGATTTATTTGATCAACTGCAAGGTGCCAGTTTCTTTTCCAAAATTGACCTTAGATCTGGCTACCATCAATTAAAGGTAAAGGAAGAAGATATCCCTAAAACTGCTTTTAGAACTCGCTATGGTCACTATGAATTCGTTGTCATGCCATTCGGTTTGACTAACGCTCCAGCTGCTTTTATGGATTTAATGAATCGTGTCTGTCGCCCTATGCTTGACAAATTTGTTATTGTTTTTATTGATGACATTCTCATTTATTCTAAAAATGAGAGTGATCATTCAATTCATCTGAGACAAGTTCTGGAAATGCTTCGACATGAAAAGCTTTATGCTAAATTTTCTAAGTGTGAATTCTGGTTAGGTGAAGTTCAGTTTCTTGGACATGTAATTAATGTCCATGGTATTCAAGTTGATCCATCTAAAGTTGCTGCAGTTCTTAAGTGGGATCCTCCTTTGGGCCCCACTGAGGTCAGAAGTTTTCTTGGTCTTGCGGGTTACTATCGTCGTTTTATTCAAAATTTTTCTAAGATTGCTACCTCGTTGACTCAATTGACTCGAAAGAGTGTATCTTGGAAATGGGGTGAAGAACAAACTAAAGCGTTTCAATTGTTGAAGGAAAAGCTCAGTCAGGCTCCTATCCTTGTTTTACCGGAAGGTAATGAGGATATGGTGGTTTATTGTGATGCTTCTAAGCTTGGCTTGGGATGTGTATTAATGCAACGTGGAAATGTTATAGCTTATGCTTCGCGTCAACTTAAATCTCATGAACAAAACTATCCTACTCACGATCTTGAATTAGCAGCTGTGGTCTTTGCATTGAAGATTTGGCGACATTATCTATATGGAGTCAAGTCTACTATTTATACTGACCACAAAAGCTTGAAATATTTCTTTGATCAGCGAGATTTGAATAATCGGCAAAGAAGGTGGCTCGATCTGGTCAAAGATTACGACTGTGACATTCTTTACCATCCTGGTAAAGCAAATGTTGTGGCTGATGCTCTTAGCCGAAAGGCTACTCATTGTATTCTTTCTGTGAAATCCCTTAGTGTGATTGTATCTCCTCAGCTGTTTGATTCTATAAAAGCTGCTCAAATCGATGCATTATCTTCTAATGACCTGAATAAACAACGTTTAAAGGGTCAAATCTCTGAATTAGTTGATGATTCTCGAGGCTTGAAAACCCGTTATGGTAGAATTTGGATACCAGTAACGAGTGATGTAAAGAATTATTGCTGAATGAAGCCCATAAATCGAAATATTATGTTCATCCAGGTGCCACCAAAATGTATCGTGATCTGAAATGTGATTATTGGTGGCCTGGTATGAAACTTGATATCATTAAATACGTCCAAAATTGTCTCACTTGTCTTCAAGTAAAAGCTGAGCACCAACAACCATATGGAAAACTCCAGTCTTTGGATATTCCAGTTTGGAAATGGGAACACATCACCATGGATTTTATAACAAAGCTGCCGAGAACTCCTCGCCAGCATGATGCCATTTGGGTAATTGTGGACCGATTAACAAAAAGTGCTCTTTTCATACCTATTAAGGAAGCATCATCCTCGGAAGTATTAGCAGAAATCTATATTCGTGAAGTTGTTGCTCGCCATGGAGTACCAGTTTCTATTGTTTCTGATAGGGATACTCGTTTTACCTCTCGATTCTGGAAGAAATTTCAAGATGATATCGCTCATTTTGTACATATATATTTCACGCGATATCATTGTTTTAAGTTTATTTTTTAGTGAACTTTTAGAACTTGTGGTACTTAATTGGTAAAAAAAATTAAACTCTCAGGTAAAAAGGTTGAAGTTCTGAAAGTTGGAGAAGATTTGGTTGAGTCTTGAAGCTGAAATGTCAAAGTTGCAATTTGGATATGCTTTTATACTGAAGAACGCGATCCGGACCCAATGACCAGGATCGCGTTTCAAAGGTTTAATCTGGCATGTACATTTTTCCAAAGAGCAACGCGATCCAGGTTGTTCATACGGATCGCGTTCGCTAGTGCAATTCGTAATCAGAAAATTTTCAAGATGAAGAACGCGATCCCAACACATAAGCTGGATCGCGTTTGTCTTTGTATTATCTGAAGTTCTGGATCGCGTTGGTATTTCCTGGATCGCGTTCATAAGCGGTTTTGCAGCAGTTTGAAGGATTTTAAATACGTTTTCATTTCATTTTAAACATAACTTGCAGAGTAGAAAACACTAGTCACGAAATTTGCTCTCAACTTTTGAAACTTTTCATCACTTTTGAAGAGATTACTTTGCTTAAATCATTAGGGGACTACGGATCTTCGATTAATCATTGTAATCACTCGTCTTACATCTTATTTATTTATAATCATGTTTGTTTCGATTTCAATAGTTTCTCTTGTTTCTTTTGTTGCAATTATGAGTAGCTAATTTAATCAAACACTTGTTTGGATGAAATTACTAGTGATTAGAGGTGTTTACTTTTTGGTTTCATGTTTACTCAACTTTCGTTTAATCGAATTATTATGAGTTAGGGTTTATTGTTAAATCTGAATCGCTTGATGAATGAATAAATGATTATAGCGGATGTTTATTGTTTATATGTTCATTATCAATTATTTGTCTATGAGTAATTGAGTTTGATTGCGAATGCATTAAGATTGTGATTTAGAAAATTAACCTTAATATTGTAAGTTCATGAATATGGCGAATGTCTTTCATATATTGAATTGGAAGTTGATGAATTGATGTTAGGATCTAGTTTGATGGTGAATGCTGAACTTGACCTAATTAAGATAAACATGAATTGCTTTAAGTGTTAAGATCAAATACCTCGAAGTTATTAGTAAAGTAATCCAAACAAGTGTCGTTTTCTAGTGTTTAAGTTTAACAAAATTAATCTGACTCTTCCTGAGTCCACTTGCTCTAGTTTAATACATTAGTTGATAAGCAACGTGACAACTCGGTCACACAAATCCACGTTTAATTACTTGTTTAAATTAGTTGCATTTTGATTACAATTCTCATTTACAAAGTCCCTGTGGAACGAACCAGTACTTATTGTAACTATACTATACATGATAAGGTATACTTGCCTTAGTGTGTAATAGTTCAGTGTCAGTAATTATTAGTTTATTTTATAACTTGTTTTCACACATCAAGTTTTTGGCGCCGCTGCCGGGGAATTGTGTGAATTTGAGAATTTAATTTAAGTGTAGTTAATTGATCCTTTCTTTGAATTAAAATTCTTAGAAAGTTATTTTTAGTTAAATTGTATTGCACCGGTGCGTTTGACGGTTTTATTTTCTTTGCTTTTGCAGGTTTACTTAGGTAGTGGATGAGCACTAGGAAGTCTGGTAACGAAATTCTTAGTCCTTTGTCTGATCCAGAGAAAACCACAAAGAAGAAAAGAAAGAAGAAATCAAAGAATAAGCCGACGGAATCAACTTCAAGTCAAACCGAAAGTGGATCAACTTCATCAAAAGTAGTCATTGAGGAAGAAGTTTTTGAAGAAGAACTGGAATCTAGATACGAAGAGGAAGTTGGGTCTGAAGCCGAAGAAGAACAAATGGCTGACGAGAATGATACACCCATGTTTAACCGTACTAGAACTGTTGCTCCTACTCCGGCATCAGCTATTCGGAGACCACCAATCGACAACAATTTTTCACTGAAAGGGAATCATATGCAAATGCTTAGAGATACTCAGTTTGATGGAAGAGTGCGGGCCGATCCGCATAAACATATTGCTGATTTCTTGGAAATTGGAGAGTATTTTAAGTATGGTCCTAATACGGAAGAAGCAGTCAGATTGAGGACTTTCCCAATGTCTTTATGTGTGGAAGCAAAGATTTGGTATCAAGAATTGGAACCAAATACTATCCAGACTTGGAATCAAATGAGGGAGGCTTTTGTTAGCCGATATTTTCCACCAGCTTTAGCAGAAAGGTTATTAAATGAGATTCGGGGATTCAAGCAAGCTGAAGGTGAAACGTTAGTGGAAGCATGGTTGAGAATGAAAGATTTGTTGAGAAATTGCCACGGACATGGATTGTCAAAAGCCGAAATCATAGAACTCTTCTATAATGGTCTTGATATTACATCAGCTGCTGTACTTGATTCTGCTGGAGGAGGGTTGTTCATGTACAAAACTCCAAATGAAGCTTGGAAGATTATGGAGGACAAAGTTTTGCAAAGTCTAAATTGGGCAAAAGATAGTAGAAAACCAGCCCGAAAGACCGTTGCTTTTGCTGAAGGAAGTGGAAGTGGCTCCAAGGATTCTGAAATGATGAAAGAACTGAAAGCTATGTCTACAAAGTTTGATAATCAGTTCAAGGCTCTCAAGGGAGAGATAAAGGAGCTTCGTGAAGGATGTGGTAACTGTGGTGGAGATCATGCAACAAATGAATGTGATAGTGATGATCAACCTATGAGGATGGCGGATGAAGATGTTAATTACATGCAACAAAGTAATTACCAAGGTGGAAATAATTATCAAAGAAGCGGTTATCAGAACCGGAATTCAGGAAATTATCAAGGTAATTATCAAGGAAATAGATATTCTCGACAGGGTCAGAACTATTACAATCAATTCCAAAGAGATAATGTTCCACCATCAACACCACCACCTGTTCAACAACAAGCAACATCCGAATCTGCTTTAGAGAAGATGATGAAGGAGTTCATTTCTAAACAGGATGTTTCGACTGAGAGATTGAAAACCCAAATGACGAATTTGAGGTTAAGTGTGGATCAAAATCAGAAAAATCAGCAAGCCTCAATTCAGGATTTGGAGAGGAAAATGGATAGACTTTCTGAAGGCCAAAGTAGTAGACCACCCGGTGGTTTACCGAGCAACACCCAACCGAACCCGAGGCCATCACCTTCTAATAGTGGACCAAAGCCATATCAGCCACCACCGGCCCGAAATGAGCATGCAAATGCTATTACCACTCGTAGTGGGAAGGAGCTACCACCACCTCCGGTAAAAAGGGCAAAGATCTCTAATTCTGTTTTGCAGGACAATGATGAAATAGAAGTTAACGATGAAGAAGAAGAGACTGTGCAACCCACTTCTGTTTCGGTTTCACCAACACCTCCGGTTACTCAACCGGTAGTGAAGGCTTACAAACTGAAAATTCCATATCCTCAACGTTTGAGAAAGGAAAAGATTGCTGCTCAGTATGGAAAGTTTGTTGATATGATCAAGAGCATAAGGATCAATGTACCGTTGGTGGATATTTTAGCTGGAATGCCGAACTATGCCAAGTTTATCAAAGACTTGGTGAGCAACAAGGAAAAGCTTTCGGAGGCATCGGCTACATTTCTGAATGATGAGTGTTCTGCTATCGTTCAAAATCAGATTCCACCCAAATTGGGGGACCCGGGGAGTTTTATTGTTTCATGTACATTAGGAAAGTTTATGACTTGTGATGCCCTAGCTGACTTAGGTGCTAGTATAAACTTGATGCCTTACTCCCTTTATGCAAAATTGTCTTTAGGATCCCTTAAACCCACACGTATGAGCATCCGACTGGCCGATAGATCATTCCAATATCCTGTGGGGATTGCGGAAAATATGTTGATTGATGTTGGACCTTTTACATTCCCTGTTGATTTTGTGATCCTCGAAATGGAAGAAGATAGTAAAGTCCCACTCATTCTAGGACGTCCCTTCTTACATACTGTTGATGCTATTATTCATGTGAAAAATAAGCAGTTAACCTTCGGAGTGGGCCAGGAAAGGATTGCTTTCACGGTTGATAAGGTCATGAAGCATCCTTATTCTACTGACGATACTTGTTTTAGTATTGATGTCATAGATGAGGCTTTGGATGAGGAGTTACAGGGATTACTTGGATTGGATGCTGAAATTGCTGAGTTGTTGGAATCTGTTGATGAGAAAATGACTGAGGAAGAGTTGCTTGAAGCAGTTGAAGTTAAAGAAGATGATGAAGAGCAATTAGCTGAGGAAAGCTTTGAGGAGCTAAAGAGTGAGGATCGGTTGAGGATAAAGACTTCACTGGAGGATCCACCGAGAGACTTGGAGTTGAAACAACTTCCAAGTCATTTGGAGTATGCATTTCTGGAAGAGGAAAATCTTTTACCGATTGTAATTTCCTCTAAACTTATTAATTCTGAAAAATGCATGTTACTTGATGTTTTGAGAGCTCATAAGGGCGTCTTCGCTTGGCGTACTTCCGACATACCTGGGATAAGCCCATCCTTTTGTAAACACAAAATAAATCTTTTAGATGAGGCAAAACCCGTTGTTCAAAGACAACGGAGGCTTAACCCAAATATGAAGGATGTTGTCAAAAAGGAGGTAGTTAAATTACTCGATGCGGGTATTATTTACCCCATTTCTGATAGCCCTTGGGTGAGCCCTGTCCATTGTGTGCCCAAAAAGGGTGGTATGACTGTTGTGAAAAATGATCAGAACGAATTAGTTCCAACTAGGACAGTCACGGGTTGGCGTGTTTGTATTGACTATAGAAGACTTAATGATGCTACCCGGAAAGACCATTTCCCTTTACCTTTCATTGACCAAATGTTGGAGAGACTAGCCGGAAACGAATTCTTTTGTTTTCTTGACGGGTTTTCGGGATATTTCCAAATCCCCATAGACCCTAAAGATCAAGAGAAAACGACTTTTACTTGTCCCTTTGGTACGTATGCATATAGGAGAATGCCATTTGGGCTTTGTAATGCCCCAGCCACCTTTCAAAGGTGTATGATCGCTATCTTTCAGGACATGATTGAGACTTCCATGGAGGTTTTCATGGACGATTTTTCTGTTTTTGGTAATTCGTTTGAATCATGTTTGTCTAACTTAGACAAGATGTTTGAAAGATGCGAGAAGGCACATTTAGTTCTTAATTGGGAAAAGTGTCATTTCATGGTTAAGGAAGGAATTGTTTTGGGGCACAAGGTGTCAAGTGTGGGAATCGAGGTTGACAAGGCAAAGATTGATGTCATTGCCAAGTTACCTCCACCCGCAAATGTAAAAGGAGTTAGAAGTTTTTTGGGTCATGCGGGTTTTTATCGTAGGTTTATCAAAGACTTTTCTAAGATCACTAGACCTATGACCAAATTGCTTGAGAAAGATGTTACTTTTGTGTTTGATGCTGAATGTGTGAAAGCTTTTGAGACTTTAAAGGATAGGTTGACCAATGCACCCATTATGGTTTCACCAGACTGGTCTAAACCATTTGAATTGATGTGCGATGCGAGTGACTATGCCTTAGGTGCAGTTTTAGGACAACGTGAGGAAAATCATTTTAGGCCAATTTACTTTGCGAGTAAAACACTAAATGGAGCTCAACAGAATTATACAACAACTGAAAAAGAGTTACTTACGGTTGTGTTTGCTTTCGATAAGTTTAGGCCTTATCTTGTATTGTCCAAAACTGTTGTATTCACCGACCATTCAGCCCTAAAGTACTTGTTTTCCAAACAAGATGCTAAACCTAGACTCATTCGTTGGATTCTTCTTTTGCAAGAGTTTGACATTGAGATCAAGGACAAAAAGGGGGCTGAAAATCTTGCCGCCGATCATTTGTCAAGGTTGGAACATCCAAACCTAGACAAGTTAGGCGATACTGACATTAATGATTGCTTTCCGGAGGAGTTTCTTTTGCAGGTAGATGATGAAGCTGAAAATGGGGAAGAAACACCATGGTATGCTGATTTTGCAAATTATTTGGTTGGAGGTGTTTTGAGAAAAGGCATGACCCATCAACAAAAAGGGAAATTCTTTGCTGATTTGAAATATTATTATTGGGAAGACCCGTATTTGTTTAGGGTGTGTGCTGATGGAATGATAAGGAGATGTATATCTGGAGGAGAAACGAGAAGAATTTTGGATGAGTGCCACCATGGACCAACCGGTGGGCACTATGGGCCGTCGGTCATAGCTAAGAAAGTCTATGATGCTGGATTTTATTGGCCTACAATTTTTAAAGAGGCACAAACTCTATGCCAAACTTGTGATTCATGTCAAAGGGTTGGCAACATCTCAAAAAGAGATGAGATGCCTCAAACGAGTATTCAAGTTTGCGAGGTGTTTGACATTTGAGGCATAGATTTCATGGGTCCATTTCCAAAATCAAATAAGTGTGAATACATCTTGGTAGCTGTGGATTATGTGTCAAAATGGGCAGAAGCAAAGGCCGTTTCAAAGAATGATGCCCGAGTAGTGATTGATTTCTTAAAGAGTTTGTTTTGCCGATTCGGTGTTCCTAAAGCCTTAATAAGTGATCGTGGAAGTCACTTTGCGAACCAGCAACTCGAGAAAGTAATGAAGAAGTATGGGGTTCAACATCGGTTTTCTACCTCTTACCACCCACAAACTAGTGGTCAAGTGGAGAATACCAATAGAGCTTTAAAGAGAATTCTCGAGAAAACATTCAAAGATAACCGCGCTATTTGGTCGAAGAAATTGGATGATGCTTTGTGGGCGTTTAGAACCGCTTACAAGACACCGATTGGTACCACACCTTACAGGTTACTATATGGCAAAACATGCCATTTGCCGGTTGAAGTGGAGCATAAGGCTTATTGGGCTCTGAAGAATTGTAACACTGATTTGGTTGAAGCCGGTGAAAAGAGAATGCTTCAATTACATGAGTTAGACGAATTGAGGTTGCAAGCTTATGAGAACTCCAAGTTGTACAAGGAAAGAACCAAGGCATTGCATGATAAGAAGCTCAAGATGAGGAAAGAATTCAGAGCTGGGGATAAAGTGTTGCTATTTCAATCTCGGTTTAAGTTAAAACAACCAAAACTAAAACCGAGGTGGACCGGTCCATACATAGTGAAACACGGATATCCTTCAGGTTATGTGGAATTGTTGAAATCAGATGGCGGATCGTTCATTGTAAATGGTCACAGGTTGAAATTGTATCACGAGGAGGATGCTGATTGCGAATGGGAGACACTTGCCATTTACCCCAAGGACAAGTGAATTCGGGGTCGAGTCTATTGCTTTGGACTCGTAAATAAACTAAGCACGGAAGGGTACATCATTTATTTATTTATTATTTTTATATATATATATATATATATCTATTTATATATATTAATTATTATTATTATTGTTGTTGTTGTTAAAAAAAAAAAAAAAAATCCGGTTAAAAGCTTAGAAACGCGATCCAGGCAATCCATCAGGATCGCGTTCACCTTTGGTTTTTGGTTACAGAATTTTTTCAAGTAGATTAACGCGATCCAGGTATGTTTTCAGGATCGCGTTCACTAGTGCATTTTGGTAACATAAATTTTTCCCTTTAAGCAACGCGATCCGGATAAGCTTATTAGGATCGCGTTTGATAGTGGATTATTCAAGCTGGGCGATTTCAACTGATGAACGCGATCCGGGTTAGTTGTCAGGATCGCGTTTGAAAATTTTTTAAGCGATTCCAGGGTTTTATAACACGGGTCTCGGTTAAATTAAACCCACCAACCTTTCTTTTTGCTCTCCCAAAGAAACCAAAGAAACCCTAATTCGATTTCATCATCAAAGTACCAAGTTTTCTTTTAATTTCTTCTTCAAATCTCTAATGGCAAACTTACTTAAGGTATTATCAACACCCACATCATGTTTAATTCATATTTTTTTGGGGATTTCTTCACAAATTCGGATTTCCATAAAATAAGTGTGGGGATCTTACAATTACTTGTCTTTCTTGATGATTCATGCTTATTTGATGTTCTTAACTTGTAGTATCCATGAATTATGGTGTTACTCGTTGGATGTGATGATTCATAAATTAGGGTTTATGCTAGATAATGAGAATCCGAATTTGGGAAGTTGTTGATGGTATTTTTGTATTGTTTTCATGAAATCCTAGTATGTTATATGTTTTATTGCTCATTAGTAGATTAATTTCATTTTTAAGTAGTTTGAGAAATTAGGGTTCATGAGATTTTGGGGAAGAAGATGAAGTTGACTTTCTGGGTCAACGTTTGACTTTGCTTTCATTGACTTTTGATTGTAATGCATTACTTGTTATCATTGTGTGATTATTATGCGATTTTCAAGTATATGTTTGATATTACAGTTATGAAACTTGTGAACTTGGTTTAGTTGATGAAGATGAAGGTGTATTATTTGAAATTCATGTAATCTTGATTGTAAGACTTGTTTGGCTTTGAATTGTGACGTCCATTGCCATGACTTTGTTTGATATTAGATTACATGTTATGTTTGAGTGGTTTGAGTGTTCCATAAAATGGTTAAGAGTGTGTATAGGCAATTTGGTTACTAGTTGTGTAACAAATGTTATGCTCAACTGTGTTCAATGTTCAGTTTTGGTTGGCCTATATGCTTTGGTTGTTAGGGGATATAGTTTAGACATTAATCGCTCATTTTGTGACTCGATGACTAATTGCGGTTTATGCTAACGCTAACTTTCCTGGCAACATATTTTGTGTTGGTATTTGATGTTTCAGAGAATGCGAAGTAAAGGCAAAGAACAAGAATCTAGTTCTAAAGGAAAAGGGAAAGCACAGACTTTATCGTTAGGATATCTTTTGAATCCGGAGAGATTACACCCAAATTTGCAGTTTACAAAGAAAAATTGTGGGGGTAAATTTGCGACGTACAATGATAATTTGTTGGCTTTAAGAGAAAAAGACATTGTGCATCCTAGAGTGATAAATTGGCAACCATTGGAAGAGGCGGGTCTAGCAAGGTCTTTGAGACACACCCTCACTCAATCGGTTAAATGCAAATGGACAGGTAATACTTATGATGTCCAAGATTGGGAAAGATTGTTTGCTATTCAAGAGCCAATTTATGCAGAATTGTGTTTAGAGTTCTTCTCAACGGTGGTAATACATAGGATAAAAACTGTGAAAGATCCATTGTTGTCGTTCCGATTAGGGGGTGTAGACCGGGAAATGAGTTTGATGGATGTTGCCGAGTGTTTGGATATATATGACGCCGATGTGATGGAAGCACCCTATTTTGAGGATTACATCTTTTTGGGTGAATGGTTGGATGAAACAGCTGTACCATTGGAAACTATGTGGCGTGAATTAAGTGACGCCCCATACGATTCTTCGGGGAACAACGCGTCTAGCAATCTCAGAGATGTGGAGCATCGCTTAATCCAAAAATTTATTGCCCATTCTATTGCTTGTAGAGGGAAGAATACAGAGAAGGTAACAGCTCAAGATATGTGGTACTTGACCAGAATCAAAAGAAGAATTCGGGTTTCTATACCATATTGTGTTGCAGAATTTCTGGCAACTTATGGGAAGGGAAGAAAGGATTCTTCCAAAATTGATGGAGGCCATTATGTGACCTTAATTGCTAAACACTTTGAGGTGAGATTGGTGGCAAAGAAAAACCCTTTGACTGTAGTGGAAGATAATTCGCTGCCTTTATCCATTGAGATGTTTTCAGCTGCTAAGGCCGTTTCGCAAGAAAAGAAAAAGTTCATCCCTTGGAGGCCGACTAAGAAGAGTCTTCGAGATGGTACATCATCACAACCACCACAGCCAACAAGGGAACAAGTTGTTCAGGATCACCATATGGAGGATGTTCGTCAACCGGAAATGGTTCAACAATGCCCAGACGCACCTGGGTGGTTTCAAGGGTTTAACACCAGATTTGAAAACTTCAGGATTCAACAGGAGGAATTTCGGGAGGAGTCGAGGTATGAGTGGGGTGTGCAAAGATTCTTCAATGATTGGCAAAGGCACAATACTCAGCGTATCTACTCCGATGAAGAAGATATTACCCCAACCCCATATTACCAATTCCCGAGGTGGGGACAACCTGGAGCTAGGAACCCCGTTCCTGATTATGATAGGCAGGCTGCTTTGGAGGCACTTGAGAGGCACCAACGAGGGGAGGTGGAGGAGCATACACAGCAGGGTTCATCCGGACATTGGCTTTTTGGGGATTAAATTCCATTTGAATCGTATTGTGGTGGTGTTTGAACAATTTAGTTGTGTTTTGAACTAATTTTTATTTCTTTATGTGTGCTTAAGACTTCTTATTTAAGTATCTAGGATTTTTGGCATAAACTTCTTTATGAGTGGCATTTGGGTACGATTTGTACAATGCCATCTCATCCTACTCAGTTGTATTATAAGTTATGCCTTGTATTTGTTTTTGGTGTGATAGTAGGCCTTGTCGATGTGGAATCAATTGCATATGCTGGCAGTAAGTTCAGCGACACATGAGCATGGCATTTACAACATTTTTCTGCTATTATCCCCCGGGTAGTTTCGTTTCATTTTACTTCCTCATTTGTACTTATTGATTATGTTTGTTTTGTGCATTGAGGGCATTGCACAATTTAAGTGTGGGGAGGTAATTTGCTTGAACTTCATTCTTAGCAAATTGTTGTTCTTGCGTCTTGTTAGGTTTGTTAGAATCTGTTGGGGTTCTCAATCGAACTTTACGAATTCTATTAACGGGCCTTTGGGTCACTTAATGGGTCTGTTATTGATCTTGAGTCCAATAGATTTTAGTAAATTCTGATAAGAGGTTAGGAATGGCAGTTTGTTGGGATTGTGCTTGTCCTAATATGATTAATTACTTGAAAACTTCCTTTATGAAATATCTAGTTAAGGTAATTAAATCTTCCCTCTTGCATAAATTTTAGAGATGTGTCATATGAGCAACCTCATTGGGTGAATTGCATGACTAGCACACTTGTAGCTCCACTATTAAATTGTAAGATATTAGAGCTTTAATTGAGAAAAACACTTATTCTTAGTGTTTACATTGCTATTGCTATGAGTGTGCCGGTGATTGTAGTTTGTTCTAGAACTTGCCCTAGTGATGCATTTCGAGGCCGCTGTGAGATCACAATTTGTGATATAGGTGAGATCGTATGATGAGGAGGTATTCTTAGGATTGGAGCTTAATCCTAGCAATTCTGACTTTCTAGCCAATTATCGGGACCGTATGGATCATTTAGATGATTAATACTGATCTCAATAATCGGCCAAGGAATCTTAATTGTTTAGGATCTTATTTTCGTTTAAACCATTTATATCTAGTCCACTCAGGTCGTTAGCACTTACTTTTAGTGCTAAGAAACCCATAGACACTTCCACATACATTCATGATCACTACATTATTCAGCCTATTTTTGTGTAGTCAATTCCCAAATCATTTATTTTCCAAAATGTTGTCTAATTTGAATTTTTAATGGATGTTTATGTAAAATGTGACTTAAATGTTTTAGTAGGGATTCTAATGTTTAATTCTATAATCTGAAGTTGTAATCGATTGAAGTGCTGAATGTTAAAGTTTAAGTAATTGAAGTTGAAAACTTAAAGTTAAGGATTTGTTAATTGTAGTCAACTAAACGACCTTTGAATTCCTGAACAAGTAGTTCCCGAGGGGTGTTCTACACCTAGCCACTGAAGGTCTTTTTCAGGTCTAGGATGGCTGGTCCGAAAGTTCGCTACACAGGATTCATAGAAAGTCGTAGAATGCAGTTAATAAATCCAATCATAAATGTAAATCAATGAGAATTGCAAGTTGAGAATTATGAATATAAGTCATACATGAAGAATAATTCTAATTGGTTTAGCATGAGAATCCCAAGTTTTATTACTGTCACAATGAGAATTAATTAGGCAACATTTACTTTACTTTCTCATGGGTTTTGTCTGCTACTTTTCACAAATTGCTTGAGTCTAGCCTACCTATTCCATTCTCACCATACTTTATACCCAACATGGTTAGAATACTTTCTCTGAGATTTCACTTGGTGCTCACGCCAAAGCGGTGGAGATTTGATCCTTTTGCAAGCCTATGGTAACAGTGCATCACGACTTGGCTTAATTGAGTGTTATATTATTCATTCCCTTACCTTGTAGTTTATAGGTTGAGAGTGAGTGATTGATACACTTATCCTATTGTGAGGTGCTAGGTCGTGCAATTCGGGCTTGACAAATTATCATCTCAAGTTTTGGTAATTATATACATGTGGCTAGCATATTTGCTTAGGTGATTATTGTTAGTTTATTTTGAAAAGCTTGATCTCCATTTTTTGAAAATGCAAGAGGGATGTAATGGTTTATATCTGGTAGAAAATGAATTGCTTGAGGACAAGCAAAGCTCAAGTGTGGGGATGTTTGATATCGCTCATTTTGTACATATATATTTCACGCGATATCATTGTTTTAAGTTTATTTTTTAGTGAACTTTTAGAACTTGTGGTACTTAATTGGTAAAAAAAATTAAATTCTCAGGTAAAAAGGTTGAAGTTCTGAAAGTTGGAGAAGATTTGGTTGAGTCTTGAAGCTGAAATGTCAAAGTTGCAATTTGGATCTGCTTTTATACTGAAGAACGCGATCCGGACCCAATGACCAGGATCGCATTTCAAAGGTTTAATCTGGCATGTACATTTTTCCAAAGAGCAACGCGATCCGGGTTGTTCATACGGATCGCGTTCGCTAGTGCAATTCGTAATCAGAAAATTTTCAAGAAGAAGAACGCGATCCCAACACATAAGCTGGATCGCGTTTGTCTTTGTATTATCTGAAGTTCTGGATCGCGTTGGTATTTCCTGGATCGCGTTCATAAGCGGTTTTGCAGCAGTTTGAAGGATTTTAAATACGTTTTCATTTCATTTTAAACATAACTTGCAGAGTAGAAAACACTAGTCACGAAATTTGCTCTCAACTTTTGAAACTTTTCATCACTTTTGAAGAGATTACTTTGCTTAAATCATTAGGGGACTACGGATCTTCGATTAATCATTGTAATCACTCGTCTTACATCTTATTTATTTATAATCATGTTTGTTTCGATTTCAATAGTTTCTCTTGTTTCTTTTGGTGCAATTATGAGTAGCTAATTTAATCAAACACTTGTTTGGATGAAATTACTAGTGATTAGAGGTGTTTACTTTTTGGTTTCATGTTTACTCAACTTTCGTTTAATCGAATTATTATGAGTTAGGGTTTATTGTTAAATCTGAATCGCTTGATGAATGAATAAATGATTATAGCGGATGTTTATTGTTTATATGTTCATTATCAATTATTTGTCTATGAGTAATTGAGTTTGATTGCGAATGCATTAAGATTGTGATTTAGAAAATTAACCTTAATATTGTAAGTTCATGAATATGGCGAATGTCTTTCATATATTGAATTGGAAGTTGATGAATTGATGTTAGGATCTAGTTTGATGGTGAATGCTGAACTTGACCTAATTAAGATAAACATGAATTGCTTTAAGTGTTAAGATCAAATACCTCGAAGTTATTAGTAAAGTAATCCAAACAAGTGTCGTTTTCTAGTATTTAAGTTTAACAAAATTAATCTGACTCTTAATGAGTCCACTTGCTCTAGTTTAATACATTAGTTGATAAGCAACGTGACAACTCGGTCACACAAATCCACGTTTAATTACTTGTTTAAATTAGTTGCATTTTGATTACAATTCTCATTTACAAAGTCCCTGTGGAACGAACCAGTACTTATTGTAACTATACTATACATGATAAGGTATACTTGCCTTAGTGTGTAATAGTTCAGTGTCAGTAATTATTAGTTTATTTTATAACTTGTTTTCACACATCACAAGAAGATCTGGATACTCAACTACATATTAGTACGGCTTTTCATCCTCAAACGGATGGACAAAGTGAACGTACTATTCAAACTTTAGAAGATATGTTGCGAGCATGTGTCATTGATTTTGGTGGTAGCTGGGATTCTCATCTTCCATTGGTGGAATTTTCATATAACAATAGTTATCATTCTTCTATAAAGATGCCACCATATCAAATGCTTTATGGTCGAAAGTGTCGTACTCCCATTTGTTGGGGAGAAATCGGTCAACGTGAACTAGGTAGTACTGATGTAGTTCAAATGACTACTGAAAAGATTGATCAAATCCGTGAAAGGCTAAAAATGGCTCAAGACCGACATAAATCTTATGCTGATAAACGTAGACGACCAATAGAGTTTCAAGTCGGTGATAAAGTAATGTTAAAAGTTTCTCCTTGGAAGGGTATCATTCGTTTTCGGAAAAGAGGAAAACTAAGTCCAAGATATATTGGACCTTTCGAAATACTCGATCGTGTCGGTCGTGTAGCTTATCGGTTACAATTACCGGATGAGCTTAGTGGTATTCATGATACATTCCACGTGTCACAGCTTCGAAAATGCCTTGTTGACGAAGCTTCATATGTACCTCTTCCTGAAATCCAAATAAATGAGAAGTTGAATTATGTTGAAGAACCCGTCCAGATTCTTGATCAAAAAGTTAAACAATTACGTAATAAGACGGTTTCTATTGTTAAAGTTCAATGGCGACATCGAAAAGGTTCTGAATATACTTGGGAACCTGAAGAATGGATGATGGTATACTACCCTGCAGTACATCAAGAATGGTTCGTGAGGACACGAACAGAATAAGTGGGGGAGACTTGTAACACCCCAATATTCGAGGTATTATTTTAGTGTATCTAGAAATATACATCTTATGAAATAATATTAATTAAATAAGAAGATATAATATAAAACGCAATTGAATTCTTCAGTTCTGTACTGTAAATTAAATAAAAGAATTGGATAAATATGTAATATACGTACATAATTCTTATTTCTTCTGAAACTTTCCAGACTTTCATACGTGAGGAACCAAAAATCGCCATCTTTAATCTACCTTCACTTCTTCAAATTTTAATTCGTTTCAAGCTAGAAATCTTCAAGTCATCACCTGTATCATCACCTCTATTGTTATCTTCAATCTCTTGTAAGTATTTCTTATGAATTCTTAACCTAGGAAATGGGGTTTTGATGGGTTATCAATAATTGGTACTTTAATCCGAAATTAGGGCATGGAATTGATTGAGTTAGTGATTATTATCATGAATATCACTAATAGAAATCATTTCAATTCATAAAAATAAAGAATTCATCATTTGAGTTCTTGATGAAATCATGGGGTTTTGCTAAAATTGCTTAGAATTGAGTTGATCAAGCTAGGGGGTAGTTAATTATGTTGATAGAAGTATTAATATGTTATGCTAATAAGAAATCAATTAGTTGAGAGCTTTGAAGTATGAATTACTTAGACTAATCAAAGTGGGGGAGAAAGAATTGTGACTTACTAACTAGTTGTAATGAATTTTAGAATCTAAATGTGTTATTATGTATCATATGTATAGGTGATAAAGGATTGGAATAATTATAATCTTTGCTAAGTGAATTCATCATCCAAGATTAAGGTGAGTACATTGTGGATCAATTAGGTGAAGGTTATGTGATTTCGAATTGCTTACGAGCAATAGATTTCGCATAGTCATGTTATTGTTATTATTGTTGTGTTTATGTAATTACATGATGAAGTGGAGGTTCATGATCACGAAATAATAATTAATGTGAAATATGTGCATTGCACAATTGTATCTTATGGGCGGCGGATCCAATTGGTATCTATGAATATCTATGTTTGTTATTTGATAGTCTATGAGCTTTTATGTGATTGCATTGCTTAATTGATTTCCTATGTATTCACTAAGCATTTTATGCTTACTCCGTATCATTTAAATGTATTATAGGTAATACTTCTCAAGGAAAAGATAAGGAAATCAAGAAGGAGTAGCGTGGATTGGTTTGCAAGTTGTAAGTGCAAGCCTTCTCTTTTGGTATAGTTTTGATGAACTTGTGTAATACACCCTCAAATCAAGGTTTTGAATGTTAAACAATATATGTGTAGTTTGTCGGATGGTTGACTTTGAAGGTCAACTCTAGTGTCGGGATGAATCATTATGTGTTTTGAACTTGTGGGATTATAAATATATGGATGTGAATATTATTATGGTTTTAAGTGAAGAAATCTTGTGGAATTAAGTAATCCGGTTAGTTTTAACTTGTACATATGGTTAAATAAGTTAAGGAAGTCAAGTATAGACGAAATAGAGTTGTTATGGTGTCAATGTATGGTGAAAAAGGAAAAGGTGTCAAAATGGGTCGATAATGATCTAAAAGATAAGTTGGTGAATGACTAAGGCTATGGAGCTTTGGTCAATTGCCTTAAGTTTGTTATTTCATAGTAGAATAGTGCTCAAAAATGTAGGACCTGAATTGGACTAGAACAAAATCTAAGATGTTCAATAAAAGTGTCGAAAAATGATTATAAGGTCATTTTGGTCATTTTGCAAGAAATTGCGAAAGTGTTTAAAGTGAAAGCTAGATAATGTTATAGTGAAAGTGTGTACCAAATTTCAGGTCGTAATAATGTTCGAGTCAAAAGTTACGCTCGTTGGAAATATGTATTTTGGTCATAAGCTAAACAGGTTCAGGATCTGCTGTGCAGGGGGCTTACCCGGCGGGTAACCCCTGTGCCCGGCGGGTACTTATCAAAAATGAACAAACCGGCGGGTTAAAACCCTGACCCGGCGGCTACTAGAACCTTTAAACGGAAGATACTTTCTGTGACCAAAAAGTTAAATTAACCGGCGGTTTTATATGTTGACCCGGCGGGTTCACCCGGTTACCCGGCGGGTAAAGGTGGTACCCGGCGGGTACCATTTGTTTTTCAAGAATTTTCTGGTTTGTTAAATCTGGGACCATTGTAGTATTATTACAAATACATGTATCATTAGGATGAATCCGAAATTGTATTGCTCATGTAAAAAAAAAAAAAAAAAAAATTTCGGGCGTTTCAAAAAAATGTTGATTTTTATGGTGTAATTTTTATAATTTTTCGACTTACTGTTTGTGAGATATTTGATTTTTAAAAACGTGGGAAAAAATGGGTTTTATGTTCTTATTGGTTCCTTCATTCTAACAAAATTTTCCATTCTCATTTGGAACCTCACTCATTAATAATAATAATTTTTTCAACTTTAAAACTATAATAGTAATAAATGTTTTTAAATTAGCAGAGACCCTGAAAAATTGATAATCTTGTCTGATACATACTGTCCTTGCCGATATCTTTCACCGGAGGAAGGTTTTAAAGAAGGGTTTTGCTAAATGAAGCCCTAAGGGCTTTAATTAACATGCATATTTTATTTGTACCTTAACTTAAAATTCAAGGTCAACCTAAATTTAAGAGGAGAGAGAGAGAGAGAGTTAGTTATTAGTTTAATACAATTCATAAAGCATGTCTGAATAGTTTAGTACAACTCTTAAAGCAACTTGAATAGCATGTCTGAATAATGAGTATATATTTTCTTTATTTAGCAAAATCCTTTAGGCTATGTTTGGCGCGCACGTTTTAAGGGCTTATGGGAGCTTGTAGCTTATGGTTTTCATAAACTCTGTTTGGCTTAGTAGCTTATGAGTAGCTTATGGTTTCCATAAGCTCCAAAATTATAAGCTACTTGAAGTAGCTTATGGAAGTAGCTTGTAGCTTATGAAATATGAAATTATATAAATACCCTCTATGTAATTATATATCATATTTTAAAACTAATATATTTGTCCTGTTATGTCATTTTACATTCATAAGCTACAAGCTCTAGCTACTCTGCCAAACACAAATATTACCAAAAGCTACCAGCTCCAGCCACAAGCTACCAGCTCCAGCTACCAGCTAGTTGTGCCAAACATACCCTTAGAGAAAACATATATACTCAGTATTTGGCTCTTAAGGCTATGTTTGGCGCGCACGTTTTAAGAGCTTATGGGAGCTTGTAGCTTGTAGTTTATGGTTTTCATAAGCTCTGTTTGGCTTAGTAGCTTATGAGTAGCTTATGGAAACCATAAGCTCCAAAACTATAAGCTACTTGAAGTAGCTTATGGAAGTAGCTTGTAGCTTATGGAATATGAAATTACATAATTACCCTCCATGTAATTACATATCATCTTTTAAAATTAATATATTTGTCTTTTTATGTCATTTTACATTCATAAGCTACAAGCTCCAGCTACCCTGCCAAACACAAATATTACCAAAAGCTACCAGCTACCAGCTCCAGCCACCAGCTACAAGCTACCAGCTTTAGCTACAAGCTTCAGCTACCAGCTAGTTGTGCCAAACATACCCTAAAACATACGAGTATATGAGAATGACAAAAAGGCAGACAGATAAAAGTGAGAATGATGAAATGACAGCTGTTATTTCTGAAACATGGAGCCTCTTTACATACCACTTAATTTTAATAAACATACCACTTAATGATTAAAAGTACAGAAAAAGTACTGAAAGATACAGAATGATAAGAAAAAGTGATGAAAAAAGTACATAAAAAGTACAGTAATAATTATGTTTAAAATAAAAAATAAAAAAATGATGGTATATAAAGTAGATCCCCTCTTTGACTTGGTCTGTTGATATAGTATAAGATTATATTATTTGATTTATGAAAGCAAATAAAGAAGTCATTAAAGTCATCATAAATTGAAGAAAGTCAAAAGGAAAGGGTGAAAGCCACAATCGTACATCGCCTACACCTTAAAAAGCGTTTGCCTTTTTTGGCACCCATTTTCATTTCTCAACATCGTAAATCAAACCCCAGCCCCAGCCCCAGCCCCAGCCCCAGCCCATCCCCCTTTTGTTGTTGCTGTTCTTCTTCTTCTTCTTCAAGGGGCAGTTATAAAGTCCACTTCGAAAACCTAAAACCCTTCTTCCTCCAGACTCAAATCTATTTATAGATATTTACTTATATATGTATTTATGCAATCAACCCCAATTTCAGTTTCTATGTGTTTGGATCTTTTCTGATTTTTGGGAGGATTAAAGATCGGTAAGTTGAAATTCGAAAGATACCCATTTCTTGATTTTTCAAGAAATTGTGAAAAGATTGGAGCTTTATGATTTGTGTTTTGTGGGTTTGTGGTTTTGGATGATGGGTCTTGTTGTTGATCAAGAATTTTGTTTATGTTTTCTAATTTCTTGATGTTTTGACTGCTTGCAGGTACTGAAATTCGAGTTTTTTTTTTTTTGGGTTAGAAAAAGAGGTAGATGTTCAATTGTAGATTCTGTAGATTCAGGTGTTGAGGAAGGCTGAATTACTTTACTTATGGGTAATATATGCGGCAATTCTGGTTCAAAGGTGAAAATTGGTTATCCTTTTTTTTTTTTTTCTTTTTTTTTTTTTCATATTGGTTTCAATTTCATATACTTTAGTGAATTTTGAATTTTACATGCTAATTTTAATTCATTATTAGTACGATGCCATGAAGTAAATTCAGTGTGATGATTACTATTTTTTATAGTAATTATGTTGTCATTCTTAACAATATTAGGTTCCCTTAGTTTTCCTCATAATTCCTTCATTATATACTTTTCTAAGTAAATAAAAGATTTATATAAAACTAGGTTTTTCAATTAGGGTTGTTTTATAAGTAAGGTTTTTATACATGTGACTATTAATTGAGCATAAATATATACCTAGTCAAACATTTAAAGTTTTGAAGTTGTTAAGATTAAAGAATTGAACCCTCGGAAGGCTTGCTAAGTTTGACTATGTGGATGTGGAAGTTTAAGAGCTGGATACTATGTGTATCACAGTTGGGATCATGTATCCTTGTTTGTTGGGTGACGAATCATTCATTATCCTGTTTGTCCGGTTTTTTGAATTTGTATCAACCTATGATAGTATCATTGGTGTTTTGTTGTGAGCCGCCATCTGCCGCTGAGTGAAAATATCTATCAGTGAGATCACGTTTGTTGTCGTTTCATAATAATTTGATCAATGTTGGCCGAGCCGCTATTTTGGTGTTTTTTTTATTATTATCTTTATATCGTCAAACTTTGATCACAATTTACGGATTATGCAAGACTTCTATGAAGGAATAATGTCTAAAATACATTCTATAGCCATGACACAGTGGATCAAAATCAACTGTTGTTGATATCTTGTAACAATGAGAATTGCCAAAAATTCAACATTTATTTTGCATATGCACCAAAAAAGGACATTAGTAATCCCCTTTCCCCTTTGTACTATGAAAGTTGCAATGGTTGACTATGAATACTCCGTATTCTTTTAATGATGTATCTCAAGCCCACCAATAATGGCAACTAGAAGAACTTTGGTGATACAAATCAATATAATTGTTTATGTTTAGATAATAATAAGCATATTCATAAGTCGAATATTTAAATTAACCAAAAAATCGAACACCGTAACTTTCACGGGATATCCGTATATGGAAATTGTTGCAATTTTCTCGGGATGCGGGAGTAATTAGGATGAACCACCCCTAAATGAACATTTGCCTAAGATGAGTAAAGTGTCATATACGTCTTTGAATTTCGTGACTATTATAGTGGAGTTTCTAAAACGATTATAGGAGTATAATTTGTTACCAACAATTGTTAAATTGATCTGTCTATACTTGATGTACACACGCATAGACACATAGACACACACATATGTTAATTATTATGTTATAATCATTGAAGAATTAACCCGATCTTTTGTCGTTGTTAGCTTGTGGGTGGCCAAGCGTCGCATGACACCGGCAAGGGACGGGGCCACCAAGGTTCGGTCAAATATGGATTCAGCCTAGTCAAAGGAAAAGCTAATCATCCCATGGAAGATTACCATGTTGCCAAATTTATCTCTCATCAAGGACGCGAACTTGGACTCTTTGCTATATATGATGGCCATTTGGGAGATAGTGTCCCTGCGTATCTTCAAAAACATCTATTTTCCAATATCCTAAAAGAGGTCGTCTTACATGTTTCTTAGTATTCCATATTTAGTCTATACTTGATTAAAGTGTATCATTTTTTTATGGGCTAATATCATAAAATAGTACCATACTTATCTTGATGTTTCACATTGGTCATCTGTCACCATATTTTGATCCCTACCAATTTAGTCATTGAAGTTCGGAAGATATTCCATATAATTTCATCTTTGATGAACTTTACGATGACCAGGGTGGAACATTTGAGGAAGTACATTACTATTTTATGACATAAAAATGATGAAAACGGAACACTACACTTTCCTAAGTTTAATCTTAATTTTAATACTTTGACAAGTCTTTTTAGTTAAAATGTCTAGTTTTGACTGTTGATGGTTTTAAAGCAGGGAAAAATATGATACTCAAATAAAAGTCTTGGCATTAATCTTTTGGATTCTTGCAGAGCGAGTTTTGGACGGATCCAGACAGAGCGATTTTGAAAGCGTATGAAAGAACCGACCAATCGATTCTTTCTCACAATCCTGACCTGGGAAGAGGTGGCTCTACAGCAGTTACTGCGATTTTAATCAATGGTAGTAAGTTATGGGTGGCAAACGTTGGAGATTCTCGGGCAGTTCTGTCAAGAAGCGGGCAGGCGATTCAGATGAGTATTGATCATGAACCTAATACCGAAAGAGGCAGCATTGAGAATAGAGGAGGTTTTGTCTCCAACATGCCAGGTGATATATCTTGATTGAAAATTATTACTCTATTTATTTACTAACTTCTTCGCCTTGGTTGAAACTAATTGATGGTATATCAATGCCCATGACACAGTTACCTCAAAAGGCAATTTACTGATTTCATTTTTTGCGTATTTGAGTAAAAATATGTGGTTTGTTTTAGGATGTAATAAAAGGTTTCCTCTTTAGTTGATTATAATCTGAATATCTATTGAATCATATCTCAGGTGACGTGGCACGAGTGAATGGGCAACTAGCCGTTTCACGTGCTTTTGGAGACAAGAATCTTAAGACTCATCTACGATCTGATCCTGATGTAACAAATGCGGATATAGATGCCAGTACGGAAATTCTCATCCTCGCTAGTGATGGTTTATGGAAGGTACTTGTGTTCCAATAATCATTTAATTAGAGAGAAAATAATTGAAGATAGTTTGTAATTAACTTCAATGAACCCTCTCAAATTTTCAACATTTAAACATGAATCGACACAACTTCAAGAAAATTTATGCTTTTAGATATATTTTTCTCGCCTATACTTTTTATTTTGGGTTCCACCTTCATTTAATTTTAAAACAGATAGTATTTTCTTGTCTTCAACAATGGTTTTTTGCACATACGATGGTTAAGATTGTTAAGTATAATTTATTGGACATCCCTTTAGGACTTGGTTATGTGCTTTTACTGACTTGGAAGTTGCAATCACAAGTTTTTTCATTATCTCATTTTTGTTATTAAAAATGTCTGCAAATACTTCATAGATGCTTCCTTTCCATGTTGTTGATCCAGGTTATGTCCAATCAAGAGGCAGTGGACATAGCGATAAAGATCAGGGACCCACAGAAGGCGGCAAAGGAGCTTGCAGCCGAAGCATTGAATAGAGAAAGCAAAGATGATATTTCAATCATTGTGGTTCGGTTTAGCTGAAGGAAGGTATATCTTCGTGGTTGTACTATGTGCAGTATAAGGTGTACATTGGGGGGTTAAGTTAAAAAATATCCAAAATTTGGGCATAAAGGTAGCTAAGTTTCTTGGATACAGGTTAATTATTTACATTTACATATGTATATGACTCATCTTCTGTTTTTTTTTTTTTTTTTTTTCCTGTGTAAGAAGTTGAAGTTCTTGTACCCAAGATTATGAGGTTTGGTACTGTTTGATCTCTAGAGTGTGTAGGATATATATAACTTAATTTGTTCACAATATATAATTGAAGTCTCATTTATCTAAATGGGACATTTGTGGGTATGGAGACCATTAAATTATCCATGTACTCTCTCTTTCAATCATCCATTCCCCACTTAATTTCCAAATTTTATTCCCTTTCAACAATCCACAAAATCTTCAGTTCAATCCCTAAGAATTGTGCATTCATGCATTGCGTAAGCTTTGCAGTTTGCATGATGATCTTTCCTTTTCGATTGCTTTAATAATTATAATTATAATTATTATATTATTCAACATGGCCAGATTATTTAGTTTTACAACCATGATGGATCGTGGTTACCGCTATTTCTTCTCTTACTCGGGTCTTCGATCTGTCTCAAAGGATCTTGGCGATGGTACAATCATGCATTGTTGGATCCCTAGAACGTACAAACCATCAAAACCTAACCTTCTCCTCCTGCATGGATTTGGTGCCAACGCCATGTGGCAATATGCCGATCTCCTGTATCATTTTACACCTAAATTTAACGTCTTCGTGCCAGATTTACTTTTCTTTGGTGGTTCATTCACTAGTCGGCCAGAAAGATCTGAATCTTTTCAGGCTAAATGTGTGATGAAGATGATGTGTGATGGGTTTGGGGTGAAAAGGATGAGCTTGGTTGGGATAAGTTACGGTGGGTTTGTTGGATACAGCATGTGCTTGCAGTTTCCTGAAGCGATTGAGAGAATGGCCGTGTGCTGTTCTGGAATATGTTTAGAGGAGAAGGATTTGAGGGATGGGTTGTTTAGGGTTACCGATGTGGAAGAGGCTGAGAAGATTTTGTTGGCACAGACGCCAGAAAAGTTGAAGGAATTGATGAAATTTTCGTTTGTTAAGCCTATCAAGGGAATCCCAAATTACTTTCTATCTGATTTTATTAGTGTGAGTTTAATTACATCCATTTACATTTCCAGATTTTTTGGTCCATTTTACTTCTTTTCAAGGAACAAATACCTCATTTGGAAAGCCACAAATCACAAAAAATGACTAATCAACTACTCCGTATTTTTCTTCTTCTTTCGATTAATCATCAATAATCAATATTAGACAACCAACTTCTTTTAGGCTATAAAGTTCAAACTTCCAAAGACTGGTTTGATTCAGGTAACTAGTGACCTAGCTAGCTTTAACTGTTTTACAACACGTTAAAGAACAAGTCGACATGGTCAAAATGGACCAACATGTCACCTATCACGCCATCAAGTTGTGTACATTAGTCTAGCCAAATTACCTTACTGGGGTTTGGATTTAATTTCTATCTTTGAAAGTTGTACCTTATTTCATCCCCTCAAAATATTACAGTAGTTGTCAAAGATAAAATAGCTATGCAGTTATGTAATTTGCCCTTTTGAAGGCCGAGTATTTTCATCCACTGCATTATTCTCATTCGCAAATTGGAATTTATGGCCCATCAAGTAAATAAGAACAACGATTAGCGTTACGTTCAATTTCAAGGCGTTGAAACAATTAAATATTTTTATGGAATTACATGTGTTTTGTGAAAGACAAAAACTCTATTTGTGCCCTTTAACGGGTGGCCTTTCGCTCAAGAAGAAAAGAAAAGAAAAAGTTTTATAAGCTTTCCATTTTGGACATGTGTAGGTGATGTGTTCAGAATTTATAAAAGAAAAGAGGGAACTCATTCAATCAATTCTTAATGATAGACTGTATTCAAGAGTCCCCAAGATTGATCAGGTTAGGCTTATATCATGAGTACTACTTGTAGCATCAGTATATATGCAGAAGTGATCATTATAGTGCTCGAGAAAGTACAAATACTTATATACTTCCTTTTAAAACTTTGATCTGCACTTATTTCATGATTTCGTCATCAAATGTGTTTTGATCTTGTACCTTATTACATTAACAGCCCACATTGATACTATGGGGAGATAAAGATCAGATTTTCCCCTTGTCCCTTGGTGAAAGATTAGAAAGGTGAGTTTTTATTTCGGTCTTTATTAGTGTCCCATAATATCATTATAAATGTGGGCTCCGTAGTTATATAATCGTTTTTTCGCAGACATTTAGGTGAGAATGCTAGATTGGCAGTTATTCCGAATGCTGGCCATGCAGTGAACTTTGAGAAACCTAAAGAGTTTGCCAAACACCTAAAAGATTTCCTTTATGATGAGTCTTTTTTCTCATATTCTAGTTATTCTTCCTTCTATAGCTGCAAAGAAGATGAACTACGCTAAGCACTTAGTGGTTAATCTACGATTTCTCCCTGTTACAGGTTTAGTCTTGTAAGTTATTCAGGAATCACTGTAAATACTTTATTTTGATTAAAAAAACCCTCCAATTATACAGAAGGATTCGTACAATTTCTTGTGGGTATGATGCCATTGACATTTATGACCATATATAGTACGTACTTGTTAAGTCTATGCTCGAACATGATTGACAACAATCATAATAATTACAATAACCGTAATAGTAAACTCTACAACATAACTGCCTCTGAGTAAATCTCGAATCTCGTGGAAGAGGATAGCTGAGGTTCCTACAAAGACCAAAGTTCCCATAGTAAGTTCATAGCATGCACAAGCTTAATCTTTACTATACGGTTGCCCTGCCAATCGAGCTACATCTGTCTTGCAAAAGTTAGCATTTTTATATAACTACGTAGCTTGCAACATTCTGGCAAACAAGTGATCATCATAATTTATAATTGTATGTTACAAGAACAAATGATGGAATACTAACATAGATCTCTTCGGAATTCATGAAAATGCATTAATAATTCCCACCATTTTACCTTTTAATTAACTATGTACTGTTACCCCTCAAGTCTTATGTTGAATTAATATGCTTCTAAAGTTCTAATAACTAACACCTTAAGGATTCAAATGAGGATAGAAATACCTGTGACTGAGAAGTTGCAAATGGTACGAATCGGCCTACCACTTGTTGAGCTTGATTGACCTTTTTACGCATGGAGGTAAGTAACCTTCCATATGTCAGTTTGCTATCAGTTTCAATAGCTTGGATGAAGCTAAAAGTCAATGCACCTATAGCTTTTCCTGTGAAAGCCTGCAAGCAATAATGTATGTAACTTTTGTATTGAATCGTATCCTTACTGAACTAAGATATCTTCGTTAACAGCAAGTATGAGCCGAAAACCACTAGTCCATGAAATTATATATACCACTAAAAAGAAAGATTGTTTTGGAGCACGACTTGAATTTTAAACTCACCACACTGGCACACTAAACAACTCAGAAGTAACTCTGAGTAATTCAGGGAGTATCCTAATTAACTACTCGATCAGTACACATAAAAAGTCACATCTGTGTATATACACAATATACTGTATTGCAGGAGACACATGAGAATGCTTACCGATGTATCTGCAGAGCTCTGGTCATCTGCACAGGCACTTATACACACTGCTTTTCCTCCCTGAGTCCCTTTATTTGTAAGTTGGTGTTCTTCCCATTTATAAAGTCCATCTCTGTTTGAGAAATGAAACTGATTATGTTTCTTATATTGTAAAAATCATAATAAAAATAGAAATGAAAACTTTGCGCTAACAACGCTAATGCTCCCTCCCTCCCCTTATATATAAGACATGTTAACATATAGTTTACAGAGTAAGTTGACTGATTCTGAAATGGAATAATTTTTTTATTTTTCCTTTTTTCAATAAGAACCAAATTATAAGAACTTGGGGGACAAATTAAAATTAAATTTACTAAATAACAGAGGAAGTCCTAAAACTCATCTAAAAAGTAAAATTTCAAATTTGGAGGATCAGAAATAAAAATGTTGCACTTTTTATTTTTCAAAAGGAGGGAGGATATATATTAAGATAATTGATACTGACTGGTTGATCTTGCAAAGAAAAGGTAGATCCAGAAGGGTTCCACTGAAGCAAGTGTCGATGACACTGTGAAGTTTCACTCCATGAGTTAGTGGTGCTACGATGGTGGCATTGACTTCATCATCTAATATCGTTCCAGACACTTTATAGTCAACAGGGCACAATGCTTCATCATACCCATCGATTTCATCTCCATCTTCATCGTGAACTTGGCTAGCATGCCCTGAATAGTAGAAAACCAATGAGTCTCCAGACTGGCAATCATAGATAAGCCACCTTAACGCCAATTGTATGTTACGTTTTGTTGGAATCCTGGAGCGATCCGATTCCTCTTCTGCATAAAAAAATAATGTATCTGTTCATATTCAATTTGTGTTCATAGAGTTTTAGTAACTCAAGGTATGTATAACTCAGCGACGAAAAGTACATACCTGTAAGGATGCGGATGGAAGAATTTGGAAAGCCCAGTTTGTTCACTAGTAATTTTTGCATGCTCCTGACATTATGAACACTGGCTTCAAGTTTCTTTCTGTGGCCATTGTAGGTCACACCACATAGAACTGCCTTCTTCCTTCCATGAACCTGTGGTATTTGTTTTGGCAATTGAGGTAGGTGTGGTGCTGATGTTTTAGATGCTTGTCTTTGCAGGTCCTCATGATATTGACTTGATGCGGCATTCACAAATTGTCCAATTCGGAAGAGAACACGGCCTTTGATCTTTTGGTTGAAAACGCTGACAGGGTGGCACACCGGACATATTTCATATTGTGACCCAGGTATCGTAATCAGGGTTCTTCCACAGCTTTTGCAGTGTTGTGCTGTAGTTGCCATGTTTTGTATGTTGTTCTAATTTAGAGTTGTTTAGGAAGTAGAAGGAAACTCGATACTCCTGAACTTTAGTTTGCTTCTTCAACTTTTATAGTCCAAGTAGCCATATTGTGTCTTACATACGTACATACATACATACATACATACATACATACATACATACATACATACATACATATATATATACATATATATATATATATATATATATATATATATATATATATATATATATATATATATTTAAATTCTTCTTTTTCGGGTATAGTAAACATCTCGTCTTGAACTATATCGGAATAGCTTCATTCGGTCTTTGCAGAATAAGTGACAGAATAAGGTTCACATTTGATAGTCATTTCTAAAGATATCGTTTCAATTCTAGGAATCGGGGGCCTTAACGTACTATGTTCACAAATGAAATCGTTCTATTTTAGGAATCCTATGAATGTGAAAAGTGGAGGTAACATATCGTTGTCATGGGAATTATTTCTATTTTCATCTTTTTTCAAAGAAACAGATGCCCGTGTTTATATTCAATGCTATAAATTTATTCTTTAGGCCGGTGTGCAGTATTAGGTTCCTTAGAATCATTTCGTATTTTCGTTGACACATTCATACAATTTGGTGTTGCAGCCAGTACCTTACATCTTTCAAAATATATTCCTTTTGATGTCAATCAAATCCGGCTAACAATTAATGGTGCCGACCAGTTCGCAAACTTCACACGTTTAAGCCTCTTAAGGTTAGTCCTATTTATGTTTTTTTTCCAGAAAAGACAGCAATATTGTATGTGGTAAATAATACTCCATTGTACGTATTTGTATTTATTTGAATTTATCATTAGAATTCTCATGAAATCTAGAAATATTGCCTATTTTATATTGGTATGACGATGATGATAGTGAGGCGTCTAAGAACAAGAATCAATCAGCTGCAAGTTTGAAATATTGTGAACAGAGAATCTAAAAAGAAATAATGTCTAATGAACTGTCATTTCCTAACGATTTGCTGTATCAGCCTCTAGAAAGCATATTCATCATCTATTCATCTTACCACGAAATGCACAATCACTTTAGAACATCCAATGCATTAGTATGTACAAACGACTAATCAATTATGCTCATAAAGTTGCAAACCAGTAGCAGCACTAGACGCTCATAAAGTTGCGAAACCACTAGCAGCAGTAGACGATATTTCAGAATAAAGGCCACAAGTCAAACTAGTACGATGTGGGTAGCCATTGGCCACTAGGAAAGGGGAAGAGAACATCAAGGAGCCATCTTTACCCAAAAAAAAGAACATCAAGGAGCCATTACCCAAAATGTTCACGGTACAATATGCCCATTGGAGATGCCTCACCTTAAAACATGGCATTTTGAAAGTGTGTGCTTGTGACATGTGATATATTATATGTATGATTTGGTACTACTCCCTTCCTCTCATTCCAAATGTTCATTATTAAAATGCAAGCAGTTTTATGATTCTTCCCTAACTACACTATTAAAATGTGATGGAGGGAGTCAGAGGTGGATGTAGAAGGGGGTAAAGTGGATGTAGAACTAGAAGGTGGATGTAGAAGGGGGTAAAGTGGATGTAGAAGGGGGTAAAGGGGCAGCTGCTCTCTAAAATTTTCAAATCATGTAAAAAGAATATTTTATTAAAGGTATTTATTACTGTATGTTTTACGGAGTATAAGTTTTGCCCCCTCAAAGCTCCACAAATACCAAAAAAAAAAATTGTCCCCCAATTAATAAATTCTAGCTCCGCCCCTGGACGGAGTACTATTCAACTCTGGTGTCTACAAAAATAAAACAATAAAATAGGTTGACTTTACTTGTCCAAATTTTCAAATGGCGGAACAGCACATTGAATTCGCATGGACATTCGTTTGTCAAATCATGCCATAACTAAAAGATGTGTTACTTATCGAAAACGAAAATCAAATTTGATAGTCTAAACCGGCTTCCTCATCAATATTTTAAGAATTAAGATTGAATTTAAAGAATAATCTTGAATTTTGACGCCGTGATGGATTGTCTACAATGAAGTACCAAATATTCCTTCTTTATAAGCATGTGCTGATGCCATGATGCAACAGGACCAGTTTATAAGTAGAGAGTAAATTATGCGTCTATATATACTCTGTTGTACACTTGTACTCTGTTCGTATGCATTTAGTATTATGCTTGCTATGCTGAGAAACCCGTTGTAGAATTTAGAGTTTCAGTTTCTTTTGTAGGTTTCGGTAATTTTCACAAATATTTTGATTAAGTTAATTCGCATGAAATCAACACTTGGCAACTTTCTAGCGTACGTTGGCAATGATCTTCCATTTTCCAGAGCAGGTTTTTGAATTTTAATTTTTCCAACCCTTTTGTAATTCATGGAGTGGTGGGGATGAATTATCAACCAGACCAGCTGATATAACTTTCGACTCGATGTGTTGGCTGGTCACATAAGAATTACGTACAACTAGCGTAAAAAATCTTCATATAATGAAAGTAGATACGTTATTTCTTATATTTTTATGAAAAGGAATCATTTTATTGATAAATTTAAAGGTACATCATATCCTACCAGCATTCTGAAAATCTGGACGAGTGTGTGACTCAAAACACTCAACTGAGGATAACTGAATCATTTTAGCAAATGTATCTTAGACATTTACACCACAAGTTCTTTTCTACTAACGTACTTCCATGCACTATCACTTATTTGAAACGGATACGACTAGAAACATTCTCTACAACGTCACAGGCTCTGAGTAAAGCTCAAATCTCATGGAACAGGATAGTTGGGGCTCCTATGAAGCCCATATTTCTCAATGTAAGCACTTGGCACAAGCATTAACAATTATATATCCATAATAATTAGCTTAGTGATTTATTTAATTAAAAGTTATCTTTCAAATTTTGCAACTTGTTAGTAACCACTTAGCTAGTTCCAGCGGCGGAGCTAGAAAATTCAAGTGAAGGGGCGAAATAATTTTATTTTTGTTTCTTTTATAGTTGTGTGGGGGCGAATTTTTTTATAATATCATCAATACCTTAAAAAATTTTCTTTTTTTTTACATAATTTAAAAATTCTTGTGTGGCGACTGCCTACGTGCCCCTGGCTAGCTCGTAACACTTTAAGGATTTGAACGAAGACAAAAATACCTGCGAGTTTGAAGATGCAAATGGAGCAAACCGTCCAACCACTTGTTGAGCTTGATAGACTTTTTTGCGCATAGCGTTGAGTAATTTTCCATATGTAAGTTTGCTTTCAGTTTCCATAGCTTGGACGAAACTAAAAGTTAAAGCACCTATAGCATTGCCTGTGAAAGCCTGCACAAGCGTTGATGTATAATGTAAAACCTAATTTAACTTAAAATTTAATTAAATATATATATTATGCAAATCATAATTATGCGTTCAAAGAAGATGAGCGCGCGCAGCGATCAGATCATGTGTGGCACTCCCACAGTAGATTAAACTTTTCATTCATCAGTTCTGCAACCCCTCTCGATATCCTTGTATTGTACGTGGGTGCCCACCTCACATTTTTCTAGGTATAGCGCACACACACTATTTTTGGGAAGAGGAGATACATGCGAATACTTACCGATGTGTCTGCTGAGTTTTGGTGGTCGGCACAAGCACTAATACATATTGCTTTCCCGCCACTAGTCCCCTTATTTGTTAGTTGGTGTTCTTCCCACATATAGAGTCCCTCCCTGCTCGGGAAGTCAAAGTTGTCACATTTCTTTTTTAAGAATATTCATCAACCTTTTAAAAACTTCAAGCGGGTATGGTTAATTCGCAAAACAACTTAAGTTGGTCTAAGAAAGTTATCTAAGAAGGACATGTTACATTTTTTACACATATAATTAAAGCGTTGCATATTATTTGGAAACATGTAGAACAGTATATATAGTTGATACTTACTGGTTGACGTTGCAAAGAAAACGTAGATCTAGTACAGTTCCACTGAAGCAAGTATCGATGACACTGTGAAGTGTTACTCCATGAGGCAGTGGTGCTACAATGGTGGCATTGATATCATCATCAATTATCATTCCAGCCTGTCTATAGTCAACAGGGCATAATGCTTCATCATAACCATCAATCTCATCACCATTTACATCACGCACTTGGCTGCCATGCCCGGAATAGTAGAACATCAGTGAGTCTCCATATTGGCAACCTTGGACGAGCCAGCGCAATGCCAATTCTATGTTGCGCTTTGTTGGAATCCTGGTACGGTCTAATTCCTCTTCTGCATCAAAAGTTAACATTGGTTTAAACCACAAATTAAGAATCGCGTCTCTTGTTAAAAGTATCGATTTTTTTTATTCTTTTTTAAAGAGAAAAGAAACACTTGTGGAAATTAGCTCTTTTTAATTAGTTACCAATTTATGTTTATAATAAATAAATCGTGTTTTGTTTTCATTTTTTTTCTAGAATACAAATCTACAACATAGCCCACGTATTATGTACAACCATGAATAGTATATTTATATACACACCAATTCAGGTGAGGCTTGAACCGACAACTCGTTGGTTGTTGTGTTCGATTCATACCGCTATGCCAAAAGCACTCTTGTGTATATAATTCATTACTAGAAGTTTAATGAAGTAGTTAACTCAAAATATGCATATTTGATAGAAGAAGAATAATCACGGTACCTGTAAGGATGAGGATGGAAGCATATGGAAAGCCTAATTTGTTGACTAGTAATTTTCGCATACTCATAACATTATGAACACTGGCTTCAAGTTTCTTTTTGTGGCCGTTGTAAGTCACACCACATAGAACTGCCTTCTTCCTCCCATGAACTGGAGGAGAATTTAGGTGGATTCTCGATTGTGGCAACTGCGGTTGTGGAAAATTTTGGATTCCAATATTGGCATTCACAGACGGAGGAAGAACAACTTGTGATGGTGGTAACGTTTGAGAGTTCTGTCCTTGAAGAGTATCCTTACTTGATACTTCATTGACAGATTGTCCAAATCGTGAGATAATACGGCCTATGAGCATACGGTTGAAGAGGTTGACAGTCTTGCACACAGGACACAGTTCATATTGCGACCCGCGTAACTTTACCAGGTTTCTGCCGCATGTCTTGCAGCGTTGTGCTGTAGTGATCTCCAGTTTGATGTAGCTAGTTAAGAATTGTTCAGGAGGTGGAATTATGGTGTGGATGCTTGCATGTATAATTCGTTTGTTTATTTCTATTTTTATACCCCACTTAGCCATGTATCTTATAGATTCTTTTTTCCAATAACATTACTTTTTGAATTCTAATGGAACGGCTTTATTCGATCTTCAAAAAATAATTGAAAGAGCCAGGTTCAGATAAAAATGTCTTGTTGGAAGAGATGGATCAATATTTCTTTTTACATAAATTTAAGTGGAACATTGAATCATATGGTCTATACTTTCCATTGGCAATGCCACACGTACGTATGAAGGTTGGGTGTATGTGGGTTTTGATTATCGTACTCAATCGTAGATTGAAAGTTCGATCTGTTATATAGATTTTGGAGCTTCTAAAAGGGCATTCCTTAACCGAAACAGTGACTCTTATTGGATTCATGATTTTTTATGTAGATTTTGGAGCTTCTAAAAGGGAATTCCTTAACGGAAAGAGTGACTCTTATTGGATTCATGATTTTTTATGTAGATGTGGTACGTGCATGACAGTTTCGATCCAATTAATTCATACAAGGTTCATGTAAAGAGACCTCTCTGCATAACAATGTCAATCTGTAATCTATATGCCCCCTCAAAGGAGTTTATAGCACTAACAAAAACAGAGGACACGATGAAACCAGTGATCAATTACTATGCATGCTTTATTAACCACAAGAATTTGTTCCCGAATCATATGCTAATTAAGAGATCGATAACCCCAATTGGTTATTGAACTATTTTAGGAGACTATGAATATATCACAAAGTAAGTAACTTTTGTGATATGATGGAGGATACTTCTATTCTTCATATGTTCTATATAGAATTAGATGCTTGGCTTTTTACCCAATGGCTTTCCTATTATGGCATTAGTTAATATATTAAGATGTTACATTGCTTGAACATTAAGCCGAATGACTGACGAGAAAGGTCTCTATTTCTAGGCATCTTATGAAGACGTCAAGATACAACCGAATCATATGCTTGACCTAACAAAGAATGCCTACAAGAGATACCTAAAAGATACAGATAATCCATGACTCCAGAAATCACCGCCACTTTATAACGTATCTTTAGTGCTTTGGATGACCTTAGTTCTACAGAAGCACTTTTGTTTACCTTTGATTGATTTCCTGCGTTCATTTATCAAAGCAAACTTCAAATCGTTTACATGCTAATTATAAGCATCGAATAAATACTACTTGACACAGAAAAAAAAAACTATAACATCAACACCCATATAGGGCATGTACGAATTATCAAATAAAGAGAAAATTTATCTACTGAACCTGGTGTACTTATAAGCTAGTTAAAACAAATTACTAATCCAATTCTTTCGCTCCTTTCTTTTGATTAATTTGTCCTATCGATCTCTCCCTTGAGTGTCTTCCTTTTCTATCCTAAATTTCTTCCGAGAGGGCAAAAGAGCAACAATGAGGCAAAAGGCTAGGGATGACAATGATGACAAGTTCTTCTAATTAGTGTCTTGTTTTCACTATTGTGATCAACGTAGACGCACAATGTTGTTTCCTATCGGTTTTCCTCGGTTCACTTACAAGCGATTTTCTCTACATATGTTACAAAAAGAAACCGAGTAACCAACAGGGTTACCATTTCCCGGTTAACGAGTTCAACTAGTCGTGTCTTCTAAATGATAATTGTTCATATCTCACACATACATTTCGTGTCTTATAGTTTTAACATGTCTAGACTTATCAAATATAAATCATCATGCATATATCCAAGGGATCAGCTTGATGCATATGTAACATTCTTTTTATATAAAACTTTGAAAATGTTGAAGAGGAAAGGATGACAATAGCAATGAGGGGAATCTGTTTGTCATGTAGCTGTCTGTTGATTGCACACATAACACACTAGTCAAAGGGAATGCATCAGGTTTTGTTGAATTTTTGGGGTGAGGGCCATGATTATATAAAAAATTGGCAGAAAAACATTAAATATATTGTACCATCATCATCACTCATCAGCAACAGCAATGGCAATGGTAGCAAACTACCATGAGTAGCTTGTATTCACAGATATTTATAGCAGTAATTAATAATAGTGGTAATCCAATGCACCTCAGCTTCTGGTGTACACGCCAATACCCCACCCACATTTAATTTATTTTTACTCCCACACTACACACTCCTGACTCCTATATGACTTCATCCATTAATTGTGTACTTCAAATCATTGGTTTTACCTTCTTTTTTTCTTTTTTTTTTTTTTTTTTCTGGATTCTTAAGTGTGTTTTTTTAAACAAAATATTAGGGGATGACTGAGTGTAAAATCTAAGTTTTATGCATTGTTATATTTATCTTTTAAGTTGTGAAAACAACAATATATACTTAAGTAGTTACTATACAACATGTTGAACATTTTTTTGAAATAGAACATTTTGAATATTAATTATTCGATTAAAAAAATGTTTAAATTAATGGAGACTAAGCTACATATATACAGCAAAAGAACAATAATTGTGTAAACAGATTATCTATCATACAATTGAAGTAACGTTTTTGAAGATCGAGCTATTGAACGTCCGTAAATCCATGTATCGACTATTTTTTTTAAGGTATGATGCTGAAGAAATTCGATCCCCACGGTGTAATCGAAAAGAATGGCCACAAGCACCCAAAAAAAATAAATTATAAAGAGCAAAGCAATAAACATACACATATTAATTAGCCTTACGTTATATATCCCACACCCCCGGCCGGCCAGACCCCCACCCCCACAACTTGCAAAAACACACGCACACTCATGTATGTCAGTCTGTGTGTGGTGAGATCATGATGATGATGATAACGTGAGGCCACAAACAAACATGACCATCTTTATAATCCAGTGTTATTATGTATGCATGTTTATCTCTTTGCTGTGCACCTATAAATAATCGGCTACCCAATGGCCATTTCCAATACACCTTAAACTGAAAATCACAAGCACTCTACCTGCAGTCTAGATTCTTCAATTCTATAGATATATAGGTGATCGATCTTTGTTGGAGAAGCAGGGTACGTGCAATGGTATATACAAAGTAGTTGAATTCGTTCTTGGTTTATTGCACGTACTCTCCCTCTCCAACGGAGGTTTGCTCACCTTCTTTATTGCGCTCATGCATGCTCTTATCAGTTTCAAACATTTCTAAAATGGTTGTTTCTAGTTTTCACATCAAAATGGTAGCAAAGATTTAATTTCCATTTGGTAGTATCTGATTTTAGTCCTCATGATGTAATGGATTCCCAAGTCGTTAATATAGCTCTCTAAATTATTATGCATGGGACTCAGTTATTGTAGGTAAAAAAAAAATTAACTACATGACAAGAATCTAAAATTTAAACAGATTTAAATTCTACTTTGTGTATAAAATCATGTCGCGTTAACCGTTTGTGAACTAGTATATTACCCGGGCGTTGCCCAGTTAGTTAGATGCATATTATATAAATTATATACTTACCAATTGAATTTCTATAACCATACAATTTATTTGTTTTCATTTTATATATGATGGGCTGAAAACAGATATTCACACAAAAAAAAAAAAAAAATTGCAATACCAAACATAAACAACATTTAGTTAAGGTATACATATATATATCCGGGGAGATATAAATGTATACTGAAAAAAAAATAATATGCATATTCATGGTCACTAAAAGTGATAAATAAAACATAAAAAGGAACATGTAGAAGATTTGGATAAATGTGATCCGTTGAATACTGAATGGAGATTTCGACTTGAGAAAACATTAAATCCTATTGAATCAGCTACCACAAAAAAGGTGTAAGCATATATATTATATCAAAAACGTAACCAATGCTAAATGTTTTCTTTATGTTTGAACATATAAATGAATTACGTAGTAATTCGCATTCTATAATCACACAAATTATATTGCTGCTAGATATTGTTGGGATCGAACCTCGTCTTTCATCTCTTAAGTGTTTTTGAAGTTGCCATCAAGGCTGACTGGATAGCGGCCAGGCTCCAGTGAGGATGCTTGTACTTTACAATAGTTGGAATCCCGACTATATGTGCCTATGTGATGCAGCCATGTTAGTTCCAGAGATCATAGCAAAGTGTCATCTTGCTCGAACAAAAGAATTGATTTTCAATTATATGGCTTAGAGGTGATAATTGCCACTCATTCTGGGTTAATTCAGGCAGTTCAAACAATCTGCTCGAAGTCAAACAAAGTGTCTTTTTATACATACATGATCCTGATATTCAATTGGCGAATATATTAGTGTAAAGACCAACACAAACTTACATGAACTTAATACCTTTAGTAGAAATTGAAATTTGCTTTACCTCTAACATTGAAGCTAGCTGCCATAGGCCATATCCATGGCTATCTTTTTAATCTGTGGGTCTTTCTATGTGAAGATATATAAAAATTAATAAAAGAGACAAGATAAAAAAACATGCGTTTCCATCATGTATAACAACTGGCCTTACAATGTAACCTGGGAATGTAATTGTAGTGATCATCTTTATAAGAACGAATGTAAGAACAACTGGTCGTAGTTCTTTTTCCATCACATCACGATCCTTCTTTGTAGCCACACATTCTGAATAGCATAGATGTGTTGAGAACAATGAGCTGTAAATAAATCATTTTAACAACAGGTGGGTGAGAAAATACTTAAGGAACTACATCAAGCGCTTCTTCAGCACAGGGGCTTTCTTCCAGTGGATCTTTTGAGGTGCTAAAACTCGACACATGCTTCTACCTACATAACCATGGGAAGAAACATGCTACGATGTGTCTAAGCTCATCAAAGCTAAAAGAAACGAATGCAAAAGAGAGAAAAAAATGAAAACAAAAAAAACATGCTTTCATAAATTCTTTTCATTCTTCTATACTGCAGTAATTAAACACCCACTTATAAATCAAGCTCACTTTAAGGAAAACGTACATGAAAAAACACAGAATTAGAAGATGCCCAAATGACTAATCATAAACACCATGGAACACAACAACATATTAGTAATGAATTAATATAATTTTTATGAGAATGAGTTGGAGATGAAATGTACATTTTGAGAAGAAAAAAAAAACAGAGGCAACCGTTGTAGTAGGATAGGACTGAGTTACTTGAAGTAGGATAGGCTTGCGTATACGCTGTCCTGCACTGAACCTAAACTACCTCGGGCAGATTCGGGCACGTGGTACTATTGTTGGTGCTGATAAGTAGCTAGTCTCGGAGTGTTAAGGGGCTGGTCATTTGTAACATACAAATACAACAGATCTTAGATACTTGAATTATATGTCAAACCTGCAACCTGTTAGCAACAATAGTTAGCTATTCCACAAACATTTAAAGATTAAACAAATATAATACAATAACATGTTCGTATTAAAATGTTACAAATTCCACTGGGTTGATAAGCCAATTAAAATTTTGTATCCATTTCACACAGAGTTACTTTGTACATAAAGTCTTAAATCTGCAAAGTGGCTCCATTGTGAACAATATCCAAAGGTACAAGGTGATTGATGATGCCCACTATATTATATGAGTCATTCGGTCACTCTTATAAGCATAAGGTGGCAAACACACAAGCAATTTATGAAATCTTCATTTAAAATATACTCTATTTGCATACCTTCGAGTACCACCGCTATGAAGTATGAACTACCAAAAAAATAAAGCGTAAACTAAAATCTGAATTGAGATCCTTTAAATCCACATCCAAAAACTTCAAAAATATACATTAGTCTCAATATAAATGTTAAACCAAAATAGTGTAAAAATACTTGCATTAAACACACACAAACAAAGTGGGAGAAACAAAATAAAACTAAATAGAAAAAAATAACATATGTATATATGATAACTCTTTGTATATGGTAACCTTTGTTATAGGCTTGAAGGGTTTGCATGGCCTTGAATATGAATTAAAATTAATTAACAGGGGAAAAAGGAAGTACCTCCAAAATAAATCAGTACGCCTTAAATGTTGTTGGCGGCAATGGTACCACGGATGAAAGACCTTGGCTATTTTCTGTAGGAGAAGCCAAAAGGAAATTAATTGAGCTAAGAGGAAACCAATTAACATAATGCATGGGGTACTATCAACAAACACAAATAAAACGGAAAAGTGTAAATTCGTATGCAAAGGTGAAACCTGAATGGTTTTTAATGTAACACTATAAGCAATCAAGTTGCTTTGAATTAACTGTATGTACGTATATGGTTGAACTCAAATATAACATAAAATGGTTGGTTATAAAAATTTTCATTCTTGCAAATTATAAAATGGTCGGTGTTCATCAAACCAATCAAGTTGCGTTGAATTAACTGTATGTAACTGTATATGGTTGAATTCAAATATAACATAAAACATGTATATAAAACTCACAAAACGTAAACAACATAAGGAGTAGTGATTCCTCAATACCTTTCCAAATGTTTCAGTCATATAACCATAACTTGTATATATGCAAAACACATGTTTTAATCTATATCTATATGACGAATATTAGATCAAACAATTACGAAAATCAGCAAAGGAAGGCCGAAAACTTAGTGTTCAACATCCAAACCTGGACGAATCGACTGAAAGAAAGAACACCAAAAAACGACATTCAACTTGATCTACCTGTAGCAAAATTGAAGTGGAAGAAATTTATGGTAACAAATGCCAACAAATGAAAATCATAAACATAGGATCAGTTACAGAGAAGTAGAATATGCTGAAAACTGATGGAGATGAAGGATTTACAAACAAATAATAATATAAAAACTTCAATAAGTTCCAGCAAGTAATTTAAACCCTATAGCATACCCTCCAATCAAAACTCACGAACATCTAAGCACACACTTTACAAAAAACTAACACATATACCTACCAATCTATAATAGAAACATATAAAAGAAACCCACAAATATAAACAAAATTTAAGTATCACGTAGCCCATATCAATTTAATCTTCATTACCTTCGTATAAAAATAAAAGCACTGGTAGTAAAGAACTGGAAACTTATTATCAACCAAAAACTAATCACAACACTATTTAGTAATCTCACGTGTAACGGAAATCATACCATGTAACTTTATTTCTCTTTGACATTTCATCAAACACCTTCCATGCACTTGCATAATCACCACTCATCATTAACTTTTCAAACCTTCATCAAATCCAATTAAAAGTAATATAAAATTTGAGCTTAATAAAAATACAGGCAGCTAAATAACTGAGGCTGAATATGTAACAAAACCTTACTAAACCCTTCCAAATCAGTCACTTTATTCATGAGAGTCAAATTTCTCATATAACCAAAATTTAATGGCAACCAAAAAATTCTCATAAAGCTACTTTCAGTAGTTACTTGATCAATTCGATTGACGATTTAGGGATGGCTCAGTTTGAGATTTACGCAACAAAACTTAATCGCAACGAACTCAGAACTTTCACATAATCTAAAAAAAATCAGATAAAACTGGATACCTGCTCTCAATTTTGTTGTTGATTTGGGGCTAATCAATTAATAACCGCTGGAGTAAGCAGAAAAATGAAACGGTGAAGGATACCATCACCTTATCTCAATCAATAGATGGTTTCAATAACTTCAAAACCCTAAGATTAAATAATCAGAATTTCGTACAACAAAACACACGCACAACATCGAAATAACTATACATAGCGCCAATTTGTTGTTGAGTTATGGGTTGACAATTTGGGGTTTATTTCTATATATTCACAGGGATCAATGAATGTAGAAAAATCAAGAGAAGGTGGAGCGTCTGGATACAAAGGACATATTGAGAAACCTTGACGATCAGTTAATAGCTTCTTTCCTGTAAAATCAGAGAAGGTGGAGCGGTTTAGCAGACCCTTGAAAAAACTGCATCGGCGCAAAATAACCGAAATTCTAGATTATAGGACGGCTGGGATGCAAAGTCAACATGATCCAATGCACCATATTTAAAGTCAATGAAAAAAAAAACTTCCACATGTCAGTTACTCTCCTTGGGCCATAGATAAGGAAAATTAAGCAAAGCTCCTCAATTCATTTTCAGAAGGCGGACATGGCCTTAAAGAAGTGTTTTAAAGCTTGTCGATTTTTAGAAAATGGAAATGTGGCTATTCATCAGATGTTTAATTAGTGTATATGTACTTACTAACACATGCATGGAAGTTCATTTGTTTAATTAATAGATAGATTACGTATGTGCATGTCATGTAAGTATTCATTTAATTTCTTGCCTTTTCATGGAATATACTCCATCCGTCCTAAAATTATTGTCCACCAACAAAAACACACAGTTTAATAAAAGTGGGACCACAACACCTTTCAACCAATCAAATAGAATCTTCACCCACTAAAGTCTCCTCCTATTGGTTGAAATGAGAAGTGAACAATTATATTGAGACATCCAAAAAAGAAAAGGTGGACTATAATTTTGAGACAGAGGTAGTAATTGTTAACTAATACGATCTGTCGTTGAAAATAAAGTACGTACGTTTTCGATCATTTCTTTGATATTAAAATGGTCACTTGTATGTTAAAACTACGTACTATATATTAACTAGTTTTAAGACCCGTGAAAACACGGGGTTTTTTTTATAATACGTATATAAAGGTTGTTCGTTTAGAATAAATGTATATTTAAATTGTTGTTGAAAAACCCATTTTAGAACATCAAAATTTATATATGTTACCATGATTTGATGTTTTTTTTTTTTTTTTACGTATCTATGTATTTACACTACTGATTTCTGTACATAGTTAAAACTTTGTTTACGTTCCTATTATGTTGTATTAATATAGACGTTAGTATTCAAATTGTATGTATGCGAATTTTAAAAATAAATGCAAAATAGTAATAGTTGGCAATTACTTTTGGAAGTGATACGCACAAAAACATACTGATAAAAGCAATTCAAGTTTTTCGTACACCTAGTATGAATGAATTTGTTTCTTCCTTACTTTGTTCAAAGTCAAAAAACAATAGTTGAAATCCAAATAGTGTAGTTTTTATTTGTAGAATGTTACCTTATATAGGTATTATTTGTGGGCTTGGTTGTAAAACTTGAAGGTTAAGGCAATTGAATATTAGGACAATAGAAAAAATACAATGTTTAAGTATTGATACAACAAAGTCCATAACCATCAGTTCCAACAAATAAAGGTAGAAGAGTCGCTTAATTTATAATTTTAGACATTGTGCATGAAAAATATACATAGATAAAAGAAGTTAAATGGAACGATGGTTGTCTACATGAAATAAAACTTGGTAATGTTGTTAATGGGTCAAATGGACTATCTATACACTAATTGTCGTAATGAGATATGTATCCTTCCAAGTTGTGGTAAAAAAACCGTCTGTTGCTCAACACACGATTATCATAATAAAAGCATTATTCTATTTCATGTATAATACACCCCCAAATTATACCTACCTATAATAGCTACATCACTGCCTTTACCACAATCACATATATGCTACTGACTATAAAATCAATTTACATGTATAGCACACCAACATGATACTAAGAAAGTACATCACCATGTACAGCACACCATCCTTGTATGCCTCCAATAACCCATGTGCATCCTACTTTTTGACCATTTACAGAGAGCCAAAACATCCACCTGTTTTGCCAAAATCCACCCCTGCAGAAACAGTGTTTCGACCCGATTCATGTTACACCTGACATAACCACTGATCTAGAATCACTTACCCACCGATTCCACTTAAACTATTTCATTTTCAGCCTTGTTTTTATCCACTCGAAGCTTCTAATTTGCACTTCTTGAATAGAACTCAAACTTTTAAACTTGTACTTTGACATGGTTCCAACAAATAAGGAACATACATTAGTTTCTCCAAATATAACTAAATGAAATTACAGTGATTACATTAACATTGTGTTCTGTCACAACAGCATGAAGGATTTCAGATCCAAAACCATCAGATTTGGGTATCTTCATTTTAATAGCTATAACAGATCATCTATTTTGAACACATACACATCCATTGATGCAATATACAGTGGTTCTTTAGCATCTTTTTGAATTAATCCCAGTAAACTTGTATCAACTCTGCTGCAAAAATGAAAAGTAATCAAGATTGACAATGAACTAAAAATCACACATGTTCTTGTTTACATGAAGTATGTCTACTAACCATTGATTAGAAATCTCCGCCTTTCAGTTTTTCAGCCCATAGAACGACTTTACCCTTGTTATAGAACTTCGGTAGTCCTAAATTAGGTGAATTAGTCAATTATCCTTTACATAGTCTACATCATGGACTTATGGCTATGAACACAACGGAATGTTTTCCACGGTACCTATAAGTACATAGTAAAAACCTATTGCACTTTGAGATCATAAACACTCTGCACTATAATTATAAATACAATCTTATCAACCCACATAGCCATCTATAGCATGCAGCCTATCGTGTGATATTTCATGTTGAAATCTTATATATATACCAGCTTCACAGCAACTTCTTCACCACTTTGAACATTTACCCATGTACAAAAAATTGAATCAACCCCATTTTGAAGCATATGATCAGAAACAACAACACCCTTTTCGATCATAAATTTTATCCTTCAAAATCGAAATCTACTCCTGGCAAATGCAAATGTAAATAAAATACAAATACAAATATTCTATTTCATCAAATATTTAATCATTATATAAGAAAAAAAGTAGCAGACCTTGTCTCCATGAACGAAGTCGTAAGCACCAGTCAACGCATCTGCAGGCAAAACAAAAACGAAGACCAAAACCATAATAACTCATTAATCTACCCTTGAAACATAGAGATATAGTCAGTAAAGAGAACAAAAAAGGGAATTCGGTCAAAAAATAAAGCCCTAAAATTGAATGGTTGTATACTCACTTTGAATTTCTATAAATCGAATGGATAAAATCACTGTCATCTTCACCTCCCAATGATTCACCATCATCTTCGACGATCAAAACCTACCAATTTGTTAGTACAAATCAGTGTTACATTGATACCAAAATCAAATTACACAAAAATTTTTGAAACCTTATATTAGCATCACACATGTCAAACATATCAAACGGGTAATTTGGATCAGCTTTACCCATCTTAACAACTCGAAAATAATGTTCACAATTTGGATCAGCTTTACCCATCTTAACAACTCATAGTATAAACAAAATAATGAAGGAAAAAAAACCGATTTGATCTCACCATCTATGTGAATCTGTAGCAAAATCCAACCTTGAAAGAGAACACCCAGGTGCGGAAAAGTTGCACCTGCACTCAACATTATCTAATTTTAAGCGATAAGATATGTCAATAATTTAAAATTTTATGAATTCAAACAGAAAAAGGTTAAAAGTATTTAAAGATTAGACTACATGATCAAGCATTAGATATCCAAAGTGGTGTAATTACCATAACAGAGACCATCCACCTACATAAGAAACTGATATCAACAATTATAAAGCCTTGACCATCCACCTACATAAGAAACTGATATCAACAATTATAAAGCCTTGACCATCCACCTACATAAAAAAGAAAGAAGAAAATTGAAATGACCACAAAAATCTAACATAGACATTTTAACAAACATTTGGAGTGCATTCAAAATTCATTGAAGTGTCATTGCATTAAAGTGGTGTTCGTATTTTTTCAATCTTAAAAGCTAAAGATAAAACAGGTTTCCATAAAATTAGGACAAACAAAAACCCTAAAATTTAAATGTGATGGAACAATTGTATACTCACCTTGAAATTTCATAAATCAAAATGGCAGCGCCACCGTGGACAGTAGGTTGGCCGGTTTCTGTGAATATCCATGGGGTTCTATCTAACCATCTACTAAAATATCATACTCTATCAAATAACCCAATCCTAAAACTCGATTACTAAAACCCTAAATAAATAGAGAAAAATCACGGATGATGAAGAAGAAGACATTGATAAGTCCGATGATGATGTTGACAGTGCCAATAAGTTTAGATCGGGTTTATGATTAGACTTAAACTAATTACAATTCAGAATTTACAGTAAAGTATGTATGTAAATTAAAACAGAAATTGATACAGGAGTTCAAAAAGCATACCTTCTTTCGAACGTGAAGCTTGAATCATAGGCGAATTTCACGAAGTTTTAATCCTCACCTCCACGGCATAGTATCAGAAAATTACCTGGATGTCACCCCTCATTTATGTTAATATTTAAAAGGATAAAAAAAGCATTTGAAGATGGAAATTGAAATTGGTATCAATGGAGAAGAAAAGGGAGATGAAAATGGAGAGAGATCAGTTAGAGAATCAATTTGAAAAATGATGATTTCAAGAAAGTGATTTCCAATGAAGCATGCTACTGAAAATGACAGATAAACCAATCACATTGAAGCTTCTTTTGTAAGTTTTAGCAGATCGATATAGCTTTCGTTTTTTCAAATGGGAACATTAAAATTAAAGTAACAAATACCAAAAGAAGTATTTTTGTTAGATTTTAAATAGCTTTATTAGACGTTTAATTAATAAATATGAGGTATTGCTGACATCACTCATTTAACTACAGGTTGACACATCAGCATGAACAACTACCTCATAATTTGACACATCAACTTCATGACATCAGCCAAACCCCCCTTTATTAGTATAGAATAGATAGATAGATAGATAAATTAGTATAGATAGATTATCCAACATGATATATCTTTTACAAAGATTAAAATTACTTTTGGTTAGGATAACATATGTTGCTTTAGATCTACTTTATTTTTGTAACAGACAAATACAATTCACAAACAAACTAATGAAATGAATTCATACAGAGGCATGTATATATTGTTTTAATCCGCAAATATATACAGTTCAATATGTTTGTTTTACAAAAAACTTTATCAAATCAACACAACTTTATCAAATCTACACATTATAATAAACATGCATCCAGTGGATACCTACTTAAAAGTTTAGTACCATTACCATACATACTGAAACCACAAAACCATTTGCAAAATATTTTTACAATAATAACGCTGATAACATAAACATTGATAAATATTATATTAATATTTAGCTAACATGTTGATGAAGGCTTTCTTCTCCTTAATGCCTTTATCATAACAATCAATAACAGCTTCCAACACTTCTTCATAATCATTCTTGATTACGGTAGCACGATAAAAGTTTAGCTTATAACGGTGTTGAAGAGCGGGATATTTGCCACTGTTATCTCCGACACCAAACTTACTCATCAACACAGTTGTTCCTTCAGAAATAAGCCCTTCAAAGACTGGACATAAAGCAATCTTCACACTTGCTTGGATTTTATCAGACTGCATATATAATTCCACAGCAAAACAGTATAATACGTATTTAAGATTACTAACTTCCGAATGAGTAATTGAAAAAGATAGATATTAAAAAAAATATTATTACCCTCTCATCCATCACAATCATGTCCATGCTGTAAGTTGTTTTACAGACATTGAGAATGCGGACTTTAAGTTTCCAGGTGTCCTTGCCGGTGTCAAGATCGGCGATGTAGTTAACTTCGTCGTTCTCCATTACTGATAGCGATTACAGAATACAAAATGGAATGGGAAGTGTTATGGCTAGAGTGAAAGACGTTTTGGGGATTTAAAGATAAAGATGACCGATTGTATTCCAAATGTGAGGCTTAGTGTATAAAGCATGCAAGGATCAATAATGCAGAAGGCGTTTCAGTAGCCCTAAGGAGAAGCGTGCAAAGGAAATAATTAGGTTCTTTTTGGAAATAGCAAAATATATAGTGTATCAATGGTCCACGTATTGCACTATTGCAGGCATTTAGAGACATTATTTTGTTAACATTTTTTACAAAATTGAAAATAAGGAGAAAAAAGAAAGCATTTATATTTTGGAAATCGCAAAAAAAATCGTGTTTTGAATGGTCGACGTATTGCAGGCATGTAGAGACATTATTTTGTTAACATTTTTTAAAAATTGAAAATAAGGAGAAAAAAAATGCATATCATAGTGCCACGTCATCAAAACGATTGCCTTAGAAAGGGACAACTCAACTTAATGACATCATCAATAACTCCCTTTTATTATATAGGTAAGATTAAAAGTATATATATTTCAATGGTACGTGTCTGTACCACCCGCAAGGAGCATCAACGTCTGACAAATTACCCATATACACTAAGGTACGGATCCGAACCCCTGACATGTCGATCACATATGTGAAATATGGGCATTTACGATGACAGTACCACTTTGCTATGCCAAATCTATAGCATGTGAGAGCTAAAGGTTAAAATTATCGTTTTCAGTAAATAATTAAGGGTCTTACTGTCTTAGTGTCTTGTCATATGAGATATAGTGTTTTGATTTGAAAGAAAAAATATTCGAATGGCCTTCAACCTTCACATGATACGTACGTACATCCGTACATATATTGATTAATTATATTTAATTAATTAATTCTTGATAGAAGAATGGGTGTTAGAGAGTAGGGGTGTCACAAATAATCGAACCCGAATAGTTAACCCTAACCCGAACCCGATTAACCCGAATTCGAAGCTTATTCGGCCACCCGAATCCAAATAACCCGAATTCGAATAACCCGCATCTTATTTGAGTCGGGTTTCGGATAAATATTTCACAATTCGGGTAACCCGAATAACCCGAATAATCTAATAAATTATTTAATATACAAATATATAACTATATATATAAGTTATTTATGGTTTATATGAATAAATCCAAATAAATATACATATATAAGTTACTCATGATGATTTATATAAACTATTAGTATCATTTTGTAAAGTTCAAGTTTTGTTCAAAATATGAAAATTTGGAATATCTCCTTATTTGAGTTTAAATGAATAACCCGAATCCAACCCGAATTCAAATAACCCGAACTCAACTAATCCGACCTTATTTGAATCGGGTTTTAGGTTAGATTATAAACTTGAAAAACCGAATAATCCGACCCGAATAACCCGAAACCCGAATAAATTATCCAATTAACACCCCTATTAAAGAGGGCAATGAGGACAATGAGCTTTTTTGCAATTTATATAAAATAAAAAGGGGGAGCTCACTTTCTTCCTCCGGTACTAGTAGAAATGTTCAAATAAACCACGATATAAAAAGCATATAGACCACGGATTTTGAGGGATGGTCTATAAGGGGGAAGTCTATGTGAAAAATAAAAGGACTACAGATTTATTGGGGTGGTCTATTTGATTAGTTATAAAAAAAAGGAACAAAGTTCCTACACTAAGAACCGTGGTCTATTTGACAAATTAAAAAAAAATTATATTTAATTTTTATTTATTTTCTAGTTCATTCAATTCTATAAAACATATTTCAAAATTGATAATAAAATTATGATTCTTATAAAAACATAAATAACAATTTGCAAACATATTGTATATCTTTATTATAAGCAAATGATTCTCATTACATCAAACCTTAATAAAATATTACAACCCTTGAAGTCAAACTATATCTGATACAATGTTTAAACTAACAACAACAAACAAACATATGAATGAAATTAACATATATCTTCATTATGTGAGGTTCTTCCATCGAAGCAAAGTACTACTCCTTTGACACATCAAGTACCTAAACGGGAAGAAATATCAATAAATGAAGAAGTTAAACCAAACAAATATTAAAGTAAAAAGATATATAATTCGTAAAATTTTTTAGTACAACCCAAAGATGTTCAAACTATACAACCTTCATATAAAAATATCAAAGAAAGATAAAAACTCTAAAACCAAATCGAAGAAACAAGAACAAATATAAAGCCAACAATCGAAGTAATAAATATAAAAAGATTAGAATCAAGTAACAAATCACCTTAAATTAACAATCTCGTTGGGTAGTAACTTAAGAGAACAACTTTAAGTACGAAGGTAGATGTATAGAAATTAGAAGGAAGAACAACTGATCGTATATGGAGGAGTAGTAGTGTTTTAATGGAGATGATATTTGTGAAAGATAATGAAATTGGGTTTTGATTTGAAATCAAAGATTGAATATTTAAAGTAATGAAAATGGAGCAAATTGAGGGTTTTGGGGCAAAAATATAAGAGGGTGGGATGGTCTGAAAGAATATTGGGGAATAGGAGAAATTAAAGACGGGTAGCTGAAAATTTCCAATTTGTTTTTTAAATTTTTGGACAAAGGACCAAGGTTCCCACATTAAGAATCGTGGTCCTTTTAAAATTTCAAATTTTCAATTTTTTTTAGACAAACGACCAAGGTTCCCACATTTGGAACCGTGGTCCTTTTGAAAATTCAAAATAACCACGGTTCTTAATGTAGGAACCTTGTTCCTTTTTTCTATAATTAGTCAAATAGACCACCTCTATGTAATTAGAACCATGTTCCTTGTTTTTTAAGTAAATAGACCACGGTTCACAAGTAAGAACCGTGTTCCGTGTTTTTTTAACCGTGGTCCACCTCAAAAAATTAGAAAATGAGCGCTTTAATGCATATAGACCACGGATTTTATGGTTTTTCACTATTTTTGTGGTCTATTAGAGGTGGTCTATACTTGTTTTTGTAGTAGTGCTTCATCTTCACAAAACATACACTTACACTCTCAATTCTCTCTCTCTTCACAAAACACACACTAACACACCACCACCACATCTGTCACCACCGCCATCACCGCTACCACCACCATCAGCGTCATCGTGATCGGAAAAAAGCGGAGAAAACGACGGTAAATTTTGTAGCCGGAGAGTTGATATACGAATCACCACTATTGGTGAACCGATCGACCTCCATCGGACATAATCAACTGTGGTCGTTTCTCCATCTCCTCCCTCGAGCCGCTCCACCGCTACAACCGCTGCTCCAACGTCACCACCATTTACCGCCACCATTGCCACTCCACCACCACCACTATATAGATCTAGATCTGGAAACTCGTAGATCTAGATCTAAAAGTAGATCTGAAAAGTAGATCTACTTTTTAGATCTATATCTACCTTTTAGATTTGAAAAAAAAATAATCAACTGCATCATACATTTTTCTACTGCATCTTACGTTACTACATCTTAAATGAAACTAATGTATATTTGTGCTAGTATTTGTTTACTGCATCATATATACCGTTAATGTATCTGATAATTATTTTAGCATTTTTATGTGTCGTAAATCTTTGTTTTGTGTTTGAATTTAAAAAAATAGTATTACTTATTTACTGCATCATGTATTTTTATTATCGCATCTTGTATATTTGTTACTGCATCTTACGTTCGTTAGCATTTTGACTGAATCTTGCATATTAACAAATTTTTTGAATGAATAAAATTTTGGACAATTTTTGAGAATTTTTTCATGCAGATTTTCAAGCAAGTTTATAAATTTTGTCAAAATTGCAAAATAGTCAATCTCTCCCTTTCCCCATTCCCCTGGGAACCACTCCCTTAATATATTCTTTAAATATTAACAAACTAGATCATAACCCGCATATTTGCGGGAGAGATCATTTTGATTTATTCTTATTACATTTACTTAACGGACGCTACTTTTGTTATGAATATTTTAATGTGTTAGGATTTAAAACGACTAAAGCGATGACAGGACTGCAACACCGTTACCTGTTAATATGGTGATTCGTGGCAACTGGAAAGATCTGGTGCCAGAGATGGGGATAAAGGAGGAAATTACCCTGAGATTTGTGCTGGATCCAGAAGCAAAAAGGAATGGATTGGTTGTATTTTTGGTTGATTAAGTTGTGTGCTAGTAAGTTAAATTATAGATATAAGTGACTTGCTTAATGTTAATTTTCGAGTGGTATTGATTATAAGTTGCCATGCTTTGGGCAGCTGGTCTTGTTATTTGATTGAGCTGTCGAAATTGAACAATTATCTTTGGAATTCGAAGTATGCTTCTTCACCACTGGTCAATTGCACAAAGTTTATTATGCGTGTCGAAACTTGATTGTTATGACTCTTATGCGTTGCTACCTTCTCCAGCAATAATAATTAGGTGTTTGTCTACCATCGGTAAGTGTTTTTGAAAGCATAACAAAATAAAATTGTAAACTACGTGAGCGTGAGATATGGAAATGACATAGACGATTCTAGTGACTTGTGAGTAGTTAAAGGGAGAAAAATAAAGTTAGCGGGAAAACGATTTCTTGTACAGTAATAACGTAGGTATGTATATACATAACGAAGATAATAAAAGACAACAAAAGGGTAAATAGTACGGCATTAAAAAAGGCATCAATTATAATCCATAAAAGTAGCATAATGTGCGAATGGAAAAAAACGACAAGGGCTTAAATATGAAAAACATAACAGTAGCAGCAAAAAAACGAAAGATAAACGTGGCTGAAGTTCCGAGTACTAAAATAACACTGACTTCACTCAGAGTCATATGTCATCCATCTTTGATATCTTCATCCGCTCCAATCCCTTTCCTGTAATGAAGGTGGATCCATCGCTGGGAGGTTCATCAGGGGGAGACTCACTCTTCCTTTTCTAGGAGAACGGAACTGGAGCGATCACTTGAGCAGATTCAGGTAAGAAAAGGTGATCATCGTCAAGGTAACGGATCTAATGAAAAACACAAAAGTCAAGTAAAGTTTGTCTAAGTAGATAGAATGATTTTTTAGAATATTGTTATTACCAATCTGTGTACCTTCCCTAGCGGGGTAGAATCAGAACTCTCGACAACAGATTCATTTTATTTATCATCAGCAGCCTTCTTTAGCACTGCAGCAATAACATCTGGATCAGTGGTCCCACGACTTACAGTGTACCCAGGGTATCCATGTTTGAGATTGACGTCCCCAACATGAATTCTAAAAACAGCTTCCTTATCCACGAGGGCATAAATTCATATGGTATAACATTCGGGTCATCAATCTATCAAAATAATAGATAGAACAAATAAGTAAGTAAAGGTCATGTATAATGAAGCATTCCAAAAAATGTATTTTGGTAGTACAAAAGTAGATGTAATGTCTCAATCTTGCGTTTCAACCATGAGATACTCCGATTTAGCAATTTAGCTTACTGACTGTCAAAGAACTCGAGTGAGATGGGACCGGTCTCATCCTGCCCTCTCAATGTAGTCCAGAGCCTATAAAATTAAAATAATTCAAACTGATGGATTTTTTGTTGGTTATCATTTGAGCTAAAAGGTTTTTATCATCACTTACTTGCCAGTAACCTCTTTAACACGGCCACAGATTTTACAATCAAAAAGTCTTGCATCAATACAATCCACAGTAGCACGAGGAGCCTTCTTGTTGCATAAGTTACAGGAATACCAGAACCAACCTTCGTCAAGCATGAATTTAGTGACAATAACTTTGACCACGCAATATGATTCCTGAAATATACAAACTCAAAGATTGTATATATTCATGTATATTGGAAATGTTTTCATCAACTAACTTGAAAACTGTATAGTCAGGTATGTTTGTAAGTCGTTTGATTACATACAATTTGTATTGATCAGACTTCGTCCACCGTATTGAATGGATCTTTGGTATAGTCATCAACAACAGACTTCACGACAGTTTCGTGAGCTAAGAGAGACAGCTGTGTTGGTGGGATAGTTACATCTTCTCTGTTTAGGAGTCTTTATTATGCTGGTATATAATTAGTAAAAATCAATTCACAGATGTAGGGAAAAAGTTCAGTTAAACTTATAACGCATACTCTTTTCGAAATTCCATAATTGGCCAGACATCTGAGTTGATGTGCAAGCGCGCACCACTGAAATGATTACCTACTTGGGGCAGCCCTATTAAGATGTAAGATGTGAAATGACTTAAATTATGACCATAGCATTATTGCATATGCTATTCCAGTTAACAAACTTTGTAAAGGACACTTACTATTCCAATCTTTTAAGCGAGCATTCTGTAACCATATGATGACATGATCCGAGGCGTGCTTGTTACGATCAATGAAACCTTGCAAAGCCTTAGCGTGTTCCCCCCAAACATTGCAGTATATCTGGTCTCCGCTGTGAGACACAAGGTAGCAAAATGATTGACAAATGAGAAACAAATAACATAAATTAAAAGTACAAATAAGTTATAAGCAAGCATATTTTAATGATTTCATTAAAACTGTACTGAATGTCCTGCAGATAGATCTCCTTGTTCTTCCTTTCGATTCCGTTCTCACGTCTGATATTCAATGCTTTCGATGACACAAGTAGACCAACAACATCTACCGTAAAAGAATTTTATTAATGATTTGACACCTATTATGATTTTGTAATGATTACCTTGTTTTTGTTCATGGTACGAAAATGACCCACAAATGCAGTAACTTTTGTTACCAAAACCAAAGATCATAGTAACATTCCACTTGCTAATATCATCAAACCTAACAAAGTTGTAAGGATTTACATCTATCTCAAATGAGGGAGATCTCCGTACTTTTGATGTCCTAAAAAGAACTAACTTCGCTTCATGGTCAATGAGGCGATAATCACCCTTGTATGGATCAACTCCAAAGTTGGTGATATCCACGAAGTTCCCCTCTCTTAAGGTTTCTTCAAAATCTGCATACATAAATGGCTTAACGGAAGCAATAATCTTGTTGCCCTGAAAATGTATTCATCCAAAAATCAAGTTTAAACACAAATGGGTCAGTTACTGGATTCTAAATTCCCATATAGGAATAGTCCTGATTAATTAAGGAGTAAAACAACTATTGAACCAATTCATATGGAATTAGTTTCTTATATCCAGTGAATGTAATCGGTGTCAAGATTAAACAGGTAGAGAACCATTTCGAAGTCTGTATCTGGATAAACTTAAATTCAGCACAAAATTGGCATCACAAAAGGCACAATTATTTGTAATAAACGTAATTGAATATATACTTATCCAAAGACTATCAACAATCAGGATTAAACACATAGCAAAACATTTAGATTTGATGTCTAAATGTATATTCCAGTATCCAAAGACTATCAACAATCAGGATTAAACACATAGCAAAACATTTAGATTTGATATCTGGATGTATATTCCAGCACACAATAGCAATCACAATGGATATCAGGCCAGAATATATTTACAGTCAGTGCTGGCAGAACTAAATACATAAAAAGTCAGTTAAAATATATCTGCCAATAAGCTAAAAGTTTATCTGCCAAGTATCTTTTTATTAGAAACAAAAAGCTTACTATTTTTCCAGTTGTAACACAAACGATTTTCATTACACAACAGGAATCACAAAAGATATCAGTTCATCATACATATAAATTCATAAAAGTTCATACCTGTTGATCCTTGAGGATCATATCAACAGATGCAACTTGAGAGGAGTTGTTCATATATCGCTGCTTCCACAAAAGGAATACCTTGACACGTACTCTTAAGCCATCTTTATAGACCTTAATCAGATTCAAGGGTGTGAAACCTTCATCAGCTGCCATGTGATGGAGTTAAAGATTTTCACAGTAAGCAGGGTTATTGAATGGATTAGAAAACTTTCGTGTTGTAACTCTATTACTGTAATTTTTTTAATAAAGGTCACAAAGAAAAATATATACACTGAAGTTAGCATGGTTTGGGAGGGAAAATAAGTGAGATTTAATTTGATTTGATTTGAAACAATACACAAAATCGTGTGTATGGATCACACATTAATAACTTACCATGTATTTGCTAATAAAAACATCTCTCCTAAAAATGAAAGTCAAAATAACCACTAAAAGGAATTAAAAACGAAATCAACTTAAAAATGGAAAGTAGATAACCATATATTCAGTTATAAAAGTGTTTTGATTCATGAGTTATTATACAGGACCAACAGGTGTGTCCTGGACTGTTGGCCCAACAGGCTAAAATTGGAAGGCCTGTTAGAGTCATTTCTAAAATTTGAAAGCCCAATATAATCTGGCTTTAGATATGCACATGAATGTGATCAGTGGCCAAAGGTATGAGCTATGAGCTGATTTAGGTTCTTCAATATAAACTACAGACAAAATTTTCTCATTGAATATCAAAACAATAATAAACTTCACTCATTAAGCTTTAACAAAAACATAGGATAACTTCTTCTTTTTCGTTTCATCAAAGCTTGCAATATAAACTACTTAAGGTGGCAACTTCAACATTTACCCAAGAGCGGACCTAATTTGGTAATATTTGATCTCCAGTGGGTCAAACGTGTGATCTATTCTTAAACTTACCTGACAAAAACAGGTCAGACGGGTCCAAAGTTACCCAAAAGTGTATTTAAAGGCTTAAAATCTTCATAAACCCATATACTAAAAAGTTCTGACAATATATGTTTATAATCTTGTTTATTGCATTAAATTATGCTAATTCAGATAAAATGGAAAAATGTGTTGACGGGTCAGAACGACATGAAGTATTGAAGCTAACGTACCATGGTCAATCAATCCATCAGTAAGCACTTTTGCGTTCTACATCCATCCACAACCTTATGGCCAGTGAAGTTTCACTCTATGATACAACCCACAACTGTGCTTATGTTTTCTATTGCATCCCCTTATTTGCAGAGTACTGTAACACACAAAATTCCAAATATTAATAACTGTGTCAAACATTGTAACTGTATAAAATAAAACCCCCTTCTTTTCTACCTAAGTTCTAATTATCATTTCATATCCAAAACTCATATCTCTTGATATCTCTTGATCTGGATATCTGTCGCACCCCCAAGACATGTGGCAGCGGAAGTATGAGGTGTCACGGGGCTACGACTAAATCAAATATCATCACACAAAGATTACAACAAACGACCTCTATATGAGACGTTTTAATAAAAAGTTGCATTTCATAAATAAAACGGTTACAAATGTTATATCAAAACATTGGAGTTCTCATTAAAAGTGTAGAGATTTCTAATACATAAATGTTGATACAAAATATCGTAATGCAATCTAATCTCTTGTTGTTTGTGAAAACATGCGACTCGAGCTAATGCTTTCCAAAAGCATCCTACTGCCTTGTTTCCTGTGGGTAGTCCTACTGCGTCTGTGAACCTGAGAAATAAATGCTAAAAGGTCAACATAAAGTTGGTGGGTTCATAGGTTTACGCAGTTAAAATCATAGTATGGTATGAACCACAAGATTTCATAGTTATCAAAGTAGCACGAATGCCAAAGTAAATCATAGTATACTATTGCCATGAGCTCATAGTCCGAAGCTTAACCGTAGTTGTTTACCCCCAGTGAGTGTGTAACCAGTACACTCGGCTGTACGAAATATTATGCATCCGTATAGTGGTTAGAGCGACTAACCCGGATGGCGGATTGTCAGGTCCCGATAGATCTATCCATAATGTTCGCGCTTAGTATTAACGTACTATGATATTTGTTAGGGGCCATCGTAGTTTGGTTTAGTTACTCATGCAATTAGTATAAGAGTTTTCGTTACTTGCGTTCATATGTAAAACAGTTTATAAAACAGAGCATGTATTCTCACCCCAAAGTAAAAAGCAGTAAAAAAGTGGGGCTATGAAACTCACCTGAGTTTAGCAGGTAGCAAGCAAATATCAAATAGCAAGCAAAGTGTCCCAAAGTGCAACCTTCTAACGTCCTAAACGTATAAGGTTGTGTATGTAAGTAGATGTCTCAAAGACCATCTATGTAAGTGGAGGGTTAAAGTCCACTTAGGTTAATCGTGTAGGTGGAGGGTTAATGTCCACCTATGCTAGTTCACTTAACTACTATGTTCAAAGTAAGTTGTTTATTAAAAACGTGTACGACCCGTTGGTGAAAGTTTGTAATAATAATTTGTTAAGACATTATTATTAGGTTTGTTTTGTTGTATACTATACATTAGTACATATTGTGTGTTGCTAATAGATTATTTAGTTCGTAAAAACCTTAAACCTTAGGTCAAAGTTGGTCAAACCTGGTCAAACTGGTCAAAGTTGGTCAAACCTGGTCAAATTTTATGAGTCACTTCTCAATTTTATGAGTCACTTCATAATTTTATGAGTCACTTCCCAATTTATAAGTCACTTTTCAATTTTACGAGTCACTTCCCAATCCAAGTGTTCTAAGTGTCGGTTTCTTTTCGGGAAACTTTATAGTCTCGTTTTTGGTTCAAGTTACTTAATAAGTCACCCAAACCCTTATAATTACCATTTTTGCCAAAAATAGTAAGGTTTCCGTTTTTACCAAAAATAGCAAGGTTTCCGTTTTTGTTGACTTGGTCAAACCTACTCGTTTTGACCCGAATCTTTTCCCCAGCCCTTAAATATGTTCATAAGCCACAAAAAGTTAGTTTTTCCCTAAATAGCAAGTCCGCAAGTGTCGGTTTTCATGTTATAACAAAATCAGTCCACACTTTATGTTTTCTAGAAAATACATCTCATTGTTGAATTTTTATAAAAATCCACACTCCATAAACAAATCCAATAAAATTACCAGTTATTTCTACATAAATTATCTACTTTCTGTAATTTTTCCATGAATTCTAGAGTAGTCTAAGTATTTTTAGAAATTACATTTCTATTCTAAGTTCAGATTTGGACACATGCATGTAATCATCGATTCTGGGAAAAATCTACAAAGAATCAGTAAAAGTGGTCAACATGAAAGTTGTAGACAACAAAATTTATGAACTTTTGGCAGTGGTCTCAAGTCATTTGGAGATGTATATCTTGAGATATGGCCAAAATACTAAGAGTAAAGTTTCTGGATTTCTAGAATAGATTGTCTATGTGTTTTTATACAATTTATTTAAAATACTAAACGAACTCAGAAAAATATGAGGCTTACGGGGTTGGAAAGCTAACTTCTTGAACTTTATTTTAGACTATAAAAACGTCCAATTTCATTAAAAAGCGACTGAGTTATGGATTCGTACATTTTGTGTTACAATCTGGACAGAAGTTAAAAATGTATTTTTATGAACTTAAAGTTAAGGAAAAACGACTTTTAAGCATGGATTAGTTAATATAATTGTTGAGTGAACTTATGTACATGTTATTTAAGCATAATAAGAGCAAAATTATGAAAGAAAAATTCTCACAATGGTGTGAAAGATGAGAAGAAGGACAGATTTGTAATGGAGTGTTCTTGTTGCCTTGAATTCTTGTGTTCCTTTTGTAAAAGCTTGAAGAAAATGGTGGTGCTTCAATGGTGGTTGAATGGTGTTTTTAGGTGGTTTTGGGGCTGGAGTATTTCCAGAAATTTGAGAGAGAAGAGATGGAAGAAAGAGTGTGAGATGAGAAGGTGTTAGAGTGTTGAATGAAAAATGCATGTAAATCAAGTGTTTAAGAGTGGAAATGGGCATGATTGCAATTTGCATGTCTTGGGATAGGGGGAAGGGCACATGGTCAGCCAGGGGGGGGGGGGGGGGGGGGGGGGGGGGGGGGGGGGCATAGGGGCTGATGCATTGCTTTTAACTCAGTTTTCAGACTGTGTTGCGTTCTGTGGTCGTTTACTCGTTATTTCGTTATTCGGTTAAATCGCCTAACGTTATTTTGTGTCGTTTAAATTATCGATACATTTTGGATTATTTTTCATTGAAGTGTTATTAAAATACTTTGTTTTAAGTTGTCAAATTAATTATTGACATTCGTTTGGGTGCTGAAATCGATTCGCGCGATTTCGTTGCGTTTGAGACGTTTTAGCCAAAATGTCTAGGTTTTTCGTTTATTATTATATTAAAATAATAATATAGAGTAAATAACTTTTAAAAATAGATTTAAGTTATTTATAGAAATTTTTTCACCAACGTCGTATATGAAGTCGGACTCCGTCCGGTAGTTTCGCGTAATTATAACTAATTACGTAGGCGTAATATAAATCAATTACGTAAGTGTATATTCACATAAATATACAAATATTTACAAGCAATTACAAGTATTTAGCCTAATAATAAACTAAATACGCGTAATGTCGTTTCTAGTTAAGTTTAAAAGTTAACCTAAATTGCCGGGTATCACAATATCAAAAAATAAAATTAAAATTCAATCCGATCAAACAATAGTTACAAAATTCTTACTTTAGAAATTCAGTTGAGCAAATAAAAAAACCATAAGTACGTACTCTAGGTTTTCAACTTCAGATGCGATGCGGGCGGTAGCACAACTTGAATTGAGTCAAGGAAGAAAAACACAGACCCCTTTCAACCAATACACAACATCATTTGAGCGGAAGCTACTGCACCAACCATAGTACCCACATTCGAGAGACTCGAAGCATGAAAACTGAAATACAATACTGGAATTGAACTTATTGATCGCTAATCTATGATTAATTCACAACTAATAATTAATAAATAAACAGACTCAAAGATCAAACGTGATAAAAGCAATAAAAAGTTAATTATCTTGGATCAATGATCATCATTAATGAATATATATAAAACCTGAAAATAAACTGGTGACATGAAGTACCTGGATGAAATTCATTAAAATAACTTTTTCAACTATATTACTCAAAATTACGCCAGTTGATTGTCAATAAGCTTAGATTATCCATGGCTTCTTGTGTATCAAGGCAATGTTGGTTCACCGTAACACTATGAAACTGAAAATTTTAAAAAGTAATGAACCTAAAGGATATAAAAAAAACAACATATTTGCAATATAAATTAAAAAGGAGGTGGAAAACTAAATACCTGATACGAGGTTATTATCAGCCACATTAGAAACCAAACTGGAATAACTACGTTGACTATTTATTGAAGAATGTACTGGTTTGTTGATGGGAGGCGTTAGCGACAGTTTACTATTCGATTGTGTCAATGATTGTCTTACCAGTGTACCCGAAGGACCTGCGATATATATTGCATGAACATAAGAAATCTACATTCATTGGAATATGAGTTTCAGAATGGAATAGTGTAGTTTGCATAACATTGTTAGTGATACACGATAGAGGTTTTTTTTGAGATGGCATGAGCGTACGGGAAGATGATCTGTTCGTAGCTATTGAAAACCAACCGAAGTTATAAATATGTGAGTAGACATGATACAGACCTTTTAATCCAAATAAATTAATAAATAGTTTGCTGTTTGATAATATACCAAAATAATTGGGATGAGACTTTGAACTATAGCAAGATTCTGGTGTTCAGAGGGAGTCGCTAGATGAGACGTTGCCATTTGCGCTGTACAATTAGGCTCAGAAGCTATAATGTTTTCCATCATTGAGTTATGAGTCAGCGGGAAAGTTGAATTTGCTGGAAAGTGTATAGAAATCATTAGAGGTGTAAATTCAAATGCATTGCGTACATAAAAAACTTATATATATAAGATCACTCAGGAGAATATGCCTGCACAAAACTTTAATAACACTTATTAGGACTGCTAAATTTAGTGTCACAAATCAACATTGCATATTAGCTACAATAGCCGTAACCAGTTCTGCACAAAACCATACTATCAGTAACTTTAAGTCCACTAATTAGAGGTGGCAAAATGGGTAGGTTCAGTAGTAGGGACAAGGGTCTTTGAGCAATCGGGTTATAATGAGCCACTTATAACAAAGTCTTGATACAAAATTAGTAAAGCAATCATAAAGTGCATTATGGATAGGCAGTACATAAAAACAGTCGTTACATCATTTTAGGCCCATAACACTATCAGTTCAACAGCCACCCCTCGGGCGATCACTCAGGAGAATATGCCTACACGAAACTTTAATAAGGCTTATTAGGACTGCTAAATTAAGTGTCACAAATCAACATTGCATATTAGCTACAATAGCCGTAACCAGTTCTGCACAAAACCATAATATCAGAAACTTTAAGTCCACTAATTAGAGGTGGCAAAATGGGTAGGTTCAGTAGTAGGGACAAGGGTCTTTGAGCAATCGGGTTATAATGAGCCACTTATAACAAAGTCTTGATACAAAATTAGTAAAGCAATCATAAAGTGCATTATGGATAGGTCGTACTTAAAAACAGTCGTTACATCATTTTAGGCCCATAACACTATTAGTTCAACAGCCACCCCTAGGGCGATCACTCAGGCTAATATGCCTGCACAAAACTTTGATAAGGCTTATTAGGACTGCTAAATTTATTGTCACAAATCAACATTGCATATTAGCTACAATAGCCGTAACCAGTTCTGCACAAAAACATACTATCAGTAACTTTAAGTCCACTAATTAGAGGAGGTTCGGTAGTAGGGACAAGGGTATTTGAGCAATCGGGTTATAATGAGCCACTTATAACAAAGTCTTTATACAAAATTAGTAAAGCAATCATAAAGTGCATTATGGATAGGCCATACATAAAAACAGTCGTTACATCATTTTAGGCCCATAACACTATTAGTTCAACAACGACCCATCGGGCGATCACTCAGGAGAATATGCCTACACAAAACTTTAATAAGGCTTATTAGGACTACTAAATTTATTGTCACAAATCAACATTGCATATTAGCTACAATAGCCGTAACCAGTTCTGCACAAAACCATACTATCAGTAACTTTAAGTCCACTAATTAGAAGTGACAAAATGGGTAGGTTAAGTAGTAGGGACAAGGGTCTTTGAGAGATCGGGTTATAATGAGCCAGTTATAACAAAGTCTTGATAAAAAAATAGTAAAGAAATAATAAAGTGCATTATGGATAGGTCGTACATAAAAACAGTCGTTACATCATTTTAGGACCATAACACTATTAGTTCACCAGCTACCCCTTGGGCGATCAATGATTGATTTTTGCTTAGTGTGCAATAACAATCAGATGAAACGCATGCTGGAACATTAATGTGATCAAAGTAGTTAGTAGATATATGTAGCCGGAAAGTGGTTCAGTACGTGCGGATAATAAAAGAAACACCTGAGTTGCTACAGAGCAATGATGTTGATTTCAGTTGTCCCACTAATGCAATTCAACATCAAACTCTTTCTCACCCCCGTTATTCCTTCAGCCTATTATTGTTGGTATTGGAACAAAGTTAGAGTAACTATTTTAAATAAAAATGTGGCATCTAATTGGAGATAGTGAGTGATGTGACGCAAAAAGTCATGTTTTCAAGGCCATTATTTCACACTTTTTAGGCACATCTTTAGTGAAAACATTCCAAAACAATCATTATTTACTAAAATTCACTAAAGTGCTCAAAATATAGACGTTGCTACAAAAATCAGTAAAAACATCCGAATAACGAACAAAACGGAGCAAATAAGCAGCAACCAACTCTCGCACCCTCATTTATCATATTATAAACATATTCTAACCTTATGATATGATGTAATAGGTAAAATCGAGACGAGAAAATCAAGAATCATGCAAATCGGACAAAGGACGGAAAAGACTGGACGGTTACAAACTCCTATAAAGTGATTTCGACTATGCTAAAGTTGTACACATCCAATTTAAGTGATATTGGCACCATTAGAAGCGTAACGGAATTACGAAGACACAGGCGAAAGAATTAGGTCAAACGGACGCATAACGAAGGAGATACAGACGTTTTAAGCAACGAACAAAATCAGAGGGAGGCCGTATACGGCCTTGGCCATCGTATACGGCCCTTCATAGACCGTATACGGCCCTTTATACAGTGTATACGGCCCTATGAAGGTCGTATACTGCCCCATGACCCCCATATGCTACTCGTTTGTGCTTCGTTTGCTTGTACGTGCGTGCTTCGCGAGTTGTTTGGCTGATTTCAAGCTTTGCCTATAAATAGGAGGCCACTCCTCCATCATTCTACACACTTCACCATTCCATTCATTTCTCCATTTCCACTTTCTCTCTCACACACTCTCTCTCTCTCTAAACTCTCTTTCTTTCTTTCTCTCTCTAGAAATTAGGGTTAGGTCCAGTTAGTTCTCAGTTAATATTTAACTGAAACTAACGGAGGGACTACTTTTGTAATAGCATAGGGAATAGTCCAAGGGCTTTTATTGTAATATTGTCAAGGATATTGCGGAAGTTCTGCTTGTACTCTCTCTCTAAACGCTTATTTAATCTACGCTTTATTAACGGTTACTTCTTTCCTTATCTGTTATAATGATAATTGCTATTGTTATTATGCTAGATTTAGGATCTGTTATTATGCGTAGTGAGTAGTTTCCTTGTGTGTTTGTTATGATGTAGTTAGTTTATATATGTGTGGGGTGATGCTGCTTTAAACATATAATTGGATAACATTATGAAATAACGGATGTAACGTTATACGGCTTTCATTTGTATAGCGCCGGAATCATCACTTATGTGTGTAGTACGGAACGTGGAAGCTATGAAAGTCGTGGGCACAATCCGTTGTGGAAATAATGTTTCCAGTTATAGGATATAAATGAAAACCGGTGGTCTATTAATCTTGTATTTATGAATTTCTAAACCAAATCGCCTTTCCTCCAATTAAACGTGGTTAGAACCTTTATGACAAGGAGTCGCGAACCTTGATCAAACGGTCACTACCTATCTGTGTTTTCTAATACTATAAACATGGTCTGAATTGCGTAGCTGTGGAAATACTGTTTAAAACCTTTCGTATAGTACACCGTGAATCAATCAGGGATTTATTGGGAAATAGTGAGGGCTGGTTTATATCATAGATGGTTGGGCTTTAATACAAACGTAGTTTAAACTAGTCTAGAGTGACCATAAAGTATGTGACCCCGGAAAGACCACGATAAACTGCACTGTACTTCGTGTAACGTTGGAAACACCTTTGGTGAAGTACAAATACGTGGAGCTAAGGAAATGTCGGTGGTTGAAGACTGTGTCACATCCTGGTTTGACTTCAAAGCTGTGGAAATGTTTGATCGCACTGTACACCGTTAGTACACCTAAAGATCAGGAACACTGTGGAAATGCTTAGAAGCACTGTACACCGTTAGTACATCTTAGGTCTGGAAAACTGTGGAAATGCATAGTCGCACTGTACACCGTGATGAAAGCTCTAGGCTAAAATATAACCATTAATATAAAGTTAATAGTCACCAAACCAAGTCTTAATCTTAAATGCCTTGTTTGACTTTGTTGTCCTCGTAGTGTTAAGAAAGGTCAGAACCTTAGTGGGTATGTTACTCTATCTCATGCACCCAGGAATTAACATTCCAAGAAGGGTCGTTACTCCATCTCTGGATAACGTTGAAGAGTTGAGCATCCTCCTCCGATCAGACTCAATTTGGCCTAGTATTCAGTGACATACTGATTGGTTTCCCCAATCAGTAGGGTACTAGTGTTTACACTACGAACAATTAAGCTTAGATAAGACACAAACCTTTAAAAGACGTTTTCATATCAAAACCCTAGCATCACCCCCGCATAAGCTAACGAAGTCATAACAGACACATATCCTCCATACTGATTTCATCCCTATTTCTATTTTCCATTTATTTACTTTTTACTTAATTGCTTTAAATTACGGACCTAAGTAACAAAAACCCACTCAAACTCTGTTTTAAAAATCCCATCACTAAAATAAATAACTTGTCTTGATACTCCCGTTTCACAATACGATTAGCTTGAAGAACGACCCTAGGTCATACTGCTGCTATACAGTCGTAGTAAAACTTAGGTCCCCAGCTCTTATAAATTTAAAACTCCACTGCCGTGTCCTCCTTCCGTTGCGTTGACGACCGTGACTGATCGGGCACACGACAAGTTTTTGGCGCCGCTGCCGGGGAGTTAATCGTAAGACTTTGAAGCATCCAGACGAGTTTTCTATTTAGTGATACTTCTTTCCCATTCTTATTTTCTTTTCCTTGTTCCAACCGACAATATTTTCCCATATCCCACAACGATATTCGACCAGATCATCCGGATCTGAATCTCTCATTTTCGTACCCGATCCTGAGTCGATTATCCGTACCATCCGCAAAGAAAGACGTTCCCATTTTCCACAAATGGCCGCTCGTGTTACTCTCGCCGACAACACCAAACCATCCATCGAAGGACGAGGAGGACCAATTAGCTATCCAGTGATTGACGGAGCTTCTTTTGAGCTTAAACACCACATCGTACAACTCATAAAAGCTAACTGCCAATTCCACGGTCTACCTCGTGATGATCCCAACGCTCATATTGACAAATTCATTCAGGTTTCAAACTCTTATAAGCATAATGGGGTTGAGCAGGATATCATCCGCTTATACTTGTTCCCCTATTCTCTCGCTTTACATGCTTCTACCTGGTTTGAGGGACTTGAGACCGGCTCAATCACCTCATGGACCGACATGGGTAATAAGTTTCTCGCTAGATACTTTCCCCCGTCCAAACAAACTCAGGCAAAGAATGACATCGCAAACTTCCAACAAGCCCACGATGAATCTATCTACTCAGCATGGGAGCGATTCAAAAGTTTACTGAGAAAATGTCCAAACCACCAGATGACGAAGACTGACAAGGTGTGCACCTTCTACCGAGGTCTTGATCCTAACCATCGCATCAATCTTGACGCAGCAGCTCAAGGAAACTTCATGAAACTTACTGATGATGAAGCATGGAGCTTGATTGAGGATATGACGATGCATCACCATGATTGGAAGTCTGATGAGCACTCCTCATCCTTACCCCTCTCCGCAAACAACACCCGCCAAACTGAAGCCATTAAGTCTCTGAGCGATCAAATTGAGACTCTGACAAAACAAATAGCAGATCTGAAGAAACAACCACAGCAGATCCACCAAGTTCAGGCTTGCCAGAACTGTACCAACCATCCCGCTGAAGAATACGAGGTTGAGTACGAAGATCCTACTGACGGTTCAGTTTACTATGCCCAGTTTCCTGTCAGACCTCAAAATCCGCCCGGTTTCGCTAGAACTTCACCACCACGAACTCGAGGAAACCAATATCCTCCACGGAACAACTAACCCCCTTTCCAGCCCAGGTTTCAGCCATGATATCCGACGTACCCCCAACAACCACAACTTCCATACAATCAACCACTTCCATTAACCGCCACTGAGGATACCCAGCCTGCTGAGCCTGCAAAGACCATCATTCCAGTCACGAGTACTGATGACAACCTCAACAAATTCATCCAAGGTCAGACCGCCTTCAACCAAAAGACTACGGCTCGACAAGACCAAACTGATCTATTCCTTCGAAATCAACTCTCGGTCCTAAAAAGCCTTGAGAACCAGATCGGTCAGTTAGCCCAACGTCTCGATACCCGACCGCAAGGGACCTTACCAAGCAATACTATTCAGAACCCCCACGTCGAGGAAGCCAAGACCTTAAACTCTGATAAACCAACTCCTTCTATGACTACTTCTCCGAGGGAACATTCTCCTGTCCCACCGACAGTTGAGACCAAATCAATTCCCACGCCGAATCATGAAGTTGAGATTCCTTTCCCTAACCGCCTGCACAAGAAGTACAACGCCAAGTCATTCAAACTTGATGGAAAATTCTTAGACACCGTGTCTAGAATCCCTTCTAGTACGAAGTACATCCGACGAATGCTGGCAACTAAGGACAAGATTCCTTCCACTCCTAAAGTCTCCCTGAACGCCGAGTGTTCAGCCGTCATCCAGAATGCCTTACCGGAAAAACTAGGAGACACGGGTCGATTCACCTTGCCCTGTTCCATCTATCACTCAGGCACAATACGCTCCTTGGCCGATCTTGGAGCTAGTATCAATCTGATGCCTTATTCGCTCTACTCCAGATTAGAATTAGGACCTCTCCAGCCCACTAAAATGAGCGTCCAGCTTGCCGATCAATCAGTCCGATACCCGAAAGGCATTGCTGAGAACGTCATGGTAAAAGTTGACAGGTTTTATTTCCCCACTGACTTTGTAGTGATGGATATACAGGAAGACATTAACATACCCATTATCCTAGGTAGGCCATTCATGAATACTGCACGTGCTGTTATTGACGTATATTCTCAGGTTATCAGTCTGCGAGCACATGGACAGACAATATCATACAAGATTGATCAGAACGACTGTTCAATAACGGAGCATGCAGAGATATACGCAATATCCATGGGCAGAATTACTTCGGATGATGACACTTCTGATTCAGAGCCAGAACCATACAGGCCATACGAGCATACTTGTCTTATCTCAGCTACTGAAGAGTCAGAATCAGAAGACGAGGAAATGGAAGAATCTGAACCAGAGGAAGAAATAGAGGAGGAGGAAGATTCAGAGCAGGATGAAGAAGAAGAGGAACAACCTGAAACAGAACCAGAGGAAGAAGAGATGGAAGAAACGGAACCAGAAGAAATGGAAGAATCCGAGGAAGGACAGGAAGAATCAGAGCCCGAGGAAGTATATCAGTCTACACCACCTCATCAATACCTTCCTGACTCATATTTACCGATAGCAGAGATTATGCAGATCGAGAACCTCGAGAACTTCATCCCTCTGTCACAAGATGAATCACATGAAGATCCACCGACTGATTACTCTCACGATGCAGAATTTGGTCTCACCATGGAGAAACTCATTGCATCAGCTATTGATCCCACCAAACCTCTCGTGTCTCCCCGACTTGACGCTCTGCTGAATATAGAGAAAACTATAGCTTTATCCGCACAGCACCCGGAGCTTCGAGACAAACTCTTGAGAAAGATTGCAGCATATAAAGCATCCCGACTTCCCCAGAGGATTCAAACCTTTGACATATCTGCACCTCGAAGTCAGTTCGAGAAGGGAAGTACTTCCGAATCTAGCCATAATTCTGATCTCAGGAAGAGAAAGACATCGAGATGGATTCCTCTCAGCCGATATCTCAGATTACTGATGACACCCTTCCACCATCCGATAGTGTTGAGTTCCCTGATTTCCAGGCTAGGGATACTCCAGCTGAGGAGAGTGATGACGATGACATCATCTATACTGACGTTCCAATAGATATTCGGTCTGTCCGACTTCTTGCATCTTCGACTGTTCCCGCTTCTCCTCAAATTCCGACTATCTCCAACCATGAGGAAATGATAAGTGCTATTGAAGAATTCGAAAACGACATACCTATGATGACAAGCATTATCATTAACTCCACCAATGATTACACCCCACACCAAAGGAACCTGATTGAGGAAATCATAGCCGAATCTGAGGTCAACCAAGCCGAGAATTCCCAAGATTACAGATTCTTCCACAACCGCCTAAATGCCTTTGCCGAAGACCTCGCTGCTCAGTTGCTACGAGAGCACCATGCTACTGGACCAACACCTGAGGAGCTAGAGTTCTTTGAAGACCAGAGACGCATGTACAGGAAGATCTATGACACGCTGTTCAGATCCGCATTTCCATATTCTGCTGAGCAACACGAGTTCTTAAATTCTTATCGCAGCAATATGTACAATGCTACTGGGAATCCCGACGCAGACATAGACATCCGGTTGATGAATGATCTTAGGGGACTCCTAGATTCTATGGCTAGGAATGATCATATTGATGAGACCTCTCCTCATCGGTTCTACATTGACTGCACCATCGAGTACCACGCTCACAAGATTACCGAAGATCTCGAGTACGAGAGTTCTGACGAGAGGACACGTGTCATCCCTTCTTCCATACCAGAAGGTTCGATGGTTAACATCGCGAACTTCCTCACTGATCGAATCAAGGAAATCTTCGCTGAAGTACCTGATGAAGAGCACAGTCAAATATTCAACTACGGATTACGTGAGGTTTACGACATGATGAACAATACCTTTAAGAACTCCGACCTCACGTTTTCCCACTACCAGACCAATCTCATCCAGGGTATTCATGAATCTATCCGAGAACTTGGAGTAAACTCCAGTATTGCAGATCACGAGACCTTACACCTGCAGTTCTTTGGATTTATGGACTCACTCAGACAATACCATCCTGAACGAGAGATGATTGAAGCTGATGGATTCTCTTTTGTAAATTCCCGCGGAATTATCTCCAGCACAGTAAAGGAGATTACTTGGGACCTGCTGCACATAAAAAAGATTACAGAGCAGCATCTGCAGAGCTTCCCCATATTTTCATCTGAGATTCCAAACATCGTCAACATCATCGCTCGCCATTTTCTGAGAATATACCCACGTAACCCCAGGATTCCACTTTTGCGCACTTCCGGTCCTGGTGGTTCCAGCACCAACTAAATCTGAAGGAAGGCAAAGTCGAGCTCTCGACTCTAAAAGCAGCTCTTCTCGGGAGGCAACCTGTGTAATAAGACGTGTAGAGAGAACAGTGTCAATAAGTGAAGATATATCTCTGACTATCCTTCACACTTGGTCGTCACCAAAACACTTTCTGATATTTCAACTCATTTGCAAATAAACCACTCGTCTCAGAAATAAGGAAATCAATTTGAAAAATGATAATTAATGTGTTTCGAGCATTTGAGGTACTTGCATACTACTTTTATGCATTATGCTCAAACTCGTTTAAAAACACATGTTTTATAAAAATGATTTGTAGTAGAAAATATCTTTTCAAAGTTCTGAGACGATGATTTATCTTTTCATTTGCAAATACTTTGAGTTTGTAAACTGGTACGACCAACGTGTTCACACCTACGAGATTGATTCACAAAGGGAATAATGGATGGAGAAGAAAACCAAATAGCAAGGCGCTTGAAGCTGTGCCGCTCTTCATGAATGCAGAAAAAGATCTTGGCAACATCTCCTTTCAGTAAAATTCAGATTCTCAGCTTCTTTGTTGCTCGCTATCTGGGGAGTGTCTTAACCTTTACTCTCTTTTGTTTATGATTCTGTATATTATTTGCTTTGTTAGTTTGTGAAAGTAGTCTATACCCTATCCTAAGCTTATCACTAAGTGTGGGATTCCAGCCCAAAACAAACATTTGAGAAACATTTTCTGACATGTTCAAACTCTAAGTGTGGGATTTTACTTCCAGTAAATCTCAACTAAAGAGAACATTAGGGACAATGTTCCTCTAAGTGTGGGATAGCAGGTATAGAATACCTTGGTTAGTTTTCTTTGATTTTTAATGTCCGAAATAGTAAACTCAGAAAATGTTCCTCAAATTTTTCAAAAATTTTTTCAAGAAAATTAAAAGTATGAGCTAAATCTATTGATTTACTCTGCTAATTTTGAGCCAAAATATCTTTTGAGAGGAGCTATTTTCAGACGTGAGTAATATATTTCGGAGTCTAGGGAAAATAAGGTAGAAATTGCTTAAACAAGAAATAATAATCTGATGGAAGCATGACGAAGCACATACAACCCTAATTGCAGTGAGGTATCTTGAGCCTAATAGCATTCATCTTTAATGCTTCACTAATCATTTCTTGTGTGTGCCGATGCATGCATCTCTGAATTAGAACTTGCTCTTGACATACGCTTCAAGACCACATTGGTGTGTACCGTACGCGGTATAGGTGCAATTAAATGACCTTGACATTCCCTAGGATTTAAACCCCTTTTCACATATCTCTTCAAGCCCAAAACCCTTCCGATACTCACTTTTAGTATCGATGATCCGCCTAGTAAACCCTGTTGAGCATAAACCTTTCGTTTCACGAAACCCTCAATAAACCCTACTTCCCAAAATACTCCCAAACTTATCTTAGAATTTATGAGGTTATGAAGAACATCTTTTAGAATGTCTTATCCTACCCCTTTCGTGCTCTCAAAAAGATTGAAGAACCCTTGGTGTGAAAAATTGACACCGCAAAAAGACTCGAAACGTTCAAGATAAGGGATTTCTGAAAGAATCAAAGAAGAAAAATATCCTTGGAAATTCTCTGGCAAAGAAATTCTGAAGAAGAAAAGAAAAATAGAAAAATACAAAAGCAGAAAAAGAAAATAAAAAGAAGAAAAAGAAAAGAAAGAAAAATAGTTCCGCAAGAATAAAGCTCAAAGTCCTTTGAAGTATCATCAAGATTCTGATAGAAGACCAAAAGCTACCTCTCTCTCCGTTCTGAAATAAAGTTATTCATGCATGATCTCAGTTGTTTTAAGATAAGCAACCCTTACAAACCAAAAATACCACTATCCATACCCTTTACCCCTCACTACAACCCTCATGAATGTCTTGGGATAATTAGCACCGTCCTCACCTAAGTGGTGGAGATCCGATTCTCGACCAAGCCTATGACGATGAGTGCTGCATGACTGGCTATTTGAGCGATTTCTTTTGATCTAGACTGATAGGAAACCCGATACACTTTGAGTAAATTGAGTGACCACCTTTAGTGAGATCGCCTAGTCATGTGTACTCCAAGATCATGAGATTTGGATGTATGCCTAAGAGAATCTTTTCTTGTTTAAGGAATGATCATCTTATCTTTCCCTATATTCCTGAAACTATCTTATTTGCATTTGACAGTGGTAACTCTTAAAAATGTTGAAGCTCGCTCTAAAAATTGTTTTAAAATGTTTTCAGAAACTGAGTGTTGCTTGAGGACAAGCAACGTCTAAGTGTGGGATAACTTGATGTGACGCAAAAAGTCATGTTTTCAAGGCCATTATTCCACACTTTTTGGGCACATCTTTAGTGAAAACATTCCAAAACAATCATTATTTACTAAAATTCACTAAAGTGCTCAAAATATAGACGTTGCTACAAAAATCAGTAAAAATATCCGAATAACGAACAAAACGGAGCAAATAAGCAGCAACCAACTCTCGCACCCTCATTTATCATATTATAAACATATTCTAACCTTATGATATGATGTAATAGGTAAAATCGAGACGAGAAAATCAAGAATCATGCAAATCGGACAAAGGACGGAAAAGACTGGACGGTTACAAACTCCTATAAAGTAATTTCGGCTATGCTAAAGTTTTACACATCCAATTTAAGTGAGATTGGCACCATTAGAAGCGTAACGGAATTACGAAGACACAGGCGAAAGAATCAGGTCAAACGGACGCATAACGAAGGAGATACGGACGTTTTAAGCAACGAACAAAATCAGACGGAGGCCGTATACGGCCTTGGCCACCGTATACGGCCCTTCATAGACCGTATACGGCCCTTTATACACCGTATACGGCTCTATGAAGGCCGTATACGGCCCCATGACCCCCATATGCTACTCGTTTGTGCTTCGTTTGCTTGTACGTGTGTGCTTCGCGAGTTGTTCGGCTGATTTCAAGCTTTGCCTATAAATAGGAGGCCACTCCTCCATCATTCTACACACTTCACCATTCCATTCATTTCTCCATTTCCACTTTCTCTCTCACACACTCTCTCTCTCTCTCTCTAAACTCTCTTTCTTTCTTTCTCTCTCTAGAAATTAGGGTTAGGTCCAGTTGGTTCTCAGTTAATATTTAACTGAAACTAACGGAGGGACTACTTTTGTAATAGCATAGGGAATAGTCCATGGGCTTTTATTGTAATATTGTCAAGGATATTGCGGAAGTTCTGCTTGTACTCTCTCTCTAAACGCTTATTCAATCTACGCTTTATTAACGGTTACTTCTTTCCTTATCTGTTATAATGATAATTGCTATTGTTATTATGCTAGATTTAGGATCTGTTATTATGCGTAGTGAGTAGTTTCCTTGTGTGTTTGTTATGATGTAGTTAGTTTATATATGTGTGGGGTGATGCTGCTTTAAACATATAATTGGATAACATTATGAAATAACGGAGGTAACGTTATACGGCTTTCATTTGTATAGCGCCAGAATCATCACTTATGTGTGTAGTACGGAACGTGGAAGCTATGAAAGTCGTGGGCACAATCCGTTGTGGAAATAATGTTTCCAGTTATAGGATATAAATGAAAACCGGTGGTCTATTAATCTTGTTTTTATGAATTTCTAAACCAAATCGCCTTTCCTCCAATTAAACGTGGTTAGAACCTTTATGACAAGGAGTCGCGAACCTTGATCAAACGGTCACTACCTATCTGTGTTTTCTAATACTATAAACATGGTCTGAATTGCGTAGCTGTGGAAATACTGTTTAAAACCTTTCGTATAGTACACCGTGAATCAATCAGGGATTTATTGGGAAATAGTGAGGGCTGGTTTATATCATAGATGGTTAGGCTTTAATACAAACGTAATTTAAACTAGTCTAGAGTGACCATAAAGTATGTGACCCCGGAAAGACCACGATAAACGGCACTGTACTTCGTGTAACGTTGGAAACACCTTTGGTGATGTACAAATACGTGGAGCTAAGGAAATGTCGGTGGTTGAAGACTGTGTCACATCCTGGTTTGACTTCAAAGCTGTGAAAATGTTTGATCGCACTGTACACCGTTAGTACACCTAAAGATCAGGAACACTGTGGAAATGCTTAGAAGCACTGTACACCGTTAGTACATCTTAGGTCTGGAAAACTGTGGAAATGCATAGTCGCACTGTACACCGTGATGAAAGCTCTAGGCTAAAATATAACCATTAATATAAAGTTAATAGTCACCAAACCAAGTCTTAATCTTAAATGCCTTGTTTGACTTTGTTGTCCTCGTAGTGTTAAGAAAGGTCAGAACCTTAGTGGGTATGTTACTCTATCTCATACACCCAGGAACTAACATTCCAAGAAGGGTCGTTACTCCATCTCTGGATAACGTTGAAGAGTTGAGCATCCTCCTCCGATCAGACTCAATTTGGCCTAGTATTCAGTGACATACTGATTGGTTTCCCCAATCAGTAGGGTACTAGTGTTTACACTACGAACAATTAAGCTTAGATAAGACACAAACCTTTAAAAGACGTTTTCATATCAAAACCCTAGCATCACCCCCGCATAAGCTAACGAAGTCATAACAGACACATATCTTCCATACTGATTTCATCCCTATTTCTATTTTCCATTTATTTACTTTTTACTTAATTGCTTTAAATTACGGACCTAAGTAACAAAAACCCACTCAAACTCTGTTTTAAAAATCTCATCACTAAAATAAACAACTTGTCTTGATACTCCCGTTTCACAATACGATTAGCTTGAAGAACGACCCTAGGTCATACTGCTGCTATACAGTCGTAGTAAAACTTAGGTCCCCAGCTCTTATAAATTTAAAACTCCACTGCCGTGTCCTCCTTCCGTTGCGTTGACGACCGTGACTGATCGGGCACACGACAGTGAGAAACTTACTTCAGAATATATACATGATTTCCAAAATTTTCAACAACTAATGAGTCACTGATTTTTGGTTTTCAATCATGGCACTGTTTTGATGTGTTGCACCAAAATCTGCATAAAGACGATAAAATTTTTTATTATGTATAATGCTTCAGTTGGTAGCATGTAGAGAAACTAAATGAAAAGTTCGCTTTCAACATTGCGTAAAGGTTTCATATAGTGAAACCTCCATCCACTTTTAACAGATACAGTACACACCTAATGAATTCCGGGACGTCAACATTCAACACAAAAAATGTATATGATTGCTATTTTGAACAAAGCATATCAAACTTTCATTCAAGCAATTAATCAAAAACTTGGTGTGCTTATGAGATTCTGATACATGATACAATCTATTTTTGAAATTCATATTCCAAAAATCAGAACCATAATCAAACACAACAACTCAGCAATTAATCAAACTTTCAACAATTCAGAACAAAGCATATCAAACATTCATTCAAGCAATTAATCAAACACTTGGTGTGTGTATGAGATTCTGTACATGATACAATCTATTTTCGAAATTCATATTCCAAAAATCAGAACCATAACCAAATACAATAATTGAGCCATTAAAATATATAAGAACCCATTTGAAATACATCAATCAGTTGGTATTTTTTTGACCTCCTTAAACTAACGGAGTATCAGAAAAGGATATAACGCACCTTCAATACCCACGAAACAATGTTGATTCAACGACTTGAGTGTGGCGAAGATGGATGAAGTATGACCGTTCGTTCGTGCGATTCTTCATCAGTCGTCAAATTCTTCGTTCAACCAATTAAATTGGGTAGTGGGAAGCGCTGGTAATTGCTTAAGAACCAATCGATTGATTGCTTTGATGATTGATTTCTTTGATTGAGATGGGTGTGGGAATGGTCGATTTTTTGAAACAAATGGGAACAGCGGGTTTTGAAGCATATAAGGGCATAAGGGCATTATTGGAACACATTAGGCAAAAAAGGGTGAAGATTAATTAATCATGCTGGTAAGTTTGATCAAGGGCTAAAATTAAAAGTTCTAAAACAATGAAAGGTGGGGATTAAGCTTCAAAGGGAATTTAAGGAGATGATTAACTAATAATCACTCTCTTTTAATAGATAAGAAAGAAAAGATGGGAGTGATGATCACATGTATGAACGATTCCAAAGGATATGATCTAACGCATATGATTTCCCAAAAAGATTTTTTTATGCGGAAAGGGGTTGCCTTTATTAACTACCAAGATTTGTAGCTTGGTTTAACATGCGTCAAATGTCATCTTCAAACTTTACAGGGATTATTATCAACTTTTTATGTTTTTATTATATATTATATTAATATTTACTTGTTTAAATATCTGGAAATATCCAGTCATCATTATTAAATAACTGCTTCACATAAATTTCCCATATATATGGTTGCCAGGTAGTGAGATTGACCTTAAATATGAGCCTTTCGATCAGATTGACTTTCAATAATAGCCCTACGATAGTAATTTTCGGTTTAGGGCGGTTATCATTATCCCTCCCACTGCACGTTCCTTGCTCCTCCGTTTCTCAAATTCTTTGGCGGCTTATTTTTGGCAGAAGCCTCTCCAAACTGCTCCCACTGCACGTTCCTTGCTCCTCCGTTTCTCAAGGAAGCTATTCCAATTCCATCGTATCAATTGATAAATCCATTTCACTATTTCTCTTTTATATTCTGGCTACATAATTTCACCCCTACACCTCTTTATCCTAGAAAAATAAACCCCAAATCTTACAGCCACCAATCAACAAGAAATTGATCAAGTAGCGCTATAGTATCGGATGTTTTTGGTAATTTCGATTTTATGCGTGATTTTTTATTTTGCAAATTTTCGATTTTTGATAATTGATTTTTGATTTTAGGGTTTGAAGATGCTGAAATTATATGAGTTTAAGATAAAGCACTGCTATCTCCATGCGTTTACAGCATGCAATTTCAATTTCATATCATTTTGTCATTCAATTAATTTCCGATTTCCATCTCTATGAATTTATTGTATTCCTCATTTCAAGGTTTGTCTACTTTAGCCTATCTGTTTTTTTCTTTTAATTTATTTATGAGAAATTGGGTTTGCTGTCTGTGTGGTTTTTTTTACAGATAATCAGTTAAAAGATATTCTCCGATGATATTGGTCCCAACTCAGGTAAGATTATTTCTTTAATTTATATTTTACAATTACAACATTCATCAGTATAGATAATAAGGTTTTGATTGTTAAATGGAATGCCCTGTTTCTAATTGATTATCGGTTATGGTTTGAATCAATAATGTCCTTATTAGCTTTCATATGTGTTGGTTGTCGATATTCGTCAATATATACAACAAAAGAATGGAGAGAGGACATGTCCATAACCATAAATATGAAGTCGTCTTTCATTTCACTTGTAGCCTATCAATATAAAGTCTTTAACTTGAATATTAGACCAACGTGCCCAATGTCACCAAGTTGTAAATCTGCCCTCCTATTGTGTAGCTTCTTTCACCCAATTTACTGAATTGTGAGTAGTTCTGTACATCATAAGTTAATGATATTTTAAAGTTATGACTAAAATTCACCCAAATTTTTTGTATTTCTAAAATAATCAAGGTACGAAGTTCTTGATGTGGGTTATTTGATGGGTGTTCCTGCAAAATCTTGATCACAGATTCGTAGAGCCAATCTGAAGTTTGCTCAAGTATTATAACGGAGTATATGTTTCACCTTCCTTTCTAATTTTACATATTACTTCAAGATATGTGCTATTTTAGTTGGTATGCTTTCATTTGATATAGAGTGTTTATACATAGCACTACTTCTCTTTAACCATATGTGATCTTGATGAGTCATATAAGTTGTTACAACCTTTGAAAGGGGAAAAACCCATAATCATCCTTGCGAGCATCAAATTTCTTATCGCGTTTATTACAATTTTACCTATGATTAATTGACTACGTAAAGTATTATACAAAATATTATAATAGTGCAGATGTGTATGTGGCCTGATTAATACCAATTTTAAAGAGTTTGTTGTGCATTTATTTGTAATCATGATATCTTACATAGTTTATATTACTATACTAGAATCCAATGTTGGGGTTAAATATTTGTGGAGGGCTATTTACTTTATGTTATTCTAAAATTGCTGGTTAAATTTGACATTACTTTACTATCTTTTCATTGAACTTTATTTGTTGATAACAGTTTAATTGAGGATCATTATTGCTTAAGCTTTTGTACATATCCGGTCACTTATGTGAAAATGATCATTTTAGGTTGATCACTTTTATCCTGTATTTTTACTTTTGTTGGATGGTTGGAGGTTCCATAAAGAAGGTTCAACTTAATTACTATGGCTTTTTAATTGTCCATTACTTTTTCTTTGGGTTATTGTTAACTGTAGATCATAGTTATTTGTTAATTGTGTGATTCTCTTATATTCACAGGATTCTTGAAGAAAGCAAGTTCCTGTTTTAGATGGATTACAATCAAGATCAACCAGCCGAAGAGCCATATTCAAGCAGAAAGGGCTTTTTTCATGAAAGTCAGTTTATACCTTAATAATTTTGCATTACTGTTTCTTTAATTCGTGTTGTATAAACTTGATTTAGTTGTTTACCTTAATATATTAGCTGAATTTATATCAGCAGCAGGTTTAGAACATAATTTGGTTATTGTAAACTCTATAAACTTGATTTAGTTGTTTGCATTAACTCTTCCATATTTAATTGAATAATGTATGATTTAAATTGAACCCCTCTTTGCAGAGCATAGATTTAGAACTTTGAAGAATTTGGGGGCTCGAGTTGGGCGACGGAAAAAAATTGGTTCCGGTTGAAATGTGTCCGAGTCTAAAAAGGTTATTCTTATACTTATATAGATGGGCGCGCACACGCACACACACACACATATATTATGCATGTACTGTATATTTGTTACATGTGTCAAAATGAGTGGGTCGGGTCAGGTCGGCTTGAGTAACCATATATATGGTTGCCAGGTAGTGAGATTGACCTTAAATATGAGCCTTTCGATCAGATTGACTTTCAATAATAGCCCTACGATAGTTGATTTTCGGTTTAGGGCGGTTATCATTATCCCTCCCACTGCACGTTCCTTGCTCCTCCGTTTCTCAAATTCTTTGGCGGTTTATTTTTGGCAGAAGCCTCTCCAAACTGCTCCCACTGCACGTTCCTTGCTCCTCCGTTTCTCAAGGAAGCTATTCCAATTCCATCGTATCAATTGATAAATCCATTTCACTATTTCTCTTTTATATTCTGGCTACATAATTTCACCCCTACACCTCTTTATCCTAGAAAAATAAACCCCAAATCTTACAGCCACCAATCAACAAGAAATTGATCAAGTAGCGCTATAGTATCGGATGTTTTTGGTAATTTCGATTTTATGCGTGATTTTTTATTTTGCAAATTTTCGATTTTTGATAATTGATTTTTGATTTTAGGGTTTGAAGATGCTGAAATTATATGAGTTTAAGATAAAGCACTGCTATCTCCATGCGTTTACAGCATGCAATTTCAATTTCATATCATTTTGTCATTCAATTAATTTCCGATTTCCATCTCTATGAATTTATTGTATTCCTCATTTCAAGGTTTGTCTACTTTAGCCTATCTGTTTTTTTCTTTTAATTTATTTATGAGAAATTGGGTTTGCTGTCTGTGTGGTTTTTTTTACAGATAATCAGTTAAAAGATATTCTCCGATGATATTGGTCCCAACTCAGGTAAGATTATTTCTTTAATTTATATTTTACAATTACAACATTCATCAGTATAGATAATAAGGTTTTGATTGTTAAATGGAATGCCCTGTTTCTAATTGATTATCGGTTATGGTTTGAATCAATAATGTCCTTATTAGCTTTCATATGTGTTGGTTGTCGATATTCGTCAATATATACAACAAAAGAATGGAGAGAGGACATGTCCATAACCATAAATATGAAGTCGTCTTTCATTTCACTTGTAGCCTATCAATATAAAGTCTTTAACTTGAATATTAGACCAACGTGCCCAATGTCACCAAGTTGTAAATCTGCCCTCCTATTGTGTAGCTTCTTTCACCCAATTTACTGAATTGTGAGTAGTTGTGTACATCATAAGTTAATGATATTTTAAAGTTATGACTAAAATTCACCCAAATTTTTTGTATTTCTAAAATAATCAAGGTACGAAGTTCTTGATGTGGGTTATTTGATGGGTGTTCCTGCAAAATCTTGATCACAGATTCGTAGAGCCAATCTGAAGTTTGCTCAAGTATTATAACGGAGTATATGTTTCACCTTCCTTTCTAATTTTACATATTACTTCAAGATATGTGCTATTTTAGTTGGTATGCTTTCATTTGATATAGAGTGTTTATACATAGCACTACTTCTCTTTAACCATATGTGATCTTGATGAGTCATATAAGTTGTTACAACCTTTGAAAGGGGAAAAACCCATAATCATCCTTGCGAGCATCAAATTTCTTATCGCGTTTATTACAATTTTACCTATGATTAATTGACTACGTAAAGTATTATACAAAATATTATAATAGTGCAGATGTGTATGTGGCCTGATTAATACCAATTTTAAAGAGTTTGTTGTGCATTTATTTGTAATCATGATATCTTACATAGTTTATATTACTATACTAGAATCCAATGTTGGGGTTAAATATTTGTGGAGGGCTATTTACTTTATGTTATTCTAAAATTGCTGGTTAAATTTGACATTACTTTACTATCTTTTCATTGAACTTTATTTGTTGATAACAGTTTAATTGAGGATCATTATTGCTTAAGCTTTTGTACATATCCGGTCACTTATGTGAAAATGATCATTTTAGGTTGATCACTTTTATCCTGTATTTTTACTTTTGTTGGATGGTTGGAGGTTCCATAAAGAAGGTTCAACTTAATTACTATGGCTTTTTAATTGTCCATTACTTTTTCTTTGGGTTATTGTTAACTGTAGATCATAGTTATTTGTTAATTGTGTGATTCTCTTATATTCACAGGATTCTTGAAGAAAGCAAGTTCCTGTTTTAGATGGATTACAATCAAGATCAACCAGCCGAAGAGCCATATTCAAGCAGAAAGGGCTTTTTTCATGAAAGTCAGTTTATACCTTAATAATTTTGCATTACTGTTTCTTTAATTCGTGTTGTATAAACTTGATTTAGTTGTTTACCTTAATATATTAGCTGAATTTATATCAGCAGCAGGTTTAGAACATAATTTGGTTATTGTAAACTCTATAAACTTGATTTAGTTGTTTGCATTAACTCTTCCATATTTAATTGAATAATGTATGATTTAAATTGAACCCCTCTTTGCAGAGCATAGATTTAGAACTTTGAAGAATTTGGGGGCTCGAGTTGGGCGACGGAAAAAAATTGGTTCCGGTTGAAATGTGTCCGAGTCTAAAAAGGTTATTCTTATACTTATATAGATGGGCGCGCACACGCACACACACACACACATATTATGCATGTACTGTATATTTGTTACATGTGTCAAAATGAGTGGGTCGGGTCAGGTCGGCTTGAGTAACAAGTGGATGTATTTTTTTTAATGCCAACTTAGGACTTTTGCTTGGATATCAAACTGAATAAAAACTTTATGCATTTTATGGATGGGGTGGCTGTTCAATCCATTCAGTGTGTTTTTCTCTGAGGTAAATGGGTCAGATAAGGTACTGATTTTGGGTTCTTATGGTATCCCTTTTAGTGGATCGTTTGAAGTTTTTACTTCCCAATAATAGGTTTGTGTATATATATAGAATATGGAATGTATATTCTGCTGCTCGAATTTCTTTTAATATTTATTTTATGTATCTATTATTCTAATTAAATTCCAGTAATGATGTAATCGTGTAAAAAAAACTGAGTTATGATATGAAAAAAACCGAGTTATGATATTTCTTGCTTCCAAGTACAGTTTACTCACCTTTTGATGTGCAACCATATGATCCAACCTGATGCGTAATTAGGTAACTCATCTTGCTTCTTCATTTGTTGGGTTTCATCAGTGTTTGAGTGTCCTTGCTTCAAAAAAAGAGAAAGCTGCATATGATTTTAGGAATTTAGAAATGATTCAGTTCATGATTTGGTGTCATTTGATTTAAGTTGATTCGGCATAAGTCTCTGGTAAGGTGGACTTAATGGTTCCTATATGCAAAAAAGTTGTTGCTTCATCAAACTGCCATGGTCATGCATTTCAGCATTTGATGAGTTTTGATAGATCATGCACATCAAAAGATAGCACAGATAAGGGCCTTTAATGATATATCTGTTCGGCTACTACATGCTAAAATGATATCTTTTGTTAATCATATTAAGCAAGCTATGTTTTTGGTGCGCCAATTAACAACTTGGATAGTGAAATTAAATAAAGGTGGTGGCATAGTAGGGTCTTTAATAGACATCAGGTATTATCTGTTTTTAATTATGAATATATTGTTATTGGGATCACACAATACCAAAACTTATAACAGCCTGAGTTACAACTTCTACTTAGATTTAATTGAAAGTATCATTAGATGCTTTTCATAATGACACTATAGAAAAGCAGTTGACTTATTGATAATGTCAACTCTAGATTTGTTGGCTAAGGTTAAACAAGAGAATATACAATTGTTGAGTGTCTTTTAGGTGTGAAGGCTTCTCAAACTACGTAAGAACATATATGAGTATATGACTTTGTTCATGGAAATGGTGCATTCAGCTTGTAGTAGAGACATTAGTATCTATTCACTATACAATTAGGTTAATTTGAAAATTTTAATGCCGAAACAAGTGCCTCCTGCCTAAAAACAGTTGCATTCATAGTGACAGGTAAAAGTTCAGATTATTTTTAACAATTTTGTTGTGCTTTTGATATATTTTTTGCCCCTTTCTTCTAGATTTTATAGTTGATTGCTAAATTTTTGTGTGTATATATTTAGGCATTTTCTCTAACCTTTTTCTTCCTAGGATCTTATTTGGATATTAGTCAAGTTATATTCAACTTTAAAGTTAATGTGAAATTAGAACCTTAAAAGAAAAATTTTTGGAGGTTATACCAGCAAGTTGTCCATGTATGTTTAAGTTATATCTATTGCATATAATTTATGCCGTTATGTTGACTAGGTTTGTTGTTTAGATGATTCTACCTTCAAAAAAAAGGTTATCTTACCAACGGCATGTTAAATGTAATTATGAGTGTTGATATACCATTTTAAAAGTTAGAGACCATTACCTTGATAAAAAAATCATGGATTAATAAGTATCTCGATATATATAATTAGTTTGCTAGCTGTAAAAGTGGTATTCGATCCATAGTATAAGTATTTGTTTCTTGATTGTAGCGGTAAAATACTTATGGTGTGGACTCACCATAATGGTGAAGATTTTGGAGACTTTGTTTGGACTTTGAAAGGGAAGTATGAATGCTTTAGAAAGCTCGAAATCATGTGGCGGTAGTAACGAGATGGATTTTCAACCAGGTAAAGATGGAGTTGCAGGTCAGAATCCAAGTATTGGCACGGTATGAAACCTAAATCTTCAATTTGTATTTTCAGTTTCTAGCTATCTATTTTAAATTGTTCAATCGCATGCTTTTATTATTTCTGATTTGATAATGACAGGAGTTTGATTATTTTGTTAGAATTCAATGTTCAGGAGTGATTCACAAGGGAAATATACATTGATTTTAAGGAGTTATGCACAAATGTGAGTCGACTAAAGTATAATTCTCAAGAAAATTATCCCCGAACCCAGTGAAAGACAATCATCTACAACATATCAACACATCATCAAACTAATTCAAAAAAGAAAATCTATACCTTCAAAACAGTGAGCCGGAGTCAGTTACTAATAAATGTCCAACCATTCTAGCTTCACATGAGACCCGACACCAACGCCAGCCGTTGCTTTTTGTCTGGAATGGAATTGTGGCTCTGCTATAATAATATGTAGGATAGGATGTAGGATGTAGGATTCCCTTTTATAAGTAGCTCTTTATTAGGAACATTATACTATCCATCACTTCTTGTACATTTACTGATCAATGTCACGATAATTGTTTAATTTCTTCTTTTGGATCCTATGAAAATGACTCAGAAGTAGGCACACACCGACTCTTCAATGTCAAGATAATTATTCTGGATAATCTAGCTTCGCCTTTTGTGGCGTATTTCGTTGTTACACACATATTTTCTTAATTGTTATACTTCTTTTTTATAATAACGTTTATATGCTTTTATATTACTTTCAAGCAAGTGTGTATATAATAAAGACAAAGAAATAAATGTATTAATTTATATATTTAACTACCGTGTGTCATGTTCGGCTTTGATATTCTTGATTGTCTCTTTTCTCTCCTTAAAATTTCTTCTTTTTTTATCCCCTTAATATATATATATATATATATATATATATATATATATATACACATATACTAATTGAGCATAGCTTAAGTGGTACCGCCACCGCAAAGTTCCAAGTCCTACATATGTGACCGAAAGATTTGAGGTACAAATCCGTGCCTCAGCACATATGTGGGTGATTTGTTCGGCATTGATGCTACTTGCGGGTGGGCTGATGCGTATCATTGATATATAGTACGGGATCATGGGTACCCTCAAAATTACTTTTTACATAGATTTATGGTTGGTATTGTCAGATATGTTTAATTAGCAGTCAATTAACTCGGCAAAGTAAAAGGCAGACACCATCATAGTTGCTCATCAATTCAATTTTCAGGGGAAATGACATCTTCAATGTTTGTTCTTTAAATGGTTTTGTATGTAGCTGCATGAATGGTATCTCTCTTTAAAGGAGTAAGACCTATTTTTCCCCATTTATAATTCATTAATGGCGCAAGCATATTTTTTTTTTTTTTGAAAGGCTAACAGAAATCGTCTAGGTACTTCGTACGGGGAGACCCAATGGCTAAGTCTCCATATACTGGCCCAATCCAGCCGTACGGAGCCCTTAAGCGCCCCAAGTTACTCCAAATCCGGGAAAAACCCACTAATCCGTCCGCCCGAAGGCACGACAATGAATTAATGGTAAAACCCGCTGGCCTCAAGGATCGAACTGAATCCACAATTATGATAAACTACGTGAATTAATAACATATACGGAGTACAAACGACAACAAATCAAAGACAAACGTTATAAATTGTAAATATACATATTGTAAGCATTTGGGTCGTTTATTGAAAGGTCACGTGACAACATAGAATAACAGCGTCATGTTGATTAATGTAATTATGAGTTTTCAGTTTCGGTTATCTATTGCATAAAAGAATTCCATCCACTATACCATTCACATCATTTGGTAGACTATCAAGCTCCTCAATAACATCGAAGTTGCTATTTGTTTTCAACATGGTGCTGTTCAACCGAAAGCTAGATTTCCAATCTCCCTCAATATATCTTTCATGCAAGTTTGAAACCAAATAGATTTACTTCATATAAAAAAAACATTTACTATCTCGATTTGTGAATGGAACAGCTTACATCAGGCCCAGTGTTATGTACATTGTCAATTTGTTGACCATCTCCACGATCAATGAAGGATTCTATGACAGATTTTTGGGCGCATAAACTCATTTTCTAGGACGTGATTACACATGCTGTACCAACACAAACAACCATCTTTGTATGAGTATTTTTTTCGCCATTAGTTATACATTTTTTTAGGTACCGACATTAAAAACGAGCATGATGAAATATTGGAGTACGGTCCCCATCATATAGGAAACCGTGTTATTAATCATGTATCAGTAATAGAAGAAGACTGATCCACATAATGTACAACGTCTCTAGGATTTGTGTCAGGAATCTATATCAATGATAAGGAAAGCGATGTTGTTGTATTGATGCGTATTGTCCATTCAAGCATGGGTTTATTTTTTTACTTACCTATATGACAATCTGGTTTCTTATCAATATATACTTACAAGAAGGGATGAAGGGAAGGTTGGCACGTTTGAAGATTTATGGACAAATAGGAAGGTTGGCACTGTGCATTAGTAATATATCTTACATGCTATTTGCACAACCTCTATATCCTGGATGAACACTCTCTACCCAATTAAATCACTTATCTTTTTTCTTTTTTAAACAGCAAAAATAAATCTATAATGGGTTTACTGTTTTGTTACGGCTATACTTTGAATTTGTTACTATTAGATGGTCTCAATTCTAGAACCATCTATTGCATGAGGTAAACTTTCTAAAACCTCAATTGTATGTTGTGTGCAGTGGCGGAACTTGAACAAAATTTTCGGGGGGGCCAAAATCATTTGACATGTAAAATATGCGTTCTACAAATATACAAAAAACGTTAGCTTAATATATATTCTTTAAGCATATCAATAGTTATAATTGCTAAGTTTTACATAAAGGGTAGATAATAGATCAAAATTACATTTTAGAAAAGATGACTGTATAGTCTTATTTTAAAAATATAAGTGTTTTTTTTGTATACTACCTATATAGAGAGGGCTTAAAAGAGTAAAATATAAAGGTTTAAATTGTAGGTTTATATAATAATAGGGGGTAGTAATAGAAAAATTAATTAAAACTAATGGTGGACTCAAATAATCATCTTCCCAAACCAATCTTCCTACTGCAACTATTCCTCCATTAAAGCCAAACTCAAGTTCTCAAATTTCTTCTATAAATTCAATATATTGATCTAAAAATATCATATATATAACATTAAAAGTTCAAATTTTAGGGGGGCGGGCACCCCTCCCGGCCCCAACTATGTTCCGCCCATGGTTGTGCGTGACTTAAAACCGAGAATTGCCGTTCAAATGTACATGTCACATGGTCCAAAGTTGGGACCATATAACGGGCAATCTCCCATTTTAAGTCCCACAACATGAAATAAAGGTTTTAGAAAGTTTACCTCATACAATAGATGATTATAAAGTTGAGACCATACAATAGTAACAAATCCAAAGTTAACGCATAACAAAACAATAAACTCCTTTTAAATAAAAAGGACCAAACCATCTTTTACGCAAAGATAAAATACCCCGATAAAAAAAATGGATGAACAACTACAACACACAAATGACTGATCCTGCTAAAACTAAATTAAGGATCAAACAAAGAACAAGGATTAGAACACTATTAATCCCAAGACTTCGAAACATAAATACTTCTCGAGGAAAGCCTGATAAATAACTTGCATCTAATCATACTAATTAGCTCAACCTAACCCCACAATGGGTTAGCATGACCATTGAACACACAACGGTAAGCACTAACCCATAAGGTCGCTTCCGAGTTAAACCACTTATCTTCCTTTGGATAACATATATTAAGTAAATGTTTTATTTATGTTTGATATTGTTTTTGTTGTATTTATTACTTTATTATCAATTTATCATGTAAATTCAACTACTACGTACATATAACTTTACATATATATTGCCAAGTTACGTGGGCAACGCCCGCGTAAAATACTAGTTTATTATAGTCATCCGATCCTACTACACAATACATATCATAACAATTTATTAATTTCAAAAGTAAAAATAAAATATATATCGTAATTGACAATTAATCTGGCTACCCATTGGATTAACTTTTTTTTTTCTTGTTAATCAACCACAAGTTAACAGGATATTTTTAGAAGATTTACACCTAAATATCCGCATTATCATGTGATTAAAGTGTACAACTGTTAAACGACTCACGCTTCTCATCAATTACTCGCACTAAATATAGAAGTAAATGGTGGATGGCATAATCGACTCACGAAGATCTCACCAAAATGTAATCAAATAGATTACTCGATCACAACACTCAAAGCAAAAGGCATGCATAAATTACTGCTTGTAAAACACACACTCATAGCTCATATGTGTCTTGTGAACTCATGTGATGGTAGCTTAATTAATTAATTACCAGTAATTACAGCCTCTAATACTCTTGTGTGCACCTATAAATACCTACCCTATAAACTGAAATCTCATTCATATAACATAATTCATAGATATGTAGGTGATTAATCTTTGTTGGAGAAGCAGGGTACGTGCGACGATAGAGACTTGAATTTGTTCAATTCTCGGTTTATTGCATGTACCCTCCTTCTCCAACATGGATTTGCTCACCTTCTTGTAACTCGTGCTCATTTGAATTCATACATTCCAAAATTTGGTCGATGATATTGTCATTGGTATGATATCTTCAAAGTCAGATAGCTCTCTTATGCTCTAAATGGGGGGCTTGATTGTCTCTATATTTCTTAAAAAGTTATACCTTAGAACAAAATCGAATGGGTTGTTAATGCTATGAATTCTTGTTCTATGTATTGTCGCCGTCATCAATAACGTCAACTTTTTATTTGTAAATCATTTTTCAATTTATTTGCTTTATTTTCCTTTCAATGTTGGTCGTACATGGATCGATATAAGAATCACCAAATGACCTGCATTACCTAGCAGCGCTTTTCGCTTAGAAGTTAATTTGTATGTGTGATAAGAGTTTTATACTGAGTTTTATACTCTTATGTACAACATACATTATTTTGATCAACATTTTACATATGGTTTAATAAGTAACTTTGTCTGATTAATTGTGACCAGAGTTAACTATTAACTATTAGCTACATAAGAGTTTTATATTTTTTGGAAACCCCAAAAGAACCTATATTAGTCTTCATATACTCTGTTTTTATTCTGCTCATATTATGCTTGTTAACCTTAGAAACCCCTGGTGTTAAAAATTATCAATTTTTTCTATAACTTTTGGGTAATTTTTATTTACATTTATTAAGTAAAAATCTTGATGAGTTAAAATTTAATCACGCGCCTGTTTATTAAGACAACGATCTTTCATTATTTAGAGCAATTTTTAAGTATTGATCGATGTGTATGCCCCTTCGGGTGAAAATCAACCAACCATGATCTTACTTTCGATCGGTCTGGTTGACTTCTACCGCTGCTCGCATAAGCATTACAGTTGTGAAAAATTTCATATCATTTGATATAGATTTTTAAAAAAAAAAAATTTTATTGATGTATATAATGATACATCCCACCAGTATTCTGAAGATCTGGATATTACTTTGTTGATACGTCTTCGTACATCCCTAATATCTATTTGACTTAAAACTGAGAAAGACTAAATCATTTTAGCAATGTTATTTTGGACATTTACTAATTACACCTCAAAGTTTTCACTGTTAAAATATTTCCGTGCATTATCAGTCACTTATACGGAGGGAACACGGCTAGATACATTCTCTACAAAGTTACGGGCTCCGAGTAAAGCTCAAATCTTGTAGAACAGGATAGCTGAGGCTCCTATAAAGACCAAATTTCTCAATGTAAGCACTTGGCTCAAGAATTAACAGCCACAAATAGAAATTTTGTGATGATGAAATAAAAATAGACTTGCTAGATTTACCACTTGTCGGTAATTAATTAGCTCCTAGACATTTGCATGCAAAATTTTGATTTTGGTTTGCATCATTTTATGAAATTGGACCTCTGCAGTCTGTTGTACATATTTGAGAAAACGTGAACACTGTGAAAAAGGGAGATCGACTGTGATCTACAATTTTAGTAGTGTCTTTATTACACCATAGGCACCCAAATAATGCACGAGGTACGTACCCATGTATGACAAGTGTCTAATAGGTAACACGTACTTAAAGGATTGAACGATAACAAATATACCTGCGACTTAGAGGATGCAAATGGAGCAAGTCGTCCAACCACTTGTTGAGCCTGATGGACCTTTTTGCGCATAGAGTTAAGTAACTTTCCATATGTTAGCTTGCTTTCGGTTTCCATAGCTTCAATGAAGCTATATGTCAAAGCACCTATAGCATTACCCGTGAAAGCCTACACAAGCGTTGATGTAGTTTGATTAACTACAACATAATAAACTTTAAAAAAATATAAAATATATATAAATAAATAAGAAAAAGAACTTGTATGCAAGACAGATTAGATGCGCCCAAGGGAGACGGAGGGCAGCGTTCAAATGAAGTGTGGCACTCCCACAGTGATCAAGCACTCCATTCATCAGTGCTGCATCATCTCTTGATATCCTTGCGTTGTGAGTGCCCACCTCACTAGTTTTCTAGGTATACACGCGCACATACACCATTTTTGGGGAAAGGAGGTACATGTTTATATATGCTTACCGATGTATCTGCTGAATTTTGGTGGTCAGCACACGCACTAATACATAGTGTTTTTCCGCCACTAGTCCCCTTATTTGTAAGTTGGTGTTCTTCCCACATGTAGAATCCATCCCTAATTTGGAATATGCATTATAATTACATACTTAAAGTAGATATAATTAATTAGCAAATGAAATTTAATTAATTCGGTTTAATCTAGTTACCTAAGAATGACATGTTGTATTTTTGACACAGATAATGTATTTAATATTAATTAATTGGAAACATACATACATTGTACACTATATATAATTGATACTTACCGGTTGATCTTGCAAAGAAAAGGTAGATCTAGTAGAGTTCCACTAAAGCAAGTGTCGATGACACTATGAAGTGTAACTCCATGAGGCAGTGGTGCTACAATGGTGGAATTGATATCATCATCTAGTATCTTTCCAGCCTCTTTATAGTCTACAGGGCACAATGCTTCATCATAGCCATCAATCTCATCACCATTTTCATCACGCACTTGGGTACCATGCCCTGCATAGTAGAACATCAGTGAGTCTCCAGATTGGCAACCTTGAACAAGCCAGCGCAATGCCTCTTCTATATTACGTTTAGTTGGAATCCTAGTGTGGTCAGATTCCTCTTCTGCAGTAAAAGTTACATGTCATAACCACTATTTAACTTATGTTTATCGTGTTAAAAGCATTGCAGTTTTTAAGTATTTACTGCATGTTACTTCAAACCAACATGAGAAGTCGTGTTCTCCAATTGGTTATACACTCCAACAATTTAGGATGCACCATAAACTATAATTAGTGACCCACTTTTTCCATTTCCCTCTCACAACATGACCTCTCACGTTGGTTTCAACACGACGTGATCTCAATCCTTCAAAATCAGCTTTTGTAAATTAGTAAATTGTTCTCATGTCCATAAATTGTTCATTAGCAAATATAACACTCAAATTGTGTTAATTCGGGAGAAGAAAAGAATCCAATACCTGTAAGGATGCGAATTGAAGCATGTGAAAAGCCAAGTTTATTCACTAGTAATTGTTGCATGCTTCTAACATTATGAACACTGGCATCAAGTTTCTTTTTGTGGCTGTTGTAGGTCACACCACATAGAACTGCCCTCTTCCTCTCATGAACCTGGGAAGGTTGAAAGATTTTAGTTTGTGCAAAACGAGCCAATTGTGGTTGTAAGAAACGTTGGTATCTACTAAAATTCACCTTCGCGGGAGGAACAACTTGTGACGCTGATGATGTTTGGGCGTGTTGTCCATGAAGATCATCCTGACTTGATACTTCATTGCCATTTAGTCCAATCCGTGAGAGAACTTGGCTTTTGAGCTTACTGTTGAAGAGGCTGATAGTCTGGCACACAGTTGGATACATGATTTCTAGTGTTATGTTGTTCTAGTTAAGAAGTATTAGGGAGGTGGATTGATGGTGTGGATGCTTGCAAGTCTTATTCATATGTTCTTCACTTTTTATAGCCCAAATAGCCATGTATCCTGTATTTTACAGTAACTAACTTTTTGAATTATAATGGGACGGCTTTATTCGGTCCTCAAAGAGTGAATGAAAGAACCAGGTTCACAATTGAAACTCCTGTTAGATATGCTGGATCAAGCTTTGTTTTTATGCGAATTTAGGTGAAACATAAAAGAATTTACTAACAAGAACGCATGTCATTATATCCGGTGATTCCGAAGTTGTTTAAATGAGATTAATTACAAGTTTAATTAATTGGTAACTGTACCCCAAATGTAAAATAATAGAACTATTTGAGGATGCTATGAATATCTATCACAAAGTAGGAAATCTTGATTGAGAAAGCTTCAAATATATTCTTCATGCTCTCTGAAGTATTAGATGCTTAATTGGCTTTGTTTAAATGGTTTTCTATTTGGCATTGGTAAGGTTCATATAAATATTATTATGATTATCCATGTTATAGGAAGACGGCAAGACACAACCGCTTCGTAAGCCTGAAATAACGAAACAAAGCCCGTAAAGAATTACTAACCTCAACCTGACAAACAAAGTGACAAGAAGGGAGCCATGCATATGGAGGATCGATTAAGTTGGTCATATATGGAGCGCCCACAGACACATCCCACCAAAATTTTAAGTCTTTGTATTTTAAATATGACTATTAGATGGGTGGAACACGTCAAAGGTAGGGGCAGTTGTATGTTGCTACGGGTCCATTCGTTATACGAAGTGTATATTTCTGGAAAACTGTATTGTACGTTTGTTGAATTCTTTTTTTTCACAAAATTTGAGATATCAATGTTATGGGTTTTCTTAAATTCTTGTTGAATTCTTTTTTTTCACAAAATTTGAGATATCAATGTTATGGGTTTTCTTAAATTCTGAATAAACCGTTAGATTAGACACGTATCACTAAATCAGCCCACTCATTCCTTAATAAAAGGTAGATACGGATCCAATAGAATCAACCATTCTAAAGGACCCTTACGATTCTTTAGTGTTGGCTATTGTTTTGAGTATAAATGAGATCACATGCGGTAAACTTTACTTGAAAAAAATAATTTAGAATTTTTTATTGAAAGTTTATTAAACTAGGATATATACCAAATAAAACTTATATCACATGATACTATTTATTATTGTAATATCTATTAAATTTATGTACACTACAAGAAAAGTACTATATAGTGACACCTTTAAAAGTGACACTTATAAAAAGAGTGGGCAAGAGTTATGTCATTATATCCGATGTCCATTATGTGTACCCTACTTATGTTTGTTATTTTTAATGCATTCAACTTCTAAAGATGGTGTTTTAATGTATTTTACTGATATGACGCTCGTTTAAGGTGCCACGTGGTATCCGAAAAATTTGACACATCATCAAAACATCAACAAAATACACCAAAACACACTTTTTGAAAGTTTGATGCATTAAAATAGCAAACTTACACTGTGTTCTCAAGTTTCTTTTAGGAAAGAAAAGAAAGGAAGTTGAAGGGAATGGGAAAAAGGGGTGTTCTCAAGTTTATTTTTAGGGAGGAAGAGAATGGAAGAGGAAGTAAGTGAAAGGAAAATTTGAAGGGTTTTCTTTAAATTACCTTCCGCCCAAAACTGGGATGATTACGAAGGAAGGGCAAACATGACTCTTCAATTTTCGTACAAATGACCAAAGCTGGACTTAAAAACATTTGTCTTGTTTCTCCTTTTTTTTGTTTTTTTTTTGTTTTTTTATATTTATTAAATTTGTTACTGATTAACCACCCAGACAAAAGTTGAAATCATCAATTACGAGTTTCATAAATTTCTTATTATATTATATATTAGATATTAGATATTTGATTTGATAGTATATAGTATATACTCATGTTTTTTATTTTATTTTTACTTTTTTTTTTCTTTTTGGTTAAAAACGTTCAAAAGGCGTTCATAAAATTATCGAATTTATGTCGTACAATTTGACTTGGGATAAAAACGTGTAGAGTTAGTTCTGTATTTTGATCATAAAGATAAACTCATATATACAATTTTATACTAATATCTTCGAAGACTATAATGGTAAAGATATAAAAAACATTTAAAAAAAATTGTATTTTTCTTTTTTCTTTTCTTTTGACTTCCTCCCAACTTGAGAACACAAGGTGAGAACTAGCTTTCCATTCACTTCCTTTCCCTCATCTTCACTTCCTTTCACTTCTCTTATTTTCTTCAACAAAATCAACTCGAGAACATAGTGTTAAAGTTAGATACACATAATAAACATCAAATACAAGTTAGATGCATTTCATACTAACCTCTATTGGAAATTAACAATAACCATTTTTTGTTTAATTTTCCTAACCACAAAATTATTAACTTTTTAGAAGATTTACACATAGATATCCCACTTGTCACGCAAAGTGTACAACTGTAGAATAAGTCACACTTTTAATCAATTACACACAATAAATATAAAACCAAATGATGAATTGCATGATCAAATCATGAAGATCTCACCAAAATGTAATCAAATTGATTACCCACAACACGCAAAGCAAAAAGGCATCCATGAATTATGTTAACCCATCTTGCAAAAAACACACTCATAGCTCATATGTGTCTTGTGAACTCATGTGATGAGCCACAAATTAACAACCACTAATTACAGCCTCCAATACTCTTGTGTGCACCTATAAATACCTGCCCATTATGCCAATAGGCCAAACTCAACTCTTATTCAATTCATACACCATAATGTATATAGATATGTAGGTGATCGATCTTTGTTGGAGAAGCAGGGTACGTGCTAAAAATAGAGACTTGAATTCCTTCAATTCTCAGTTTATTGCATGTACTCTCCTTCTCCGACATGGATTTGCTCACCTGCTTAAAACTCGTGCTCGTTTGAGTTGAGACATTAATTGCAAATATTTTTGAAAAATTTCCCCACTACTTGTTTTTTCATTTGATGGTATTTGCTTTTTTTCCCCTCTTATTTGGTATGATATCTTCAAAGTCTTTGACATAGCTATCTTATGCTATAAATGGTGCTTGATTATCTTTAATTTTCTTGAACAGGTTATAAGTGCCCAACAAAACCTGAAGGCTCGTTAATGCTATGAAATTCATGTATTGGGTATACAAGGACCATAATTAATAATTTCCACCTATTTGTGAATCGTTCGTTTGTTTATTTATCTATTTATACGCACACGAACATAGTTGCAAATTTGCTACATGCTACTAGTCTTCCTTTCGTTTTCCTTGCAGGCAAATAAGAGCACATGAAAATGAAATTTAGGCACCAACTTATCACCACAAATCTTGAGAAATAGCTGGGTAATATGTGGATATAAGAGCTCAATAGTATCACAACAAATTAAATAAACTAATACACGCTGTTCTACTGATGTATTGGGAAAAATCTTTCCACGCAACGATAAGGATGTAAATTTATACATAGGAAATCATCTATTTGTGAAATACAGGGGAAAACAGCGTACGGAAATTTTGAAGGGTACACTACTACACTGCTCTCTAAAACAACAAATATAAAAGAAGGGAGAAAACAAAATTAAAGCACACACATTTTACAGGTTTTTCCCCCCAAAACCTAAAATATTTTACCTGAAAATAGAAACTAACAAACAACAAACTTATTTGTTTTACAAGGACCTTATCAAACTCTTTTTAAAGTTTCAAAGACCCCACAAGCTTTCTTTTTGCATTTTGGACACATATATCCAGCTGCTTCAGCCATTGTTTCAGCATCAACGGGCCCACAAAGAAACTCTTTGTAGCACCATGTACATGTTGTCATGAACCTGCCATTATAATTGACGACGGGAACTGGTTCTTGTGCTTCGGCTATCGTCTGTGAAATAGATGAAGCTTGCCCATTCTGCTGCGAACGAGCTTGATCTAACTGTGGCTCATCACGGTCCATTACAGCCGGCTGACAGGGGTCCTTCTGTGGGTTCAACTGTGCCAATAAACAAAAGTTCATATTAGTGGGCCTAAATTTTCAAGAAATCAAGTAAAACTGATACTTCAGTAATCATGATAAGAATGATAACAATAACTTTTAATAATAATTATTATATTGATGATGAGCATAATTACAGCTAAGTTCCATTACACTTTCTGAAGTATGACGTCTTGTTGCTTCACGGGTGGAGAGATTCAATCTTCTAGTAGTTTTCTTGTGAAAACTCGCCAGGTGCTTCTCGAGCTCACCCATGTCTTCAAACTTCAGCCCGCATGGATAACAATCAATAAAGCTGGATATTTTAACATCATACAAGTCATTTGTTCCAGGCAAGTTATTTGTTGCTTCGTGATGAGATGAACCGGCATTTTCATTTATCTGCTACACAAATAAGATATAGTCACTTTCACAAACCCCTGCTTACAATCATAGTGACCAGATGTTGATATTTCGCACTTACAGATTTGAGAAGCATACGACTACCATTATTGATCTGTCCCATCTCCACTTCTTTGGAAGGACCAGCAACATCTATCAAAGATTGAGCTCTTATATAACTTGCAGCTTCTGCGCATGTCTCAAACTCCCAGCCAGCGGGACTGACGATATCAAGGAAAGAACAATGTTATGCATAGCATCGAAGAGGAAAAAAATATAACACTTGACAGTTACTAGGAAATGTATATATTTGCAAACTAGAATTGAACAGAAGCAGGCATAGCTCGAGCATGTAGCATTCTAGATGTCGACTATCAGTAACTTGTATTACTTGAAATCATTGATAGCGGCTGTCTATTAAATAAATAATGCCGTGTGTATAAGGTCCCATCCAGCGAGACAATATATCACCGGCGCTGTAAGTTCTATGCCATATGTATAAGGTCCCATATGCAATAAAGTTTATGCCAAATAAACTTTAGATCATGAGAGGACGTTGTGTACAAATCCTACTCGGAGCCTGATTTGGGAATTCGGAGAACTCGTTAGCGTTATTTTCCGATCTGCTCATTTACTTCGATTTCACAAGATAGATACGTGCATAGCACCAATTTAACAGATTTAACACCCTTCATAAAAAAATTATCATCATGTAAATCCTGTAAGGTACATATGATGGTTATATAAAGGGCAAGGGTACCACCAATAATGTGAAAACATGTAATGACATGATAGATATCTCGAAATACCTTAAAAACACGTTGAGTGCATGGTGATGGTACCGCCAAAACTCAGAATCTTGCGTTATGACAGGACATGAATGATCAAGAAAATAACGAAATCTAATTAAGAGTTTCTTGTTTAATCGTGATCTTAATGTTACTTGAGTTGATAAGACCCTTCAAAAATTAACATAAACCAGCTTTCAAGACACTCACAGTAAAACTATATTTGAAATTTCTTTTCCCGAACACTAAATTATGACTTCCACCATAGAAGCTCCCCAGTCTATATTCTACTCAAGCTTTTCTACATGACAGTAGAAAAAAGGCAAGCTATTCATGACAGAATCTACAGCCGAAATGCTCTATTAAAGGTCCCACTAGCATTGTGCCGGTAGTTTCTCTAATTACAGTCAAGAAACTTATTATAACCCTTGTACGTAAGCACCAGGATGATAGATTGTATAAGCAATTATATTCTTCGAGACTTAAAATCTAGAAATGAACATCTGACACAGATGGATAAGGTAAACAGCTAAGGATACTCTCACAAAGCATGATGCAAACTCAAAGAATAATGATAGAACATCTGCAATATTAGCCTTAACTAGAGTGCAGGCGTGACATCTTACGTAAGTAGGGTAGACATTCTTGACATTCGTATTGTAAACGTGTAACCTAAAGTAACATTGAGAACAGAACACTAGCCTTAAATTTCTTCAAACAGCAGAAGCAAACCGCACATCACTCAGCAATGTGTAACTCAAAATATGTACAACGCCATCGATATAGACAAGACATTAATAAAACAGAAAGCTTGCCCTAAACTTCAGTTAACAGCATAAGCTACCAGGTCTCAACAAAGTACATATTAACACACACACACATACACTAACTGTATATCACATAAATTTACATCTAATCTGTTGTAAAACTACGAGTAATCGGGAGCAGTAAAACCTCGCAATCAATTAACATTTCTCTGATTCAGTAATCACCCACCCACACATTAATTTCAACAAAATATCACTAATTCATCTCGATTTTAATCCTAGCTCAAAATTAACATAGAACGAACAAAAATTTTAGGTCAAAATGAAATTTAACAATTCACATATATTTAATTCAGTAATCAAACACACACACACATGCACACGCATTAATTTCAGCATAAACACAAGAAAATATCATTAATTCATCGCGATTTTAACCCTAGCTCAAAATTAGCATAATATGAACTAAAAATTTTTGCAAAACAAACAAGAGGCAAAAGTGATGATCACAACCTGACATACTTCCGGCAGTAAAACGTAATCAGATCGACGCGGCGGCGTATGGAGATTTCGATTTTCCAATCTATCGGAAAAAAATTCACCAATACGGCGGCGTTCACCACCTTCCTCCGTTTACAGGCACCGAGCCACTCTCCTTCTAAACTCTCCATAAACCCTAACCGTTCTTCCCTGGTCATACACTTCGTCATGTTCTCCAACACCTTCTCACACGCGCCGTGCCCTTCACGCGCTATGAAACTAATAAAGTCAACCTTCTCTCCGTTGACGTGATTTACACTTTCACCCTCTGACTCTTCATTGTTTTCATTCACTTCCTCACATTTTCTCCTTCCTTTACTACGTTGACTTTCCTTGACCACCACCTTTTTGTTTTCTAATTCCTTGTTCCATAGAAGCAAGGGAATGTGGGGTCGACGTTGGGGTCGGGTAGAGCGGGGACGACTCGAAAAGTTAAGGAGTCGAGATTCAAGTCGCGGCATAAAAATAAATTCCATGTCTGGTAGAAGTTAAGTTGAGTTTTCACAATTACAAACACTGATATACGATGTTTGTTAATTCTTAATTTCACGCTTCAAAATGTTAGATATCATAATTTTTTGGTGATGAGGAGGATTGCGAGGGGTGACGAAGAGGAGTTTGGAGAGGGACTGATTAATCGATGAAGGAAAATTTTCCAAAGTCTTTTTATTTCAAGATTGTGAGTACTGAATTGAAGGCCGGTGACCGTGCGCTATTAATAATATTTCGAATGAAAAACAAATTCATGAGTTAAATGTAAGTCGACGAAAATTAAATTACAAATATGGAATAATATAATGACAATATTACACCATGAGATTACTTGTGATGAATTCGTAAATTACCATACATGCGTTTCTTAGTTACAATAATGAATCTATCATTTTGGAGATGTTATTACAACTTGGCATAAATTTTTGAAGTTTACAGGATTAATGAAAAAATTCAAAGACAACTTAAAAAAGTAGTTTGTGTTCTCATTCAGAACACTGAGATTTTAGTGTCATCTCTACTCGTACTCTAACAAACGATTAACACTCTCATTTTTATATATTGTTTTCTAGACATAAAAGAATTAAAGGATGTACAAGCAATAAAGGCACCTTTAAAAAGCTACTTTCCAAATGTACAAAATGTGAAAGCAATGTTAATTCATAATTTTATGTGTGTTTTAGTAAACTCAGACATATATTATGTTATTACTGAAATAAATGCATATTTAGGTATGCTTCTTCTATGCTACTATGAAATAAATGTCACACATTAATCATTAATTAATTCGTTATACGAGAACATTAACTCTCAAATGTTATTTAAATATAATCTTTTTATATAAATAAAACCATGTAAGGAAAATTACATTATCATATTTAACAAATCTTACTGATTGTGCATATATGTAAAAGAAGAAAAAGTATAAATATAAATATATAATGATAAATCTAACTTCTAACTTTATCTAACTTTATATACGGAGTATATATTAAGCATTTCTAGATAGTAATCAAATTACTACCGCAAATCTGAAATAATGACTTTTAATTTGTTATTGAGATTCAATTAAATGCATATTTTTCAAATTAATTAATTAATTAATAGTTATATATAAGCAGATAAGGAAAAAGAGAATAGATGCATTAATATAGGCCACTTCCATTCGTGATTGAAACCGACTGGTCATTTTGTGCTACATAAGCACTACATCAATTTTCTCATAAACGATTGATTGACAACTGAGTGATCCTCTCCATTAGTGACACCGTCACTTTAATTTTTGAGCTCACATTTATCAAATACATTTTTTATTTATATACACATAAAAAAAAGGAAAAAAAATCGATGCGTTAGATATCCGACCAAATCAAGTGACAAGTATCATTTTCCAACCGATGCAGGAAACGAAGAACGGATGGAGTGGCCACTATGAAAAGTAATTGGGTTTATTATAGCATTTGACTCTATATGTCTTATTTTTAATCAATTTCGTTATACTAATATTACTATTACTATGAATATAATATAATGTTATTTTCAGACTTCAATATGTATAAATGTATAATTTGTGTATTACTAATTACGGACATAATATTTATTCTGTAAAGTTATATGAAACCTTACCATTAATTCTACAAAAAGCATAATGCAATTATTCATACCTATATCCATATCCATACTAATATATATATAAAGGGTTTGAGAAAAAAAGAAAGAAAGGGGATAATTGAAATAACCATTTTACCTTTTAGAATATAGTTTATTGTTTGTACATAATTTAATGTAAATTTCTATAACCTAAATATATCTCAAACACTAAAAGCTATATTATGCAAATAACTACAAAGATTACGATACTCGTATATCATAATAAACTAGTGTATAGCGGTATAGCTCGTGCGATGCACGACAACCTAATTGATAAATAAAAAAATATATAACAATAAACAATGATAATTTTAAAATAAAATAAAATTTGTGTGTTTTAATTTGGATTTCACGTTTTACATTTATTCAAATGTTGTTAATAATATTCATGTGTGTTCAATGGAATATTAGTTCAAGATGACCAATAAAGGTTATGCTTCTTGCACCTATTAAAAACCTTGTCAAGTGAAAACCTATTTAACTTTGGAATTCATGATGCTTAATAATTTATCTCAAATTTGCATAGGCATGATTATATATATTATCCACCTCCAAACAGCCCACAAAAAAATATAAGAAAGTTCATAGTGCAAATTGAGAATCTTGGAATTTAGTGATGAAACATATGCTAGAAAAAGTGAGAAACTCAAACAATACATGCATATCCTGGCTCACTCTTCGTTACTTCTACTAATACCGATCAAATAAAAAGAACAACAAAATATTAAGGTCAACCAATTACCTCAACTTCATGTCACAATATGTTGTTAGTATTAATCATCATATACACTGACAAATGTTATTAACTTTTATTATTTTCAATGAACATGAAAACTAAAAAACATAGAAATTTAGTTAGAATAGGAAATTAGTGAGAAATTATGTATGTCTTAGAACTTACAATTTTGACAAGCTTAAAAAGACATGAGGATATAATAGTCTATAGGAATACATTAGGTACCAAGTGTAAATGATACTAATTGTAAATTTATACATGCATGATTAAATGATCAAATAACATGCTTTAATTATTTGTTATGATGCATATGTTATTTATTACATAAGAAGACACCATCAATAATTTTTAAGATGAAATCATGAATTGCCACATCAATACTTAGTTAATTTGTAAATCACAGAAAATACCACATAAGCAAATAGGAGCCTTATAATGATGTCAAATAAGCTAGGGAGCTAGTCTATTAGTAATATAGAGCGATTTTGGTTACAATGTTCTATAAGTCCATCATTATTCATATTACTAATGTAATTGATAAATGACAATGTAAATAGATGGACTGCGAGAGAAATGATCGGATGATAATATTTTTAATTGAAACGCTCCGAATTTTTTTTTTTACGTGGTACGCAATCCTGGTATATGTACGCGATCGCGTACTATGTCTATACTCATACTGTAACCATTTTAGTATATACTACGTGATCTGGTAGCCCTCACGCGATCGCGTAAGAAGCTACCATACACGATCCTATTAATTATCACGCGATCGCGTATCATCCAACGATGAATGGACTGTAATTGGTTTAGTGTACACTACGCGATTGCGTATATGCTATGCGGTCGTGTAACGGTCCCTGACAGCTGAAACACTTACCAAACTTAAATTTTTAACCCAAATTCAAACATGCATAACTTTTTACTCGTTGAGAGTTAAGACCCGAAATTTTGCATACACCTCCACTGTGACATAATAAAACTTTCCCTTTTTACACTTTTTTAAATTTCACAATAATGACGATTTCAGACGTATGACCAATTTATGGTCATTTTGGACCACTTTTTCAACCAAGTCATATTCCAAACGACTTGTTATCTGACTCAAACCTTTTGCCAACATGTTCCACCATAAACACTAATTCATAAACCATCAACAAAAGTACCATACCTGTATTTTTGATTTACTTTCACAATTTGACCCGTTTAGTGTCCATTTTGACACTTTCACCAAAATAACCACATATTAACCATTTAACACTCGATTTCACTTTCTTTTTACAACTCAACATGACATATGACTCATTTCCACGCAATTGAGCCAAAATACCACTTTTGACACATTGATCACATTTTCATCCAAATATGATCAAAATCATACACTTTCATAACTAATCAATTTTATCACTTTACAACATATTCTTGCCCAATTTGACACTACCACATTCAACTTTGACTTTACCAAGTCAAAGACACACTTTTTAACCACTAGACACTTTACACTTTATTCAACCACATGACTTTAAAATGTATCTTTTGGGCGATTTATATAAGTGATAATTCACAACGACAATTCAAAAGAGAAGAAGCTTGTCTAACCACATTGCAAGCTCCAATCCAAGCCACCCCCTAGCAACCACATTTTATCCAATTGGTTCAACGGAACCACGCACCTACAACATAAACCACGGAAAGGGGTCAGCAAAACGCTTAGTGAGCATACAAGCAATTAAATGAATAATTCACATAAACAACGCTGAAACAACACTTAGCAAATAACTACAGAGCAATTGTAGAGACTGCTCTGAACACTATGCGGATACGTGGCCATAATCACTTAGCACCAATCACGTCGATATGAATGCCAAGCTAACACTGATTAGTACCAGCTACGTCAACATGAGTACTAACTACATATCTCTTAGTATCATACCAGCTACGTCAGCATGAGTATGCATACCAAGGTCATCATAACGTGCAAGCACATATTCATAAACAACTCTGAATCTCTACAAACTACTCATTCCACATAATCCACGTAATCATCATATAATTCCACATACCAACAAACTCTGTCAACACTAATCATCTTAGCACGTATTCAACATAATGTGTCATAGCAACAACATAATCAATTAATGGTTAGAAATAAGATAATCCACTTGATTGTGCAAACCTCTTGCTCGGAAGCAATCCGGTAATACACAATCACAAAATCTACAATTAGAAACAAAATAATACACTACTTGATTATGTGAACCTCTTGCTCGGAAGCAATCCGGAATCACACAATCATTACTCATTTAACCCCATATCACTCACCTTTTCCTTTAGGCAATTACACGGTTTCATGCTTGATTATGGATGTCACATCCTTTGATCACCTAACACATAACACATTAATATACAACATATTTAGCAACTAACAATCATCATAGTTAACTGATCAACATCATCAACCCATAACCCTCTTGGGTTGACCAAGTTTGACTTTTGATCAAACCAAACATAACATTTCTTTACATGATTATCTTAGTTTTACTATTTTACCACTTAGATAATCACTTTGATTATCACTAGTTTATCAAATTCAACATAAACCAATCCAATGTTATGAAGAACCACTTTAAACATCATTAATCCATATTAACTCATTAAGTTCATCATTCCATTATGTGACACCCGTCAAATTAGGACTAGTAATTAGTGCCTAATCATCCGTAATACATGTAATTAGTTCTGTGTTAGGCTAATTAATGTATCAAATATCATATATTGTTGAATATATACCATTATGCGATTTGATTAAATCGTACGCATCTCAAATCGAATGTAATTCGGTTCAAATAAATACGGACGTTGGTGAACAATTTTTATTAAATAGTATATCATTATTTAATAACACTATTATATTTAAAATATTATTTTGATAATATTTCGTACACAATTCGTATCGTACAAACAAGGACTACGCGATTAAAATGTTAAACGCAAGCAAACAAAACAAGTAAGATTATAATCTATAACGCAGATGTAAAGTATTTGATGAAATACTTCAACCAAAATATCGAGTAATTATTTGTATTTAAAACGTATATTTAAACGTATAAAATAATTATTAAACGTTTAAATGACCGGGAAAACGAACACCGCACGGAGCACAATTGCAGGGACTGAAAAAGTGGGGCTTTCATCAAAACCCCACCTCCTCCTTTTCTTCTTTCTCATTTCTCACTTACTCTTTCTCTCTCTCCCTCTCTTTTCTCTCTAAACTACCACCACACCACCACCACCTTAAACCACCAAAAACCACCACCAAACGACCTTAAATCTCGAAGCTCATTTGGAGAAAAAGAATCACCTCATCTCGATCTACATTTCCATCTTTCCGGATTCCTCTCGCGTTGACCCGTAAGTTTCTGATAATTCTCGAAAACTCTCAAATCTATGTTATTTTACTTGTTTGCGGTTTGTATAAGCTTGAGATGTCCAAAAATGGGTTGGGTAAAAGAATCGGACCAAACGGAAATCGAAAAACTCGTTTTTGAACTCAAAAATCCCGATCAGTCGGGAGTGACGCACGGCCAGATCCAGTGGTGCGTCACTTCCTTAAGTGACGCATTAAGTGTCGCGAAAAGCCCTAATTTTGCGTCAATTGTCTAAGTGTCGAGAAAAGCCCTAATTTTGCGTCACTTGCTTAAGTGCCGCGTAAAACCCCTCTTAGCGTCACTACTTAAGTGACGCAAATTCAATACCCGACACTCCAAGTGACACTTGCTTAAGTGACGCCTATAATCAGAAGTCAGAAACCTCCGACACTTGCCTAAGTGTTGCCCGAAATCGATTTGCAATGTACCCGACACTTACACCGACACTCATACCCGACACTTGCACAAGTGCCGCCTCTTATGCGTCACTTCCTTAAGTGACGCCAATACTTCAGAATTTCCCATTTTATGGGGCACTTCCTGAGTGTCGCCTGAACCCCTAAGTGTCGCTATAAGTGACGCTAAAAATAGAAAGTTAACAAACTATTTTTATACTAAGTGTCAAACTTGTATAACCTCAAACACTTATACGATACGACTTCTAAAACACTTTGGGACGTACTTTCAAGTATAATACTTCAAAATCATAATAATAATGTCGAGATTATTATTACAATCAATCACCAACGGGCCGTACACGTTTTCAAACACTCAATCAAATCAACCAAATTGTAGTAATTTGGACATTCTAGTTGGGCGAACAACTGCAAAGGTAGTCTTTATGGATACCTACTCATGTTGATAACCATCGCGTGTCGTGGACACCCTCAGGTTACAAGTCTTCGGACAACAATACTCGGCAAACCAAATCAAGTTTATTAAGTTAAACACTTCAAGACTCAGGTGAGTCTCATGGCCCCTATTTTACTGTTTTACTCAGGGGTGTGACATCAATGCTCGTTTTATTTACAATTGAACGCAAGTACAAATCAAAATCAAATACTGCATGAGTTGTTTTCACTAATCAATTTAAAGTCCTCCACAACATAGTTTGGTAATACGTAGTAGCGTGAATGTTAGTGTATGGTACCATATAGGATTGACAATCCTCGTCCAGGTTAGCAAGAACTAACTAGTCAAACGGACGCATTAGCATTTGTGTAGACGAGTGTGGATTAGGCACTCGTAGGAGGCACCTCGATCGGAATTCCTTCATTGGACCCGACCCCCAAATTAAGCTCAGACTATGTGCTCATGACTGTATAATTACTTTTATTTTGCTTTATTGCAACTTAAATTTCATTAAATCTTGCGGTTCATTCAATATGTTTTGACATACAAACCTGTGAGCTCACCAGCGTTTCGCTGACCCATTTTAGCATGTATCACAGGTACTTAAGAGTAGGTTAGACTGCCCAATCAGGATATCTAGCTCATGTCAGCATACAAACATTCAGAGATTTAGCTGCATTATTATATTTTATATAAATTAATTATGTATGTAAATCTCTCAATTTTCAAACCGAGCTAAAGTAAACAATACATTTGATGTAAACTTTTGTTTAATCAATACAAGTTGTAAAACGACGCATATAGAGTCGTTCCTATATATCTTGTGTGCTTTGATATTTGATTAGTCGCGCCCCGACCCGAACCGCTTCCGCATCTTAAAATTTGGGGGTGCGACACATTAACTAGGTCATAACCATTTACATGGTTTAATCACTTGTTTGATTACTTCAATTATTATTAGAACATCACTAATCATCACCATAATCACTTTTAACGTTTGATTATTGCTTCATTATATAACTTTATCAACTTAATCATAATCACTCTCATGATCATAATTAACTCAAGTATTCAACTACTTGATTATATACTTCAATTTTTACTAATAACACTCCAATTACATTACTAACCACTAATTAAGGTGAATTAACACCAATTCATCATCATTTGATCAAAACCCACTTTGATCACAATTCACACACTTCAAATTATCAAGTTCTAGAGTGAATTAGTGTTAACCATAATCATTTATACACTTATACACAACTAATCAATCATAATCAACCCTAATTTCGTTTTACAACCAATCAATTTCTCAAAACCCCCATAAACCCATTTTCTAGGTTAAAGAAATTGAAGAACAAAGATTACCTCATGTTAGGAATGATTAATCAATGATTAATTCACGTTTTCTAGCTTCAATTTGATGTTTAGAAGCTTGATTCTTGTTTTCCTTCACTCCATACGTTCTCTCGTTCTCTCGTGAATTATTTAGAATGAAAATGGATATGTATGATACGTACGTACACATGTATATGGATATATATGTGTTTTAATTTTATTCCCCGTGATAATCATTGTCTGGAACTTCAAAACCGACAACAGTTATTATTATTTTATGTCACCAAAAATAATAATAACTTAAAACAATTTATTTAGTTTTTACCAAAATAATACTTTTGGATTTTGGGGTTAACGGAGAATTTGGACTAATTTCTCAAATGTGGTCGTTTTGACCAATTTTAACACCAAGTCATTATTCAAACCAAGTACTTTCCGACTTAGGCTTTTAACCAACACGTATAATTACCCACATTGATTTGAAAATCAACGACAAAGGGACTCTACCTCTATTTTAACTCGTTTTGACATTTCAACCTTTCGGTAACCCATTTGGGCACCAAAATGACCTGTTAAGGGTGTTAACAACAACAACATCATTCATCAAGCTAATGTCAATGATCATTACTTGGCTAATTCATCAAGCTAATGTTAATTGATCATTACTTGGTTTAACAATCATCCATATACTTACCTTTACCTTGATTAGGAAAAATACTTGCAACAACTTCAACTCTTTTATCACTTAATCACATAAACACATACACATAGATTACAAACAACACAATTATATCCTTAATTATCCTATTTTCAATTCATAACATGTTTCATACACTTCTTCTTTGCAATTACACATACAAATGGATGTTTAGTTTCTCTTTTTCAATTAAATTAAATCATAATCTTCCATCAACATAAGCTTTACATATATTAAAGAATCATCAAACATCCACAAGTATATAAAAATCAATTTTTTTATATAACGATTAACAAAATAGCTTAATTTATAGTTCAAGAACATGTATGAAGCAATCTTACATCAACTAAATATCTTTCTTTCAATTTCTACAACTTAGGGTTTATGTTAACTAAAAGAGAGTATGGATTAGAGATTAGAAGCTTCAATTCAATCAAATCTTAGTTTAATTTTGTGTTTCTTCTTCTTCCTTTGTTTTTTTCCTGTCGTCACCCACACACACCCTCTGTATCTTATTTTTCTAAATTTGGAAGTGTATGGAAATAAGGAGAAGTCAGGGGTTTTATTTAGCATTTTTCATATTCTCCCCCTTATCTAATCTCATTAAACAATAGGCAATTTATTTGACACACCTAGTCCTACTAACAATTTCTCATATACAATTACACTTAAACTTATTACACATTTACTATATACTGTAGTATATACTTATAGATAGACAACAAAACTTATACTATTATATAATTTATGTTGGTAATCAATCCCTATCACCACCCGAATGCACACCCACAAACACATACTCATTGGACGACTCTCATGTGTTGGGTTTTCTTACTATGTATATTACTTTCAATATGGAAAACTGATTACAAGAATATAAAAGAGAAACACCTATCCTATTTATAGACTACATGTACTAAACAAAATAAAGCCACAAACAACGTGGGTATACATGTACTACCACTACTCCTATAAAGCAGGAAACATGTTGTGCATGTACCCACGTATTACTTAAGACTCGGTCAACACAAGACTAGGTAAACAAGCTACCAAGTTAGTGACCCACATGCTGATCCATGACCCATAACCCGTGACCCATGATCCAACTTGACCCATCAAGATTATTCCAACAATTTATACTTACAAAATTTCGGGGCGTTACAAAATATCATTTATGGCTTTTTGATGTTAAAAAGTCACTTAAATGTTAGATATTTATCTAAATTATAATCGCTCTATCATGGTATATAACCTTTACTATCGAGGATATATTGCTTATAAATATAAATAGGAAGAGAGACGACTATGATTACTTGAAAAAAATAATGCAAACATAAAATTGGTTGAACAAATTATTTTAGATCTACAATTAGAAATTGTTTATATTGTGAATATTCCAATAGTATAAGTTTTAGTTGCATCTTAGGCATCTCCCGTTAGTGCCGTCGGTTTGGAACCGACGGTCGTCGGTCTAACTGACACCAATGACACTATCTGTCAGTTTGTCTCCATCAGTTGAATGCATCGGATATCCGATGCTCAGTCGGCTTTCTTTCCTTTTCTTTTCGTGTGCATACAAATAAAGGTAATTGGTAAATATGGGTCTAAAAATTAAAGTGATAATGTCACTAATGGCATGGGTTAGTCAGTTGTAGTCAGTTTATAGAAAAGCTGATGTGGTGCTGAGGTGGCATACACGTGGACAGTCAATTTCAGTCACCCTTTGGAGTGATCTTATTAAGTATCTATTACCACATAATATACATTCTTTGAACGCACTATCTTCACCTCTTAGAATTTGAAGAACCAAAGGGTTTTTGTATAGACGTATGGTAATAGAGGAACTGTTCAACTAAAATGTTATATGTTCAAGCTTCACTTGAGTTCGTGATTTTACGTAATATATGATTTAAGTTTTTGGTTTATAACTATTTGCAATCTGCAATATAAATTTTAATAGCAATAACTTGGGTTGGATTTATAACATGAGCAAAATATCTTACTCGTACTAAAGTTGTACAATATAATACCGAGTATATAAAGTTTTATACCAACCTTAATGACAAAATACAATTACATTAACTTGTAATAATAATAATTCAGGAACCAAATGCACCAAGTGTATTGGAAGTTTTAAAAGTGTTTAAATACACAAAGATGAGGGTTAACTATATAATAAAAATTTACTTGTATAGTTATGTACTTATTCCTTAAAGAAATGACATGCTTCTATAGTGAAAATTCTTTCTATTTTTTCTTGAACTGTACTTTTTTCCCTAAATAAAGTACCAGTGGCAGTCAGAATATCCTGACATGAAGAAACTTGAGATCCATTGCCAATTAACATGCGTTATTTTAAAATTATAGACTATGAAATAATTCGGTTTAATCAAACTTGGTTGAGTTTCGTACCTTTTCACTTTGAACTAGGGGTGTTCATCGGTTCGGTTTTCGGTTTCCTCAGTTCAAGTTGTTCGGTTATAAAGTTTTCTGAGCAAAACTGAAAACCGAACCAAAAACCGAATTCACATTCGGAAACTGAACCGAAAACCGAATTCGAATTCGGTTAAAACCGAAAAATTAAATTTTTTTTTTGGAAGTTAATTGGTTTCGACTTGTAATTTTCGTGTGTTAAGGTTTCACTATAATTGAAAGTGAGAGAAGTGAAACTAATGTAAGATTTAAATGTAAATATATTTGTTCAGTAAATTTAAATAGCACACATATACTACATATATTAATAATTTAATATATTAATTTTTTGAATTCGGTTTTGAATTCGGTTTTCGATTTAACCGAATTTAAAAACTCAAAAACGAAAACCAAATTCAAAAACCAAAACCGAACCGAAACCGAACTGAAAACCGAATTTGAATTCGGTTCGGTTTTTTTCGGTTTTAATTCGGTTCGGTTTTCGGATTAAACGGTTTCAAATCAAATATTGAACACCCCTATTTTGAACAAATGCAATCCATCGATCTGACAGTGTAAAACAACTAAGGGTTTATTGTTTCGTTATGTATTAAACTTTACACTTTTTGCTATTGTACGAGACATACTTTCATTTGTTTTATTGTATGTATTGAACTTGTAAATATCGTCCATTATATATACACTTTTCTTTATTGGCATCGACATAAACGGAAACTTTCCAATTTTGGCCTTACTTTCCGTTTATGTCGATGCCAATAAAGGAAAGTGTACATACAATAGACGATATTTATAAGTTCAATACATACAATAGAAGTTTTTGAAACTCAACTCATACAATAGTAAAAAATGTAAAGTTTAATACATAACGAAACAATAAAACCCAAGCAACTAAAGTCCACGGAAATATGGTGGATAGACACGCACAAGAAACATAAATTTATACATAGGGCATTTATATACGTTTACACAACTCAAAACCTCATTTCTCCCTCTCATTGAAAATCCTCTTTTGCCTGCTGCCTCTATCTTTCCAGAAGCTTCTCCGCTCAGAACCTCCGTTTCACCACTACCAGTGGCGGATCTAGAAACTTTATTCACGGGTAGCAAAAAATATTCATGGCACATGATGACAATCCTTGATTCAAAACTAATATTGAAATACAAAAGAGATCATAACCTTCTACTAAACAGCTTCAAAATGGAAAACAAACCACGAAGTTGTGAAATCAAAACAAACACCCTAGAAAATGAAGTCATTTACGGAGCGTAAAAATCAGAAGTTGTGTGTAACATCCTCTCCAGTGGCCTGGTATTTTTCTTATTTAATTAAGTATTTAATTTCTTTAGAAATTTATTTGATATAACTGTTCAATTATGAAAGTTGGTGAAATAGGTCTAAGGACTTATTGTGGATAGTGAAATGTTGTTTGTTTTAAAATATTAAAGTTGACGGTATAATAAAATAAATTTCTCGCAGTTGGTATTTAGGTTCCAGACAATAGATTTAAGACGGGTATAATATACCCACATGATGAGTCGGTTAAAAATAGAGGCCGACCTTTATTTGGTTATCTTCCCAAATCCTTGTTCTTCTTTATTTCCTTTTCAAACAAAAGAACCTAAACTTAAATCAAATCTTGGATCATCAAAAGTGAAGTGTAAGTGAAGTTGTGATTGTGTGATTATAAGGTTATCATCATCATCATCTCAATTCCTTAAAAACTTGTAAGTTTGTTCATGCTTTTATGAATTAAAGTGATTAGGTAAATTGTTGATTGAATTATGTGAATTAGAAGCTTGAATCATGTTAAATGATGATATATGATGTTACTTGAGGTTATTTGAGCTTGTGATAACTTGTAAATTCGAAATTGATGTCATTTGAAAGATGATTAGAAGTTAGGGTTCGAGTTGAACATTTGCAGGTTTGTACCTGAGCTGAAACGCAGCTCAACGCGATCCCAGAATCTAGTCTGGATCGCGTTCCATAGTTATAAAATGTCCCAGTCGTGAATTGGCCTTGGAAACGCGATCCTGGCCAAATGTACGGATCGCGTTTGCTAGTGTTTTTCGGTTACAGAACTTTTTATACTGAAGAACGTGATCCCACCATACCTAGTCCGGATCGCGTTTGTCAGTTAAATTTTGATGATTATGATAGTTTGTGAATCTGAGTTATATAATACAAATAGTTATTATTGTTACTTATTGTAACTTGAATTGTGAAGTTAACTATTATTAGTTAGAAACAAGTTACTAACTTGTTTGTTGTGTGATGTTTCAGATACACCAAAGACTCAGTGATTAGAAGCTGAGTGTAGCGACTTCTGAGGTATCGGTGAGTGGATTCGAAACTCACCATTTGATTTAGTAGTGATTATTTGATTACAACGAGTAATTTTAGATATGATTATAGAGTTGTTTAATCATTAATGTTGATTTTATCACTATGTGCTATGTGTGATCTTTGGATATTGGTTGCCAATGAGGTCGACAAGTTGATGAACTGTTGGTTGGGTTAGTTGGTTATCGTGTGAATGATACAGGGATATGCTTCATATGTTGTGTGTATTGAACTGTATCTGAGTAGGATAACCACTAGCTATCGGTCTCGTCCGTATGGCCATACGGATATGGTTGGATAAGAGTTCTTGGGGAGCCGCCCGGGTATTATGGTTATCCCCAGAACCACCGATCCTCATTATTAAGTTGTTGTTGATTGTTGTAGTTAATGATTATGCTAAGTTGAATGTTGGGTGCTGAACTCTCTCACTTAGCTATGTGCTAATCCCTCATCTTTCTTTCCTGCAGATTTGTAGTTTTATGAGTAGCAGGATTGAGATGCTTTTGGTGCAAGAACAGTTTGACTGCAAGCTACTCTGATCTTTTGTACTAAATCAGTTTGTTTTATATAATACCCCGACATATGTTGTGTTTTGACAGTTTCACTTTGATGTAACTTAAAGTTGTAAACTTTTGATGTAAGTTAATAGTATGTATAAATATAAATATGGTTAAAATTCCTACGCTTCCGTGTGTCTAATATTATATTGATATTGTAAATGAGGGGTGTTATAAGTTGGTATCAGAGCGTAGTTTTGGGTTAATTGAGCATTGAAGAATGTTCAATCCCAAAACTGGAGCATGGTATGTCAAACTTTTCTAGTTATGGGATTTAGCATTGTTGATAACTGTTAGTAGATAAGTACTAACGATTAACAGATTTCAAGTGTTGTGTTGATTTCAGAAATGGCAGATAATGAGCAACCGACCACCAACCCCAATAATGCTTCCCGGATTGAAGCTCCGCCTTTTGAAACAAATACTGAGCAACATGATCAAGAGGGTGTCCTTCATATGGGTGGAGAAGAAGCAAATAGGGATGAGTATATACATGAAATGGAGGATGAGTTGATAATTCTTAGGGAATTTAAGAAGAAAGCTGAGGAAGATGCAGCTAGACTACTTGCTCAACAACGAACTTCTGTCTTTGGTGCTAGTCCATCTTCTCAAACTAGCAAGGTGTGTTCTTTCAAAACTTTCATGTCGAGTAAACCACCGGTGTTTCATGGGAGTACAAATCCAACTGTGACTTTAAATTGGTTAAGAGATATGGAACGCAAATTTAGTGTGACCCGTTGTGAAGAAGAATCCAAGGTTATGTTTGCTGTCCAGTGTATGAAGGATGAAGCAATGGTTTGGTGGGATTCAGTGACAGGTCATTTAACCGAACAACAAAAAGATTCTATCAAATGGAAAGATTTTCACCAAGCGGTGTGTAATCAATACTGTTCTGACTTTGACATGGCACGGATTAGGAGAGAATTTGTGAATCTTCAGTTGAAGGATAATATGACAATTGATGATTTAATAGGTCAATTTACAGAAAAGCTTCGGTTTGTTCAACATTGGGTTCCTGATGATAAAACTCGAATTGAGCAGTTTGTAGATACCTTACCTCATCATTACCGTACTACTGTAAGATTGGCTAATAGTTTATCACATGCTTTTAATCTTGCACGATCGGTTGACAGTGATATTAGAGGTTTCCGTGAAGCACGATCTAGAGATAATGCTGCAAAGTCTAGAGGTGATTCTTCTAGCAAAGGAAAGTCAAGTTCTCAGGGCAGTCGACAGAGTAAGAAGTATGTTAGTAAAAGTGGTTCAGCGGGCAGTTCTAATTGGTGTGGTTCATGTAGATCTAGGCATGATGGGCCTTGTACTGTACAAACGAATAAATGTTTGAAATGTGGAGAACTGGGTCATGAGATAAAGAGTTGTCGGTACCCAAATTTTGTGTGTTGGTCTTGCAAGAAGGAGGGGCATCGAGTGGGTCAATGTCCGGAAGCAGGGAAGACGGGGTCGGGTTCGGTCGGAAGCTCTGCATCTACAGGTCAGAAGCGTAAAAATCCTCCACCTGCAAATAGTAGAGCTTTTCAAATGACAGTTGATGAGGCTGTGCGCACTGACGATGTTATAACTGGTACATTTCTTATAAACTCTGTACCGGCGCGTGTGTTGTTTGATTCGGGTGCTAATTGTACTTTCATATCTGTGAAATTCTGTGACAAGTTGAAATTAGTACCTACAGTGATAACCAAGCCTGTAGAAGTAGAAATTGCTAGTGGTAAGTTGGTTCTGGTTACCACATCGGTAACTGGAGCTAACATTGTGATTGATGACCAGACTTTCCTTATTTCTTTCTTGTTGATGCCAATCCCTAGTTTTGATGTGATAATTGGTATGGATTGGTTGAGTCAGAATAAAGCTAGCATTGATTGTCATCAGAAGTTGATTAGGATTCCAATCTCTGAAAAGTCATATGTTGTGGCTCGAGGAGAACGGGATAGTTTGGTCTTTCCTTTGATTTCTATGATGAAGGCTAGGAAGTCGTTGTCCAAAGGTTGTGAATCATATTTAGCCTATGTAGTTGATGCCAAACTTAAAAAGAAAACTGTTTTAGATGTTCCGGTAGTTTGTGAATATCCAGAGGTGTTCCCTGATGAATTACCTGGTTTACCACCAGTTAGGGAAGTAGAATACCGTATTGATCTTGTTCCTGGCTCGTCGCCTATCGCCAAAGCTCCCTATAGGTTAGCTCCATCTGAAATCCGTGAGATGATGAATCAGATACAGGAGTTGTTGGATAAAGGTTTCATTAGACCTAGTTCTTCGCCGTGGGGTGCACCAGTGTTATTTGTGAAAAAGAAAGACGGGTCTTTTCGTATGTGTATCGATTATAGAGAACTGAACAAGAGAACAGTAAAGAATAAATACCCTCTGCCCAGAATAGATGACTTATTTGATCAGTTGCAGGGTTCTTCAGTTTATTCTAAAATTGATCTAAGGTCGGGTTACCATCAAGTTCGTGTTCGTGATGAAGATATTTCTAAAACTGCTTTTCGGACCAGGTATGGTCACTATGAATTCCTGGTTATGCCTTTTGGTTTGACGAATGCACCTGCAGTGTTTATGGATTTAATGAACCGTGTTTGTCGACCCTTTTTGGATAAATTTGTTATTGTCTTCATAGATGATATTCTTGTATATTCGAAATCTGAAGCTGAGCATGCTATACATTTAAGACTGATTCTAGAAACGTTGAAACGAGAACAGCTTTATGCCAAGTTTTCTAAATGTGAGTTTTGGATTAGAGAAGTTCAGTTTTTGGGTCATGTAATTTGTAATGATGGTGTGAAAGTTGATCCATTGAAAGTTGAGGCCGTAATGAATTGGAATGCCCCAAAGTCTGCTTCAGAAATTAAGAGTTTCTTGGGTTTGGCGGGTTATTATCGGAAATTCATAAAAGACTTCTCTAAACTTGCTGGTCCATTAACTAAGTTGACCCGAAAAGATGAAAAGTTTATGTGGACTGATCAACAGGAACATGCTTTCCAGACTTTAAAACAAATGTTGTGTCAAGCTCCTGTTTTAACCTTACCAGATGGTACAGATGATTTTGTAGTTTACTGTGATGCTTCTTATTCTGGTTTGGGTTGTGTACTTATGCAAAGAGATAAAGTTATCGCCTATGCTTCTCGACAGTTGAAACCACATGAACGGAATTATCCAACACATGACTTGGAACTTGCAGCAGTTGTTTTTGCCTTAAAACTTTGGAGACATTATCTATATGGTACTAGTTGTGTTGTTTGTACTGATCATAAGAGTTTGCAGTATGTATTCTCTCAGAAGGAATTGAATATGCGACAGAGGAGGTGGTTAGAATTAATCAAGGATTATGATTGTGAAATTAAATACCACCCAGGCAAAGCTAATGTGGTCGCTGATGCTTTAAGCCGAAAAGGTACTTCTGATCGAGTGTATTACTTAAGAGTGGATGTTTCTTCTGATTTGATTTCTCAGATTAAAGTTGCACAAGTAAAAGCTTTGAAAGATGTTAATTTGAAATCCGAAGTAATGTTGAAAAGAAAAGATGAATTGGTGGAAGATTCGAGAGGATTATTAACTTATCAATCTCGAGTATGGATTCCTTTACTTGGTAATATTCGTGATTTGATTTTGAGTGAGGTACACAAGTCTAAATTATCTATTCATCCTGGATGTACTCGGATGTATAATGATTTGAAACCGTTGTATTGGTGGCCTACAATGAAAACTGACATTGCTAGATTTGTTGGTACTTGTCATATTTGTGCCCAAGTTAAAGCTGAACATCAAAAGCCGTATGGATCACTGAAACAGTTAGAAATTCCCGAGTGGAAATGGGAACATGTAACGATGGATTTTGTGACTAAACTTCCTCACACCAATCGAGGTAATGACATGGTTTGGGTCATAGTTGATCGGTTGACAAAAAGCGCGCATTTTCTTGCTACTAGCGAATCTGCCTCGTTGACTAAGCTTGCTCAGTTGTATATAAATGAAATTGTCACGAGACATGGTATACCTTTGTCAATTGTGTCAGACCGAGATTCTCGTTTTGTATCTCGTTTTTGGCAAGGTTTGCAACAAGAGTTGGGTACACGTGTAAATCTTAGCACTGCCTATCATCCTCAGACAGATGGTCAGTCGGAATGTACAATTCAAACTTTAGAGGATATGCTTCGTGCTTGCATTCTGGAATATGGAGGTTCTTGGGATTCACATCTCCCATTGGTTGAATTTACTTATAACAATTCGTATCATTCCAGTATTGGCATGCCCCCGTATGAAATGTTGTATGGTCGACGTTGTAGAACACCGACATGTTGGTTGGAAGCCGGTGAAAAACAGTTTGCTGGACCCGACATTGTACAGATAACAGCTGACAAAGTTGCAATCGCACGTGAAAAGTTGAAAGCTGCTCGCGACCGACAGAAACAGTATGCAGATCCGAAAAGGCGACCAGTTGTATTTTCTGAAGGTGAATTAGTTTACCTCAAAGTTTCTCCATGGAATGGTGTAATCCGTTTTGGAAAACGTGGAAAGTTGGCGCCTAGATATATTGGGCCATTCAAAATTCGTCAAATTGTAAATGAGCAGTCTGTTTCATTAGATCTCCCACCTGAACTTGCTGGTATACATGACACGTTTAATGTGTGTTATCTTAGAAGATGCAATGTTGAAGACCAGTCGCAAATTCTTCCTTTGCAGGAGTTAAAAGTTGATCAAACTCAGAAATTGGTTGAAGAACCTGTTGAAATCCTAGATAGGAAGATTACTAAACTTAGGAAGAAACAAATTCCAATGGTACTAGTAAAGTGGCGACATAGTTTAGGTCCTAATTTGACCTGGGAGACCGAGGAGTTGATGAAATCCAGATATCCTGGATTGTTTGTTGATGTTGAGATTTCGGGGACGAAATCTCTTTAAGGAGGGGAGATTTGTAACATCCTCTCCAGTGGCCTGGTATTTTTCTTATTTAATTAAGTATTTAATTTCTTTAGAAATTTATTTGATATAACTGTTCAATTATGAAAGTTGGTGAAATAGGTCTAAGGACTTATTGTGGATAGTGAAATGTTGTTTGTTTTAAAATATTAAAGTTGACGGTATAATAAAATAAATTTCTCGCAGTTGGTATTTAGGTTCCAGACAATAGATTTAAGACGGGTATAATATACCCACATGATGAGTCGGTTAAAAATAGAGGCCGACCTTTATTTGGTTATCTTCCCAAATCCTTGTTCTTCTTTATTTCCTTTTCAAACAAAAGAACCTAAACTTAAATCAAATCTTGGATCATCAAAAGTGAAGTGTAAGTGAAGTTGTGATTGTGTGATTATAAGGTTATCATCATCATCATCTCAATTCCTTAAAAACTTGTAAGTTTGTTCATGCTTTTATGAATTAAAGTGATTAGGTAAATTGTTGATTGAATTATGTGAATTAGAAGCTTGAATCATGTTAAATGATGATATATGATGTTACTTGAGGTTATTTGAGCTTGTGATAACTTGTAAATTCGAAATTGATGTCATTTGAAAGATGATTAGAAGTTAGGGTTCGAGTTGAACATTTGCAGGTTTGTACCTGAGCTGAAACGCAGCTCAACGCGATCCCAGAATCTAGTCTGGATCGCGTTCCATAGTTATAAAATGTCCCAGTCGTGAATTGGCCTTGGAAACGCGATCCTGGCCAAATGTACGGATCGCGTTTGCTAGTGTTTTTCGGTTACAGAACTTTTTATACTGAAGAACGCGATCCCACCATACCTAGTCCGGATCGCGTTTGTCAGTTAAATTTTGATGATTATGATAGTTTGTGAATCTGAGTTATATAATACAAATAGTTATTATTGTTACTTATTGTAACTTGAATTGTGAAGTTAACTATTATTAGTTAGAAACAAGTTACTAACTTGTTTGTTGTGTGATGTTTCAGATACACCAAAGACTCAGTGATTAGAAGCTGAGTGTAGCGACTTCTGAGGTATCGGTGAGTGGATTCGAAACTCACCATTTGATTTAGTAGTGATTATTTGATTACAACGAGTAATTTTAGATATGATTATAGAGTTGTTTAATCATTAATGTTGATTTTATCACTATGTGCTATGTGTGATCTTTGGATATTGGTTGCCAATGAGGTCGACAAGTTGATGAACTGTTGGTTGGGTTAGTTGGTTATCGTGTGAATGATACAGGGATATGCTTCATATGTTGTGTGTATTGAACTGTATCTGAGTAGGATAACCACTAGCTATCGGTCTCGTCCGTATGGCCATACGGATATGGTTGGATAAGAGTTCTTGGGGAGCCGCCCGGGTATTATGGTTATCCCCAGAACCACCGATCCTCATTATTAAGTTGTTGTTGATTGTTGTAGTTAATGATTATGCTAAGTTGAATGTTGGGTGCTGAACTCTCTCACTTAGCTATGTGCTAATCCCTCATCTTTCTTTCCTGCAGATTTGTAGTTTTATGAGTAGCAGGATTGAGATGCTTTTGGTGCAAGAACAGTTTGACTGCAAGCTACTCTGATCTTTTGTACTAAATCAGTTTGTTTTATATAATACCCCGACATATGTTGTGTTTTGACAGTTTCACTTTGATGTAACTTAAAGTTGTAAACTTTTGATGTAAGTTAATAGTATGTATAAATATAAATATGGTTAAAATTCCTACGCTTCCGTGTGTCTAATATTATATTGATATTGTAAATGAGGGGTGTTATATTGTGAGGTTGAAGTTTGTAAAATTAAGACCACAAAAGGTGAAATGTAAGATCTAATCGTTTTTGTAAGTTGCAAAATCGAAATTGTAGACTAACAAATTTGTGAAATTTATTTGGTGAGTATCTATAGATATCAAAGATACGTAACAAAATAATACTTAATAATTCCATGTTTATTGTCTTCAACTTAGATATCAGTTTTGAATTTTGTGGGTGCAAGTATTGAAATGTGCTATCAACTTAACATTAAATATTAAAAAATATAGCTCCAAACTAGTCTTGAACCCGTGACAACATAATTATCAATCCAAGACTTCTACCGTTTGGTATGTCATGGCAATACGTTTTCTTATTAAACATAGCATATGACTCTCAAAAATTATGATAATATCATGTGTGGCACATGCATCTCCTTGCAACCACATACCTCCGCCACTGACCACTACACAATTTGCTTCCTAACTTCACTTTCAGGTTCATGTATATATTTAAAACAAATTTGAAGAACAGTTTCTTACGATTTATCTACATAAAAGCTAGATAACTATTCATGTATAAATATATTTGAAGTGCCCAATGTGGAGTACAGATTAAACTCTACCTATAAGCAATTCGATCCCGACACGAAGCGCCCACAAAGTAAAACCTTATTTTTTTCTATTTGTTTCTTTTTAACAAATCCTCTCTATTATTCTCTCTAGATCAACACTAAACACCATTAATCAATCCACCACAAAACATTATTACCACAATGAGTGTGATAACACGATCAACATATAACACCCCTCATTCTGGACATCAATATTATATGATTTTACTCGGAAGCGTATATTAAAAACATACTTTACTATTATACATAATGGAAATGTAAATAACTTTTTCAAAATACGATACACCACATAGGTTTAAGTTATTAAAACACTGTACACATATTACACAAACGGGGTATTATATAATTCCAAACTTAGTTTATAACAAAACTATATCAGAGTTAGCAGAGCAGTCAAACATTCTCTGCCAAAGGCATCAACTTCCTGTCCACCCACATATCTATTCATAACCTGCAGGAAGTAAATGAGAGATTAGCACGAAGCTAAGTGAATGAACTTGTCACACACAATTCAACTTAGCATAACTATGAGTTTACATCAAATAACCGTAAACACACATATTTCAATGAGGATCGGTGGCTCTTGGAATATCATAATACCCGGGGATTCTCCAAGAACACTTATCGTACATATCCGCATGGCCATAAAGGACGAGACCGATAACTATTGGTTATTAAACTCATACACAGGTTTCAAACACAACAAATGAATTAAAACCTGTGTAAATCACATAATAACCAAAAAGTCCAACTACACGTTGACCTCAATAATCTGATACACAGAGGTTCACATATCACGTAGATTAATTCAATAATTAAGACTAAACAGTCTAATAAACACATCTACGTTTACTTGTTGCAACCAAACAGTTACAACTAAATCAAAAGGTGAGTTCCAATCCACTCACCGATACCTCTGTAGATTCCTCACTCAGCAGTCTTATATTACTGAGTCTTTGGAGTATCTGAAACACCACATAACACACAAGTTAGTAACTTGTTTTAGAATCATTATTATAGCATATTTACTCAATCAGGTAATCCTTGGAGTCTAGGCAAACAAAAGTTTAATCAGAAATAAAATCCGAAAATCCCGAAATTACGTTTCAAAACTGAAAAATGCCATTTTCGACCCCTAGATGACCCCTAATGGCCAAAAACTGACTAGTCTCTTAGAATAGAGTCTTGATCATTGGGCCGTTTTCGAGTGGACATTCGAATTTAAGCTCGATCCGAGTTAATAGAAGAATTTGTAAATTTTTAGTCACTAAAGGTGTAAGGTCTTTTACACTTGTGCACTTTTAAAATTTGCGTAACAAAAACTTTTAAAATTCTCGGTTCGCAGTGATCTCAACTCGCAGGTCAACTCGGTTCGCAGAAACTCGACTCGCAACGAAGTAACTCGGTTCGCACAGCCATCTCGGCTCGCAGAACTCAACTCGCACAGCGAGACTCAATTCGCTTCGCGGGAACTCAGCTCGCCTCGTTGGACGAACTGGGTTTCGAGGGTTTCGCTGCTGTTACGAAAATTCGACTCAAATCTCACCATAACTCCAAAAACTTAGTTTCTAAGGTTTCTAATACTTCAAGTAATTGTTATAACGTTTTATAACATCAAAATCGAGTTTCAATTTCAATTATAACTACATATCTCTCAAAACCCAATTTTTGAAACTCAAAATCATACTCACTTTTGTGATGGAGATGAAGGTGATATGATGGAGATGATGATGTTACTATTTTGGAATCGAAATCACAGAAACTATCTTGGTTCTAATTTTGGTTATGGTTTACTTGAGTTTAAAAACTTTCCAAATGAAAAAAATGAAGAAAACCTGGAAACATAAGGATATTAGAGTCGGTTCACACAAACCGCCTCTGTTCCAATTGCTTTGATTTTATACCCGTCCTAAATTTATTGTCTGGAACCTAAAATCCATTTGCGAGAAAATTATTTTATTTTACCTTCAACTACAATAATTTAAAACAACTAATATTTTACTATTCACAATAATTCCTGAGACCTATTTATTTAAGTTTCACAGTAAAACAAATAATATCAGGTAATTCCTAAAACCATTAAATAATCAATTTAAATAAAGAATTACCAGGTCACTGGAGAGGATGTTACACAACAAGTGACCGTATACATAATAAATATTTGTTTTTTTCTTGAGAAAAACATTATTTGAATTGCTAATAAAATTTATATGCTTTGATATTTTGTTAGTGTAATTTTAAAGGATAAATATATGTACACAAGGGTAAGGTTCAAATGAAGTACACCAATTTTGTGTGAGAATGAGGGAACCAATAGGAATGCGTCATGTGTCAATAAACCATCTTTCCCCCACGTTTTTTTTAAAAATTAAATATCTCCAAAACGGTAAGTCAAAAAATCACAAAAATTGCACCATAAAAATCATCGTTTTATTCTCTTCGATTAGAAATGTGACGAGGTATACTTTCGACAATTTTTTTTCGTTTTCGTTGAGTTTTGAAAACAACTAACACATGTGTTACCAGCGAGTAACACATGTGATACCAGCTAGTAACACATGTGATACCAGCGAGTAACACATGTGTTACTAATTTTGTACACCCAAAAAAAGTCGTTGAAAGTATACCTTGTGAGATGTCAAATCGAAGAGAAAAAAATGTTGATTTTTATGATATAATTTTTATAATTTTTCAACTTACCGTTTGCAAAATATTTGATTTTAAAAATCGTGGGGGGAAATGGGTTTTATGACACGTGACACATTCTTATTGGTTCCTCCATTCTCACCAAATTTTCTATTCTCATTTGAACCTCACTCTACACTAAAATAGCAAACGTATTAGCATTGTGTATGCATTTCGATATATTAACAAGTTATAAATCGGTTTGAACCTAATTGAAGTTCTGTTAGAGTGAAGTTCAAATGAGAATGAAAAATTTTGGTAAGAATGGAGGAATAAATTAGAATGCGCCACGTTTCATAAAATCTATTTTCTCTCACGTTTTTAAAAATCAAATATCTCACAAATGGTAAGTCAAAAAATTATAAAAATTACACCATAAAAATCATCATTTTTTCCTCTTCAATTTGCCATCTCACAAGGTATATACTTTCGACGATTTTTTTTTTATTTTACAAATTGTACAAAATTAGTACCACATGTGTTAGTAGTTGGTATCACATGTGTTACTCGTTGGTAACACATGTGTTACTCGTTGGTAACACATGTGCTAGTTGTTTTCAAAACCCACCGAAAAACGAAAAAAAAAGTTCGTCGAAAGTATACCTTGTCACATCTATAATCGAAGAGAATAAGACGCTGATTTTTATGGTGCAATTTTTGTGATTTTTCAACTTACCGTCTGAGATATATTTGATTTTAAAAACGTGGGGAAAAGAGGGTTTAGTGACACGTGACGCATTTCCATTAATTTCTTCATTCTCACAAAAATTTCTGTAATAATTTGAACCTTTCTCGTTATCGTTAATGATAATCTATCAAAAATAGCTTTATTTTTATATAGAATGATAGAATGATATTTAACTACTTAATATTATATGTAAAACGCTATCTACTTTTACAAAAATATGTTTTTCAAAAGTTCATATCCAAAAATCAATCAATGGAGTTAGCAACAAAGTCATTGCTATTTTTCTTAGATTATACTTATTAAGAGTATAAAAAATTGTACGTCGTTAGCATCACATAATTTGTGTGGAGCAAGCAAGTTGCGTTGGGTTCGCGAATTCCATGAAATTTGAATTTTAATTTCATTCCATAAGATTGTCTGATTCGCGAATAAATTTTTTTTAAAGTCATCAAAAATTTTCACAGAAAAGAATTCAATTTCCTTGAAATCATAAATGCCTTTTTAAGTATACTACTATACCACAACTAAAAACCTTTCATTTCTGACGGTATAAAGCAACTAAAGTCCATAGTAATATGGTGGATAGACACGCAGAAGAACATAAAACTTATAGGGCATTATTCTTTGAAGTATATACGTTTACACAAACTTAAAACCTTCATTTCTCCCTCTCATTGAAATCCTCTTTTGCCCGCTGCCTCTATCTTTCCAGAAACTTCTCCGCTCAGAACCTCCGTTTCACCACTACACAATTGCTTCCTAACTTCACTTTCAGGTTCATTACTTATTCTTAATTCTGATGTTTTCATTTTAATTAATCCGCCGTCGATAAATTTTGTCATGTTTTCTTTAATTCATCATCAATTAAAGTCGATATTCTTTGTACGTATATGTTTATGCTATCTGTTATTAGTGGCTGAAACCCCTAAGTCTCTTACCTTTGTTAAGATAGAGATATTGTTACGTTTATACACGTCTAATTATTACTCAAAACCTCAATTCTATCCATAAGTGAAAAAATCATGTATATACGGAGTATAACCTAATTTAAGTTAAACGAGCTAATTCTTTTTTAAACTTGGTTGGATATTACAGTAGTAATTTGGTATAATTATAATTGCTTTGCTTGTTGTATTGCAGAGAGTATATATAAAATGGCAATTATACCTTGTGGAGGTACATCAGTGGCTCTGTGGGGAGTTCAACCTCAGTCAATGTTGAGTGTTTCGTTAACAAGCAAGTCTTTTGCACATTTACCTCGGTGAGTATTGTCGAACCAGTTGTTTTTATGATTGTTGTATATTCGTTGACATTGGTTCAGTTCCTACTGCTTAGTCATTCTTGAATTGATTTTGTAGTTGTAATTCTAGTTCTGTTTGATTTGTCCGTGTCGTTTTTGGTCCTCCATTGTTCGTGTTTGCTGATATCACATTTTTTCTCTTTGTATATATGTATAATATTTAAATACCCGATGTATACTGACATACTGTATATTTGAGGTGTTCATAAGAATGTTTTGTAGTTCGAATTGGTAGACAGTAAACAGTATGTGTGTGTATTACTATAGTGGGTTGTTGGACAGGAGAAATTCAGTCGTATATGTATAGATTTACCGACACGTGTTACCTATGATAACCATTTGTCCAAAGTTCGTAAATAGCCATTTTCTTTTGATAACTTCTTGTGTATATGGATCATCCAAACTGGTCAGACTCTTCCTAAGGCTTCATTTTGCTCATTTGTGTGTGCATACGTGTAATGCTTTTGTGTGTTATATAGTCTTCTAACAAATTGAGCGCGACACCTTGAAGACATAGTTAATGTCAACACAATATTAGTTCAAAGTCTTGCAATTAAGATATGTGTAACGTTGATATTGTTTGTAAGTGGTAATAAGATGAGTTCATTTTGAATTGAAATGTCAATCCATGAAAAGGTGTTATTGCTGGACAATGGTAATGTACTTTTGCAAATTTTATGGGTCCTGGTTTTTTGGCAGGACTCATTCTACTTAGGTAGAAAACTAAAGAGATTGATAGACAACGGACGTGTGGGACTTCTGCAACACAGTCTTTGGTTGCATCTTGCACAGTTTTAAGCTCTTTGATTCACTTGTAGTCTTAGTCTTAAAGTAATTATGTGTTCTCTCTTTACCTATCTCTTATATGCATACACAAGCGGCCAACGTACATGTTTGATGAACATCCTTGATAAGGATGGGCCCACCTGCTATACTAGCTGCTGAATAACTACTGAGCTATTTCTTGCCTTTCTGTTAAAAGTTGAAACAATAAATAGGCGGCCCATTGGGCCAGACTGTTATCAATTGATGGAACTAGGCCCAACATCCTCAAAGTAGTTTTCATTTTTAGAGTAATAACACGTGTATGTGTGATGCCCATCTTGGTCATGTATTGCTTCCCGATGCATCACAAATTGACAATCTATCTTTCTTATTTTATCCTCATTTTTCATAATTGCATCATCCTTGATATGTGTTCTCTCCCTATCTGTCTTAAATTTACATTACCAATCAAATTATGAGAATATTCCTTCTTTTGGCAGCCGCTTCCGCATAAAGTATTAGGGTTTTTGTATGTTTATGATTTGATAGGAAGTTAAGAACATCAGGTGTTGATGAATGCGTGTTTAATTATTCCTTAAATAGTTATGTCAGGAGAGGAAGTATCATTTGAACCCCCTTTATATATATATGTGTGTGTGTGTGTATATATATATATAGGGGAGAGTTCAAGAGGGAAGCACTAATTTTGGGGGTAGGGGGGAAGTATAATATTCATCACGGAGCATCTTAACTTTGTCAATACAAATTTTTAAAAGAGAATTAATTTTATTAGTAAAATAATAATCAAAATCGATGCTATAAAGAATATATTAACCGATGAAATTCATTTTTAAGTCATAATATTAGTTTATGAATATTTATTTAATAAATTGTTAACATTCATCATAATGAATGTTAACCTAACATTCTTCACGATGAATGTTAAAAATTTAACATTTTCACAAATTTAACATCCATCGTGATGAATTTTAACTAACATTTACCTTGGTGAATGTTAACGATTTTCGATATAATATTCATTAATTGATATTATAAACTACAAAAAGAATTTATCAAGAAAGCTTAACATTCATAGCATCGATTCTGATCAACATTTATTAATTTTCACTATTTATTTTTTGACATTTGTATTGGCGAAAATTAAAATGCATCGTGATGAATATTACGCTTCCCCCCTCCCCCCAAAAAAGTGCTTCCCCCTGGATCCTCCCACTATATATATATATATATATATATATATATATATATATATATATATATATCTTAAGCTGATAAAAATCAATATATGTGAACACATGACATAGTATGTGTGTGTAGCTTCTTGAGTATGCTATATTGTATTTGCAGGTTATCCTGTTCTCCCAATTTCATTTTTCTTGTTTGAGATACGACTACTATATACAATTTCAATTCCTCTGGTGCTATTAACTTCATTTCTATTGGTCAGACTTTCGACCAAGACAAGTGGTTTTGCATCACCGTGCTCAAGCTTCTTTTCACAAGCTTCCTTGCATGCACTGTACGATATGAGGTTAGGTGGTAATTCTCATAACCGCAGAGGTAGTCGTCTCACTGTCAGAGCTGAATCTGTAAGTTTGCTGTTTGGTCATTTCATTAATTGCGTGATTGTTATAATTAGTTTCACAGTTTGAAGAATCTTCATTCCTGTTTGTGTATTAAAATGTTGACAATTTCATTGTGTAAACCATGTACTGATGTACTCAGGATTTCTATTCAATACTTGGTGTGTCAAAGAGTGCCAGCAAAGCAGACATTAAGAGTGGTTAGTAATGTTTATACGTCCATAATAACTGATACTCCATTCATTAGAGCTTTTTAAAGTTATCACATGTTCTGATACTTATGATGCGTTCTTCAATGGATCATATTTATTTAATTTTCATGCATGTGCATTTGATAATGACAACACATTCTACTAGTTTTAGTTTTAAGTGTGTGTATGGCTTGGACCCATTGAAAAATTTTATTAGGGGAACTCATATATTTGTTTAATTAATCATATATATTAAAACATAACAATCATTGTAGTATTAATTGAAATGTGAAATGTGGTCAAAGAACAGCATGATGCAAATTAAAGTATATTAATATTATTATTACATATTAACATATCATGATATCTTCGCTTCTTTAAGAAGATTAACGTATATCCTGACATCAAGAGCTTCTGAGCTTCTCACGACTACTTCATTTTTACAAATATAGGTTGTTGTAAACACCATACGTTTACTTCTTATCCTGCAAAAAATTTATAAGCCGAGAAACTTACCTAAATAAAGGACAACAAGTTCAAAATCATACAAGGCGAATCTTCCATATCAGATACAGACCAATAAAGAAAGTCTAAGGGTCAAAAATAACACACATCTTTGTGGTAATCAATAATTATTAAAGAAAGTTTAGTGTCCAAACTGTTAATGGCCACTTCTATGCCTAAGGCATCATAATCTAGGGCAAATAACATCTTTAATAACTTTCAGCTTTGACTCCTTAAGATTACAGCCTGTAAGAATCAAGGTCGTTCAAGAGTCGGGGTCCGAGTTGCCTCGTTTATATGGTCATCTGATTCGACTCGTAAAAGTCTAACAACTATGATTACAGGTTTATCTTCTATTTAAAAATAAAAGGAATCGAGATCCAGTGTAGTTGTGTTCACACTTATAGTAATCATTATGGCCAAGTATCCTAGTGCTAGATTGCTTTCTTTTTCTTTCCCTCTAGAAAATGGAAGTAGTTACCTAATATACTGGACAATATTAAGATCTTGCACACTTTTCTCTTTTACAATTTAATTGTCTTAATGATTGTGCTAAAAAATATATAATTTCCGTATTCGTGTACTTTTGGTGTGTTTTTCTTTTTTGCTTTTTCAACACTCAGATTGCCAAGCAAGTCTTTTTTGATTAATTCATATAATTTCGTGTTCAGCTTATAGGAAACTTGCCAGGAGTTATCATCCTGACGTTAACAAGTAAGTTTAACTGCGCTTCCATTATTACAATGTATACGTATTTTATATGCCGAGAGAAGATGTTGAATTTATTTCTGTGAATCTTCTGTAAGATCACATTAAGTAATCTGTAGATATCATACATCCACCGCTATGGATGACAATCTTTGCCAGACTTTGTTAATAATATGAATTAAGCAATATAGGTGGTTGTATGAAATAATGGGAACTTTGCTCTGTATCCTTTTCACTGAGCTTTTAGATATTACGAATTTTACTCGTTGAACATAACCCAAATCTGACCCGTTTTTACAAAATGCTTGTTCTTGTAGTTAGTGAATAAATAATAACATCTTCTAACCAAATACTGCGTATATATTAAGTCTTCCGAAACTCATTTTTCAATTTCCCAACAAATGTATTACGTTTTATATTCCTGTAATAAAAGAAACAGTAGTTCCACATCTAATTGTAATGGACTGGATCTGTATTAGTGTTAAACAGAGATGCAGAAGAGTTGTTTTCTCATGTGGTTTTATCATGTCCTTGCAGAGAACCAGGAGCTGAACAAAAGTTCAAAGATATTAGTAATGCGTATGAGGTAAGATCTCTACTCATTTATACGGCAAGTCAAGGTTGCAAATAAGTTATTAATTTTTAATAGAAATTACGATGCAGGTTTTATCAGACGATGAAAAACGATCCATATATGACAGGTATGGTGAGGCTGGACTTAAAGGTGCTGGCATGGGGGGCAACGGGGTAAGTCCTATCTGCCAAAACCCTTGTCAAATCAACATAATTGATAGTTTTCAGTTCTAATTCAAATTACTTTTGCAGGATTTCAGCAACCCGTTTGATATCTTTGAGTCATTATTTGATATGGGTGGCATGGGTGGTATGGGAGGGCGAGCCTCACGTAACATGGCTACAGAAGGTGAAGACCAGGGTTACAATCTGGTCCTGAACTTTAAAGAAGCCGTGTTTGGTGCTGAAAAGGAGATTGAAATAACCAAACTTGATAGCTGTGGAACTTGCAATGGGTCGGGTGCCAAGCCTGGGACCAGTGCGTCAAGATGCACAGCATGTGGAGGTCAAGGTCAAGTCATCTCGTCGGCTAGAACCCCACTAGGTGTTTTTCAGCAAGTATCAACATGCTCTTCTTGCGGTGGAAGTGGAGAAATTTCCACTCCTTGCAATACATGTAATGGGGACGGGCGAGTAAGAAAGTCAAAGCGGATTAGCCTAAAAGTCCCTGCTGGGGTAGACTCAGGGAGTCGTTTAAGGGTCCGATCAGAGGGTAACGCTGGAAGGAGAGGCGGGCCTGCTGGAGACCTTTTTGTAATGATTGATGTGCTTCCAGATCCTGTATTAAAACGGGATGACACAAACATTCTTTATACTTGCAAGGTTACATATCTTGATGCGATACTGGGGACCACTGTGAAGGTACCAACTGTTGATGGGACTGTTGATTTGAAGATCCCGAGTGGGACTCAACCTGGGACGACGTTAGTGATGGCCAAAAAGGGGGTCCCACTTTTGAACAAGAGCAATAGGAGGGGTGATCAACTGGTAAGAGTGCAAGTTGAGATACCAAAACGAGTGAGTGGCGAAGAGAAGAAGCTTATTGAAGAATTGTCCAATCTAAAGAAGGGTAAGGTTGCAAGTAGTAGTAGATAAAAGTGTTTTTCTTCAAAAGGAAATTTTGCATGTTTAATCATGGGTTCGAGTTACGTCTCCTCTTAGGTTGGTGCAAATTTTACAGGATTTTTCAGGGAAGGGAATCATGTATTCATGAATCCATATATAATTTATATAATTAGTGAGGGGAATACACTTTTAGCAGTATTTTTGGTGTTGAATGAGTATCTTGATTAAAAGTGTAACATTCAAGAAATACAAGTTGATGCTGGAGAAGTTTGACGTTATGTCTTGCTGCTCATAATTGAGCTCATCGAGTTTTGACTCGTTAATTATTTTGAACTTGACGAAAGTTTCAATTGTAGGAACAAACTCTTGAAGAAATCCAATTTGTTTAAGACAATTTCGAAACCAAGGGAAAATATCAGGACTTCTTGTGACGTATTAGCTTCTAGCAAAGAAATTGACATCGACTTCAATAGTTTTATAAGCGAACTTCATTAATTAATTTATCGAAATTGAGGTAAGACGATCCACCAATAGAGACGGCTTCTTCGGCTTTCTTCTTCCATTCCAAAGCTTTGTTTTTTATCATCTTCCCCTTTTCCCCGTCCATCATTTCTCTCACCTGAGCCTCCACTTCGTCCCTTCTCACATTTGTATCAATTTCCATTCCAATCCCCCACTCTACACAACTATACCTACAGTTGGTCTGTTGTTCAGCAAAAAACGGCCAGCAAATCACTGGAACACCACCACTGATACTCTCAATAGTCGAGTTCCATCCACTATGCGTCAAGAATCCTCCAATGGCTGGATGCTTTAAAACCTTTATATGAACGGAAGATTAATCAAAGAAACTTTTTGATATCACATTTTTAGTCTATGGGTGTAATTTAACAATGTACACATAATCTGATGTGCATCAGGTTCTTGAAATATTAACCATATGCTTATGCAACATTATTCTAAGCCACATATAAGCAAGTCCTAAATAGATGAGAAAACACAAAAGTTGCTATCACGACGCCGTTTTCAGGCTAGGTAGTTGTTTGTCGTTCAAAGGGACATATATTGTCTTCTTAATCCATGGATGATCAGATTGATGGTTTAATTTGCTGTCTTGTTCACACTATTGTCAACGAAATAATTGACCATATGTGGTAAATCCATGCTCATTAATATATATGAATATGCATAAATATTATAGATCGATTACCTGTTCTTGAGGGCACCACGTAGTCACCATGCCTCGTCCTTTGGTCTCATGAACAAACTCTGGGGGCATCATGGCCTCATCGCCACCAAGAATATCTGGCCTAGTTATCCATAAAAAATCCTTCTTGCTATTCGCGAGCCCCCATCCAAACTCAACTAGTTGTTCTTTTGTCATAACTGTAATACTTCCAAAATTCACAAAAATAACCGAACCAACTTCTTTTGTGTCAAGCCAATGGATACAACTCAAATCGTCCTTCCACAGATTGGACCCAATGTCTTTGACTCGTTCATCGTGCACATGTTGTTGCATCAAGTGGAGTGGGCCCACGGTGAAAATATTTGGGTTCAAGGCGAGTAAGGGGTTAACACTGTCTTGTTCTAAGGCGTCAAATGTGTTGAGAATGATAGCTGAGCCTTGACGGATAGTTGCGGCTTCTCTAATGAAAAAATTGAGCATCGTGTCGTTGATGTCCGTAGTTCGAATGAAACTTGGGATGTCTTTCAATCGGATGTTTTTCATTCCGGGAATCCAATCTAAACTTGTTTCTAAATAACCATTTGTCACGTAACTCATATCTGTCATATTTAGCTAATTAATTAGTATCACTTCCATTTGGATCGCTACCCTATATAGGGGGAGTGATCGATCAAGAGGGAAGTTTTTTTCTAGGGGGAAACGTTACCATTCATCAAGAATCATCTTACCTTTGCTCATACAAATTTAACATAAAAAGAAGTGAATTTGATATATGTTAATCAGAATCGATGCTATGAATGATAAACTTCCTCTATAAATTCTTTACGTATATATGTTATAACATCAATTTATGAATATTAGTTACAAAACCGTTAATATATATTCATCGCGGTGATTGTTAGTTAAGATTGATGATGATGGATGTTAAAATTAAATATATTCATATAAAAATGTTATGTACATTTTAGCATTCATTATCGTGAATGTTAGTTAACATTCATTATCATGAATATTAATAATTTATTAAATATATATTCTTCAACTAATGTTATGACTTACAAATAAGATTATCCGTGTATATCTTCTTTATAGTATCGATTTCGATTTGTATTTACTGATAAAATAATTTGTTAAACTCAAATTAAAAAAAAAGGAATTGAAGAAAGATATATAAATTGAAATAATAATAACGTGACATAATGTTAGATATATACTTTAATGCAATCATCAATTCATGAACTGTTCGAAGTAGTAAAAATCATAAAAGGCCACCAACCAATTATTGAAACCAAAACGTGACATAACTTAAAATTGCATATGCCATTATTGTCATGCAAATCTTTTCTACGCAACATTGGCCTAATTAGTACTGTACTTTTTTATTCGCTGAGTATTCATGTACATAATCCAAAATGGTTTAAATTGTCAATTATAGAACTAATTAATTAGCGTACCTTTGAGGGGAGTATATCCTTTTTGAACAAGATCATGAAAATGAGTATAAGCCAAAAGTCCACAAGCACTTGGCGTCCAGAACAAAACTTCAGGCAACCCAAACCTTTCAGCAGCTACAAGCGAAAAGCTCATGACCCCATCCGAAACAATACAGCTCACGGGTGCCACGTCAGACTCCTCATTAATCCTAGTGATCAGGTCACAAAAAGGTTCCAAACTATGCTTAGGAACAGATTCACATAGAGCCGGGATTGACTGAGTGGCTTCCGCCTCAGAAGGCGGAAGCCCGTCAGGAATGGAGTAGAAACGAAAATCTAGGAGTCCCTCGAGGGACGAAGGACCCCTAGATCGAAGCAAGCGGTTATGGTTGTAGTGAGTGTTGACAAATGAGATGTGGAAGCCCTTAGAATGAAGAAGTTTGGCAAGTTGCATCATGGGGTTGATGTGGCCTTGTGCTGGGTATGGGATGCATATGGCATGTGGTTTTCTAGTTTTTACTATGGAACCCATTGAAAGATTTATGTGTGTGGTTAATTAGGGTGATATGATGATAGTGGTGTAGGCCAATTTGAAGGGAAGAGGTAGCTAGTATTTATAAGAATGGCCGGAGTATATGAATTTAATAATTATTCAAACTATTTTTTATTTTTAATTTTGTTGAAGTTATATTTGCCTATTAAAACCTATATTAAAAATTACCTTTTTTATTAAAGAGATATCAATCACATCCTTAGGTCTATATTTAGTCTTATAGAATGATGTCTACCAATCATTTTTCATAATAATAACCAAATTAGCCAATATGCAATTATCTTGATTAACCCACAAAATAGACGTATGCAATTTCTTCAACCACAAATGTATGCGTATATGGTGGGGGACTGATTGCTACCTTAGATTCTCATATATTATGATGGGTTTTCTTTTTATTTGATTTGTTTCATCCAGGAAGAAGAAAAAAAAAACTCCATGAAATTGCTACATTTAGTAGGAATTAACATTAAGATTACAACCAATCACGATATGATCAAACATAGAATCTAAGTCAATCAAAAATGGAACTACCTAGTTTTCTGATTCGGGCAATCTAAGTTCGATCGAATGAAATCTTGTTTTCTCTGAGTAATGTATTTGATTATAGGATGAAGATTTCCACTGAGTCGTATTCAAATTAACTTGAATAAGCTACTGGTTAACAATACTCCGTATTGAAATGTAAGTATGCAATTGTGTATGTACTGTTACAATCGATTAATTAGATCTGCTATTTATGCTTATTAATATGATATGTACTCGCCGAATATCCTAGGATAATGAATGAAGACCATGAACAAAATATAAGTGAATCAAACAACAATCAAGTTCCGCATTTGAATTTAACAGTCCTTTGTAAAGCCTGTTTTGGACACCCTTCATCACTCAGAATGCTACAACGTCCGCAATGGGCATCGTGGTTATGGGTCGTTGTGGTTGTGAAAACAGGTACACTAACGCCATTTTGTGGGCCCCACGTGAATATTTAATTTTATTTTTTTCTTTTTCATTTTCTTTTCTTCCGTTTTTAGTTTAAACAAAATTGATTTAGTTGGACTTACCCTCCAAAGCACTTCACAACATTGTATTACCATTCAAAGGGTTCTGAGATAACATCATGTTATGTTGGTTAGACACCCACAACATGAATAACATGGTGTTACCATTGCAAATGGTCTAGTTGACTTAGCTTATACAATTTTATCTGATATAATAGATTAAAAACCATAGTAACAATTATTAACAAATTAGGTCCATTGTTGAAAAACAAACAACATCACCACATTTTAATCACCCGCAACACCTTATTGCATGACAGATCACTTTATCAAGAGTACATCACTTACTAATTTATCAAAGTTGCAATAAGACGATCCGCCAACAGCAACCGCTTCTTCAGCTTTCTTCTTCCACTCTTGAATCTTTCTTTTCATCATATCCCCCTTCTTCCCATCCATCAACTCTAACACTTGAGCTGCGACCTCTTCTCTTTTTACATCAGTATTAATTTCCATACCAATCTCCCATTCTACACAACTATATCGACAATTTGTTTGTTGCTCCGAGAAAAAAGGCCAACAAATCATCGGAATACCGCTGCTAATACTTTCAAGAGTTGAGTTCCATCCACTATGAGTTAAGAATCCGCCAATTGCTGGGTGCTTCATAACCTTCATTAAGTATATAACTTTTCAATTAGTGATACTTCATATTATGAAAAACATTAGTATAGAGTTTACCAAAATACTCAGATATTGTCTGAGACCATTATAATCTCCATAACCGGACCCATGGTAATTGATAGGTTAATGTGGAAAAAATTTAGGAATAAATTATGGGAGATGTTAATTTTGGCAGATGAGGTGAGGCTTAAATGACCCAAACCAATAAAGTCATTAACCGAAAGCCTACTACCACGTAGTACGTACTATAGTAGTACGTATACTATACGCTCAAACAGTGGCTAGAAAAAATCAATGTGCGTTTAATTAGAATTATTGAAATTTACAGGAGTAATAAAAGTTGTGACCTCATAGCAAATTGTTTAATGCATGTTTATCGTAGTTTATTTTTCTATTAGAGAAGATTAATACGGAGTATAAAATTAACATGCAGCTTTATTCTATTTTACGGAGTATATTATTGCATGCCAGAGTAGATACAAATTAATTAAGGGATAAGTGTCCCGAAATGCTATCAACTTTGGACGAATATCTATTGTGTGTAACTAACTAAGCGATGGGTGTAAGAATGCAACCAACTTTCAAAAATGGTGTTTTAATGTAATTTGCTGATGTGTCGCTCGTTGAAGGTGGCACGTGGCGTACGGATGTGCCGCGTGGCATCCGAAGAGTTTGACAACGCATCAACACGTCAGCAAATTACATTAAAACACCATTTTTGAAAGTTGGTTGCATTCTTACACCCATCGCTTAGTTAGTTACACACAATAGATATTCGTCCAAAGTTGGTAGCATTTCGGGACACTTATCCCATTAATTAAACTTGAGAGTGACAGTATAGCTGTATGGTACATACCGGCTATGGCTAAAAGCCTAAAATAAATGTATTCTAGCTAGAAATTAACTTATTTTTCATTTCACGTGTTTTTTGTATTAAAAGAACCAAATATAAATCAAGTATAACCTGTTCTTGAGGGCACCAGCCAGTCACCAAACCTCGCCCTTTAGTCTCATGAATGAAATCCGGTGGCATAATGGCGTCGTCGCCACCAACAATATCCGGTCTAGTTATCCACAAAAAGTCCTTGTTGCTATTAGCAAGTCCCCATCCAAACTCGATAAGTTGTTCTTTTGTCATGATTGTGATACTTCCAAAGTTAACGTAAACAACCGAGTTAGGCTCTTTTGTGTCAAGCCAACTAAGGCAACCATCATCTTCCTTCCAGAGGTTAGACCCAATGTGTTTGAGTCGGTCATCGTTGATATAATCTTCCATCAAGTGGAGTGGGCCCACCGTGAAAATTCGTGGGTTCAAGGCGAGTAAGGGGTTAACACTGTCTTGTTCTAAGGCGTCAAATGTGTTGAGAATGATAGCTGAGCCTCGAGGGATAGCTGCGGTTTCTCTAATGAAAAAATTGAGCATGAAATCGTTTATGTCTGTCGTTCGAATGAAATCTGGGAAGTCCCTTAATCGAATGTTATTCATTCCAGGAATCCAGTAGAGTCTTGTTTCTAAATACCCATTTGTCATGTCGCTCAAATCTGTAGTGATTTATGTAGTCAAAATTTTATCTAAATTAATTAGATCGTATCACGAAGATATATAATTTAATTACAACTTTTCATTTTATAACATGTCTTTCGTAAGTACTTTTTATAAATACAAGCAATTCTCATTTTAATTTGAAGTTTTTGTTACTTGTAGGCTTGTAGCTGTGACACACCTAAGAAATTTCTTACTTGTTAAAAAAGAAAAAAAAAACTAAATTCAAACTTAACTTAGTAGTTAATTAAATTTACTTAAATAGTGAGGTTGACCACCTAAATATAAGTAGTAATATTTTAAAACAACCATTAATTTTTCAGATTTTTTATACTAAGTCGACTTAATTGACCGATAATATAAGCTAGGGGTGTTCATTTTCGGATATCCGAAGTTCGGATATCCAACATTTTGGACAGTAGATTTCACTACTCAAATCCCTATTTAAAATTTCGGATACTCGAAAATTCAGATACGGATATCGGGTTATCCAAATACTCGAATCAAAAAATAAATATATATTTTTTTCATATTTCAAAAATTTTTAAAATTACATCTATAAATATTTGAATAACGAAGTTAACATTATATAAGTATAGAATATATGTATATGGAAAAAATCTCAAATTTTTTGATCGAAAGTACTAGAAACATTTTTAAAATGGACAATAGCTTGGTCTTTTAATATATAAACAAATCTCATTTGACAAATCTTTCACATAATAAACAAAATGGTTACAAGTTCTAGATTATATTACTAAAATTTAACAAAATAATTAAGATAAATCCAAAAACTATATATTAAAAATCTATTTTTCAGATAGGGTTAGTTACCTAAAAATCTAAAATCACAACCTACCTTCAGATTTTGTCCCTTTTTCCCCAGTTACTACCTGACAACCTACTGTAACCTGTAATTGTGTTATAAACAAGAGAAATTTACTTAGATAGACGATCAAAGCAAGTTCTTTTACTAAATAGACGGTGTCAGACAAGTTTTTTCGAAAGTAAACTACCTTTTCGTCGAAATAGACGAAATTTTAGGCGAGTTCGGCTAAAAACTTTGAACGAATTAAAGTTCACCAAGTGTCCCAAAATTTCGCCGGTCAACTTCGAATTCGCCGGTCAAACTAGCCTTTTCGCCGAAATCTAACAAACCAAAGCAAAACCAAATTTCGCCTAAAAATACTCTCAAAATACAAAAATTCGCCGAAATTCACCGTCCACTACACTTTAAAATTTCACCGAAATACAAAAATTAGCCGAAAATCATATTTCGCCTAAAAATACTCTCAAAATACAAACCTCCTTCACAACAAAGACACACAACGTATGTTAATTTTTAGGCAAAATGTGATTTTCGGCTAATTTTTGTATTTCGGCGAAATTTTAAAGTGTAGTGTACGGCGAATTTTGTAACCAATTTGGTTTTGCTTTGGTTTGTTGAATTTCGGCGAAAAGGCTAGTTTTACTGGCGAAATCGAAGTTGACCGGCGAAATTTTGGGACACTTGGTGAACTTTAATTCGTTAAAATTTTTTAGCCGAAATCGCCTAAACTTTTGTCTATTTCGGCGAAAAGGCAGTTTACTTTCGAAAAAACTTGTCTGACACCGTCTATTTAGTAAAACAACTTGCTTTGACCGTCTATCTGAGTAAATTTCTCGAAAGAAATTCACACCTTTTATTACACTGTTCTTGTAACATCCTCGATATGGGCTTGGTAGAAATACGGTAATTCTTTTATTTATTTCGTATTTAAATTGTATTTAGAAATACTTGGTGCATTTTGATAACTAAATAAATAGATCAAATGGTCAAAAGACCTATTGTGATAAATAAATTATTAATTGTTGTAAATTAATTTAGTTGACGGTATAATAAAACTTATTTCTCGCAAATGATTTTTAGGTTCCAGACAATTGATTTAGGACGGGTATTATATTACACTACTTTGAGTTGGGTTGAATGAGTTAGTCGGCCTTTATTTCCCATTTCCAGACTCTGATCAAATATCACCAAGAACACACACACACACCTCACTTAGAAGATTTAAAGAAGAATCATTCTCCATCTTGTTGTAGCTGTGATTTTGGATTTAATATCTCACCTTCATCTTCTCCATCTGATCATCATCTCCATTGTAAGCTAAACTATGCCCAATTATGTGTTCTTGCTTGATTTGGTTAAATTAGGTTAAATTAGTGAGCATTGAAGTTAAATTGTTCTTGAAATTGTTGATGTGATCTTTGATAAACTGATTTCATGCTTATTGTGGTGAATTCTTGTGTTCTTCAAGTTAATAGTTTGAAGAAATGGGTTTGGTTAGAAACTAGGTTAGATAATTGATGCATGTGTGGATTTTGATGTTAGATGTTGTTGTTTGTTGTTGTTATATGTTTATACATGTTAATAGGTGTCAATTATAAGTCAAAATCGTGTTTGATGATTGAATTGTATGAAATTTGGGTTTTTGGTTCGAGCTGAAACTAGTTGCAGGTATGAACCATTGTTGAAAAACATGGGAACGCGATCCCGAAACCCTTGCCCGGATCGCGTTGCTATGTGTATTTTGATCCCAGGATGATTTTGTACGTATGAACGCGATCCAGCCCCTATCATCCGGATCGCGTTAGATAGTGTTAAATTGGGTCAAACGGATTTTGTTCCTTGGAACGCGATCCAGCTCCTTGTCCCGGATCGCGTTTGCAAGTGTATTTTGGTAACTGAATATTTTGGTGTTAAGGAACGCGATCCAGCCACACCCTAACCGGATCGCGTTTGTCAGTCTTACTTTGACGAATTTGACAACTTGTGACTTGTGTGCTTATGTTATTTAACGAGTATTGAAAGTATAGTATGAGCATTATACGGCATTGTTTATGTGAATGTTATACTATGAATTCTAAACATGAGAGTCTAACTCGGGTTTTGATCGTGTTCTCAGATAACCAGAAGACTCAATAAGATAAGATCTTTGAGAGGAGACTACAGTCGACAAGGGTGAGTGAATCTTGGACTCTCAGTCTAAGTTAGTTGTAACATCGTGGTTACAATGGGTAATTTGGTTATTGCAATGATTGCTTTAAGATTATATTGCCATGTCGGTTATCACTTGAACGATTTGTTGGTGTCCTATGTGCTATGATAGTTGGACAATTTGTTTTGGTGAGGGTCAACTAATGTGTTGGGTTTGGGTACTATTACTTTGGACAACGTAATTGATTTGTACATGTGTTGGGCACTGAGATTACGTTGTATGTAGTATTAGTACTAAAACTATCGGTCTAACCACTGTTTGGCCTTCAGTGGTTATAAGTGTACTTGAGGAACCACCGCGGTATGAAGGTACCTCAAGGACCACCGATCCTTCTATGTTACTTGAGATGTGCTAGTTGTAGTTACTTGTTATGCTAAGTTAGATTGTGAATCCTGGATTTGTTCACTTAGCTTTGTGCTAATCCCTCTTCCCCAACTTCTTGCAGGTTTAGCTTTTGATTGTGGGTACTAGAAGTTGTTTGAAGGAATGTTTGACACCGCACTCTGATTTTGTTTTGACATGTATGGACCAAACAATTATGTCACGAATTTTATATAACACCTAAATTGTATTAATACCTTTGGAGGTGATTTGGTATTAAATATTGTATGTATTTGGGATTGCACTTTTGAAATGTAATATATGCAATCCTTGTCGTATTTCTTTTATTTACGCTTCCTCACAAAAAAAAAAAAATGCCTTGGTATTTTGGAGGGTGTTATAGTTCTTTACTTCTTTTTACCTCATCTCAAAATATCATCCCAGGTAAAAAAGATCAACAACCAAAATTCGTCAAGATATCAAATCCAAGTTCAAGTTGAAGTTTGTCTCTTATCTGCTAAGGTAAGCTGTTTTTCCTGTTTTCACACTTCAATTTCGTTTTATAATCATCAAATCTAGGGTTTTATTCACTTTTTAGGGTTTTGTAAAATTTAGTTAAATTTTTCGTTCTTTTACAGAGATGGTGGTGATGTACGATGGTTTATTAACGGTTGAAGTTTTCTATGAAGGTTGTGTAAAATCAGCAAGTACAAGAGGTAGTAGTTCTGGATCTGTAAGTGTTAGGGGTGGTAGTATGGGGTCTGCAAGTGCTCGAGGTGTTAGTCTAAGAGGTGGTCGATTTGGATCAGTATATATTGGAGGTGGTCAGGGGCGGAGCTAGAAGGGGTAGTGAAAAATAATTTTTTGTAACGTAATTAGTGGCAGTTTAGGATTTTGACCCCCTGATGTGATAATACCAAAAAAATAAAAAAATTCCCCCCCCCCCCCCCCCCTTAAAAATTCCTAGCTCCTCCTTGGTGGTAGAGTTGGGCTGGCAAGTGTTAGAGGTGGTAGTTCTGGGTCTGCAAGTACTCGAGCTGGTAGCTTAAGAGGCGGTAGATTTGGATCAGTAAATATAAGAGGTGGTGGTTTGAGGGCTGCAAGTGTAAGGGGAGGTGCATTCAAGGTTGCAAGCATGATGGCTGCAAATCCACATGAACAACAAAATGTATACCTTATATTCTCTTAATAATTGTATTCAAAATTTTTTTTTAATTTAATGTACAAATTAACGTTTATATATGCTTTCTTGTAGACTTCAAGCTGTGTGGAGGAAGGTGAACAACAACTAATGAAGAAAAGGAAGAAATCTGAGAGTATTTCCAAGATATATTTTGGTCAGAGGTTTAGAATGGGCGAGTAATCGTGTTGCTGCTGCTGCACTTGAAGATCTCGGATGAAACTAGTGCTTTTGAAGACTTACGTATGTCTTGCCTTTGAAGCTGATCTTGGTGCTTTAGTTTTATATGTAATTAATGGAAATGTTGCTTTTGACTACTTTTCTTTTGGTAGATAGTACCACACTACCAGCACTACCTTGACATCAGATTGCACATGGTAATATATTCCCTTTTTGTAAAGATACATCTTGATTTTTGGCTTTACATATGGAAGATGATAATGGGGGTGTTTGGGGGAGCGTTAGTGGATGGCTTTTTAGCTTTTGTGTTATCATAACGTAGAAAAGCTTTTTTTTAGTGTTTGAATTGAGGAGCTTTTCACTATTTTAAAGGGTTAAATAGCTAAAAGCTAAAAAGCCATGAATTTGAAGCTTCAAGCTAACGCAGAAGCTCAAATCCAAACGCCGCCCCAAACACCCTCAATATGATATTATAATACAAGGTGTGAATTTCTCTATTTTTCTTTTTTAACACAATCACAGGTTACTGAAGGTTGTCAGGTAGTAAATGGGGAAAAAGTGACAAAATCTAAAAGTAAGACGGGAAATAAGACGTAAAAAAGTAGGTTGTGATTTTAGGTAATTAACCATTTCAGATTTCCGGATAACCGAATTACCTAGGGGTGCGTTTGGTTTGCGGAATGTTTTCAATGGAATTGGAATTCATGAAAAGAATTGAAATTCAAAGGAATTGAAATTTAATATGTTTTGGTTGACCGAATGGAATGGAATCTAATTTCTAATTCCTAACATAATCATGTTTGGTTTGTTAATTTCTTGAACGATTTGGAATCTATATGAGATAAATGACATATTTTAAAATTTTATTAACTTTTTAGAGTAAGGTTCAAATGAGTATACTAACTTTGAGTGAGAATGAGGGAACCAACAGATTTCTGCCATGTGTCACTTTATTCTCTCTCCTCCACATTTTTAAAAATTAAATATCTCACAAACGGTAAGTCGAAAAATCATGAAAATTGCACCATAAAATTCAGCGTTTTCCCCTCTTCGATTTGCCGTCCCTCAAGGCATACTTTCGACAACTTTTTTTTTCTTCCATTTTTTGGTGGGTTTTACAAATTAGTAACACATGTGTAAGTAATTGGTTATACATTTAATTTGCGGTTAAGGTTAGGGTTTAGTAGGGTTTAGGGTTTAGTAGGGTTTAAGGTTTAGGGTTTAGTATGATTTAGGGTTTAGAGTTTTGTAAAGCGTTTAGGGTTTAGGGGTTAGGGTTTAGGGTTTGAGGTTTGGGGTTTCATATCATTGGTTCCTTCATTCTCACACAAATTCTTATTCTCATTTGAACCTCACCCTAACTTTTTATATTTAATAATAACTTAATAATCTTTTAAAAAAAATTCATTTTTGCAATCATTCCCATAATCTACTGATTCCATTAATGATATCTTCTAATTCATTTTGAACACGTACCCAGACATCCATGAAGCATCACAAACACACGTCAAACAAATTACATAAACCATAAATTGATCGACGAGTAGAAACAAACAATAGTAGTGGTTGACAAGTCAATTTAATTGAAGAACCCAAAATAAATCTCGAACAAATCACGTATACAAAATCAAACGCAACAAAAATTAGAAGATGAAAGTGACTACATTGAAGATGCCGGCGACGGGATTGAAGAATACAGTTGGTGGCGGTGACAGATTCAAGAAGAACTTAACGGAGATGGTGAAGCGACGGTGACAGGGAGCTATGGTGGTGCCGGCAGATGAAGAGATCTGGGAGTATTTTGTGTACGAAGGGTGTTTGAACTTTGAAGGGAGTTTTAGCAATGATTCCAGTGAAATGTCTAAACATTCCTTCATAAAATAGATGCAATTTAAATTCATTTAGGTAAAGGAATTGGAAGGAATTTGAAAAATTCCAATTCCATCTTCTTTTTCAACCAAACACACTCCGGAAAGAAATTTGAGATTCCAATTCCATTCAATTCCATTCAATTCATTGAACCAAACGCACCATAAGATTTTGAAAAATCACTACCCAATACCCAAACCCAAAACTTCGGATACCCACAAATTTGGATATTCAAATTTTCGGATAATTTTATAACAGATAGTTGGATATTGAATTTGGATACGGATATATTGAACACCCCTAATATCTACACGTGCTCCTGCTACATATAACATAGATCCGTCCTAGTTTAGGTCTCCTGATTTATGTATGTCATTGTTACTCCATTATTCTGGCTTATATCACCTTGCAAATGGCCCTTGTAGATGCTGTATTTTGGTTGGTTGCTAGTTTAATACTAGTACGGTATAATTTTTTATTTTTTTCAAGAAAAAAATATAAAATATACTACAAAATCCAATCAAAAGATCACCGGCCTTATGAATAATATAAACCATAAATGGTAGTCCATTTATTATAAGATATCGTTTTCGAAAGATATACGATATGCTAATATTGTGGAAAAAAACTGGTCAACGCCGGTTGATAGTTTTGTCATCGTACTAAAATTAATATTAATATGAATACTAAATACTACTAATTAATCATATTATAGATATGGGTCCAGATCAGAGGGGAACTCTCCCTTTTGAGAGGGAGGGAGCACACTTTCAATATTACCCCCTTCACCTTTCCAAATTTACATTTAGCTCCCTTTAACTTCCTTCACCCACACTCCATCTCACAAAAACACACAAAAACTCTTTAATTCTTTCTCACTTTCTACAAAGGGTAAATCACAAAAATGATCCGTTGACCGTACCCTATTTAACAAAATAATCCGTTGACCAAAGCTTTTAACAAACTAATCCACCGATTGGCGCCAAAAGTGGCGCCCCGGCGCCCCTGACACAAGCAACCAATCAAAAAATGCCACGTGTACGCCAACCAAAAAAAAACCGGCGCCCCATGATTTTTTTTTGGCGCCCCATGATTTTTTTTTGGTGCCCCTCCCTTTGTTTTCTTCCTTCTTGGCGCCCCTCATTTTTTTAATCCGGCGCCCCATGTTTTTTTTTCGCAATCCTCGTACACGTGACATTTTTTGGTTGGTTGCTTGTGTCAGGGGCGCCGGGGCGCCACTTTTGGCGCCAATCGGTGGATTAGTTTGTTAAAAGCTTTGGTCAACGGATTATTTTGTTAAATAGGGTACGGTCAACGGATCATTTTTGTGATTTACCCTTCTACAAAACAGCTGATCCGAAACGCTATGATGACGGTTCCGATCACCGTTAGGTTGACCGTTAATCGGTACGGTAGAATCACCAGAAATATCTGATTTCCGGCGACTGATGTACGGCAAAACACTCGAGAAAAACACCGTAATCTTCCCTTACTGTATACCTACCCTTCGACCTACGCCGCCGTGTCTCCGCCATGACGATCAAGATACCGGCGACGCTAACGCCGATCACGATCCATACTTTTGGATTCGAGACATTACTTTAAAATTTTTCCATATTCGATTCATATGTATATTTATTGAGTTAAGATGCTTACTACGATGTCGTTTTGTTTCTCGATCTACCAAAACAACTCTGTCGGCAAGACTTTTCTTATATCTGGTATATTATTATTATTATTATACTTTAATGATTATTTTTATATATTTCTTATTTGTCGAATTGAAGATAACAGGCTTGAAAGATTGTGCCCAAGCATCTTATTATGAAATAAATAATTATAGAATGCGTTGTATGTCAAGTAGATATGAATTCTTATGTGTTGGACTTATTAGCTGCTTGTTTCGGATAAACTCTTATGATTCGTGTTTGTTTTCGGTGTTTGATGCTTGATATATGCTTACGATTGTGCATAATTTGATATAGATCTAAAAAGTTGATATGAAACAGATCTAGATTTGTTTTTTAATCTGAAAAAAGCAACTGCATCGTGCTTTTTTTTCTACTGCATCGTATTTTTTTTACTGCACATTATGTTTGTTTTTAGCTTTTTATGTGTTGAAATAAAAAAACTACTTATATTTATTTTACTGCATCTTATGTAAATCATGGTTTTATTCTTGAAGTTAAAAAAATAATATTACATGTTTACTGAATCTTATGTTGTTTTAGCTTTTTATGTGTTCAAATAAAAAAACTAATTATACTTATTTCACTGCATCTTATGTAAATCTTGGTTTTATTCTCGAATCTAAGAAATTAATACTACATGTTTACTGCATCTTGTATATTGTTACTGCATCTTATGTTGTTTTATCATTTTATGTGTTCAAATAAAAAAACTACTTACACTTATTATACTGCATCTTATTAAAATTATGATTCAGTGGTTTTACATTGTCATGAAATATGATGCAGTGATTCTAATTAAACATGATGCAGTGGTTTTAATTTGATGCAGTGTATTAATTTAAAATCAAGATGTATGGTTTTAAATTAAACACAAGATGCAGTGGTTTTAAAAGTATGATTAAGTGGTTTTACATTCTCATGAAACATGATGCAGTGATTCTAATTAAACACAAGTTGCAGTGGTTTTAAAAGTATGATTCAGTGGTTTTACATTGTCATGAAACATGATATAGGGATTCTAATTAAACACGATGCAGTGTATTTTATTAAAAAGAATGATGCAGTGTTTCTAATTAAAAAATATGATGCAGTGGTTTAAAAGTAAACACGTGATGCAGTGACTTTAAAAATGTAATTTAAAAAAAAGTAATTTTTTTTTTTTTTTTAAATTTAATTTTTTTTCTTAAAAATTTTTTTTTTGCCGGAATCCGCCGCCGGCCGTCGGAATCTGACGGCGGCGGCCGGATTCCGACGGCGGCGCCCGGACTCCGGCGGCGGCTAGGTGGGGGTGGTGGGTAGGGTGGAGAATAAGATGGAAGGAGGAGAGAGAAGAAAGTGGAGAGGTAAAAAAGAAATGGGATGAAATGTGGAAGGGGTGTAAATGTAAAATAAATGTTATGTTTTTTTTTCCTAACATATGACCTCACTTTTCATCCTAATTACAAAAATGCCACTTCACCCCTTTTTTTTGTTGGTGCCCTTTGGTTCCCTCCAAAAAGAGGGTTCCCCTCTGATCCCAAACCTATATATATATATATATATATATATATATATATATATATATATATATATATTATAGATAAAGCTAATGTCAAATTATTGTGGTATTGCGACAATTTTTACTGTATAAAACAAATTTAAAATATTAAGTTTTGTTTTTTGCTGCTCTGTTTTTTCTATAGCAAAAGATACGATGCTAAATATTATTATAGAGTTGTTTTCAATCATAAATCACAGTGACGGTTAGAGATAATGTTGTAATCATGGACGGAGCTTAATGAGGGCTAGGAGGGGTTGTGCCCCCCAAAAGTTTGAGTTAGTAGTATATATATTTGATAATTGAAGAAAGATTTTATAAGTAGTTGCTAACTCAGTTGGTTTTGGGGTGTCAAGTACGAAACAGGAAGCCTGGGTTCAAAACCCATCCTAGCCACCTTTTGTAATTTTGACGTTTAATATTTAAAGTTCCTACATCGTTAACCAATATTATATATCTTATTTTATGCTTATTTATATTTTTATTACTTTATTATTGTTTATTTAGCTTCTGGCATACAACTCTTACAGGAATACTAACAAATTATTATTATCTCTATATCTAACAGATTTTTCTCATAATATGGCTTTGATCTTGTTAAGCTAACTATATTTCTTATGTTCAGTATTACGGAGTATAAACGAGTGCAGCTTTTGTAACTATTGATCAAAATCTGTTACATCATTTATGTTGGTTAATTATATAACATTATATAACGATAGCAATGGGATCTTTTTATACATCTAAATTTTTTTGGCCCCCTCATAACACTTGTTCAAGCTCCGTCACTGGTTGTAATATATGTCATTATCAGAAATGTAATCACCTGAATCATTATAGTTAAATAATTGCTCCCAACGAAATGGTTTTCCAAGCAGCGAAACATAATTAACTTAGAGTTGTTGACAAAATTATCGTTACTTCGTTTTTAAGGATTTTTAATATATAGATCTAAAAACTTCAAGATTTTGTGGGTCGACCGGCGATGTAACCCTCGATATTTATGTAATCAAGTGTAATGACTCTTTTGGGTTCTCATAGCTAGTTTCTTGCAAGTTGCAAGCTTAATATATAGTACTCCGACGTTCATAAAAAAGGTCACGTATTCTAGGCTCCGTTAAATATTTGTTAAAATGTTATTTCATGTAGTTATTCGTATTTTACTTTTTTAAGGAACAGTAATAAGGTCCGTCAGTAGCTTGAATATTCTTACACTAATTAATCACGATATAAGTGTATTAAAAGCTCCTAATTAATGACTAATTATGACTATAGAGAGTAGATATTACTTACTGTGCTAGTTAATATTTCACGTGTTTAGATTATTATTAACGTACTCCTTAATAGTACTCGTAGTTGATAAATTACGATCAATTTGGTTCCAAATGTAGAAAGTGAAGCACAACAAGTATTAAAGGAGTAGTAGTAGATAGTGTTTAATCACCTTTGAGGGGAATATAGCCCCTTTGAACAAGATCAAGATAATGAGTATAAGCCAAAACTCCACAAGCACTTGGCGTCCAAAAAAGAGCTTCAGGCAACCCGAACCTATCGGCAGCTTCAAGCGTAAAGCTCATGCACCCATCTGAAACGATACAGCTCACAGGTGGCACGTCGGACTCCTCAGAAGCATTAAGCCTAGTGATGAGCTCACAAAAAGGCTCTAAACTGTTCTTAGAAAGAGATTCAGCAAGGTCAGGAACTGATTGGGAGATGTTGGCGTCAGACGGCGGAAGGCCGTCAGTAATGGAGTAGAATCGAAAATCTGGGAGGCCGTCAAGGGAGGAAGGACCTCTGGATCTGAGTATGCGGTTATGGTTGTAGTGAGTGTTGACAAATGAGATGTGGAAGCCCTTTGAATGAAGGAGCTTAGCAAGTTTCATCAAGGGGTTGATATGGCCTTGTAATGGGACAGGGATACATACGGCGTGCGGCTTTTCTATTTTTGCTATTGAACCCATTTAATTTGTTGCAATATGTGTGTGTTTCGATTTTGGTTAAAAAGTGGTGCTGAATGGAAGAGCTGAGGTTGCTTGTATTTATAGGAGAGCAAAAAGGGGCAAACAAACTTCAATTTCTTTACGAGTTAAAACTAGCTACTCCATCCGTTCCAGTCAAAGCGTCCACTAATGCCTACAGTTTTAGAGTTCTCAACTAGCGACACTTTTCACCAATCAAATAACATATTTACCATTTGAGAAAATTCAAATTAAAATAGTAAAGTGAAAACTTGAAATGGGACGGATGGATTAGTATTTATAGTATCGTTTTTCCTGTAAGTAAATCACGTGAGAACGTACCCATTGATTAAACACGTAGGAAAGGTAGGTTTAACAAACATATCATATATTCATCGGTAGCCATAAACATTCTTGTGAAGTACGTAACATAATAATCCAGGTGGAGAACCGGGTAACTAAGTTCGATTTGATCGACAAGATGGAGGAAGTGTTAATTTTGATCCTGCATGTTTGGTACTAATATATATCAAGTGTAACCCGTTATAGCTATGTGGCCGGCTATATGTTCTCATGATAACTTTATTTGTTTGGTAAAACAATTATGTGTGAAGGAAAGAATATAAACAAGTGTTCAAACTTCGAAATAAGTACATACCATGTTCAATTTTCATGTGAGTTTAAGTAACGTATTATTGAGATTATTTGAAGAGTTATACTAGGTTTCGAGATGTGATGTTGAATACTCCAAGTTTGACTATATACGTATATGTATTACTTGCATAAAATTACTCAAGTTTGACTATATACGTTATGTATTACTTGCATAATATTATTCACTTGCATAAAAAAATAAATGGTTAATAATGATTTAATCCTTAAAGTTTAACCTTTTTTTTCTTTTTTTTCTTTTTAACCATTCAAAGTTTTTTCACATGATTTAACCCTTAAAATTTGCATTGACTTATTGGTTTAACCCTTTTGAAAGTTAGATGATTAAACCAGAAAAACATAAAAGGGTAAAATCATTATAAAAGATATACTTTAAGGATTAAACCATCATATTTTTTAAGTATCAGAAACTTGGTGGATTAAACCACCAAAATTTTAAAACTTGAAGGATTAAATAATGAGAAAAAATCTTAAGTGGTTAAAACGAACAAAAAGTGAAACTTTGAGGATTAAATCATTATTAACCCAAAAAATAAAACCTATAAAAAATTATTACATGTTAATTTAACCTCATATATTACCCTTCATAACTCATTCATTGAGTATTACTAGATTTTTATGCCCGTGCGATGCATGGGTTTTACATTATTATATTGAACATTGCTAATGTGTACTACATTAGAGCACAAGGAGTGCACGACACTGTTTCAGTGTTTTCGTCAGTGTTTTCGAGAACGCTGAACGAGAACACCGAAACAGAAAAGTGGGGTAGTGGTTAACATTGAGTTTCAGTGTTTTCGTCAGTGTTTTCGTAATTATTTTATTATTATTATTTTAGTTAAAAAAATTAAATACATAAAATATAAAATAATAACAATAACTAAAAAACAAATAACATTTAATTAAAACACACTTCATTAATAATAATTAAGGTTCCTAAAAATACATAATAGAAATAGATACTTAAAAATAAAAGTCCTAAATGCAATAATATTAAAAACGATACAATAACATAGAACTAAAACTAAACCATCTAGTCTTCAGCCGATTCCGACCCATCAACATCTTCCGAATCACCACCCGAATCGAAGCCGGGACCCGAACCCGAACCGCCCTCACTCGGTTTGCTCCACCCTAGCCTTTCCCGAATCTTCTATTTCTCCATGTTCAAGAACCAAGCATCAGTTTCCGACAAACCATCCGTATTCATCTTCAAAACCCGCATTGCTTCCATGAGTTCCCGGGTCCGATACGCACTCGCCTTGGCTTGAGTCAAATGTTGAAAGTTTTGAGTGATCGACTCATCAAACGAAGGCGTGCTACTTTTGGTAGAAGTGTCGGATGATGTTTTGGCACTTTTAGCCCGCCTTGACTTTCCTTTTGGCCGCGGGTGTGGATCATCACCAAAAAGGGCGGCGTTCGGGTTTACTTCATCCGAACCATCATCATCCCCCAAATCCACGGCTATGTTCTCCAAGTCAACCGTCTCTCTCCGCTTGTTCCTACGGCCTACAACTACCGGTTCGGGCACCAACCACTTTTGTTTATCTTTCAAAAAATTCCACGCGAGCTCGTGGCCAAAAGTCGATTTCGCCTCATACCGGAAAGTCTCCAAACACCGCAACCGAAAATCTTCGTCTTTCTCACCACTATGCCTTTCTCTATCCAACCTATACCAAATACCTTGAAACTTTTGACAACGGTTGTTCAAATACGTCCACTTAGACGACAACGCGTCTTTTCCCCGTTGGACCACTTTTTCTATATCCGCACGCTTGTTGTACTCGTCCATACACAAGTACCAAAAAGAGTCTTTCTCAATGTCGATGCCTCGGTTTGAGTCTTCCGAAATAGCAATCCAACTTTGAGCTAAAAGTAGCTCTTCTTTGGATGACCAAAAGTTGCGAACGGGATATGTTTTCTTTTTTTTTGGCGAGTCCACCGCTTTGGATTTTGATTTTTTGGGACGATTTGGCGTCGGTGTTTCGCCCTCAACCGAATGCTCCAAAGGTGCTTGTTCTTGACTTTGCTTCCATAACAAAAATTCTTGATAAGCTTCGGGTGTGATTTGCGGTGTTTGGATGGATGGTGTTTGTGGTGCCGGGTTGTAAGTTTGTGGATACGGGTTGCCAAAAGATAATTGTGGTGTTTGTGAGTTGTAGTTTTGTTGGTTGTAGCTTTGCGTAAATGGGCTCCAAGTAGAATGGAGATTGTACGGGTTGTTGAGATCGTTCGGGTTTGGGTTTTGAGACATTTTGCTAGGTTGAAGAATTGTATATAGATAGATAGAAAAAGATGAAGAAGAATGAGATGTTTTGGTGTGAAAAATTGGTGGAAGTAATGTATGTATTTATAGTGTAAAAAAGAAAAAAATTTGAAAAAAAAAAGTCAAAAAAAGTCAACCAAAACGCTCCTCAAACGGATCTATTTTTTAAAAATTTTCAAAGTTTTTTTTTTTTTTTTTAAACTAACCGTTGGAGGCTCAAAAAAAAAAAAAAAAAAAAAAAAAAAAAAAAAAGATGAAAACGGCTACTGTCCAACGTTACAAACAAAACATTGATCGAAAACGCCGAGCCAAAACGCCGGCTCGGAGTGCCAAACGCCGAGGCTTCGGCGTTTTCGACCGAGAATTTCGACGAAAACGGGGGCGCTCCGGGTGCTCTTATTATATTGAACATTGCAATTTTAAGATGACGGGAAGATATATACGAAGCAATAAAAAATGATAGAAGGTTTGTAGACTTGTAGCTACCACAGCCAACCGTAGTTCTAGATTTATTAAAAAATGCACTTAAGAATTATTAAAAAAAAAGAAGAAGAAAATGAAATGCTTAGGGTGCGTTTAGTTACGGAAAACTCCTCCATTTTTCTGGAAAATTTTCTAAGAAAACTAAAAAATTAGAAAATGTGTTCAAATTGTGATTTTCTAAAGAAGTTTTATAAGAAAAATGAATCTAATGATTTATGGTATCCTCCATTTCCTATTTTGGAAAATGAAAACTCCATCCTTTACATTTGAACGCATTTTCTAAGCACCGTTAGTTTTTCAAGGGACTCAAAACTCTAGAAAAATGGAAAAGGAAAAATGGAGATAGTTTTCCGTAACTAAACGCGCCCTTATTTTCTCAATTGCATATATAACTATATAAGTGACAACTATAGTCATATCCATATACATATCATCGACCACCAATCTGCCATAACTTATGTTGGATATATCATTGTATCTTATAGTAACGTTTATCGGAAAACATATATCGAAATATGCTTAAGATATAGCTAATTATAACAAATGTGATACATACATAATATAAATATTTGAAGCTAAAATCAAAACATCATATATAACTACGAATCATGCCATTTCTATGCCTATTGTGTTATTTTATTTTTACCACCAATCAAAATTGAAACTAACTGAACTCAAACAACACTTAGACATCGATGGACTTTATAACTTTTAAAAAGAACAAATCTAAAAGATACAAAAAGATCTTAATGCTTATAAGTACACTAAAGACATCCTACAATGGAAGGAAGTGACAACTCAATATTATTTCTACATATGTGTGATTTGAAAGAAGTGAAAGCTGTCAAAATGATTGTTAATAAGATGACGATCTATATAATTGAATCGTATGATTCATGTGGAAATAGTATAGTAGTTGTAGATTTATACATAACCAATACTCTTAATTTTTTATGCTACATTGTATGTATTGAGTGCTTCATGAAGGATATGAAAAGATTGTTGGTATATACGTACACGACTTAAGCATGTCCGGAAATTAATGAGCCTATGGGGGGCACGCACTTAATCATTTAGACACGATAAATAATTAATAACGTATTAATTATTATACACATTTAATATAAACTAAACTTGAGGGACTTAAATGTTAAGTGAATAAAACTTGTATTGGGTTTGGATTGGGTTTATATGGGCCGATTTTTAGGTCTCCATATCCAACTCAAATACCTAATTAAAACCTATAAATACAAGGTTAAGTTAGGGTTATTGGTATCCTAATACACACACAATACCCTAATAAAATAAAACTCCTTTTTCTTCCCTTTATGAGCCGTCAACCAAAATCAAACCCAAGGGGATTTGTTTTGTCTTTATTTGTTGATTAAAGCAAGAAGGAAAAAGAGAGATTTCAAGTTTATTACGTGTGTTTCGACTAGCATCGTTATCGTGTTGTGAAGGTGGTGTGCGTGCAACCCTAGAGGGTTTTACCATTAGTGAAACCTATTCGTTTATTAAACGATTAATTGGAGCTAGCTAAAAGGTACACGTTTTCTATCTTAACTAATTATAAATACATGTTTATTCGCTTCCGCAATTGTATGACAATTTGTTATAGTTATTTGCTATATTCTAACAGTGGTATCAGAGCCACACGTATGTTTATAATTAGTTAGATATGTTAAACATAAAATTTGATGGGATATAGTTGTTTGGTTGGTTCGACTATCATAAAGAAAAAGAATAAAAAGATTTTGGTTTTGGACTTGTGGTAATAGTCGACAAACGACAACAAGAAAGAATGAAAAAAAATGGTTTTTTGAGTTCTGTGGTTATACTAGCCGACAACGAGAAAGAAAATAATTTATTTATTTATTTTTTACTTTTGTGTTGTGTGATCAACTCACGATTAACAAACAGGAACAAGCTAGAAATTAATTTTTTGTTGTTGTCTGTGCTATCCTTATCCACTATGCCTGGCAAACGGGTCGGGTTGGGTCGGGTTGGGTCATGGGTCGAAATGGGTTTGGGTCAAAACGGGTCATGGGTCAGACGGGTCAGTTTTCGAATTGGGTCGAATGGGTTGGGTCAAAAACGGGTTGGGTCGGGTCGGGTCAACTCACTAAAAAATTTTCCTTTTTTTTCTCTTTTGGTTATAACTTTTTTTTATAATTAATAGTAGAAGTAGATTATTAATAAAAGTATTAATTATTAAATTAATTAGTACTTGTATAAAAAAATATAAATAAATTACTAAGGGTGTGGTTCGAGGACGGAAGGCAAAAAAGGAGAGAAGTGGACGGCAAAGTCATCACAGCCGTCCATTTCAAAAAAAAAGGTATAATCTACGGATCAAAATGATGCGGTGACATTTTCGTAATTAATATCAACTTTTGGATAGCTGATGCTGCTATTATAACGTTGACGAAAAAGGTGCATCACAAAGTAAAACTGGTGCATCACATTGCAAAAACGGTGCATCAAAGATTAAAAACATGATGTATTACATAGTAAAAATGGTGTATCATAAACAGATATTAATGTTCATTGTAATGGATAAAAATAGGCATAAAGATGGTACATCATATTGTAAAAAATGGTACATCATATAGTAAAAACATAATGCATTACAAAGTAAAAAAATGGTGCATCATAGAAGATAGTAAGGTTCATCGTAATAGATAAAATGTACATACATCACATTGTAAAAAATGGTGCATCAAAGAGTAAAACATAATGCATTACAGAGTAAAAAAATGATGCATCATAACAGATTTTAATGTTCATCATAATTGATAAAAAAAAAAGGTGCATGATAGCTTCAAATTAAAAACTACTCATCTCTCACAAAAATAAATAAAAAAACATCAACTAACAATTTCTTAATTCAACAAAAGGCTAAAAAATGATAACAAACACTTTAAAAAAAAAACAAAAAAAAAAAAAAAAAAAAATTTGTTTGCAGTTCATTGCCGTCCAAAAATGGACTTCCGTACATGAACCAATGCCAATTACTAATAGCAGGATATTTAAAAATTGAAAATTCACTATTGTTACCGAACGTACAATTGCTACAATGGTAAACTAAACAATATAATATTAAATATTATTATTGTAGCAGAGTACGATTTAATTTATTTATATATATATAAAATATTAAAATAGAAAACAAACTAAAGTGTAAAACGGAAAACCCGTATCTTTCTCCATTCTAGAAAAACGCCGCTCATTTTTCTTTCTACAAAACTTTGCCGGCGACGTTGAAGGCTTTAGATCAAGAGTAAATAGAAGTAATCTGCAAAAAAGAAATTCAAAGAAGTGTTTCCAATATTATTTTGTTAGTGCTTGATGGTGGTGTTACGGTGATGCGGCGGAGGGAGTGCTAACTTCTCGCCGGAAAGTGGTTACGACGGTGGAATTGATCGGAGATGGAGGAATTGATCGGAGATGGCAGAATTGAACGGAGACGTCGGTGTACGTTATGGCTTCAGAGATTGATCGGCGACGATGGTATGTTGGGGGTGATGGCAGTTCCGGCAAACTATTTCGGTTATTTGAACAACCCGTGAAGGACCCGCACACGACCCATGCTCGACCCGTTCTGACCCATTCTCAAATGGAAAGAAAGTGTTCACGACCCCATTGGACCCATAGTTGCCTTTCCAGTCCAGCAAGAATCAACCCAACAGGTCCAACAAACAAACCCAAACAACCCATTTTTCATAAAAAGGGTCTGGATTGCCGGGAAAAAAGGACGTTTTTTTTTTTTTTTTTTTTTTTTTTTTTTTTTTTTTGTGTTTTTTTGGATTGGCATCAAGTCAGTAGACAAATAAAAATATTTTAGTCGCTCGGTTCCAGTTTTTTTTTTTTCTTAATTTTTTTGTTAAATTGTTAAACTTTAAAATTCCATTAAAAATTTTATGTTTAACAAGAATAATAACATATTTAGTGTAAATTGTTTGTTATTATTAATGTACTTTCAATCAGCTCAATAAAGGGTATCCATGAAATTCATGCATAATTTGTCATGGATATCACTTTGATATATTGATATGCTAGTTATGATTAATTGTTAATTTAGATGGCATGCTTAAAAATTGATTAGTGTAATTATGTGCAACTTGCTTAAACTGTTTAATTGACAAGGATGACATGTCTCTAGTTTGTCATGCTTTAGGGTTCCACCTACCAAAAGTTGCATGAAAATTAATTATTAATTGTTTAATAGTTTTAGTAGTTTAAATTACACATACTAAAACATAGTGGCCATAGGATCAATGCCCCTTAAGCTAGTCGATCGTAGTTTAGTTTAATTATTATTTGTCAACTGTTGACTTGTGACGCAAAAATTGTTTTTAGAAAATAAAAATAAACTTGACTAAATGATTATGAAATATGATTTAGGGTTTGTAATATTACATATTTATGACACATATGGGTTGGGCTCATATACCGTAATTTGTTCCCATGTCATAAAATATCTAATTGATTACAAATTCATTTAATAAAATTGGTATCTTTCATCGCTAAAGAAACACCGGCTCACCCATTTGAACAAACTATAAGAGAGCTATAAGCATTGAGGCTCTGTCTCCTTAAAGAAAGAGGGTTTCTTAATCAGCCTTGTGCTAGCCTTACTTCTGCGGTTCTTTGTGCGTTCAAATGGAGCTACCGAGCTCTTTATGTTGATGTAAGATAAAAATATTTTTTATTAAAATTATGATATGAATATGGTGCATGCATATTCATACATATTTGATAACACATCAAAATTGCATTACCCTAAAACTTAAGTCATTGCCATCTAATCGTAAGAACACTTGCAGTTGTTTTTTACTCTGCGTGAGACGTAGGTAAATTGCAATCCCAAGGTAAATTACCACTCATCGTGAGACGGTGGTGGACTATTTATAGTTCTTAATTGGACGACTTAAAACGAGTTAAGCGGTGAGATCCTTAAGCCCGTGGCAAAAGATGGGATGAAACATGTTTACAAATTCACTTATGCTTGCTTCATAAGTATTATTTGTAAGTCCCATAATTCTAGAAATTGCACTTGTAATGCAATTATTGATCGTCACTTACCTTTTGAGTATCATCATTGCTAGCAGATCAACTGATGTGATGGTGGTATGTCAAGTAGGATCCTAGCCTTAAGAAAATAAATTGTTTATATGTATATATAAACATTAGGGTATTTGATTTTCTTTAAGGATGTATTATCGAAAATACTAAATTTGAACTTTTATCTAGTTGTAGATGACAAATCCTGCACCAAACTCGAATTATTCGGCTTTCAGGCAAATGCTAGAAAAAGTAAAACTTTCTGGAATTAATTTCAATGATTGGTTTTGTCAACTAAGGATTGTCCTTCGTGTTGAAAGGAAAACAAAAGTCATTGAACAGTTGATGAGACTTGTTCCTAATACTGCTACTGGTCCTGTTGAGGAATTAGCAGTACGAAATGCTCTTTATGATCGTCATAATGAAGTTGCTTTGGTTTGATACTCGGCAGCATGACTCCCGAACTTCAAAACCAATTTGAAAATCATAGTTCGTTTAATATGATTACAGAGCTGAAATCGGCTACTCCACAAATCCTTGCGATTAAGAGTGGAAAGATCCAGAAAGATAAGAAACCGCAAACTAGGGGAAAAGCTAAAGGAAAGCAAGGTGCTTTTGTCCCTAATCCTAAGTAAACCCCTACAGCAAAAAAAGGAGCATCCGGCTAAGGATGGGGCGTGTCACCACTGCAAGAGGAGGGTCACTAGAAGAGGAATTGTCTTGCCTATCTTGCTGAGTTGATGAATAAGAAGAAGAAGCTAGCCGGCTCGACCGGACCTTCAAGTATCTTCACGATAGAATTATATTCTTTCTCTAATTTAAATTCCTAGGTATATGACACTTGTTGTGGTACTCACATCTGTAATACCCTATAATGAATTAGAGGAAAGAAGAAACTGAAACATGAGGCACTCTACTTGTACAATGGTGTACGTGAAGCAGAAATGCCATTGGAAGTTTTGACTTAATTTTGCCTTCGGGCTTAGTTATTGTATTAGACAATTGTCATTATGCACCTGCTATTTCTTGAGGTGTTGTTTCGGTTTCACTTTTGAAAGACAATGGATTTATCAATGTTTTCAATGATTATGGTATTTCAATTTCTTAAAATGATGTTCATTATTTTAATGCTATTCTTTGTGATGGTATTTTTGAAATTGAGATGCCTAATCATGTTTCAAAAGTTAATTCTATGTATTCAGTTAGCAATAAAGAAGCCAAATTTAATTTGGACTCTACCTATCTTTGGCACTATCGTCTTGCAAACATTGGCAAGAAACGCATTGAAAGGCTTCAACGTGAAGGGCTTTTAAAAATCAAATGATGATGGATCCTTTGATAAATGTGTATCTTGTGTTTGTGGCAAGATGATAAGGAAACCCTTTCCGCATCAAACGCAAAGGGCTAAAGATCTACTTGGAATTATACATACGGATGTTTGTGGTCCATTTAGACATGTGTCAAGACAGAGTGCTAGCTACTTCATCACTTTTACTGATGATTTCAGTCGTTATGGTTATGTTTACTTGCTTAATCATAAACATGAAGACTTTGAAATATTTAAAGTGTTTAAGAGTGAAGTAGAAAACCAACTCGGTAAGACCATTAAGATCCTTCGTTCGAATCGAGGTGGTGAATACTTAAGCCAAGAGTTTAAGGATTATCTGAAAGCGTATGGAATTGTCCAACAGCTTACTCCTCCATACACATCACAACTTAATGGGGTGTCGAAGAGGAGGAATCGAACCTTGCTAGACATGGTAAGATCGATGATGAACCTTAAAACTCTCCCATTATCATTTTGGGATTATGCTCTTGAATCTCCTGTACGTATTCTGAATATGGTTCCAACTAAGAAGGTTGATAAAGACACCACATGAACTGTAGCATGGAGAAGTCCCTAATTTTGTCTTACTTAAAGGTCTGGGGATGTGAGGCGCTTGTGAAGCGGGATACGCCTGACAAACTCGAGCAAAGATCTATTAAGTGCATCTTTGTAGGATACCCAAAGGAAACAATGGGTTACTACTTCTACAATCCTTCTGAAAATACTGTTAAATTTGCTAGTTATGTTGAGTTCTTTGGAAAGAATCTCATAGCTCAAGAAAACAGTGGGAGGGTTGTAGAACTTGATGAGAATCAAGATGAAGATGCATTACCTTCTACAAACACTAGCGAACATCAACTTGGGGGGGAAAGTATTCAAAGTTTTGAAACTCAAGTCGATGTTGTTCCAATTCGTAGGTCCGCAAGGACAATACGTGCTTCCGAAAAGTTGTGTCTAAATGTAGAAAATGAGCACGTGTTAGGGGATCTTAATGAACCTCCTAATTTCAAAGCTGCATTATCAGATCCAGAATCTGAAAAATGGCTTGAAGCTACGAATGTGGATGTGAATGTACACACCTATAAAGCTCGTCTCGTAGTGAAGGGTTATACTCAAATCTACGGAGTATGGGTATTATCTAGTGTGACTATTATATGATGTATGACATAAGTCTTAATTGTTGAATAATAGTATTTCCATACACTGTACTCATAATTCTATAAAAATAGACAAATAGTTTTTATATGGTTATTAGCTTAACTACTGGTGACTTTGTTATACTAAGTACAGATATGAAGCCTTTAGTTATGCCAATAGTCTCAAACTTATTCTGTCTATACTAAAGGTTTATCTGTTGTACTAAGTACAGACCTGGGCCACTAGTATCTTCATAAGACGTTTGATGTTTGTCTAAATTTAAAAATCAAGTGTATGTTATGTGTTATAAAAATGACATATTTAAGTAACCTCTACCTTGACTACAGATGATGCAGTATTATGTGTTTTACTAGATTTCTTCAGTATTTTGTATAATAGAACACACTGGTTGATACTCATACTAACAATAAAAGGTTTGCTTAGAAATTCGCGTATAAATTGTTTATGTGGATCATAATATCGGTAATCGTCTTGAACTGTCTAAGAAAGATGTTCACTTCTGTGAATAATGTGATTTTCAATTATGCTTTGTGGATAAAGGTATCTAAGATATAATTTCATAAATATAAGTAGATAAATGATAAAATAAGTTGAAATTTTTCTGTAACTTATTTGAATTTCGTAAGGTATGTATAATAACAATCGTCTTAGACTTTAATTAATCTATAAAACACTAGTGCTTATTTTTCCAAATATGATCTCTAAGCAGATAAATTATTATTCACCAAAAATATGTAATTCATAATTTCCTTATGTATTTTTAGTTTATGTGTTTGAATAATAAAAGGGTACTTGATACCACTCTTTGTTTGTCTAATTTCTTGTTTATTTTTAATTTTATCTTTATCTTTATTAGATATAAAGTTTTAATTTTATAGTTTTTTACCCCCTTGGAATTAAGTTAGACTGTGTAATTAACCATTCGGGATTGAATAAACGTACGCAAATGAGATGGAAATAATGATATTTTTCATTAAAAATAATATTTTTGTGTCGATTTATACTAAGTGTACAATTTTCATTTTTGGCCAAATTGCGAAGTTGACTGGTTAAACTTGTGAATTGAGACTAGGGTATAAAAGGAAACAGTTCTGTGAACTCCACCTCACTTTCCAAAAACCTTGCGAGCCGAACCGAGATAGCGAAGCGATCCGAGTACACTTTTCACATTATTTTCGATTATACACGAACGAGAAAGATTTTTTACTCCATGGACTTTATTCCTCTTTGTATTACGCACATTTTGAGGTATAATACACTTGATTTCACCGAGTAAATAGTGAGTAATTGATCGTTTTTGTTTTCGAAACCCTCGGTTTACCAATTCATTGGATTAGCTTAGATTTAGTGGACCATAAGCCATAAAACTCTAAGAATATATTGAACGAATCATGTAGAACATGACTTAATCAACGGATTGTTTTAAAACTTCACGGATTTTTTATTTTCATTTGAATTTAGATCGCAGGAGCGTCTGCGAACTGAGCTTCATCTCAGTTTGCAACGTGTCATTGTGAAGTTGACTTCGTTGACTCGAATCTTTGCGAATTGAAATGACCTGCGAGCTGAACTTTAAGCTCGCATTGACTCTTTGACCACTCGACCTGCGAATCCAACATTGCGAGCTGAACCTCGTTGACTCGTTGACTTGCTGTGACACCCGAAAAATTAGGACAATTATTTGAGCCTAATCATTTTATAATTACATGTAATTAGTTTAGTGTTAGGCTAATTATGTGTATCATTATGTATATTTGTATATACACACGTACACGATTGATTTAAATCGTGCATTTTCAATTCGGATGGAATCCGAATCACCTCAAATACGAACGTTGGTGAACACGATTATTAAATAATATGATATTATTTAATAAACTCATTATTTAATTTACATTATTTCGATAATATATAAAACACATTTCGTATTGTATAAAACAAACCGTACGCGACAAAAGTGCGCGAAACGCGCCCGACAAACGAAATAAACCCCAGTTATATTTTTATAACTCAAAACAAAGTATTTTGATAAAATACTTCCATTAAAAATATTGAGATTCAAATAAAAAAACAAAAACGTATTAAAATAACGATACGCGATTAATTAAACGTAAAGCGATCGGGTAAATGACCATGCGGTTTAACACAAAATGGGGTACAAGATTTGAGGCACCATGCCCTCCCTTTTGACTAAATAAGCCGGATCCATCATCCCCACTCCCACCATATATATTTTTATTTCCGTCTTTAACACACAAACAATTAACCTACTCTTTTTCCACTTTTCTCTTCTTCATTTTTACGACAGCAGCAGAAACTGCTAGAAATCATCATCATCATTTCCCCAAAAATTATCATCATCTACTAGTATTTTTGCAAAGTGAAGAACAAGAACAAGTCTCCTCACCATCGTGATTCTTCGTCTTCAAGTTTGGTGAGAAACCCTTATTACAATTTTCTTCCATATCTTTAAGTGTTTTTAACATGCTAGTGTCTTACTCTCCTCTTGATTATGTCCAAAAACCTAACCAAAAAGCATTTTCCACTTGTAATTTTTTTTCACGTACAGACCGCTGCACAAAGCCGAGCACCAACTGGTATAGTCAATTCGCGATCGTGTATTGATTTATAATTATAACACGCGATCGCGTGATTTGTTTCGTGATCGTGTGATTTTGACTTATATCTATAACACGCGATCGTGTGATAATTATCCAAGGATCGCGTATTTTTATGAAATTGATAACACACTATCGCGTGTTTACATGTAGGGGTTTGCGTGATACTGACTTATATATATATATATATAACACGCGATCGCGTGATTTATTTCATGATCGCGTGATTTATTTCATGATCGCGTGACATTTTTCTTACGATCGCGTATTGTGTTAATGTCTCGAATGCCCAGCGACGCTAACTCAATGTTGCCAAATTTTACTAAGTGTCGCCATAGCGACACTAACCTTAGTGTCGCTAAACTAGCAACACTACATCTTGTGTCGCCATGTTGATCTCAGTGTCGCTATCCCATGACAAGTGTCGCCAAAAACAGAAACCCTATAATTACTTTTTTTGCACTAAGTGTTGAAACTTAAAACTTTATAGACCCCAGCCAGGGGTTGCCATCCCTTGGACCCCGCTACCCGGGGGCGCTGCCCCCGGACCCCCATCATTTAAAGGCTTCGCCCCTTGCCCTAGTGTCACTAATAGCAGAAGCTTGAAAATACTCTTTACACTAAGCGTTGAACACTTACAACAACCGAACTTTATACGATAATACTTAACATGCAAATACATATACTTTATGAAAATACAATGAAACAAACACATTAATAATGTCTTCGAAATTATTATTATTACGAAATCTCACCAACAGGCCGTACACGTTTTCTAAACACAAACAAACAACCAAACATTTGGACATAACTAGTTGAGTGGACAACTAGCATAGATGATCTTTTGAGACATCTACTCACATTTATAACCTTGCGCGTTTAGGACGACAGCACGTTACAGTCTTCGAACGACATCATTGCTTGTAGCAACACGTACACATCAGACTCAGGTGAGTCTCGTAGCCCCTCTTTTTACTATTTTTACCTCGGGGTGAGGATACATGCTCAGCTTTTATTTACATGTGAACACAATTACAAAACTTGATATACTGATTGCATGAGTTGTTTTACTAATCATGAAAGCCCTCCACATCATAGCTTGTTAATATTGTTTTTAGCATGAATGTTAGTGTATGGTACCATATGGGATTGACAATCCCCGTCTGGGTTAGCAAGCACTAACTGGTCAAACGGACGCATTATCATTTGTTCATACGAGTGTTGATTAGGCACTCGCAGGGAGGCACCCTCAATCGGGCGCTTGATTGTGATCCCGACACCTAGTTAAGCTCGAACTATGAGCTCATGGTAGTAGTATACACATTATTATTTTGCTTGGTTGCAAACATTATTAAATCTTGTGGTTCATACATTTATTTCAGTCATTTAAAATTGTGAGCTCACCAGCTTTATAGCTGACCCTTTATCATGTATTCTCAGGTTCTCAGTGGTAGTAGGTCTGCTCATACAGGATTCAGTAGCTCGAGTCGCATGCAAACACAAACATCAAGAGATTTTCCTACATTTCTATATTTTGTATGAATTAGATATGTACTAGAATCTCTCAAGTTAACAATGTGAACTTGGAACTTTTGTAACAGTTTGTAAACTTATATTAAAATCAATGTATTTTGTAAAACGACGCATATAGATGTCGTTTATTACGACTTTGTGTGATGATCACCCGATTAGTCGCGCCCCGACCCGATTCGCTTCCGCATAGTAAAGTTGGGGGTGCGATGTAACACCTGCTTTTGTGACTATCTGGTAATTTCTTTTAAATTTAGATGTTATTAATTGTTATATTTTAAATATTGTGATTATATGTTTTAAATTATAACGTAGAGAATTTGGTTAAGAATTTATTGTGACTAGTGAATTAATTACCGTTTTAAATAGTTATAGCTCACGGTAAAATAAAATAATTTTATCGCGAATGGTTTCTAGGTTCCAAACAATATATAGATTAAAGGGAGGCTAGTTTTAAGGGAATACGGAGTCGGTTTAAAAACCTTAGCCGACCTCTTATTTCTTTCCTTATATGGAAAGTTTTCCATTTTCAATTAAGCTTTCAAACCCTAAGAACTAATACCATAACCTAAACTAGAAAATCAAAAACAACAAGCTGTGATCGATTCTTGTTAATTCTTGATTTCATCATCATCGTTACATCTTGAATAAGTAAGTGTTCTTGAACATGGTTATTAGCTTGATTTAAGAAGTTAATAGGAGATGTTGCATAAGCTAGTGATTTTGGATGATTTACATTATATGATGATATTCACTGAAATTTCATGATCATTACATGGTGTTCTTCATGATCTTGTTAGAAAACTTGAATAAAGAAATTAAGTTAAAGTGAGTATGTGAAGTTAGTATTGATTGAAATTGGAATTGAGGATATATGATGCATATCATTGTTATATGTTTCTAGGTGAGTTAAGTTGTTTAAATTGAGTTGGAAACTGATTTGGCAAACTGGAAATTGAAAAATTTGTGATATACTTCGTACAGTAGCAGGTTTTGTGCAGGTACTGGGTTGAAAGACGCCGATAAAGATCGCGCCGCGATTCCTTCAGATAGCGACGCGATCTGCTCTTAATCGCGACGCGATGGAACATGTATAGCGACGCGATTATATGAAAATAACGACGCGATTTGGGTTGTGTTGCGCCGCGATTATAGTCTGTATATCAGATTGTATTTTGTTGTGCATGATTGATTAATGTAGTATATAGGTTGTAAAATAACATGAAGTCAGATGAATTTAATATGTGAAATGTGTTTCATTTCTATTATGTGATTATGTTGATTTACTTGGATCGAAAATTGAATTCAGCTACTAATTAAATCGCTTTGTGGTGTTTACAGATACACCGAAGACTCAGTGAGTTAGTCAGCTGAGTAAGTGGATCGAAGTTGACAGGTGAATAGACTTGGAACTTCAGTGTGGTTTGGTTGTGACTTATTGGTTACAACGATATAAACATTGTTGATTGTTGATTATATTGCTGAGATATATATATATTGTGATGTGTTGCCTATGTGCATTTTGGTGAATCGGAGGTTAACAATTGTTGGACTGATTGCTACAGGTTAGTCAATGTGAGATTTGTAATCATGTGTTGAGAATGGAACACATATTGATTAAAGGTAGCAATCAGTTATCGGTAAAATCACTGTATTGGCCTGCAGTGATTGTAAGTGTTGCTTGGTGGGCCACCGCGGTCTGAGGGCTCCACAAGGACCACCGATCCTCTTTGTGATGTTGTGTCAAAGTGATATTGTTGATAATTGATATTGTTATAACTAAGTCAAACTGTTTGTAACAGGTTTATTCACTTAGCTTCGTGTTAATCCCGTTGTTTACTCCTTGCAGGTTTTGATGTGACTGGCACTGGGCAAGGAGTGACTGGGAGTTGTTTGACCAGGATTACTCTGATTTTGTTAGACACAATGGTCCATGTTTTGTTTTATAATGATTATGATAAGCTAATGGTTTGTAAACAAGCAGTTAATAATTATAACTTGTAATATGTTTTGGTTGACGACATAATGTCATCAGTGTTAATATGAATGGGATTTCGCTTCCGAGTTTAAAAAAAAAATTGTCATGAAAAATTGGTGCGTGTTATATGCGACACTTGCTTTGCGAGTTGAAAGGTTCTGCGAACTGACTTGCGAGTTGAAAAACCTGCGAGTTGAAATTTTTTTTAAAAAAAGAGGCGTGTGTTCGACTTGCGACATGTTTACAAGTTATATAATCACAACCTTTAGGTATAAGTAAATTGTGACTTAAATTTTTTATTTTTTCAAATTTGACTTGAGATTTTTTAATTTACAAGTTATATACGTTTAAAATATTATTAAGTAACACAATTAATACAAGTAAGTTAGAGTGATTGATCGAAAGTCTTCCGACTCGAATGTAGTCGTGCGGCGTGTCCCGATTTTATATCGGCGGTCAAATGCTCTAATATACTTTATTTGGTTTAGACTTGAGAATTATTAAATTAACAAGTTATTTCCAGTTTATACGTTTATAACTTGACATTTTTATACTGACAAGTCATACGTATTGTTATGTTATGATCGTTATATATTTAAAGAATATAATTGATAATTGAGTCACGAGTACTCAATAGTTCAATTAAGTTCGGTAAATTATAATACTCATGTTTTATCAGTTAAGCTAACTTACTGTCATTTGTGTAAATTTTTACAGATATGGCAGCTCGACCTTTTGCATCTACCCACAACGTACTTGTGGATCTTGACGTTACTGCCAAAGGTGCAGCTAGACTGATGGGGATTCTGACTTTTCTTGCACGTTCTCGCATTCGCCATGCGATTACTGCATCCCCTACGCTATCACTTGATATTCTTACCGATTTATGGACGGACATCGCATATGATGCTACGGTTAACCCACCGGTGATTAGGGCTACCGTGGGTAATCGTCCAGTGGTATTCTCTTCGGCTGATCTGAGACAGATCTTACGTATGGGTACACAGGAGCAGGAGAACGGTCCCACAGAGTTTCCTCCGGCTTATATTGAGGGAGCTTTGGCTAGGATGGGATACGTTGGCCCTCAGCGAGGGAAACAGTTTATCAAGGCCTTCGTATATAGACAATGGAGGTTCTTGTGGCACGTTTTGGTTACTTGTTTTGCACCCAAGAAGGGTGGTTTTGATGAGTTGAGCCCTGTGTTGCTTTCAGGAGTACTGTCACTGGTTTACAATAAACCATACAGTTTTTCATCTTATCTATTCGAGGCTTTTATTGGACAGATCTCCGGGCAGGTGAAGTCCACCTTCATGTTATATCCACGATTTTGTATGCTGATTATCCGTCATTTTCTACCGGATCTTCCAGCTGTTCAGCCTACTATATATGTTGATACGATCGGGCTGCGTGGATACAACGCGTGTTTCAAGAATGATACGCGTCGACCTGAACATTTGAGGCCACATGATCGAGATCTTTTTGGTTATTTGATAGGTCCGGCTTACGTGGCGCCATCGAACAATGGTTGGCTTGATGGTGTTGCTGGTCAACATGCTGCGCCTGCTGCCGATGTGGTTCCAAATCCGGAGCCACAAGAGCTCATTGAGGATGTTCTGAATTAGGCAGAACAATAGGGACAATAGATTGTACCGGATATTGCATCACAAGTTGTGCAGGAGGTGTTAGGTCATCATGATGATGCTAATGATCCGGTTCTTCAAGCGATCGAGGAATATCATGAGCCTGCACCTGAACAGGTACTTTTCGAAACCTTTCTCATAAAGATATTAAAACTTTGATGATAGAGATAATTTCTAATCATAAAGTTTAATATAATTATTATAGGATCCTGAAGCTGCCGGCCCAGAGGTTGCAAGACCTGAGGGTGAGCAGGATCAAGGGAAGAGACCAGAGGTTGGGACTTCTGGTGGTTTTGGTCCGTCTGATGCAGGAAAGGACGGTGAAATTGCATCTTCTTCTAACTCTGATGATGATACTCCGAGTCCTCGAGATCCTCCTGCTGGTATGATCCGATATCGATCTCAGTATATTCCGGATCCAGCTTTAAAGGTGAAGCGCAAGGCTAAGGAGATAGATCCTGATTATCGTTTAAGAGATGAGGATACAGATGAAGAAGATGAACAGCTTCAGACTCGTCAAAGGAAGCGAGCTAGAGCTGCTAGCTCTCAATTGACGAATTGTCATGTTTTGAGCACATGTTAGTTTGATATTTTTTAGACAGTTTTAATTTGTTGTTAATCAGGAGTTATAAACTGAGACAGATGTTTCTGTAACAGTTGCTCAAGATAGACCTCAAGTGGAGAAGGCGTCGCAACTGCTGACTGAGCCGGTATTTTAACCTACTAAGGTATGAGATACGATCTTCGTTAATGTTTGTGTTGTTAATTAAATCAGAGATTGAGACAGATTCTTCTGTAACAATTACTGATTTTATTTGTCTAACTGGACAAGCGGAGACGATTGCGGCTATTGTTCATCCAGAAGAACATCGGACGACAAAGTCCAGCAGAGCTGCCGCGAGGCTTGTTCAGGGCATCGCCTCTGCTGTAGCTGAGCATGTCACTCCACCTCTTTCTCTACCTTCTACTACTGCTACTACCCCACCTGTGACTGTTACCTTAGAGTCCAGGGTTCGGGATTTGGAGGCCACCACTGCCATGTTATCTTTGTAAGTTCTCTCTCTCTCTCTCTTGCAGCAGCTGACACTGCAAGGTGAAGCATATAATCTGATGCTTAAGACCAACACATCCTTGGTTGCTGATGTTGCTGATAAGCAAAGGCAGATTGATAGACTAATCGATTGGTCGCTAAGCTGCAGAAGGACAAGTCACCTCAGGGGGAGATGGTGATACATGATGAGTCCTGCAGAGTAGATGAGCTGAGGATGAAGAGACGTGATGATCAAGATGATGATCCGAGTGCACCAAAGGATAGTGAGTCAACTGGTCCTTCAAAGACTAGTGAGCGACCTATACTTCAGGGGGAGTCTGCTAGTGCAAGTGGAAGTGGTGCTGGTACTAGTGATGTTAAAGTTAGTGAAGCTGGTAAGGATGTTATTATGTGATTAGATATTTGTAAACTTAGATTGAATGTAATATTATTATTAATATTCAATGAAAGGTTAACTTTATAAAATCATTATGTGTTAGAGTTATAGTCAATATACACGATAGAAAGAAAAGAATAAAGAAATTCTTAGATTGATTCAGGGTAATCAATGAAATAATTTATATTATTATTTAATTCGTGTTATTTGTATCGTATGTAGATATAAATGTTGAAAGTGATTCAGACACTGAGATTGATGTAGAAATTGATTATGATCTTGAAGAAGGTGAATTTGTGCCACATGAAGATTGGACGAGTATTCCTGTTACTGGGGTAGACGAAGATGTTAATCCGGATGCAGATATAGATGAACATATCGTGAACCCATCAAACACTGAGTTTGTTTTTCAAGATGAAGATGGAGAACCAGTTATTGATTTAGAAGCATTTGAGAATGATTCTACGGATTCAGAGACAGGAGATACTGATGAGATTGATGAAAAGTTCAAGCATCTGGTTGGAAATCCAATGTTCATTCAAGAGATGCTTAAGAAGAAAAAGGAGAAAAGACCGTGTGTGATGACTGAAGTTGATATTACTGGAAAACTTGTGCCAAGAAGAGGCATTATTGGTTGGTACTACGACTCAGAATTGAAGCTTTTTGCTATTAAAAGATATGACGGAGTCCAGTATTTTGAAAAGAAGCTTGCTGTTTCTAGTTCTCTTCCTAGATACGAAATCCGAGACTTGGCTAGACTGACATTGATAAACCCAAGTAATGACGACTTCGCAAAGTATGTTGAAAAGATTATCAAGACTGAGTGTAGATCAATGAAATTTGAATGGATTAAGACAAGAGTTGGAAAGACTATCAAGTTGAAAGAGAAAAGTGAGAGAACAGGAAGACACCAAAGAAAGAAGGTGTATCCAGCTGTCAAGTGCATACAGCAGATTCCAATGAAGATCATGCCTTAGAATATTTTGTGAAAATTAGAAAGTTGGGGTGTTGATTCTGAGACTGGGGAAACTGTTATGATTGAAGCTGATGATGAATATCATAATGATGAAAAGGAAATCTTGCGTATCTATGATCATTGACATTTAATGAACCTCTCCAAGAGTGATCTAGTTATGTTATACAAGAACAAGATTATGTCTACTTATGGATGGGGTGATGCTGCGAGAGATTATCGAAGGATGGTAAAGACTTGCATCAAGTTGAAGATCTATGCGGACATCAAGATATACAAGTAAAGATCAAAGACAAACTTGAAGACAAAGAATCTAGAGCTATTGTCAAGGGGGAGTCTGTTGGGACATATTTGTGTGACAACAGATCTAGCTTGTAATAGCATTTTGATTGTAATCAAGTTTTGTATATTGATCTTATTTTTATTTTATATATTAGTTTGTGATAATATTTGCGTTCTAATAATACGTTAAAATAAGATCATGAACTGAAACTGCGAACCGAACCGAGTCAGTTCACAAGCTAGGTGGTTAGCGAACCGAATCAGTTCGCTGGGCCACATGGGCTGCGAACTGAGTCAGTTCGCAGAAGCCCACGACCTGCGAACTGAGACGGTTTATAACAAGTTTTAGGTTTGGAAAAACCATAACACTTACAATTGACGAAATTACTTCAGCAAACTAAAACCCCTGTGATTTTCATAGAGAAAATTTTACTATAAGCTAGGTTTTGATAGATTAACATTATTGATAATCAAAACAAAGCTAGTTAGTAATCGTTATAATCATATAACTAGTATTATATTAAGGAATTCCTCACCTTAATACCTATAGATAACATCGTTGTCGATCTAAGAATTAGGGACTTACAACAAGTGTTGACATGTTAGCAATTTATCATAAATCCAAAGAGCTCTATTAAGGGGTATGTAAAGTATGACGAAGAACATATATATTAAATTATACATTTTAAAGTTTCATATGAATAAAATTTAAAAGGTACATAAATAACAGGCAAAATTGCGTGGATCGTCCCTTTGGTTTGCACAAAATAACACTCCCCATCCTTGTAGTTTTTTTTTTACCCAGGGCATCCCTAAACCTGCAAAAAGTTGCGTGGGTCGTCCTTTTGTCAAACACGCGTTAGTCAAAGTCGTTAATTGACTGCATGTGAGGAACACATGAGGGTAAATTGGTAAAATCCACTCCCCTTCTCTCTTATATTCACCCCATCCCTTTCATTTCTTCCTCCCGCTCAACCATCACCACAGAACCCTAAAAACCCTTTTTTCTTCAATAGCTTCATCAAGCTCATCCGTTAACTCTCGAATGCCAAAATTTTGCAAATGTACAGTACCACAACCCTTGAAGCTGCGCACTTCGTGGACTATTACCAACCCAGATAGGTGATTTTTGAATTGTCCCGATGCTTTGGTAAGGATTTTTGATTGTTTGGTAGTTCTTGAATTGTCCCGATTGTTTGATATTTCTGAATTATTTTTATCAGATTCCATGGAAGAGGTGCAAAGCATATTATTGGGTTGATGAGGAAGTTAACAATGCGTGCTACAAGATGAATCTATACGAGTTGTATCAAAGCTTGAACCGTAACCAAAGAGATTCGTATTACGAGATGATGAAGTACAAAGAAATGTTCACGAAAATGGAAGATGACTTTGCATTGTACATGTCTGAGATTGAAGGTATAGTGGAACTGCTGCAAAATGAAGTGGTGGACTACAAGAAAAGGATCAAGTTTTACATGAAGCTAACTCTGTTTCTTGCTGTGATCATAGTTGGTATGGTGTGTTTAGGTTAGTTGAAGTATGTTTAGGATAGTTGCAGTTTGATATGGTGGGTTGATGTAGTTGCAGTTAGTAATGGTTAGGTTGTAGTTGCAGTTTGTAATCTTTTGTTGTAGTTGCAGTTTGTAATCTTTTGGTGTAGTTGCAGTTTCTGAATGTAATGAATCCAATGTAATCTTTTGACTTGGTAATGAACGAATGTAATGAATCCAGTTGAAACCGTTTGGGGACGTCAAAATAAAGCAGATATAGTATGTCATCAGAAATTAATCAAAATCCCTATCTCTGATGAGTCATATGTAATGGCTCGAGGGGAACGAGAAAATCATCACTTTCCTTGGATTTCTTTGATGAAAGCTAAAAAATCTCTAGCTAAGGGTTGTGAGTCTTACTTAGCATATGTTATTGATGTAAAAAAAGAAAAGCCATTTGTTTCTGATATCCGAGTGGTTTCTGAATACTCGGAAGTTTTTCCTGATGAGTTACCTGGTTTAACCCCTGTTAGAGAGGTAGAGTATCTGATTCATCTTATTCCAGGCGCTATTTAGTTCTACCATGATATAAGTTCAACAATTTAATTTTTAAAAATTTGGAGCAGAGAGAGTAAAGTGACACGTGACTCATTCCTATTGGTTCCCTTATTCTCACCAAAAGTTGCTGTACTCATTCGAACCTTACTCTTGATGTATAAAATTGCTAGACTTTTATTTTAAAACAAATAAAAATAATAGCATTTGTGGTCTTGGAATGGAGTAATATGACTAAACATATTTGAGAGAGACGGAACCATCCATTCTTACTCATAATATTCATTGATGAATATTTCACTTAACTAATATATATTACTCGTATAAAATTAGAATTTAATTGAATTAGTCATTTTAGTCATTTTAGTCATAATATTCATAGGACAAAAATTTTTAGTTTATTGTTTCATTATGTATTAAACTTTACACATTTTACCATTATGTGAGTCGAACTTTGAAAACTTCCATCGTATGTATTGAACTTGTAAATTTCTTCTATTGTATGTAAACTTTTCTTTTTGAGTAATGCCAAAATAAGAAAGTTTCTTATTTTTTTACCTTACCCAAAAAGAAAAATTTACATGAGAAATGCTAGGCTTAATAAAATTTTACAAAAAAATGAATACAAGATGAGGTTAACTAATCATGTGAATGAAGAGAATTAAGAAAGAGAAAAGGAAAAGTTACATGTATTGCTGTATTTATTGGCACATGATGATTGTTATGGAAATGGAAAAGTTAGAACATAGTTTTAAGAAAGTACCATGATGAGCTTGAATCATCAATTTTCACATAAATTTTACATTATGATCCCAATCTTATACATGTTAATATACATATCCAATTACTTAATCCAATATCTAATTTGAAACTTCCATTTTCAATGCTAAGCATTCAGATTATCGATTACCATGAATTTTTTTGTTGTAGTTCTAAACTAACTTTTTTTGGATTATGTTTTAACCATACAAGATATGTCTAAATGTTGTTCTATATTACAACAGCTAATAAAATGTGATTGGTAAATTATGCTATTTTACTTATCACTTTGTAAGATTTTAGTAGTAAATAAGGTTTTCAATTGAGCATGATTTCTTATTTCTCTACCAATGGTTTGATCTAATTGCATATGACATAAATTTGTTCTCCAATTGTTTATTATTTCGTGTAAAGTCAATTATTGTTAAGATGCTATAATAGAGAATTATTTTGATATATATGTTTTAATTTATCTACATGCAATAACATACTAAAACTATAGATGAAATCATATAAATGAGCAAACGAGTCAAAACAGTTTTATTCTAAACTTATTTCTTGTGTTTTTCAATTTAATTTCAATTTATTTCTTGTGGCTAGCTAGGTCTGCGTTCAGGCGGTCATATGCGGCTAGCTATGATCCTGCAATTCAAAAAATCAAATCTTATATTCGTATACATGCATTTGGAACTGACCATTAATATGGTCAGTTTTAAACCCACGGATTGCGATGGACAAAAATTCAAATATTAGTTTATGAAATAATTTGGTATATATGCAACTTAAAAGTCATTGTGACATTTATAGTCAAATTTGGATATTCAAATTGTTTAAGTAGCTATCTATGGACGTAAACTATATACTCATTGGTCAATTATTTTATATGTCAATAAAGGTACCTAAAATGCTTACAGTGTTTGCCTTAAAATTAGATGTATATAGTTTTTATTTATTAATTAGAAATTTATTTTAAAATGGGAGGCTTAAGATTTACTACAAGTCGTTAAATGATTAATTAAATTATTATACATCATACACTTGAGTTAAATGATTAATATTTGTGTCACATTGATTTAATTGATTAATTCTAAGATAACACATTAATTACTCGAGTGTGTTAAAAGTTTTATTTATGTAAAGTATATGCAATTTACAAACCATATACTTTAAAAATTATAGATAAAATATGTTAATTTATATTTTTTGTTTTTGTACGGTAGCATAAAGCATTCAGAATTTTAAGGTAACATATTTTCTTAAGTTTATTTATATTTCCTTTTTTTTTTTTTTACTATTCATGTAACAGTAATTTTTTCACGGTGAATAATAGAGTTTCCAATATTAATTTGAAAGTATAACTATTTCCTTAGAAGGAGTTTTTAGTGAAGTTTTTTGGACTTTTTGGGAATGGGTGAAACGAATAGAACGACTTAAAAATGTATTTGTTAGAGAACTTATAAAACACGTGTTTGATAAATGGAGTTAACGTCAAATTAAAACCACTCATTTATTAATGAGTGATGATAATTCCACCATGGGAATTAATAAATCCATCATAACAGTGCATTAAGTAGTTGTACTGTACACACAAATAATGCACAGTTATGGTGGATTTATCAATTTCTATGGTGGAAATATCATCACCCTTTATTAATTACTACAATTAACTTCATAACCACCCAAAAGAAAAAGACAGACGCCAAAAATGTTTATACAAAAAATTAACGAGACACTAGAAACTACAATGCTCCAAAAACGGTGAAATTAAAACACCAAATTTAAACTAATTTTTACTTGAGCTACCATGTTCTATCTACCATTTTGATTAGAAGATTTATTGTGTTATCTAATAATGATCTCTCTCAAACGCGAATTAATTTTTCGTGAAACTGATTGTATACGAATTCTACTCTAGTATGCCTCTATAAAGGTTTTCTAAATCTTAGATATAATGAAGTGAACTCTGGAATCATAAACAAAGATATAGTTTGATGCGGAAATGAAACCGGAAACTCAAAAGTAACAATCTAAAAATAATTCTACAGTTGACACAAAGCCCATCAAGGTATTCTTAAAAAAGAAATAAAACCCATCACAAAACAAATAAATGCGTTAAATTATGACATATTCTAAAAAATATAAAATTGGGGATAAAAAAAACATAACAACTTTAAAATATTTAAATTAATGGAAATCGAAAAAGAAACCAATGAAAGAAACCAAAACTTGCAACAAAATGATTTCATCTAAACAAATGCAAATCAACATCACTTTATATGTGTAGTTATTGTGTCTACTTTTTCGACACGAACATGTCTACAACTTATTAGGTAGTATTATTTTATCTAATGTTTTAACTCTTATATCAAAACATTCTCACTTTCTCAATCTATATATCTTTGTAAATTTTAAATAAGTTTTCGATCTCTTACACACATTTCAAATGTAATGTTTTTATATAAGTTATTTCTGCATGTCTTTAAAAGAGTTTTTTTTGCAATTTAGACGATGTTTTTACTATGAATAACTTTGGAAAAATTGAAACTTCGCCTGAATAAATTTTTAATATACGTGTGTGAAACTTTTGAAGAAATGTAAATTTGACTTCTTTTTTTTTTTCATTTGAGTATATCGCTTTTTAATAATTTTAAAAGTTAGTCGATTAACAAGAATCAAGAAATTTACCAAAAAAATCACAATAACTAATAAAAAATAACATGAAAACTCTTTTTATGTATGATGTTCTTTTTATATAATAAAAATGAAACTAATCATAGATTTTTTTTGGCATTGATTGAACGTAAAAAGTCACGTTTTTGCGTACATAATTCCCACCTTTTTAGTCCCAAAATAGATGAAAACATTCAATATCAATACTTTTTCACCATAATTCATTACTAAGGCTAAAAATAAGGCATTGCTTTAAAAATCAAGTAAAATGGCCAAATAACGTACAAAATAAAGCATAAATGATACAGTCACGTTCTACGAACACTTTTTGAGCATAATACCTTGAAATTATACTTAGATTATCTCATTATGATCTTCAGGTAAATACGAACGCGTGCATATAAAGAACGCTGAAAACGGAGCTAGAATGAAGAAGTTATGGCCAAACGAAGTTCGACTAGGCGACCAAGACTTACGATCCAGTGCACGGGGCAACAAACCAAGCATACCACCCCTCTAGAGGCCGTATACGACCCCTTTAGGGCCGTATACGCCCCTCTAGAGGCCGTATACTACCCCTAAAGGGTGGTATACTACCCCTAGGTGGTGGTATACCCCCCTTTTGGTGCCGGATACGCCCCTTTTCGTGCTGGATACGCCCTATTTGCTACTGAATACGCCCCTTTTAGGGTGGTATACCCCCTTTACGGTGTCGAATTTCATAGCTATGGGGTGTATTTCAGTGTTAAATCGGAGCAGGGGTGTTGAATGTAAATTGGTGTCTTGAAAGCCTATAAATAGAGGCTTAAACCTCCTCATTTCACCACACCATTTTCCACACTCAATCCATCTCTCACACACACTTTCTCTCTCTAGAATAGTAGTAGCTTTCTCTCTCTAACACTTCTCTAAGGAGTTAGAGGAGAAATAGTAGGTTAGTGCTAGGTTAGTAGTCAGTTAGTTCTTGGTTAATACTTAACCAAGACTAACGGAGGGGTAATATTGTAATATTGTTGAAGATACTTGGAGGGGTTATTATTGTAATATTGTAAAAGATATTCGGAAGTTCCGCTCGTTGTAATCTCTCAGCATATATTCAAACTACGTATTATCTACGGTTATCTCTTTCCTTATCTATTATAATGATGATTGCTATTGTTATTATGCTAGATTTAGGATTACTTGCCATGATTAGTGAGTAGTTATATTGTGTGTTTGTTGTGATGTAGTTAGTCGTTAATTGGGATGATGTCATTATGAAACAACGGAGGTAACGTTAAACGGCTTTCATTTGTATAGCGCCGGAAACATCACGAATGTGTGGAGTACAGGACGTGGAAGCTATGAAAGTCGTGGGCACAATCCGTTGTGGAATAATTTTATAAATGAAAACCCGGTGCTTTGATTACATGTTTCATCTATGAATTTAAACCGCATTTTCAACTAATGCCTTTCCTCCAATAAACGTGGTTAAAACCTTTTGATAAGATGTCATATAAGGGGTAATTAATTATCTGTGTTCAAATAACATTGTCTGGTTTTAAGCTGTGGAACTACTAACCAAGTATTGTACACCGTGATTAAACTACAACTTAATTATATATGTTAAATGGCATGGTCTGGTTTCGAAGCCGTGGAATTACTAACCAAGTATTGTACACTGTGAATAAACTAGGGATTTATTGGTTAATTTTAAGTGAGGGCTGGTTTAAATCATAAATGGAGAATCTTTGATCTAAAATACAAACTTAGCTTATATGATCCAGAAAGGAATTCGAGGAATCATCTAGTATTCCAAATTCGTCTATCACCCCTGGATTCCAAAACCATTGATGGAACGTAATCAAACACCAACCAAGTCTTAAACCTAAATGTTTTATTCAATTAAGTATCACTGTGGTGTTAAGAAAGGTCGGACAGTTAGTGGGTCTGTTACTCTATTCATGCACCCAGGAATCTTCGTATTCCAAGAAGGGTCACTGTTCCGTAACAGGGCAGTGTTGAGAGTTGAGCAGCCTCCTCCGATCAGAATCACGATAGCCTAGTTACTCAGTGACATACTGATTGAGCAATCAATCAGTAGGGTACTAGTGCTTACACCACAAATACTTGAAACAAATAAAATACAAATCTTTAGAAAGACGTTTTCATAACTTAAACTAAAACATCATCCCAATGTAAGGCTAATGAAGTCACAACAAACACCCCCTCTATCCTGACTGCTATCCCTTATTTTATTTTATTGCTTAGTATTAGTTAGTATTAATCAGTAGTATAATTTAAAAAAAAAACAAAACAAAAACAAACTCCCACCCATTTTTAAAACTCCATCACTAGCTAGAAACGTGCATCCTGATTTCTCTGTTTCACAATACCGTTGATTTTAAAGAACGACCCTAGGTCATACTTGCTGCTATACACCTCTAGGTCACGTGGCACTAGTAAACTTAGGCCCCAACTCTATAAATATTAAAACTTACCCGATCCGCGTCCCGACGGCTGGAGCAACGACCGGAGTGAAATCCGACCGACCGCTCGGGCGCGATCAAGTTTTTGGCGCCGCTGCCGGGGAATCAACTGTAAGACTCAGAGGCGTCATAATGAACTTTCTTGCTAGTGAACCCTTAGGATGGTTTTCCCTTCTTAAACCCCTAAAAATTCTTTCAATCCTTCATTTCCCCAAATCAAAATCATATGTCGTACCCATCCAACGAGAGAAGCGTTCATCTTCCCACAATCCTACAACGACCGCACGCATCACTCTCGCCGAATACAACAAACCCACGATAGAAGTTCGCGGAGGACCCATACGATACCCGGAGATTGAAGGCGCATCATTCGAACTCAAGCACGACGTAGTGCAGCTGATCCTGAATCGCTGCCTGATGCGCCGCCAACGGTCGATCAGGTTTTACCCCGTCGTCGGACCGTCCGTCAGCGGCGGCACCCGTGGAAGTTTTAATATTTATAAATGATGGGCCTAAGTGTTACTAGTGCCCTGTGGCCTTAGGGTTATATAGCAACAAATATAACCTAGGGTCGTTCTTCAAACCCAACTGTATTGTGAACCTGAGTAGTCTGGGATGTCCGTTTCTAACTTAGTGAGGGAGTTTTAAAATAGTTGGAAGTGGTTTGGTTTTGTTTTTATGATTAAACTAATAAGTAATATTAAAAAGCAGGTAAATAAATGAGATAGCAGTCAGGATAGAGGGGGTGTTTGTTGTGATTTCGTTAGCCGTACGTTGGGATGATGTTTAATTTAGATTATGAAAACGTGTCTAAAGGTTTGTATTTTATTTGTTTCAAGTATATGTGGGGTAAGCACTAGTTCCCTACTGATTGATTTATCGATCAGTATGTCACTGAGTAACTAGGCTATCGTGATTCTGATCAGAGTAGGTTGCCCAGCCCACAACACTGTCCTGTTACGGTACAGTGACCCTTTCTGGATTAGAAATCATGGGTGCATGAATAAGGTGGCAAACTAACTCGATGTCCGACCGTTCTTAACCCCACAGGGATATTCAATTGAATAAAACATTTAAGTATAAGACTTGGTTTGGTGCTTGATTACTTTCTATCGATGGGTTTGTAAAGTCCAGAGGTTGAAATAACTAGTGATTCTCCAAGTATACCAATGGCTTACTGATGTCGCCTTATGAAAGCGCGTCTTGTTTTACAATTTATAAATAGAAATACCTAATAAATACTTTCAAGCAACCAGACAAGAATACCCGATCAATTGTAAATAGAGATTTGGTAAGTCAAGTTCGAACACAGGGAAAAGGTGGAATATTTAAAATAGAAATTAACAATTAACAATTAACTAGAAACAATAAATATGGGGGGCGTTTTAGTTCCGTACGAACAATTCAGAAAACATTTAATTAAAATAAACAAACGTAAATAAAACTTTAAATTAAAATAATAAATAAATAATAACAATAAATCCTAATTGGAAGGAATAAGTAATTGTATAGTTAATGTCACTTAGATTCATATTTCCCGATTTATTACATATTGATTATCTAATTGTGATTCTTTTAGATCAACTTAATACCAAATTCTTCAATGAATATTAAGTCGAATATGAACTAGCCAACGTTTCGGGTCCAACTAATTCCTATAATCTAGGGTCCAACATGAAACACTTGTTCCAATGTCACAAGATGATCAGTCAGTTGTGTGCCTTTCCCTAAATTATGCATTAAACATTCACAACTCGTTATAATTAACTCTATTGGTATGACTCAACAATACCCAATAATTAACTTATTGTCTTGCTCATCTTAAAGTAGATTATTATTGTATACTCGACCTATCAGACTCAACGTATTTAGTGATAGTCCAAAACCCTAAGGTAGTACTAGCAATAATCAATAATCTTAAAGGAACTCAATCTCATTAAAATTATCAATCTCGTGAAGCAACAATAATAACTAGTTACCAATAAACAAGTGTCCACGAGCAATATAACCGTTTTCAATTAAATAACTTATTCAATACGCAATTATAATCGTTTAATAATCATAATCTAAGTTAAATCAACTACACAATCACTTTAAATACTCAATTCATCATCAAAACAATATATATCAGATTCAATAAATCAAATTATTCAATGAAATAAAGAAACGAAAATATACCGAATCGATTAACGATAAACTACGAAAGATTAGAGCGAATTATCCTCGTTCTTCACCCTTCGTACCTCCAAACTAACCCTAAATTACAAATTTAAAACCCCTAAGGTCGTCTGGAACTAAAAGAAAACGAAAACCATGAAAAAACTGTCGAAATAGGGTTTTTTCGCGAATTTATACTTCCTGGAATTTTGATCCATACGGCGTATGGATTTCCATACGGCGTATGGATTGAATTCAAGCCCAGCCCATGTCCGCGTAACCTGGGCCTCCACTGCAGCAATCCATACGGCGTATGGATTCCATACGGCGTATGGATGACTTTTCCAGCCGGTTTCTTGATTTTTCTTCCTTTCTTCTTTTCTTCAACTCCGGCTTCTCATTATTCTTCAAATATGTATCATTTAGCTCGATTATTGACTGTTTTCCGTTCCTTTTCCATAAACGCTCCATTTCCACATCTAGTTGCAAATATGAACGAAATCAATATCTATTCTTAACAAAATACACTAAAAACATTCAAGATTATGGGTAAAATACTACTGAAATATAGTACTTTTGAGCGTTTATCAAACATCCCCCACTTGAATCCTACTTGTCCTCAAGTAGACTATCAATTCAAAAATCAAATTCTTAAGAAAACAGTCATCTATATTAATCTAAATAACTAAAATAGGAATTACACAACATCACCCATCTTCAACTCAAATGTTTAAATTTAAAATTTTGTTAATTCTAAAAACAATTATTAAGAAACTATGAGATTTACAAAAACTAATCTACGCATAGAGTTATTATTCTTAAACATCAAATAGTTTACAATGATTATTGATATTGTTATCCACTTAAACAATCTATAATTGAATACTCGAGCTCAACTTATTATTATTCGTGTAAATATTCCCTTAGACTCCCAAAAACTATATACTTTCATATTCATAATATGCAAATATTACATATCTTGAAATTTAATCAAAATAATCATTTTTCAAATCAAGACAGAGGTGACAGGTCTGTGCCTCAACACAACAAAACAACATAACTTGATTTTGGTTTAGCAATAATGTTTTTAGTCAAACCATTGGTGACAGGTCTGTACCTCAGTACAACAAAGCGACTTAATTTGACCACATTTTAAAATGATGAGTTATTAAACTCTTTTGCTCTTTTTCATTAGATATACTGACGGAGACCAGGTCTGTACTTTCGTACAACAAAGGAAACAACACCCAGTATATCCCCAAATGATGTTAATTAAATTCCCAAAAATATGGCATATCACACATTACTAATATGAAAATTAAGACATACGTCATACATAGCTAAAGTTCATCTACAAGTAACATTTACTCCTTAATTATCATTTCTTAACAGCTCAAGCATTCTCATATAAATCGCCTATCAATACATCATATAATGAAGCTAAATAACATCTTTAATAGCTTTAATATTTAATTAAAAGTGTAGAAAATTTTAAATTTAACCTGCATAGTTACAAAATAATTATCTCTAGAAAACAAAAATTTTAATGCAAAAATTTGGTTGAAAAATGGGTAACTTATAACCTCCTAGTTACTTACCTTAATAATATAACTATTAACCAAATTACAAAATCATCTACTTATTAACAGAACAATTATGTGGAAATTTCACTCTTTTCTCTCCCATCCCCCACTTAAAGATGTACAATGCCCTCATTGTACAAATAATGAAATACTTAAAACGGGAAAAAGAGAAAAGAACTTAGAACGGAAAAACTCCCCTGGAATAGTGTGCAGTTTAATGACAAGGATGATACGAATTTCCCACATCCTCTCGATTCAATTTTTCGTTGCGCTGAACTTACTGCCAGCATGACACGTACTCACAACACACTTCTGAGGGAACAATCAACAAACATAATTAAATAATACCAAATTAAAACAACCGAATTAAAAATAACTACTACCAAATCCTAAAACTACCAATCCAACACAATTAATAAAACCTACAAATAAAAACAGTCATAATAATAATAATAAAATAATAATAATAAAACAATAATAATAATAGTGTCTGGAATCATAAACCAAATAGGATGAACATCATCCTAATCACTGTCATCATCCTGGCGGTACTGGTACTGATGAGAAGGCGCTCCATACTCTGACTGCGATGGTGGTGGTGGTCGTGGCATGAACTCAGGTGGCATCTGGTATTGGAATGGCTGATATGCGGGTCCAGAAGGAAACTGACCAAACAGCTGCTCAAACAAGCCATCCTGGTAGTCCAAGTGTGCACTGGTCTGATGGAAATGCTGTCTCTGCATAAGATCTATCTGATCAAACCTCTGAGTCTGCTGTAACTGCATCTGGTGCATCTGCTGAGACAACTGATCAAACTCTGTAGCATAACCTCTATTACGGCCTCGTGCTGTACCTCGACCTCTATCACTGCCACTCGTATCTCCTCTAGCTCTAGCCTGACTCGACTGCAAAGGCTGTCCTACTGTTGTAACTGGAACCCAGTAATACATCTCTGCAGGACCACCATAAGTAATGCATGGCTCGATAAGGGCAAACGCCTCCAACCGGCGTGCAGTCAGCCATCCCATACTAGGCTGAACAATCGTGCATGAGCCCATCTCATCCTGAGTAGCCAAACCAAAGTATCTCACCAATCGAGTAACAAAGTGACCTCCACACAAACTACTACCATCTCTAGTACCAGTAGCTCTCTTCGACATCCACTTAGCCAACCTCCAAGGTACATTCACTAACCTCTTCCTGATAATCGAGCTCAAATAAAACAAGTCAGGCCTCGAAACTTTCTCAGGCCCCTCCTTGCGACCCACAATGGTGTAAGTCAACAATCTGTGAATGAGTCGATGACGAGGATCTCGAATACGCGTGTAAGAAGGTGTCGAACTGCCATAACTACCCTGGGCAATAAACTGCCACTCCTGCTCAATTTCCAAATCAGTGAGCTTCTTCACAGCACCTGCAGAAATGTGATTTAAAAAGTGAGGATTATCCAGCTCATTGGGCTCATAAAGCCCCAATCCCAAAGCAAACTGAACCAAGGTCATCTGTCTGGGCTGTCCCCCTAGCTGGAAGAAAATGGAGTTCTCAGTCCATTGGGTCGACCTGGCATCAAACCTAAAAGTGCTATAAAACTCAACAACCAACTCTCTGTAGATATCCTCCCTGATACTGAATAACCGGGACCAAGCATAGGAAACAAATCCAATGTTTCCATCCTCTAGTGCATATGGAACAGCAAGTAAATTCCTAATGGCTTCAGCACCATTAGTAAACCCCTCTCTAGCAATCACATGCTCCAAAACATTCCAGTTAACAGCATCAAACACCTCAATTGACTGGCCAATATTGGAAGCCAGACGATCTCTAAACTGCATCCTAGCAGTCTCAGAATATGACCCATGAAAAGTGAGATATCTATGTGATCTAATTAACGGGTTTCCCAAAGTTTCACCTCCTCGTGCTCTCCTGTTAGACATGATAACTGCTAAACAAAACAATTGTTAATAATACTAAATAAGCAGTTAATTGCAAAAAGGTTACTAAAAATTTCGGCAGCATTTCGGTTTAAAATTGAATAATCCACCATAAAGGTTTAGCCTAAAACTACCGCAACAACCAATTTCATGAACCTAAATTGCAATTTTTAGACAAAAACTACTCAATATGCATACATGTATATACTTAATTAAATATCCCTGACAATTGCCTAATCAAATGTATTATAATAACTTGGTACCATTATGAATATACGAAATTGCACAATCACTAAACTCGAGTATTAGCAACTAGCAAACATTCATACAATCTCAAAATGAATTATTGTAACACAATTAATCAAAATAACAACTTATCACATAACCGTAATCACAAACACTTGTGTACCAAACAAATATTTGCATTAATCATCATGTGGTCAGAAAATTAATAAGCACGAAATTAAAAACATAGCATAATTGAGTTTCTCATATTCACATTTTATCATTACGAACGAATAATTCGAATAACACAAAATATGCAATACAATTGAAAAACAAGCATGACATTGCAATGTATATAGCAACTAGAACATATATCAATCAAAACATGCTAATAATCATACGCATATCCGAAATACCCAAAAATCTACAATTAAACCCTAACTTCCAAACGAGTGATTTAACTAACGAAAATGAAAACGGGAAGTTATACCTTGTAGAGGAAAGTGCGTGTAACACGAATACGTAAAAATGACGATGAATGCGTGGCCGGATTTTCCGTTTGGGGGTTGTGGGTGTGAAAGCCGTGGGTGGTTTTGAAGAAAAAGGTTTTGGGTGAAAAATGAGGAAAAAAGGAGGCTGCTGGCGGTTTTCTGCATTTTTTATCCATACGGCGTATGGATTCCATACGGCGTATGGATTCCATACAGCGTATGGATTAAATAGGCCCAGGTCAACTCATTAAACCCAGATAACGGCCCGGTCCAGCGGCCCAATCAATCCATACGGCGTATGGATTGAAAAATCAGAATTTTTCAAAAACGATTTTCAACCCATTTTTAACCCAAATTCATCACTAATTTTATATAATTAAATCTCAAACCTGGAGGATAATCACGACTTCAAAATCTTCACAATTCCACACTATAAAATAAATAACAATAATTAACAAAGATTAAAAAGAATAATATTCAAAATAATACTTAATATTCAAATCACACATTCAAAAACAAAAATCCAAAACAAACAAAAGTCTAACATAATCCAAAACAAACCAAAATGTTAGAAACAATCTGTAACACCCCCAAATTTAACAGTTTGTGGAAGCGACGTTTTGGGTGTTACTAATCAATAATCACAAGCACAAAGGATACAGTGAACGACTCTAAATGAGACGTTCGAAAAGTTATTACATTAATACATAAGTAGTTTCAAAATACAAGCTCGAGTTCAAGTAAATTCCTAGAGATTCTAATACATAACAGTAAGTACAAAAGTAATGTAATAAAATCTCCAAGCTTGTAAATGCATGTGACTCGAGCTAAGTAAGCTTATCCTGCTGGGCATCCCTACTGATGCTGTGTACCTGAGAAGCATTACTAAAACGGTCAACCAAAAAGGTTGGTGAATCTCACAGGTTTGTAAGTAAGTAAACAGTTGAACACACAAGTAGTATTTGTAAATCATAGCCAGCCAGTAAGTAACGATCACAGGTTATGCTCATCGTTTACTTAAGTTTTAATAAGTGGGTGGTTGCAGGTTATGCTAACCGTTTGATACAATTGCCATGAGCCACCATAGTTGAAGCTTAACGTACAGTAAATATAGGTACCCCCTCATGAATGTAATCCAAAACATTCATACGGAACGAGTAAGAAACGCCCGTTTCTACAGGAACGGTTCGTGGTAGTGCTTGCTACCCCGGGCGGGGATTGTCAGTCCCATATGGATCCATATACTAAAACTCGCGCTTATCACATAACTAACAACTATGGTTCAGGAGGATTTCATTGGATTAGTCGTAAACTCATGCAGTTGGCGTATTCGTAATCTCATACAGTAAGTAAATCATGGCAGCAAGTAAGTTTTGTGTGTTCATGTAAAACAGTAATGCATCTCACCCCTGAGTAAAAACAGTAAAGTAGGGGCTGTAAGACTCACCTGAGTCTGGCAGACAATGCAGTAAGTAAGCAAGTAGTATCCCGAACTAGCAACCCTTAGCGTCCTAATACACATAAGGTTTAGTAAGTAAATGGAATACTTGTAAGGTATCCATGCTAGTTGTTCCCAAACTAGTTAATGTCCATTAGTTTATTTGTACGTTTGTATTCGTTTGTAAATCGTAGTTTGTATAAAAGTTGTACAGTCCGTTGGTGTCGTTGTGTAATAATAATAATTCCATCAATTATTATCATGTATTCATAGTAGTTGTACATTTGTAAAGCGTACGTGTATAACTGTTTGTTTGTATTACAACGTGTATCGTTTGCGTAAGTTCCAATGGGCTTAAACCCCAAAGGGTACGAGTGAAACCTTGTAAGTATTCGAGTGTATGTTCGTATCAGTTAACGTGTAATCCAGCACGTAACTAGTGAGTGAACTTGTAAGTTCGTATCGGATGTAATTCCGTGTAATGTACAAGTGTAAGTTCGTTGGAGTGCAATCTCCTAAGTATTTCCAAGTGTAATCTCGTAAGCGTGTGTGAGTGCAATCTCACGTTCAGTTAAGTATGGTCTTGTACGTATTCAAGTGTTGTTGTGTACTCTCAAAAGTATAGTATTTTCATGTATAAGTAGCATCGTATTTGATTTAGTAGTTGAAAAGTGATTCCAACACTTAGAATATATTTTGTTTTCTGATCTGGGCTATCTGCGACACAAGGCTTGCGTCGCAGACCGTATGCGACACAAGGTCTGTGTCGTATGGATTGATTTCGGTTTGGTGTTTATGCGACACAATAGTTGTGTCGCATACAAGGGTACGACATAACGATACGACATAGTCGTTGTGTCGCAATCAAGCGATAGGTAAACTTTGTGTCGTAGATAATACGACATATAGTGCGACATAAGCGTTGTGTCGCATACATTGCGACATAACGTGCGACATAACATGCGACACAGTGTTGTGTCGTATGAAGTTTTGGTCCGATGCGACACAAGAGGTCTGTTCGGAAATTTAGTTTCCGAAAACGTATTTTCCGGTTTCCGTTGGCTCTAGAACTTTTATACTAGTTTTAATATGTTATAACAAGTCCATAATAACCATTGGTAGTCGTTTTTAAAGTTGGTGGTGTCGTTTTCTTTAAAATGACCAAAACCGACCTTTTCGTTAACGAGTTCAAAAACGAGTTTTAATTACATATTCGGACATCATTTAGCTAGGGGAACAACATGGAAGTAAAATAAATGTAATCGGAAAAGTTTGCGAGTCGCCGGAAAACTTACAAAGTTGTCGAATCAAGAAACCGAAAAGATAGGATTGTAGAGCTCGTTCTCGTGATCACTTTTCTCCAAACCGAGCCTAGCCTCCGAGGTGTTTTAATGGTGTTTTTAGGGTGTTTTAGTGTGGGTTTTAGAGAGAGAGAGAGAAACCGTAGAGAGAGAGAGGGAGAGAATGATTGAGTATGGTTTATGTTTGTGTTTGAGTGTGGAATTGATCAAGAGGGTGAGGGTTTGGCACCCCTCACCTTGGCCGGCCCATGGTGGGGTCCACCATGTGTGGATCTCACCAAATGTTGTTTCCTCGTGTTTGCGCTCCGTGCGGTGTTCGTTTCCCCGGTCGTTTAAACGTTAAAAATCATTTTATACGCGTTTAAGTATACGTTTTAAAATACGAAATATTACTCGATAAATTAAGTTGAAGTATTTTATCAAAATACTAGTTTTCAAGTTGTAAATCATAACTTGGTTTTTGTTTTTGTCGGTTGGTCGAGTTTTCGGAGAGTTCGGTGACGTTTTAATTAAAACGTATGTTTTCGTTATATTATAAACATAATATAAAGTAGTAGTCAAGGTAATTAAATAATTTAATATTATTTAATATTTGTTTTTATCAACATCCGTATGCCTGTACAATGGTTGTTTTATACGATTTGTACAAATCGTATACGCGTTTATATATATATATATATTCCATCCATATATATATATATAACAAGTAAGTAACGTATATAATCCTATTTCATATTATATACAAGTAGTAAACACGTAATTAGGGAAAATTTAAATTGGCCCTAAATTTTGGGGTTGTTACATTCTCCCCTTGTTATGAAAATTTCGTCCCGAAATTTGTTCGAAGTAGTAATCGGTAGTTCGATATTCGTCAGGTAGCTACCATGCATACTAGTAGCCTACAGTAGTAGGGTAGATCCTACAGTGTTTGAAATCAAGAAATCGTCAGGTGATAACGTACCCTAATTTTTGTTGTCTGGAGGTAGTGGGCATTGGGCCTTGAGATGGCCAGCACTCCCACAGTTGAAGCAGAGTTTCGCTTTAGGAGGGTTCGTACCTTTAGGGTAGGATTTGCATCGACCGGTGGGTATGGTACACGGTCCTTCATGATGCCGAGTGCATCGGGAACAGAAAGGTTTCTTTCCCAAGTAGTTTCCGGTGGGTTTGGAGGGAGTAATCTTCACCCTTTTTGTTGGAGGTGACGTACAGTCAGTGTCGGTATCCTCTTCAGTAGGAGTACCATGTGAAGTTGGTGGTGAAGTAGGGTTTTCTAAAGCTATCAAACGTAGCTCGTACTCACGCATACGTATGTCATTTTGGAAAGCAATTCGTCGTAGGTCATCAATGTCTTCCCGTGCTTCAGTAAGTTGTTTTTGCAGCGATTCAATAGTTTGGTTAAGGTGGTTGACTGATTCAGTAGTCAAGGTTTCATCAACTGATGCTTTTGCAGTAGTTAGAGCAGCAGGAGGGGCAGGTGCTGCTGCTGATTCAGCGGAGTGTTCTGTATCACACTCGAGTTCAAGGAGGTAAGGAAACATCTTCGGTTCCTCACTGAGCAGTTCATTTTGCAGTGTAGGGTTGTTGACAGAGTGAGTTGTCATTTCCTACGAAATACGTGTTCTATTTAAGAATTTGCCTCAAGTAAGTGAAGTTATATTAATTTATCTGTTTAAAGTAACGAATAGCATTCGAGTTCCCGGTCTCAACCAGTGTGAGATAATTGGGAAGGGAGTTTGGGTTACTGTATCTAAAGTGTAAGGCAAATTGTGTTGTCGGGATTTAAGTAGTCGGTCGTTTCCTAATCCTATTGTGTACTTAGGATCAAAGAAAACACACAGAATAAAATACAGTTATACATAAGTCATTAAGCGAGAGATTTGTGAGAAAACAGATTCGGGTAGTCAAAGAATAAGCGTACCCGGGTTAAGCAAATCACAAAGTCTCGGATTTGGGTCATCCTCCCTGGCGTTAATTACATAAGCTCTACTCCTGGTGTGATTGATTCGGAGTTTCAGTTTTGGGCAATCCTTTCTAAAGTGCCCGGTACCGTTGCACTCATAGCAGGTTTTGGGTGCAGAAGTATCAGTACCAGTGGAATTGGTTCGACAGTCTTGGGCCAGGTGCCCGAATTTCTTGCATTTGGTGCAGGGACAGGAGCCATTATGATGACGACTACATTTGGAGCAGTAAGGCTTGCTCCCCTTGTAAGCCCTTGAGTCATTGGCATTGCCAGCTGCAGGCTTTTTGTCAGAAGTCGGGTTGGATGAGTGGGGACTTACTTCCCATTTACGTTTGTTATTCGCAGACGGGGTTGAAGTCGAGCCATGGCGGACAGAATTGGCCGTTAACTCATGAGCCATACGAATGGCGCTCTGAATAGTTCCCGGTTTGGACGAAGTTACTAAATCTTGAAGTCGTTCGGGAAGTCCATCAACGTACTTTTCGATCCTTTTGTACTCGGGATCAACCATGGATGGGCACAAAAGTGCCAGCTGGTTAAAGCGGTTGGTGTAACCGGTGATGTCATCACTCTGCATCTTGTGATTCCAGAATTCCACTTCCAATTGTTTCAGCTCATCTCTTGGGCAGTACTCGCCCCTCAGCATATTCTTCAGTTCATCCCACTGTAGTTTGTAAGCATCGGCAACGCTCACAGTCAGCGCATAGGTGTTCCACCAGGTAAGTGCGGTGTCAGAAAAGGTGCTGGCGGCGAACTTAACTTTGTCCTCTTCCTTGCAGTTGCAGATGAGGAATACTGATTCGATTTTCTCGGTCCATCGAATCAGACCGATCGCTCCTTCAGTACCTGCAAAGCTCAAGGGTTTGCAGTTTTGGAAGTCCTTGTAGGTGCAGGTTTTGGGTGGAGGTGTATTGTTAGCCGTATCTTCGCTACCAGGATTGGTTGCTCGGACAGCTAGAGCTTGGGCCACACTACGGGCAATAATACCCGCGACTTCGGCTTCAGTAAGAGTGATTTGTCGTCGAGGAGGCATGTTCCTTGAAACAACAATTTAAGAACATGTGAGGGTTTGAACAAGAATTATGATTGTGATGATTTTAGTAAGTTTAGAGAAAATATGCCAAAGTTTGAAGGTTGTTTAAAGTTGTGTACTATAAATAAGTTTATACGGTTTTGAAGTTTTTGAAAATTTTATAAAAACATTTTTGTGAGAAATTTTGTAACATGTTTGATAAAAATACATTTGTTATAAAATTTTGATAGTAAAAGTCGGTTGTATAATTTGAAGTCTGACGAAAAATTGAGTTGAAAATGGTTCTATTAGGTTACACCTAACGGTACAGTGGGGTACGTCGAATTAGGTAGAGTTAGCGAATAAAAACAAAATCCCGATTTTCCTATCGAAGGATGTTCGAGTAACTATGGTTGTCGGTTATAATGGTGTGGATATTTTCGGACGTATGTCGGTATTCGTGAATTCATAAGAGTTAAATAAGGATAGAATGACGAGAATCGAGTTGTCGTTTGTTCGATGAAATTTTAAAGAATATTGATTTCGTAGTAGTCGAGGGAGAGTATCGTATCGGGGAAAGAGGCCTATGTATATATATATATATATCACATAACCGCCTAGTTCGTGTTTAGCACACTCAAGTAAAAGTCCCGGTTCTCTCGAGGTCAGAGTCAGCTAATGCATTCCGGTTCAACATAACCCCTTTCAGAACTCACATCATCTTCATTTAATTGTACATAGTTGATCAGGCTATGTTAAATTAAACTTGTATGCTGTAATTCCTGAACCAGTTATACCTAATGAGGAATACTGCCTAACGGTCATAGTCTAGGCCCACTAAATGCAACCTAGTTCACTATAACCTTAGGCTCTGATACCAATCTGTAACACCCCCAAATTTAACAGTTTGTGGAAGCGACGTTTTGGGTGTTACTAATCAATAATCACAAGCACAAAGGATACAGTGAACGACTCTAAATGAGACGTTCGAAAAGTTATTACATTAATACATAAGTAGTTTCAAAATACAAGCTCGAGTTCAAGTAAATTCCTAGAGATTCTAATACATAACAGTAAGTACAAAAGTAATGTAATAAAATCTCCAAGCTTGTAAATGCATGTGACTCGAGCTAAGTAAGCTTATCCTGCTGGGCATCCCTACTGATGCTGTGTACCTGAGAAGCATTACTAAAACGGTCAACCAAAAAGGTTGGTGAATCTCACAGGTTTGTAAGTAAGTAAACAGTTGAACACACAAGTAGTATTTGTAAATCATAGCCAGCCAGTAAGTAACGATCACAGGTTATGCTCATCGTTTACTTAAGTTTTAATAAGTGGGTGGTTGCAGGTTATGCTAATCGTTTGATACAATTGCCATGAGCCACCATAGTTGAAGCTTAACGTACAGTAAATATAGGTACCCCCTCATGAATGTAATCCAAAACATTCATACGGAACGAGTAAGAAACGCCCGTTTCTACAGGAACGGTTCGTGGTAGTGCTTGCTACCCCGGGCGGGGATTGTCAGTCCCATATGGATCCATATACTAAAACTCGCGCTTATCACATAACTAACAACTATGGTTCAGGAGGATTTCATTGGATTAGTCGTAAACTCATGCAGTTGGCGTATTCGTAATCTCATACAGTAAGTAAATCATGGCAGCAAGTAAGTTTTGTGTGTTCATGTAAAACAGTAATGCATCTCACCCCTGAGTAAAAACAGTAAAGTAGGGGCTGTAAGACTCACCTGAGTCTGGCAGACAATGCAGTAAGTAAGCAAGTAGTATCCCGAACTAGCAAAACTTAGCGTCCTAATACGCATAAGGTTTAGTAAGTAAATGGAATACTTGTAAGGTATCCATGCTAGTTGTTCCCAAACTAGTTAATGTCCATTAGTTTGTTTGTACGTTTGTATTCGTTTGTAAATCGTAGTTTGTATAAAAGTTGTACAGTCCGTTGGTGTCGTTGTGTAATAATAATAATTCCATCAATTATTATCATGTATTCATAGTAGTTGTACATTTGTAAAGCGTACGTGTATAACTGTTTGTTTGTATTACAACGTGTATCGTTTGCGTAAGTTCCAATGGGCTTAAACCCCAAAGGGTACGAGTGAAACCTCGTAAGTATTCGAGTGTATGTTCGTATCAGTTAACGTGTAATCCAGCACATAACTAGTGAGTGAACTTGTAAGTTCGTATCGGATGTAATTCCGTGTAATGTACAAGTGTAAGTTCGTTAGAGTGCAATCTCCTAAGTATTTCCAAGTGTAATCTCGTAAGTGTGTGTGAGTGCAATCTCACGTTCAGTTAAGTATGGTCTTGTACGTATTCAAGTGTTGTTGTATACTCTTAATAGTATAGTATTTTCATGTATAAGTAGCATCGTATTTGATTTAGTAGTTGAAAAGTGATTCCAACACTTAGAATATATTTTGTTTTCTGATCTGGGCTATCTGCGACACAAGGCTTGCGTCGCAGACCGTATGCGACACAAGGTCTGTGTCGTATGGATTGATTTCGGTTTGGTGTTTATGCGACACAATAGTTGTGTCGCATACAAGGGTACGACATAACGATACGACATAGTCGTTGTGTCGCAATCAAGCGATAGGTAAACTTTGTGTCGTAGATAATACGACATATAGTGCGACATAAGCGTTGTGTCGCATACATTGCGACATAACGTGCGACATAACATGCGACATAGTGTTGTGTCGTATGAAGTTTTGGTCCGATGCGACACAAGAGGTCTGTTCGGAAATTTAGTTTCCGAAAACGTATTTTCCGGTTTCCGTTGGGTCTAGAACTTTTATACTAGTTTTAATATGTTATAACAAGTCCATAATAACCATTGGTAGTCGTTTTTAAAGTTGGTGGTGTCGTTTTCTTTAAAATGACCAAAACCGACCTTTTCGTTAACGAGTTCAAAAACGAGTTTTAATTACATATTCGGACATCATTTAGCTAGGGGAACAACATGGAAGTAAAATAAATGTAATCGGAAAAGTTTGCGAGTCGCCGGAAAACTTACAAAGTTGTCGAATCAAGAAACCGAAAAGATAGGATTGTAGAGCTCGTTCTCGTGATCACTTTTCTCCAAACCGAGCCTAGCCTCCGAGGTGTTTTAATGGTGTTTTTAGGGTGTTTTAGTGTGGGTTTTAGAGAGAGAGAGAGAAACCGTAGAGAGAGAGAGAGGGAGAGAATGATTGAGTATGGTTTATGTTTGTGTTTGAGTGTGGAATTGATCAAGAGGGTGAGGGTTTGGCACCCCTCACCTTGGCCGGCCCATGGTGGGGTCCACCATGTGTGGATCTCACCAAATGTTGTTTCCTCGTGTTTGCGCTCCGTGCGGTGTTCGTTTCCCCGGTCGTTTAAACGTTAAAAATCATTTTATACGCGTTTAAGTATACGTTTTAAAATACGAAATATTACTCGATATATTAAGTTGAAGTATTTTATCAAAATACTAGTTTTCAAGTTGTAAATCATAACTTGGTTTTTGTTTTTGTCGGTTGGTCGAGTTTTCGGAGAGTTCGGTGACGTTTTAATTAAAACGTACGTTTTCGTTATATTATAAACATAATATAAAGTAGTAGTCAAGGTAATTAAATAATTTAACATTATTTAATATTTGTTTTTATCAACATCCGTATGCCTGTACAATGGTTGTTTTATACGATTTGTACAAATCGTATACGCGTTTATATATATATATATATATATATATATTCCATCCATATATATATATATAACAAGTAAGTAACGTATATAATCCTATTTCATATTATATACAAGTAGTAAACACGTAATTAGGGAAAATTTAAATTGGCCCTAAATTTTGGGGTTGTTACACAATCCAATAGCATAAGAAATATAAAAGGGATGAAACGATGAAATTAGTTCAATGGATAGAGGACAAGGAAGCTCTTCATCATTTCAGTGACTACATTTTCAACCCCATTACCAAAAGTCGCAAAACTTTCCAAGTGTCCATTGGCAACATGCTGAAGATAAACCAAGTCCCAGCTGATTCCCTTTATCACCTTATTATTTACTCCCTCAGGTGCCAATACTAACTTATCACCTAACAGCTTGTACTCACGGTCGGGATGACTCTTCTCAAACTCACTCATAAACTCCAAACAATCTGCCACTATCCCAGCATGCTTACTCAGAAACGGTTCTTTCCTTAAACTTCTTATTCTAGTTTCAATCCCTGCAATTACCTCATTCTGAACACAAGTTAGTTCTAATCCTGAATCTTTGAAGATTTCAACCAATTTAGTGTATATTTCCACCATCTCATAGTGGAAATGCTCCCTCATAGTTAGAACCTTATTGTTATCAACTAAAACATCCAAGTTCAGTACCACATAAGTAGCCAAATCAATATCAAAATGAGGATGAATGAAATCCGGGTGTGGCCTTTCTTCCTCTTCCTTAGCAAATCGATCCATTTTTGTCACCATTTCATGAAGATAGTAATGAATAGTACTCGTAACAATGAACCGATGAGGTGTAATATCCGTCAAATGGTCATCTGAATGTAGCAATCTAACCAACTCTCTTAAACCAAACCTAAATTCCTTGTCTGCTTCTGCCTTTGGATTACCAGTAACCTCGTATAGAGCCCTAAGCATACGGCCAAGACACGCGGTCTGATTTGCCGAATAAGGAAATGCAGAATGCCTCAAAATCTCATAAATCTCCGTGTATCTTTTCTTCTGAGCTGTGTAGAATTTCTCTTCCTCCTTAATCCTAGTTTCTAGAGATTCCCCAAAAGTAGTGAGGGCAATATAGAATTGCCTATCAATCCCATACTAACTCTCAATCAAAGCTGCCTCTAACACATCATTTACCAAAACCCTCTGACTATCAGTGAAATCCACAGTGGACCTGCTAATAATCTCAGAACTGAAAGGTATATCCCCTCTAAACTCCTCAAGTGCTGATAGCAACTCATGACAAGATGAAGTAATAGGAACGGGAATACGGCCTAATTGTGTATAAGGAGGCACCCTCTCGGCGGAACTAGCATCCGAATTAACAGACTGATCCCTCTTAACCATGTTGTTATCATTTCCATCACTTTCAAAACTCCTCGCCATTGGACAAACCTAAATAAAAATAAATCTGAAAATACAAAACACCACTAACGAAAAACAAGTTAGTTCACACAAAATAAACAAAAATTAAATAACATGTACAACTTTAAATAAATGGAACTCCAACCGGCGGACGGATTTCCATCCGCCGGTTGAAACTAAAACCCCAAAAGTTTAACCAATTAAAGGATAATTAGTTTCAACCAGTGAATTAATGAAAACATGTTACACAATTAATTAAACTTATTAAAACAACTTTACTGAAACTTAATTAACAAAAGTTACTTTTAAAAAGAAAGAATTAAAAATTACTAATTTCTATTTAAATAAACACAACCGCTTTTCCCAGGCAGCGGCGCCAAAAACTTGATGTCGCCTTATGAAAGCGCGTCTTGTTTTACAATTTATAAATAGAAATACCTAATAAATACTTTCAAGCAACCAGGCAAGAATACCCGATCAATTGTAAATATAGATTTGGTAAGTCAAGTTCGAACACAGGGAAAATGTGGAATATTTAAAATAGAAATTAACAATTAACAATTAACTAGAAAACAGTAAATATGGGGGGCGTTTTAGTTCCGTACGAACAATTCAGAAAACATTTAATTAAAATAAACAAACGTAAATAAAACTTTAAATTAAAATAATAAATAAATAATAACAATAAATCCTAATTGGAAGGAATAAGTAATTGTATAGTTAATGTCACTTAGATTCATATTTCACGATTTATTACGTATTGATTATCTAATTGTGATTCTTTTAGATCAACTTAATACCAAATTCTTCAATGAATATTAAGTCGAATATGAACTAGCCAACGTTTCGGGTCCAACATGAAACACTGGTTCCAATGTCACAAGATGATCAGTCAATTGTGTGCCTTTCCCTAAATTATGCATTAAACATTCGAAACTCCTTATAATTAACTCTATTGGTATGACTCAACAATACCCAATAATTAACTTATTGTCTTGCTCATCTTAAAGTAGATTATTATTGTATACTCGACCTATCAGACTCAACGTATTTAGTGATAGTCCAAAACCCTAAGGTAGTACTAGCAATAATCAATAATCTTAAAGGAACTCAATCTCATTAAAATTATCAATCACGTGAAGCAACAATAATAACTAGTTACCAATAAACAAGTGTCCACGAGCAATATAACCGTTTTCAATTAAATAACTTATTAAATATGCAATTATAATCGTTTAATAATCATAATCTAAGTTAAATCAACTACACAATCACTTTAAATACTCAATTCATCATCAAAACAATATATATCAGATTCAATAAATCAAATTCTTCAATGAAATAAAGAAACGAAAATATACCGAATCGATTAACGATAAACTACGAAAGATTAGAGCGAATTATCCTCGTTCTTCACCCTTCGTACCTCCAAACTAACCCTAAATTACGAATTTAAAACCCCTAAGGTCGTCTGGAACTAAAAGAAAACGAAAACCATGAAAAAACTGTCGAAATAGGGTTTTTTCGCGAATTTATACTTCCTGGAATTTTGATCCATACGGCGTATGGATTTCCATACGGCGTATGGATTGAATTCAAGCCCAGCCCATGTCCGCGTAACCTGGGCCTCCACTGCAGCGATCCATACGGCGTATGGATTCTATACGGCGTATGGATGACTTTTCCAGCCGGTTTCTTGATTTTTCTCCCTTTCTTCTTTTCTTCAACTCCGGCTTCTCATTATTCTTCAAATATGTATCATTTAGCTCGATTATTGACTGTTTTGCGTTCCTTTTCCATAAACGCTCCATTTCCACATCTATTTGCAAATATGAACGAAATCAATATCTATTCTTAACAAAATGCACTAAAAACATTCAAGATTAGGGGTAAAATACTACTGAAATATAGTACTTTTGAGCGTTTATCACTTACACAATGGTCACTCTGGACTTATAAGCTAAGTTTGTATTTAAGTTCAGGAATTATCCATCTATGATATAAACCAGCCCTTACTTTTAAGTCCCAATAAATCCCTAGTTTAAGAACTGTGTACACTACTTTGATTGAAAACGGTATTTCCACAGGTTTAAAACCAGACCATGTTTATTTCAAACACAGATAATTAATTACCTATGCTTAAGGTTAGCTACGTCTTAATAAAAAGGTTTTAATCACGTTCATTGGTCGAAAGGCGTTAGGTTAAAGTGAGGTTTATAATCATAGATAGAAAGTTAATCAAAACACCGAGTTTTCATTTATAAAATAGTTTGGAACATTAATCAACAACTGATTGTGCCCACGACTATCATAGCTTCCACGTTCCGTACTCCACACATTCGTGATGTTTCCGGCGCTATACAAATGAAAGCCGTATAACGTTACCTCCGTTGTTTTTATAATGACATCATCCCAACTAATACGGCTAACTACATCCCAACAAACACGCAATATAACTACTCGCTAATCATGGCAAATCCTAAATCTAGCATAATCAAAATAACAACAGCATGCATTTTAATTAATAAGATAAAGGATAGATATAACCGTGAAAAGAGCGTAGCTGAATATAACTTGAAAGTATACAGACAGAACTTCGAGTATGCTCCAAGCGATATTACAATATTACCCCTCTAGTAGCCCGGTTAAGTATTAACCGGAGACTAACTAGCCACTAACTACGAAAATAAAAATAAAAACCTAAATCTAGAGAGAGAGTAGTGTCAGAGTGAATTGAAGTGAGAATGTTGAATTGTTGCTTGAATGTGTTAAAATGAGGTGATTTGATCCCATATTTATACTAGTCGCTCAGCCGTATCGTCCAACCGTATTTGCACCTTCAAATGTTCAGCCGTATCACTCAACCGTATCAAAATTTGACCTTGTATGGGAGGAGAGCACGATACGGGAGGACCTCCCGTATTTCGGGTGGAAATGGCACGATACGGGCGAACACGGGTCAGATACGGGAGAACGAGGCCGTATACGGGAGGACACAGGCCGTATACGGCTGGTCCAGGCCGTATACGCCCTTGCCAGGCCGTATACGGTCATGTCCAGGCCGTATACGGCTTGTGCTGCCCGTATACGGCTTGGTTTGCCCGTATTGGTCTTCTCCGGTTGCCTTGATTCTTCGTTTGGGCGTAACTTTTGACTCGGGTGTCCGTTTTCAGTGTTCTTTATATCCACGCGATCGTAATTTCCTACGGAAGAAAATGACATAATTTAGAGGTCATAATTCCAAGTAGAACTCAAAAAGTGCTAAAAAGCGTGAACGAGAATGCTTATGATCGTTTGTGCTCTATTTTATTCGTTTTTAGGCCTTTTTAGTTGATTCTTGAAGCATCGTCTATATTTTAGCCTTCATTATGAGATTTAGTATAAAAATGTATATTTCAAATATTTTCATCCATAATTAGGCTAAAAAGGTGAGATAATGGCACACAAAAACTTGACTTTTTGCGTGTCATCACTGCCAATTCAACGGACAACCGAACGATGACCCCTACTCCCACCTAAACAAATTCTTCACCCTATCCGACTCTTTCAAGCAAAATGGGGTTGAGCAAGATATAATCTGTCTGTATCTGTTCCCCTACTCTATTTCCCTTCACGCACAAACTTGGTTCGAGGAATTAGAAACCAACTCTATCTCCTCATGGGCGGAAATGGAAACTAAGTTCTTAACAAAGTACTTTCCCCCATCCAAACGAATCAAGTTAAAGAAAGACATCTTGAACTTCCGACAGTTTAATGATGAATCAATCTATAGTGCGTGGGAAAGATTTAAGAGATTGCTTAAAAGATGTCCTAACCACCAAATCGAGCGATCAACCCAGTTATGCACGTTTTACAATGGTCTTACACCTCATCACAAGCCAATGCTCGACGCTGCTGCTCGAGGTAACTTCACGCTTTGCACGGACGACGATGCCTGGAATCTGATTGAGAGTATGACTATGAATCACAACGATTGGAACACTGATGAGCATCCCTCATCATCGGCACCGCTTGCCGTTCCCAATCCCATGCAAACTGAGGCGATCAAATCTCTTACGGAACACATCGGGACACTAACCGAGGAAATAGAAAAGCTGAAGAAACCTCCTCAATAGGTCTACCATATTCGGTCCAGCCGAAATCCCCAAGCTGAGTACGAGAACCCTGTTAATGGTGCAGCCTACTATGACCAGTTCTGAACTCATCCACGACCACCTGATTATACTCAAACCTCTCCTCCTCGACCCAGACCAAACCAATTCCTACCAAACCAACCACCCAACCAATTCCAATACCCAACCTACCCACAACAACCTCAACTCAGCTACAACCAACCACCCTTACTCATGGAACCTACACCTCAGATAGCCCAACCTTATGAACCTACCAGGTCAATTACTAGTCAAGACGACACCCTCGCACAAATCATCCAAACGATCACGGCTAGACAAGACTAGGTTGATCTCTTCTTAAGAGAACAACTAAATCTACTAAATACTCTTGTAACCCAAGTAGGTCGACTAGCAGAACGTATCGACACTAAACCACAGGGTAGTCTACCTAGTAATACCTTTCATAACCCACATACCGAAGAAGCCAACCAGGTAACCAACCAAGACTCCAAGGTGGCACCGAGCCAACCTTCAGTTCTTTCTCAGGTGAAAGAACGATCTCCTGTCACACAGACAGTTGAGAAAAAGTCTTCTCCAAACCCTAAGAAGGTAAGCATACCATTTCCAGGACGTCTCAAGCAGTGACCTGATGAGACCAAAGCCTTCAAGTATACTAAATATGTTAGGAGACTTATGTCAAACAAAGATAAGGTACCTGAAGTACCTAATGTCCCGCTAACCGCTGAATGTTCAGCTGTCCTTCAAAATAGTATGCCGGAAAAACTAGGAGATACCGGACGTTTTACCATTCCTTGTTCCATCAACCAATCAGGCGATATCCGCTCTCTGGCCGATCTAGGAGCGAGTATCAACCTAATGCCACATTCGTTATTCAAAAGACTAGAATTAGGAGACCTTAAACCCACCAAAATGAGTGTTCAGCTAGTTGACCAATCCATTAGATATCCTAAAGGAATAGCTTCGAACATCATGGTTAAAGTCGACAAGTTCTTTTTCCCAACTGACTTTGTGGTAATGGATATTCAGGAAGATATAAACATCCCTATAATCCTAGGTAGACCTTTTATGAACACAGCTAGAGCACTCATCGACGTACACTCTCAGACGATCAGCTTACGCGCTCACGTAGAAAGTATCACATTTGAGATCGATAAGACAGACTGCGCCTCAATGGAGAATGTTGAGCTATATACTATCTCCGTTAGCAAAAGTACATCGGATGACGAGACCTCTGAACCAGCAGCTAAGAAGGAAGAAGAGATGAAAGAAGAAGAGGAGCCTCTTACAGACGATGTTTTTTCTTGTACTCTCGAAGGAATGATTAATCCTTTATTGGATCCAACAAAACCACTCACTTGCCCTCAACTCTGCAATATAGAAGACATCGAAAGGAATCTCTTACGCAATCTGAAGAAGATCTCGGATTTCAGAACAAGCAGACTAACAAGTCTGCAGCCACCTATACCTCCTCAAGGGATTCAAACCCTTGTTTCATCTGAACCTCAAACACAGTTTGAGACAGGAGGTATATCTGGATCCAATGATTCCGATTCACCTAAGCACAGCAAGAGAGACACTCCAAAGTTATCTTCTTCTCTAAAATCCAAGGTTATTAACGAATCTCAGTCACAGCCCGACGTAGTTGAGCTCCCTGATCTACAAAAGGTTGATATTCCTATTACGGACAGTGACTCAGGAAATGTACCTTTGGATATTCATCCTCTTGATTCTCCAGAACTTCCTGATTCACAAAAGTTATCTCAAGAAATCATCTGCATCCCAATTGTCTCTACTCATGAGCAAATGATTTCTGTGATAGACGAATACGATGGTGATCCTCACATCATAATAGCAGCTATTAGAAATTCCACCAATGATTACTCTATACATCAAAGATGGCTAATAACAGTTATTGAGGCAGCATCTACTATCCATCTGACTAGCAAAGGAACCCAAGATCCGCTCATCCTTAGATATTGCATCAGAGTATTCGCCAATGCACTCAAATCTCAGCTCAAAGAAGAAAGGAAAAACACAAAGGAACTATATTTCTACATTGAACAGAGACAAATTTACCGCAAGGTATATGACGCTCTCATGGGTTCAGCATTTCCTTATTCCTCAAAACAAAGAGAGATCTTGTGTGCTATCAGAAGACTTATCGAAGAAGCTACTGGAAATCCCAGTAACTATGCTGACATCATGGTAATGAGCAATTTTCGGGCATTCCTTGACTTACTTGCTGCAAAATATCACCTGAGTACCAAAGAAAGCAATCGATTTGTCATAAAGCCTATTTTAGAACATCATATCAAATTGATAATCGAAGAGCTTAGGTACATCAGTTTGGATGAAAGAAGGCGTAATCACCCCATCAGTGTTAAAGATATGTCACCACTTGATGTTGTCACTTATGTGATAACTCGATTACATGATATATTGAATGCAGAAGACGCCGAGAAAACAGAGTTTATCTTTCACGCTGGATATCGTGAGATAGTCAACAAATTGATTCATATCTTCACAAACTCTGGTTTTCCTTTCACCCTTCATCAGCACCAGCTAATCCAAAGCTTGTGCAAGTCTATAGCTGTATTCGGAGGAGATCCTCACACTGAAGAATTTGAAGATCTGAAGTTGAAGTTACTGACATTTATGGACTCTTTCAGACTAAGGTGTCCTATCAGGGAACTGATCAAGACAAGAAAAACCACGCTGATTGACCCCAATGGGCCAGTCACTAAGGCGGTCGATTACATTACCCATGGATTACTAAGTCTCTCCAGAGCTGCCTCAGAACAATTTCAAAACTTCAAAGTGGATACCATGGAACCGCAAGATCTAATCTCAACCATGGCCTACCACTTTCAAAGGATCTATCCTCCGCGCTACACTTTCCCACAACCTAGGGCTCATAATGTCACCATCACTCACCCTGGGAACTCCTTCCCCCATACCTAATCCCGAAGGAGTAAATTCGAGCTCTCGACTATAACAGCAGCGCTTCTCGGGAGGCAACCCGTGCAATAAGACGTGCTGATGGTTGTGTGTTAATAAGTGAAGAAAATCTCTCAATATCCTTCACACTTGGATATACCCAAAAATATTTTCAGAATATTTCATTACCATAACTTACTTTTTGCAAAATCACTTGTCTCGGAACATTAGGAAAAGTTTTTAGAAAATTAGTTCATGTGTTTCGAGCATTTGAGGTACTTGCATACTACTTTTATGCATTATGCTCGAACTCGTTTAAAAACATATGTTCTACAAAATGATTTGTAATAGAAAACATCTTTTCATTCTGAGACAGTGATTCCTTTTCCTTGCAAAAATATGGAGTTGAAAGGTATATCCAACGTGTTCACACTTAAGAGATTGATTCACAAAAGATGGTTGAAATGGAAGGCAAGGTTCTTAATCAAAGGCAAATCCCCCTAAAGCTGAATAATCCTCATGGAGTTGCCGCAAAACAAAGACTTTCATCTTCTCGGCACATATTCAGATCTTCAGCTTTAGCTATTTGGGGAGTTTCTTCATCCTTTCTCTGTTTTTATCGTTTTGCTTTATTTTACTGTTAATTAATAAAAGTAATCTATACCATATCCTAAGCTTATCACTAAGTGTGGGATTCCAATCCAAAACTAACACTTGAGAAACATTTTCTTACATGTTTAATCTCTAAGTGTGGGATTATACTTTTAGTATAATCTCCACTAATGAGAACATTAGGGACAATGTTCCTCTAAGTGTGGGATAGTGGTATAGAATACCTTAGATAGATTTTTGTGTCCAATATAGCAACTCAGAAAATGTTCCTCACTTTAAAAATTGATCAAAATTTTTCAAAATTTTTGCGTAAAACAAAGAAAAGCATGAGCTTAACTTCGACAGTAGATAGCTACTCATTCAGTTAGCTCTGCTTTTTCTTTGAATTTCAATATTTCTAAGAGGGACCATTTTGAATATGAGTAAGTTATTTTGGAAAATAGTGTAAATAAGGTAGGAATTTCTCAAATTAAGAAATGATAATCTTAGGGGCAGCGCATGACTAAGCACATACAACCCATATTTATTGCAGTGAGGTATCTTGAGCCTATAAAGCATTCATTTTAAATGCTTCACTATTCATTTGTTGTGTGTGCCGATGCATGCATTTCTGAGTTAGAACTTGCTCCTGGTATGCATTTCGAGACCATATTGGTGAGTACCGTACGCGGTATAGGTGCAATTAGATGACCTTGACATTCCCTAGGAAATAAACCCATTTTCTCATATCTCTTCAAGCCTAACCCTGCCGATGCTCATTTTTAGTATCGATGATCCGCCTAGTAAACCCTGTTGAGCATTAACCTTTTCGTTTCTTGAAAACCCTTTATTAAAACCCCATCCACCTCCATACCCACCAAAATATTATCTTGGAATTTTAAATTTTTGAAAAATGATATTTAGGTATTCTTTTTTGCTTTCGCTCAAAAAAAAAAATCACAAATTTCGTGTTTTACTCAAAACTTCTCGTGTGCGTTTCCATAATCAAAATCTCAAAAAGATTGAGAAAGTATAAAGGTGTGAAAAATTGACAGCAAGTGAAATTCGAAATGTCAAAAGATTGAAAAATGAAAGAAGAAAGGATCTCAAAAGGAAGTAAGAAAGAAAAAAATAAAAATCCCTTAGAAATTCCTTGGCAAAGTTATTCTAAGCCAAAAATAGAAATAAAGCTAAGTGCTTCAAATCTCTCGAAAACTCCGATCTCTGAAAAATATATATATTCCGTGTGTTTTCAAAAAGATAGAAGTCAAAATAGCTATCTTTTCCTCCTTACCGTTATCCGTTTCCGTTTTCATTAAAAAGCATATCTAAATAAAATTTTTCTTAAAGTTTAAAAGTTCTAAGATAAGTATAACCCTTTAAACCTAAAAATACCCACTATCCATACCCTTAAACCTCACTTCACATAAAACCCGATGAATGTCTTGGGATAATTAGCACCGTCCTCACCTAAGTGGTGGAGATTTGATTCTCGATCAAGCCTATGACGATGAATGCTGCATGACAGGCTTTTGAGCGATTTCGTTTGTTTAGAATGATAGGGAACCCGATACACTTTTGAGTGAATTGAGTGACCACCTGGTGAGATTGCCTAAGTAATGTGTATGCCAAAGATCACAAGAATCAGAAGCATGCCTAAAGATATTCATTTCTTATTTTTGGAACAAATATCTTATTTGTCTCGATTTTCTGAAACAAGTTACTTGTATGAAGAATGGTTGTTCATAGAAATATTTTAATTTGCAAAAATCGGACTTAAAACATCTTTTTAAGTGAGGATATTTGAAGTATTGCTTGAGGACAAGCAATGTCTAAGTGTGGGATATTTGATTGAACGTAAAAAGTCACGTTTTTGCGTACATAATTCCCACCTTTTTAGCCCCAAAATGGATGAAAACATTCAATATCAATACTTTTTCACCATAATTCATTACTAAGGCTAAAAATAAGGCATTGCTTTAAAAATCAAGTAAAATGGCTAAATAACGTACAAAATAAAGCATAAATGATACAGTCACGTTCTACGAACACTTTTTGAGCATAATACCTTGAAATTATACTAAGATTATCTCATTATGATCTTCAGGTAAATACGAACGCGTGCATATAAAGAACGCTGAAAACGGAGCTAGAATGAAGAAGTTATGGCCAAACGAAGTTCGACTAGGCGACCAAGACTTACGATCCAGTGCACGGGGCAACAAACCAAGCATACCACCCCTCTAGAGGCCGTATACGACCCCTTTAGGGCCGTATACGCCCCTCTAGAGGCCGTATACTACCCCTAAAGGGTGGTATACTACCCCTAGGTGGTGGTATACCCCCCTTTTGGTGCCGGATACGCCCCTTTTCGTGCTGGATACGCCCTATTTGCTACTGAATACGCCCCTTTTAGGGTGGTATACCCCCTTTACGGTGTCGAATTTCATAGCTATGGGGTGTATTTCAGTGTTAAATCGGAGCAGGGGTGTTGAATGTAAATTGGTGTCTTGAAAGCCTATAAATAGAGGCTTAAACCTCCTCATTTCACCACACCATTTTCCACACTCAATCCATCTCTCACACACACTTTCTCTCTCTAGAATAGTAGTAGCTTTCTCTCTCTAACACTTCTCTAAGGAGTTAGAGGAGAAATAGTAGGTTAGTGCTAGGTTAGTAGTCAGTTAGTTCTTGGTTAATACTTAACCAAGACTAACGGAGGGGTAATATTGTAATATTGTTGAAGATACTTGGAGGGGTTATTATTGTAATATTGTAAAAGATATTCGGAAGTTCCGCTCGTTGTAATCTCTCAGCATATATTCAAACTACGCATTATCTACGGTTATCTCTTTCCTTATCTATTATAATGATGATTGCTATTGTTATTATGCTAGATTTAGGATTACTTGCCATGATTAGTGAGTAGTTATATTGTGTGTTTGTTGTGATGTAGTTAGTCGTTAATTGGGATGATGTCATTATGAAACAACGGAGGTAACGTTAAACGACTTTCATTTGTATAGCGCCGGAAACATCACGAATGTGTGGAGTACGGAACGTGGAAGCTATGAAAGTCGTGGGCACAATCCGTTGTGGAATAATTTTATAAATGAAAACCCGGTGCTTTGATTACATGTATCATCTATGAATTTAAACCGCATTTTCAACTAATGCCTTTCCGCCAATAAACGTGGTTAAAACCTTTTGATAAGACGTCATATCAGGGGTAATTAATTATCTGTGTTCAAATAACATTGTCTGGTTTTAAGCTGTGGAACTACTAACCAAGTATTGTACACCGTGATTAAACTACAACTTAATTATATATGTTAAATGGCATGGTCTGGTTTCGAAGCCGTGGAATTACTAACCAAGTATTGTACACTGTGAATAAACTAGGGATTTATTGGTTAATTTTAAGTGAGGGCTGGTTTAAATCATAAATGGAGAATCTTTGATCTAAAATACAAACTTAGCTTATATGATCCAGAAAGGAATTCGAGGAATCATCTAGTATTCCAAATTCGTCTATCATCCCTGGATTCCAAAACCATTGATGGAACGTAATCAAACACCAACCAAGTCTTAAACCTAAATGTTTTATTCAATTAAGTATCACTGTGGTGTTAAGAAAGGTCGGACTGTTAGTGGGTCTGTTACTCTATTCATGCACCCAGGAATCTTCGTATTCCAAGAAGGGTCACTGTTCCGTAACAGGGCAGTGTTGAGAGTTGAGCAGCCTCCTCCGATCAGAATCACGATAGCCTAGTTACTCAGTGACATACTGATTGAGCAATCAATCAGTAGGGTACTAGTGCTTACACCACAAATACTTGAAACAAATAAAATACAAATCTTTAGAAAGACGTTTTCATAACTTAAACTAAAACATCATCACAATGTAAGGCTAATGAAGTCACAACAAACACCCCCTCTATCCTGACTGCTATCCCTTATTTTATTTTATTGCTTAGTATTAGTTAGTATTAATCAGTAGTATAATTTAAAAAAAAAAAAACAAAACAAAAACAAACTCCCAACCATTTTTAAAACTCCATCACTAGCTAGAAACGTGCATCCTGATTTCTCTGTTTCACAATACCGTTGATTTTAAAGAACGACCCTAGGTCATACTTGCTGCTATACACCTCTAGGTCACGTGGCACTAGTAAACTTAGGCCCCAGCTCTATAAATATTAAAACTTACCCGATCCGCGTCCCGACGACTGGAGCAACGACCGGAGTGAAATCCGACCGACCGCTCGGGCGCGATCAGCATTACCATTACGTATGTTAAGCTTTGTTTAGATATCCTCGATTCAACAACTAAAAGCTTCGTAAGTTGTTGTTTACATCATGTAAACTAATGAAATTCATCATTAAAAAAATATATTTTTCAATAATTATGCGTATCATTGTCGTAATGGTTTTTATTTTTATTACTTAATTCTTGTGAGAGTCATCTTCCATAAATTCAATTTTCCACATTATAATGGGTTCTAGATACATATTTGATCATGTATGTCAATCGTATTCTTTGATTGTTGTAGCTTATTGGTCGATGTATATAACAACTATTATGAATGCATAATTAATAACTAAGTAGGACATATGAGACTATAGATTGTTACGAATAAACTTCTATCTCTTATCATCAACTATTACCAAACATCAACATTTCAATTAGTGTATCGTCTGATACACCTTGAATCATAGACCTAGTGAAATATTTAGAAAGCACGGAAATCAATTGATAACAATGAAAGCTCGTATTTTTAACAATATATCATTTCAGAATGACCAATGTCGCTATTAATTATACTTTTATAACAATTGTTATATTCATGAAACATGAAGCTACCACAATTAAAGATTATGATAATTAATTAATTAACCGATATCTATGAAGAACACTTATTTCAATGCTAAAATTATGTTAGCTTAGATTATTTAAACTGAAATTCTTTGACTCTTGATAACTAAATTTGTTTTTGAATAGTTTGTTTTGAAATAGAAAGAGATTCTCTTTTCATTTAAATCAAATACTTTGCAAAATATTATTTCTTCAAAAGTTATACATACATTACACACTTTTCTAGCAATAGTTTTATATTTTCCAAAATTATTGTAATGAAAGACATTGTCTCCGGTGCAAAAAAGTTCCTTTAGAGTGTACAAAGAAAACCTTTAAAACCTTACATTTGAAATTTTGTAAGAGATTGTTATCTTTTGGAAAATTTAGAGAGACATATATCGAGAAAATGAATTTGGTTTGATAAAAGAGTTAAAACATTGGATAATTTTTTTTAGAAAGACAAGGCATTTGATAAGTTGTCGACATGTTCGTGTCGAAAGAGTGGACATAATCATGACCAAATTTGAAATAGGTTAAACAATAAGTAATATGACTCTTTTATAAGAATGGATGATGTGTCATTACAAGAAGCAGTATGACTCTTTTGTATATAATAAGAAAATGAGAAACGAATTGATAAGAAGATTACTGTAATTAATTAAATTCATAAAACAATATAAGTTGAGCTTAAAGATTGTCATATATATTAGAGTTTTTTATTTAATTATAACTAATTACATACTTTTGTGATTTAACTTTATGATGTTAATTTATGTAAAAGGTAATTATCACATTCATTAATTTTAAGGATTTGAGGTGTCAACATATGAAGTATTGAGTGGCAACATTTAAACTATGTATTGATTTAATGTACATTGGACACAAAAAGTTTAGAAACTTATAACAAAAACATTCTTATCTATACGTACAATGATAATGAGATATAAGAAATTTATATTACCATGCTTGAATTGCTAAATTACTTTTGCTAAAATGATTTTTTTTTTGTTACAAATAATGAATACATATCAATTCCTTGAGTATTTATGTGTTAGATTTTGAAAGCATATATGCTGTTCAAATTACATATAATGAGATAATCATATTTTAATACAATTATTAAAATCACATGATTATGAAAGTTACTCATTTATTTATGTAGTAAAATATTATGTGGATGATGTGTCAAAATTATGTGAGCTTATGTTTCCTAATTTAAGTTCAAGTGGTAAAGCACTTGATAAAAAATACAAAATAAGATGTGAATGTATCGAAATGTGGATATGAACATTGCAAAGATTTAAGAAGATATATAAAGTTTATTTATTTATTTATTTTTTTAAGAGAAAAGAAACTCTAAGAAACTAATGAATATTCAACTTGATTTTTTTTATTGCATCTTTTATTTATTTCATTTTCTTAATTTTTATTTATTTGTGTTTGTTGACATGTGTCATCATTTGACACACATATATGTCAAACTTTGAGACACTTATGTGTCAAAACTTGAGCTAACTATGTCTTTTTATTAAGTAATGAAATGATTTGAAATAGGTTAAACAATAAGTAATATGACTCTTTTTATAAGAATGGACGATGTGTCATTACAAAAAGCAGTATGACTCTTTTGTATATAATAAGAAAATGAGAAATGAATTGATAAGAAGATTACTGTAATTAATTAAATTCATGAAACAATATAAGTTGAGCTTAAAGATTGCCATATATATTAGAGTTTTTTATTTAATTATAACTAATTACATACTTTTGTGATTTAGTTTTATGAGGTTAATTTATGTAAAAGTTAATTATCACATTCATTAATTTTAAGGTGTCAAACATATGAAGTATTGAGTGGCAACATTTAAACTATGTATTGATTTAATGTACATTGGACACAAAAAGTTTAGAAACTTATAACAAAAACATTCTGATTTATACGTACAATCTGCTTTTAGGTTAACTATTGTTCTTCTTTGTATCTTACATAATAGAGGTGGCAATTTCAACCAATTTGTATCGAAATAGGTCAATTTGGGTGGGTTGGATTGTTAATAGGTCATATGTGCATAATTAATCAGCTAATATTGAAATCATTAAAATAGGTTGAACGATTCGAAAGTCACCCAAAGTTTATCTAAGTTCGTACAATGTTCAGATCAGTTTATTAAGATATTTTTCCTTCCTTTTATATTATGTAGTTTAAAAATTTTTGGATTGTGATGATACACTCACCTAAATGAAAGGTACGTGCTAGTTTCGTTTATGATAATTACCTTATCAAGGTATGTGTTTAAATTAGTAAGTAATACTTTGGTAGTATTAATTCAAATCCAATACTCATCTGTTTAATTTTAACACACAAATTCCTTTCAGTTTTCTAATTTCAACAACACGATCCCCTTACTATCCCAAAATCCCAAATTCCGTTAATATTTTTTTCCCCGAAAGGCTAAACTCATCTTCTTCTATTTTTTCATGGATTATATTGCTAACAATGCCCTTTCTATCCTAATAATAATATATATGACTATAATAGCATAGCCCACTAATCTTCACTAATATTTTTGTACTTTTCGATTGATAATTCATAATTATAGTTTTAATTTAATCTGACCACATAATTTAACCTAATTATGAATATTTGTCATAATATTGATTCATGCATCGGATGTTTATATGTGTTTGAATTGATTGCATTTGTTAATATCTTAACAATTATAATGATTGATTAGCATATAATAGGTTTGTGTTTCTGCATCAATTTCATATCATCATATTTTCACTATTTACTCTTTCTGTAATATTTTCCTTGCATGATTTCATATATGTTTTTACATGTTATGGATGTTATATGTACGTATGTTGTTGGAGGACTCAGCACAAAATAAATTATTAGAACAATGACTCAAGATTTGGCGGCACATTACTTATGTTTTCTACTGAATTCACATAGGTTATTTTTTAAAACATCGTACTCAAATTTACATAAATACATAAACCATTATTAGGTACTATAACTAATACAATCGTACGTGCAAAGCACGGGTCATAGTACTTGTAACATAATAAACATGTCTTTATGCAACAAAAATAAACGTAAAATGAATAGTAAATTTTTTCATGCATCGGAGTCTTGAATTAATAGATGTTAACTTTCCATTTTTCATGCAATACGTATATGGTAACATATTAATTAAGACATACAATTATATTGGATTTTAGATTTTATATAGCCAGCCATAATTAATAAAATCCCATAAACAGGAAACACGATTTTATTGTTTTTGAATTTTGATTGATGCTTTTGCAAATTATGTTAACGAGTTCAAAAATCCAATTTCACGATTTTCACCAATTAAGTCTCAAGCCCATACTCTCAAGTAAAGTTGAACAAAAAAACCGGTTCCTCAACCCTACCCGGTTTCAAACCCGAAAACCCGATCCGGTCAAACCCGGTTTGACCCTACCCGGTTCGGGTTTTTTGAATACCCGGTGGGTACGTACCCGGGTAGGGTTTTTAGAATTCGAAATCGGGTTGGGACCGGGTTGAAATAGGGTCGGGTTGGAAACCCGGTCAAAAACCCGGTCAAATACCCGAAACCCGGTCAAATACCCGGTCAAAAACCCGGTTGAAAACCCGAAAAAACCCGGTTCGGGTTGGGTCCAACCCGGTTTTTGACTTTTTGACCAAAACCCGGTTCGGGTTTTCGGGTCGGGTCGGGTAGGGTCGGAACCCGGTTTTGTTCACCTCTACTCTCAAGAGACATATTAAAAAAAGCCCGAGTAACAACAATTCAATAGGCCAATACATAAGAGGCTCATTACTTTAGAGGCCCAAATAGAAAATCCCAACCACTCACAAAGTCACAAGTCACAAACAAATGACAAACTTATTTAATTTAATGGTTATCACTTCACGAAAACATTAAAATGGTTCATGCTTTCCTACCTTTGTGAGAGTGTCGGTACCCACATATATGTATCCCAATGTTGTTACTTTCCATTTAATTTCAAGTTAATTTCAAGTTAATTAATTTTATAACATAATAACTAAAACTTTTGTTCTTATTCTTTGTAAACATTCTACATTTTATTATTGATATTATATATACACCTTCTTAATTTATTATTGATATATAAATTTTGGATTTTGCTATTTGTAGCCCTAAGGGCTATGTTTAAGTGTTAATTCATGCTTTAAGAGGTGGTAAATTAGGTTGGTTGGGGGAAGTTATATTCAGGGGGTGGGTAGTTATTATTAAGGTACAAACATTCAATGCGTGTCTGAATTTTTTATTCATAGCCCTTAGGGCTACGTATAGCATTTTCCGTAAATTTTTTAAGTATTATATATGTAGAGGAAAGTTCAAAAAAGAATGAGAAAAAATGGAGAATGGAGGAACCAATAGGATTGCTCCATTTCAAAAACCCATTTTCACCTTCTTCTTTTTTTTCAAAGTTAAATATCTCTCAAACAGTATATCTATAAATTATAAAAATTACATATTCGGAATCAGTGTCTTTTTCTCTTCAATTCTAGATCCTACAAGATATACTTTCGACAAAGTTTTTATTTTTATTTTTATTGGGTTTTAAAAATTTGTAATGTGAAATCACATGTAATTTAACACTAAAAATTAATGATACCCGTTTATATCTCCGATTAAACTTTAAATTTAAATCATTGATGATTTAAAGAGATTAAAACATGAAAAACTAAGTTGTAATCACATGCGATGGAATATCAAAGTATCAATCGCATGTGATTAAAGAGTAATAAAAATTCGAATTTTTAAATTATTGACTATAATTATATAATTAAGTAAAAATCAAGTTGAAATCATACATGAATTATCATATATCAGTAAATTTCTCATCAAATATCAATTTTTAGATGAAAATCATATGTGATTATATACAAAATCATATGTGATTATATAACGAATCACTTGTGATTAAATGTACAAATAACAATCACATGTGATTTTTAATAAAAACTAATGCATTTTTTATTTTTTTTTATATATAAATATTAATGTGGATGAATATTAAGTTGTAATCACGTGTTAAATAACATATACCATGAATAAATAATCGTGAACAAATTTTAAATTTTTTTTATCATAAATCAAATGTGATTATATTGTAGAATTCGGTAAAAAAAAATGAAGAAAAAAAATTCGTCGAAAGTATAGCTTATGACATCTCTAATCGAAGAGAAAAAGACGTTGATTCCGAATACGTAATTTTTATAATTTATGGACTTACGGTTTGTGAGATAATTAACCATGGGGGTAAAAATATAATTGGGTTTTGTAGAGAAATGGAGCAATCCTATTGGTTCTCCCATTATCTACTTTTTTTTGCATGCTTAAAAGAACCCACCTCTATATATGTAAAGTTCTCCCGTGTTATGTTTTTCTTTCAAATTGTAGTGTTCAACTTTTTATTATAAAAGAGTAGAATTTTGTACAAGATTTACATCTCGTAAATTTGGGGGTTTTATTTTTTCTTTTATGGGTGACAACAATACATAGTATTTGGTTTATATGTTTAAATCAACACGATCTGCTCATTTGTTACCTCTAAGTTTCACAATTATTATCATATGTATTGTTGGGTCACATAATACCAAAGTATAAAAGCATCTACAGTAACAAAACTTTTCAGAAAAATTATTAATTCCAACAAGGACATAAATTAAAAAGCTTTACTTTTGAAAAATTATACACAAAATTGTTAGATAAGTCTTTTCTTAAAAATTTAAATTATTTAACATATTGTTAAAAAAAAAAAAGTCGTATGCTGCAATAAAAATACTTTTTGATTTTAGAAAAAAATATCACCGATTGCATTGCACTAAAAAAATATACTTTATTAGTGTATTTGTTGATCGTCTACACTTAAATTAGTTTGCTAATATCATCGTGCACGTACCTTGACAATAAGTAATTGGCAAGATCAAATAACGTATTATTTAATTTGTTGCCTATATTTACACATGATACGTAAGTTTTACCTTCTTAAATCTATTTTGATATCATGCTTTTAATCGACTTAATTGCTAATTTTGATAATTATTATTAATTAAGTAATTGATTGTTTAATTAAAATATAAGACATAACTTTCAATTTAATTAGAATATAAGGAATTAATTGATTAATTTAATTTAATTTAATTTTAATTGATAATGTTATAACTTCATTTCATATATTACTAGAAGAATACCCGCGCAATGCGGCGGATAATAATTTTCATTTGACGATGTGTTAACTCATTTGGAATTTTAGTTTATGTGATCACGCTGAAAGATAACAATATAATATTTGAAAATTCAAAGTATACATTCTGTAAGACATTAGAATATTATGTCAAAATCTTTATATATATGTATAGAAGATAACTATAATTTGTTAATAATATTCAATTTTCTTATTGATATTTAAATTAAAACAATCATATCCATAATATATTATGTCAGTTACATCAGTTATAGTACAATCATAATAAATGAATAATTATAAAGTTAATATTTTGTAACCTAAATTAATTATGATGTGTTAACTATAATTAATTTTTTAATTGCATGAAATTTAATTGTTTAAACACTAATTAATATGGCTAGAAGGGTAAAATAGTAATTTGTATTGTCCCTCTTTTAAGGTATTAAGACTTGGGGCTCAAACTCTTTATTAAGTAGTATAGATATATTAAGATTAAGATTAAGACTATTGAAGTCTTATTTTTTGTTATCATTAAATTATTTTGCTAATTTATAAAAAAGAATTTAGAAAAATATTTTGGTGCAAGTTTTTGGAATACCTTGTTGAAATAGAAAGGGTAACAGAATCAAGTGACCGGATGTAATCTATGTGAATCATGTTTTGTAATCACTTTTTAAAGACAATATGTGGACTTTAGAATTGTTCGGTATACGAAATTCGCCTTGTGATAATTCAAGAGAATCAAATATGTCCTTGACAATTAGATCTGTGTGTATTTGTGCGTTTGTTATGTTTAAATCATATGCAGAGATTATTCAACCAACTTGGCAGTTATGTCTGAAAACTGCATTTCGAAACATTGTATCAGGTCACTTTTTTCGGGTTCAATGAATATTGTCAATTCTTGCAGGGGCGTTGTCCCTTGACCTCACCCGCTGACCTACCAGCGGGACTGAAGCTAGGGGCTATGCCCCTTGAACCCTACTAGGGGTATTACGTAGGTCCCACAATGGGGGCCTTTGACCCCCGAAATCCTTGTAGTTATGCAGAGATTATTCAACTAACTTGGTAGTTATGTCTGAAAACTGCATTTCGAAACATTGTATCAGGTCACTTTTTTCAAGTTCAATGAATATTGTCAATTCTTGCAGGGGCGTTGTCCCTTGACCTCACCCGCTGACCTACCAGCAGGACTGAAGCTAGGGGCTATGCCCCTTGAACCCTACTAGGGGCGTTAACTAGGTCCTACAATGGGGGCCTTTGACCCCCGAAATCCTGGTTGAGTCCAGTATTTAGTAACTTAGTCGGGTATGTTCTCCGCATCACCTATATCGTGTTCACGACAAATACACTAAAATATACAACATACCCTACTCCCATCATTGAATCCTTGCATTTACAATGATATCATATGGACAAAAACTAAAATTTTGTTGTTGTTCAAAAATTTATGATGCAAAGAATGCCTTCGGCCTCCAGCTCCTCTGATATAGTCGCCGATTCTTCCGTTAACATGTGAAGTCAAATGTTTACAACGATTCAAAGATTGAAGGGTGGTCATAAATGATAATTTACAATTGTCATAATCTATCCAATTTAATTTAATATTAATTTGGTTTTAGTTAGGATTTGTTTAGATTTGAATTATATTTATCTTTCAAATTGTTTTCTTTTCTTCCAAGTTTTGTCTAGGGTTAGGAGTCTATATAAGTATTGAATTTGTATTATAGGGGTTTGTCTTTGTTACAACATATGCTTTTCAGTTTGTCTTTGTTACCTTAAAATAATTTCATATTTCTGGCCACAACTTCTGAAGACAATTCCCTGCCTAGCCTCTACATAATTTACAACACCTATAATTCATCTTAAACTAATTTTTTATTCACCTTATTAGAGGAACAATAATTATGGATTCCAAGTCTCTATTTGAGTATATTCATCTATTGAAACAACTGAAGTCTTACACAAACATTCCAAAAGATTTGATACATTACATTTTGTTAGTATACCGGTCTGATCTGCAAAACAGGTTCGCTGAACCTATGTTGTGGATCAGGATTTATATTGCATTAGCTTCTATTCTTTGCATCCTTGCTATATTGGCTGACTTACTACATGGTTTCCGCAACAAAAAAACTTTGGTTTCCATGTAAGTTTTTCACTCTCAATGCTTCATCTCTGACTGTAATAGCTGTTGCAGTGAAGCTACCGATGGATCTAAATAATTCAATGCCTGGTAAAGTGGACCATATGGCAAAAGTTGGAAGCATGGCCTTTATGTGCACCATGATGGCCAACTTTTTACCTTCTCTAGTGTAACACCCCCAAATCTACTGTTTAGCGGAAGCAAGCTTTGGGGTGCTACTACTCAAGTAATCAAGCACAAAAGGAATACAGTGAACGACTCTATATGAGACGTTCGAAAAGTAATACATTACATAAGTATTCAAAATACATAAGTGTCGAGTTCGCTAGTAATTTCTAGAGATTTTAATACATAACATCTATTACAAAAGTAATGCAGAAAAATCTCCAAGGTCGGTAAATGCATGCGACTTGAGCTAGTAGGCATATCCTGCTGGGCAACCCTACTGTTGATGTGTACCTGAGAATGCATCACTAAAAGTGTCAACCAAAAGGTTGGTGAATCTCACAGGTTTGTAGTAAATAGTCATTTTGAACACATCAAGTAGTAAAAGTATTTGTACAGTATTAACCAAGTAGGTAATGATTGCGCGAATGGTAATGATTGCGCGAATGCAATCGGGTTGATATACATTGCCATGAGCATCATAGTCGAAGCTTAACACGTCAGTAAAGTACAATCAAGTACAAGTAATTTGCCCCCGTGAGTGCTAATCCAAAAACACTCATAAGTAACGAGTAAGAAACGTCCGTTTATACGTGTACGGTTCGTGGTAGTGCGTGCTACCCCGGGCGGGGATTGTCAGTCCCAAATGGATCCATTTACTAAAACTCGCGCTTATCCTATAATTAACAACTATGATTCAGAGGCCTTCAATGGATTAATCGTAACTCATGCAATTCAGTATATCAGTAAGTCTGTAAGTCTGTAAAATAGCAAGTCTGTACATGTGTTCAAGTAAAACGAGTAATGCATCTCACCCCAATGTAAAACAGTAAAAATGGGGCTGTGAGACTCACCTGAGTCTAGCAGAGTAAAGTAGTAGTCAAGTAGTGCAGTTCTCCGAACCAGTAACCTCTAGCGTCCTAAACGCGTAAGGTTAAGTAAGTAAATGGATATCTTAAAGATTATCCATGCTAGTTGTCCACTCAACTAGTTAATGTCCAATGTTTTTTATTTGTATTTGTTTGTATTTGTAAACTGTCGTTGTGTATATATGGCCCATTGATGACGGTGTGTAATAATAATTCAAGTATTATTATTATGTATTTCATTTCGTTGTATATTTGTAAAGTATATTCAATAGTCTGTCGTTTTTATCGTATCGCGATAATGTTGTTCTAATGTAAGTTCGAGTGAGTGTAAACTCGTGCGAGTGTAAGCTCGTATATTTAGTCAATGTGTGCGAGTGTAAGCTCGTAGTAGTTCGAGTGTAAGCTCGTATAAGTGTGAGTGTGATCTCATATGTATATTCATTTTGTAATGTATACTTCCCAAAGTATAAGTGTTTTCATGTATAAGTAGTGTCGAGTAAAGTTCATTTGTTGTATCGTATGTATAATAGTTCGTGTATACTTATTAAAGTATATGTATTTTCCATCCGCAATTATACATATATACATACGTGTCTGAAAGTATATATCTATATATGTGTCCGAATGTATACCCTTGTCCGAAAGTATTTATATATATAAGTATATATATCCGAAAGTATGTCTAAGTCGGAAACTATGGTATCCGAAGTTTAGTTAGTCCGAATTTGGAGTCCGAAAGTGTAAATATTTAACGTTTTGGGCCAAAACATTGTTCATCCGAAAGTCAACTCCGAAAGTTGACTTTCGGAGTCAAAAATCAGAATTTAGCATGTAAATCCGAAAGTCAACGAAAGTCAAAGTTCGGAGTAAAATTAGTCCGAATTTGTGATTTTTATTTAAAATAGCAAACTTTATCGAATCGTTCTGAAATATTTACACGACGTTCCCACATATCTTATGTACTTACTGTATTTTTTTCATGAGTTTTGGAGATCTTTTGATATTTTCTAAAAATTCGCAAAGGATCATGGGTCTGTTTAGTCCGAATTTAGACCTTTGCTCATAAATCTAATTTTCTGGAAAAATTGGTGTATTTTTGGGACGAGCCAAAGAAAACCTTTTTGTAGAGGACTTCCATACGAAGATTTTGGTATATGATTCATGCATTTATTCGACCTAGAACTCAAGTTATAGTCGATTTAGTGAGACGTATTTTTCTGGCCAGGAAACTATTTTTACATATGTGTTTGATAAACGAGTTTTGACATGGTTTTTGGACATTTTTAAGTTGAGTAAACATACTAACATACAAATAAGTGTATTCCAAAGAATTCTAGTAAAAGAGAAAGGTCTCATACCAAAGTTTTAGATGATCTAAGGCCGAAAAGAAAGAGGTGTGCTCGGTTTAATGCTCCTTTCTTCTTTCCTTGCTTTTCTTTTGGTTTTCGTCAAGTATTGTGGCTAGATTATGGTGGTTTATGAGTATGATGATGAAGATGATATAGAGTGAGAGAGAGAGCCGAGAGAAGAGATGAGAAAGAGATAAATGAAATGAAAGAAATAATGAGTTAGTGTTTTATAAGTCAAAAAGTAAATAAAACAAGATCCTAAATTTTGGGGTTGTGTCTTGGGGCTGAATTCCGGTTGGGGTGGGGCCCATATGGGTGTGTTTTATCTAAATCTTGTTCCCCAAAGTTGCGCTCCGTGCGATGTTCGTTTACTCGGTCGTTTCGTCGTTCATTTATACGTTAAACGTTATATATAATATGTTTCGATAATGTTTTAAAACTCGATATATTTAAATAATATTTTCACCCAAAATGTTATATTTTGAGTTACTAAAATAATGTTTGGGTTTTCGTTTGATCGTCGGTTGCGAATCGTGTGTTTATTTGAATCGTGTAACGTTTTTAAACGTTATAATTATAAGCGTGTAATCGCGTTATTTTTACTTGAAGTATTTGATCAAAATACTTAGTTTTGAGTTATAAAAATATAACTTTGATTTATTTCGTCTGTCGGGCGCGTTTCGCGCATTTTCGTCGCGTTCGGTTACGTTTTTAGCAAAACGTATATGTTTCGTTATATTATAACATAATATAAAGTAATAATCAATGTCATTAAATAATTTTTATATTATTTAATAAGTATTTCACCAACGTCCGTATTTGTTTCGTCAGATATTTATCTGGCACGAAATTATACGATCTGGACGAATCGTATACGTGTATATATATATATATATATAATCATTATATATATATATATATATATATATATATATATATATATATATATATATATATATATATATATATAAGTAGTTACTGTACATAGTCCTATTTCGTACTAAATACACGTAATAAGCACATAATTAGGCACAGTAATGACGTCCTAATTTAGCGGGTGTCACATTCTCCCCTTGTTAGGAGAATTTCATCCCGAAAATTGTGTAAAGTCGGTATGGTGTGCTGCCTAATAGGGAGTAGTGTAGGCCTTAAGTCACGAAGTTGAGACGTACCCTTTCGAGGGCAGTTGATCTTGAAGTGTCCAGCGTTCCCACACTTGAAACAGATTCTTGCTGTGCATTCCTTCATCTGATGCCCATAGGTCTTGCATCGACTGCAAGGGGTACCACATGGTCCTGTGTGATGACGATTGCATATGGAGCAAAAGGGTTTATTTCCCTTGTAGGTTTTCTTTTCTGGTTCTGTAGGATAAGTCTGAACTACTATCGCCCTTTTTGTTTGGGGTTGAATGAGGGTGCTGTCACTGGGACCTTCATTCCTGTTTCCCTTAGGACTTGTTGCATTTGGCTCAGCATTTTTGTCAGTGGGCATACTCTGTCGAGTTGTTGGTGTTATCAAGTTGCAAACTAACTGGATTACATCTGTAACACCCCCAAATTCGTCTAGCGGAAGCATTTGGATTAAGTACGGGGGTGCCACAATAACAAAGCATGCATACGTATCAGAGCATATGATTACAACAGAACATAATATATTAAGATGCCAAAAGTATTAATTACAAAGTTTACGATTCATCGAATCGTACAAGTTAAAAGTAACAAGTTTACAAAAGTAGATTTCTGGAATATGACTAAAACATTTCAGTTATACTAAAGAAATCCATGTGTTTCCAAAAGTTGGCATCCTAAACTTCACGGGTCGCCTAATTCTCCATGTGTGTTGGCGATTCTTATATGCGCAGCTAATTCCCTGAAAAACATAGTAAAAGTCAACAACTAGGTTGAGTGAATTCACAGGTTTTATGATTTCAATAGTTGAACCAAGTTTGTAAGCACAGTTGTTATCCAAATACGTTCACAAATAGTAATTGCCATAATAGTCACGTAATGCTTTGTGGAATGTTATTCAAATACAAGTTTAGTGGGTTGTTCGCCCAAAGTTTGGTTTACGTGGGATGTTACCCAAAACAGATACGTGGGATGTTACCCAAAATGTCAGTTTAAAACACGTGCTGGTCGTTCTCCAGCGTTTTACAAATAGTACCGGTCGTTCTCTGGCCAAATAAGCACGGGTCGTTCTCCCGTTCAAATAAAACATTTTAATACGCACGGGTCGTTCTCCCGTCCAAACACTGCTGGTCGTTCTCCAGCGAAACACAGTACCGGTCGTTCTCCGGTCAATACGCATGGGTCGTTCTCCCATCCAAAGACGCACGGGTCGTTCTCCCGTCCAGTGGCCAGTCGTTCTATGGCACTAAAATACGTTGCTGGTCGTTCTCCAGCGTTTTCATAAAAGTACCGGTCGTTCTCCGGCCAAATCAAAACAGTTTACCGGTCGTTCTCCGGTCTAGTTAAAACAGTTTGTCGAATAATTTATCACATTTGGTTGGCTTATAGTATGAAAATGTTATTTCATAAACAAAGTTTGCACAATAGTTCAATAGTTCAAAGTACTCTAATAGTTCGAGTAAAACACGTATGATAGACACTCATATAAGTAAAAACAGTTATGGCAATTTATAAAGCAGTTAAACAGTTTAAACAGTTGACTATGTTTTCCACCCCTGTTCAAAAACAGTTAAATCAGTAAAAGTAGGGGCTGTGAACTCACCTGTTGAGTTAAGTAGTTGTGCGAGTGCTAGCAACCTAAGCCCAAGTACAGTCCGAGATCTCCTAACGTCCTAAACGTACGAGATTTAATAAGTATGTGGATGTCTAAACTAATCATCCATGCTAATGTTTGTACAACCAAGTTATGTTCAAAGTGTTTGTTAAACGTTTACGTTTTTATTTCGTTGTGGTGAAAATGTATACGACTCATTGGTGATAGTTTGAAATCAAAATTTCAATATAATAGCGTGTTTGTAATGTTTGTAAAGTTCACATATAGCATTGTATGTAAGTATTCGTTATCGGTTAAGTTCGACACTTAGTGTAAAAATAGTTTGTAAAGTCTCTGTTTTATGCGACACGATATGCGACACAATGGTTGTGTCACATGGTGCGACACAATTCTGCGACACAAGAGTTGTGTCACAGAGATTTGAGGTGCTGAGTCAACAGCGACATAAAACGTTGTGTCGCATGGGTTTTGCGACATAAGGTGCGACATAATAGTTGTGTCGCATAAATACGACGTAAGATGATTCGGTACGACACAATCGTTGTGTCGTATGGTTTATGCGACACAGTATGCGACACAATCGTTGTGTCGCATAGATGAACACTCAGACAGTCAACAGCGACTGTCGCGATTTTTCCGGCCAAAAACCCAATCCAAACGTATTTTTAAGCTATAAAATCATGTTTTCTTTGTTGTATGGGTTAATACTAAGTATATTTTTAAGCTATTATATATTATTTCTTGATTTAAATATGTATTTAAACGTGTTTGGAAATAATATTGTTTGAAATAGTTGAAATAATTGGAATAGGAGTCGAATATTCCAATGTGATAAGTAAATTATTAATTGTTGTAAATTAATATAGTTGACGGTGCAATAAAATGTTTGGACTCGCAAATGGTTTTCGGGTTCCAGACAATAGATTTAGATGGGGTATTAAATTATACCCGTATATTGAAGGCGGTTTGTGAACCGACTATATATTTAACTTTCCATTTTAGGAAAGTTCATTTAGAAACTTCAAAACTCACAGAAACTCTCAGAAAACCTCCGAATCAAACTAGAAATCAAATCAGGAAGTTGTGATTCTCGTGAAACTTCACCATGGACAGATTATCATCAGTATATACTTCAATCAGTAAGTGTTCTTGAGTATTTAAGAATTTGATTTCGATTGAAATTTGGGTGAATTGATGATTTGGAAGAATTGAATGTTAGAAACATGTTATAAAGGTTTTATGATGATTATGTGATGTTATTTGAGTTGTTTATAACATTAGAATTGAGTTTGATAAGCTTGATTTATCAAAAATGGTTTTGAATTCGGAGCTGGGCAATTACAGGGATGAAGCTGAGCTGAAAGACGCTCAAACGCGATCCCAGAACCCTAGCCAGGATCGCGTTCGTTAGTTATAAAAGGAATCGGACGAGTTTTGTTCTTGGGAACGCGATCCCAAGAATTTGTCCGGATCGCGTTGCTTAGTTATAATTGTCACAGAACGATTTTACAAAGAGGAACGCGATCCCACCATTGTTTTCTGGATCGCGTTTGTCAGTACTTTTTGTAAAATTTCAAAAGTGCGTAAGTGTTTAGTAGTGATTTTTGCCACGGAAAAATTGACAAATTGTCTTTAAACTCCGATTGGGCTGAAATTTACATGGTCACTCGAAAACGGCCCACTGATCAAAGCTATATACTATAGCCTAGTCAGTTTTTGGACATTCGGGGTCGTTTAGGGATCGAAAATGGCATTTTACAGTTTTTGAACCTTATTTCGGGACTTTTTGAGTTTGTTCCGAATTGAACTGTTGTTTAGTGTGATCTTAGGGATCACCTGATACATGTAATTATGTTATGATTGTGTAACGATGTTAATTACCTAAGTATTATCAGTTGATACAAGTTACTAACTCATTGTTTATTGATTGTATTCTCAGATGTGAAGAAGGCTCAGTAATATTAGACTTCTGAGCTCGCTGCTGAGGTGTCGGTGAGTGGATCTGTAACCTCAGTGTGATTTAGTTGTAATGATTTGATTTACAACAAGTAATTTATAGTATTACTTTGATATGATGAATCTGTTGAGATATCTTGCCATGTTAGTGTGGTGGTTTGCTTACTTGGCTGTTTGAGCTAGTATGTAAGATTCTGAGGTCAACTTGACTTGACAGTTGGACTTGGTTGTTATTGTAGACGACAGGAGATCTTGAAACTTGAAATGTTGGTTTATAGATCTAGGTCGTGTGTAATTAACAACTGGTTACCGGTAATTCTGTATAGGCCAATACAGATGATTGATAAGAGTTCCTTGAGTACCAAACCGGTATTAGGGTGTCTCAGGAGCCACCGGTCCTCATGACGGTTGATAATGCTTGATTAGAAGTTGTGTGAATTAGTGATTGATTTATTTTCTGTTTATTGTTAATTTGATGTAAACAGATTGTTATGCTAAGCTGTACTGTTGCTTATAGTTTCATTCACTTAGCTTTATGCTAACCCCACCACAGTTCTTCCTGCAGGTTGTAATAGATGGGACATATTGGGCAGGGCAGGAAGTGTTTTAACTGGATGGAATGTTTGACAGGCTTTTACTCTGATGTTATTTTGATAACTAAAGAGACGTTTTGAATTATATAACACCGAGTTTGTTGAAATGTCATGTATTTAGTTTGAAAAAGTTTATTGACATTTTGAGTACATTGACAGTATGTTTTAAATATACGCTTCCGAGTCGTCATTATTATATTAATTGTTTATAATGAAACGAGGGGTGTTATAAGTTGGTATCAGAGCAATAGTTTGGGTGAATTGGACTTGATAGAATGTTCAATCCTAAACTTGATTGAGTTGAGTCAAACATTCCAGAAAGTGTGGGTTTAGTTGATTAGTGAATGTGTGAGAAAGTAGTTAGTTGAATATGTACTAACCCTTAACAAGTTGTGAAGTTGTTGGTTGATTGCAGAGACGGAGGGACATGAGTATCTGATTGGTATATTTCATGTTTCCTCAACACTCGTGGGTTTAAGATTTGTCAGGTAATCTTCGATAAGCCTGTGTTAATTTAAATTAACTTGAATTGTTTACTCTGTTATGTTGAGTAAGCTTTGTTGTGAAGTTAATTGAGTCAGACTGATATGATTCCCCAGTTTTGAGTCAACTAATGATTGTTATAGGTTGACATAAGAATAGAAGTGATAAGTGAGCTGTTTATTGTTGCTCATTGTTGTGAGTATTTCTGATTGAATTAAAAAATGCAGAAATATGATTAAGTAAGCAGAAAAGAGTTGATTAAGGTTCAACTGGATTGATGTTAGAACCTAAGAGTGTCTTTATTAGTGAGACAAGATAATTGATAGTATTATGTTAATGGATTGATCACAAGGTGTGATCTAAATCCTTGTTAAGGAAGGTTGTGTCATTTGAATTGATAATGACTGCTATTTGAGAAAATATGTATTTATGTGACTATATGATATGTGTTAACTATAGTTAAATACTTGATCTAAACCACGACTGATAGGTTTATAAGAAATAGGGCTTATGATAAAGCTAAATTGATTTGGGAAGTGATAGATCTTTCTGGTCAATTGTGAGTTAAGAAATGAAATGTTTTATAGTAACATGACTGAGTAGACTTGTGGTGACAGTGATGCTTGATATGATAGCATATGTCAAAGTGATGATAATTAATTAAGATGTGTCCTGAATTTTGAGGTAAATAGGGACATTGATTAGTGTTAAGTATTGAAACTATGATGATGAGTTATCATGTGTTTGAGGTTTCAGACCAGTAGATATACTGAGTAATTCAGTTGTTGAAAATAAATTATGTGAGATGGCTTGTATATGTAAGGTTGAATATGTAAGTAGTAAGCTGATTTTGAGTATGTATCAGCTGTTAGAAACTATTAAATGAATTTTGATTGATTTGAAATCATATGAGATGAGAATAGATCACATTGATAATTATAATGTAGAGTAGCCTGAGAATGGATTGTGAAGAACATAATCTTGCAATGCCTGATCACCGTTGTTATATTATGTTGTGTCACATGAACTTGTTGAGGCTACTTGGTATAAAGGAAATGTAATGTGATTTTGGAAATGGAGCATGATAGTATGCTAAGTTGTTTAATAGTTGTTTTGATAAGAAAACAATCAGTTGATAGAACTGTGACCTTTAGACTGTAAAGGTGAGAGTGTAAATGATAGTTGTCATTGATAGAGGCTTTGATGATAAACCTAAGTGACTAATTTGATTGTGTTGAATATGTGATTGTGATTGATTGTGATAGATTACATGTAGGCGAATTTGATAGTGTTTAAATGAGTCACTATTTTGTATTTGGCTTGTATGAAGCCAAAGTTGAAATAGGTTGATATTGTCTTGCTTGAGGAATTTCTAGTATTACTGAATGTAATAATTTGAAGTATATGTTTAAAAGTAAACATACAATATGAAATGGCTTGTATGGAGCCGAGATTGATGTAGGTTGACCTTGTCCTTGTAAAAGATTGATAAGATTATTGAAAGTAATAATTTAAAATATATGTTTGAAGGTGAACATATAAGATGAAATGGTTTGTTGTGAGTTAATATTGATGGTATATTAACTTTGAAAGTCAAACCATGAATAGAGAACTGTGTATAAAATTAATTGCTTGTGATTGGTTTGAGGATAGGTCAAACTTGAGAAAAAGCAGTTAGAGGATTTTATTAATTGGTTGATTTAAATCAAAGTTGACATTTAGTCAACTGTGTGTGTTGAAATAGTCTAACATAGATTGAAATGTTATGATTGTATGGAATATGATTGAATTCCTAGATTTGCTTAAATTATGTTGAAGGGGGTCATTTAAGATCCAGAGGAGATAGATGAATTGTCTAAGTTTGTGAAACTTGATTCATTACTTAAGGCTAGTATTAAGTAATTGAAATAGTGTTAAGTATAATTGAGTATTCAGTTAAGTAATATTTGATATTTAAACTGAATATGTGTTAAAGAATTATACGAATATAAAGCCATTGTTTGATATAACAGTTATAATTTGCTAAGATATGTTAGAATAATTAAATCACATTGATTAGAATTGTGATAAGAAAATCTTACCAGTGTGTGAAGCTTGTGATGATAGCTTTGATTGGGTAAGAAGGTGAGACAAGAAATAATTGAAAGTTATTATTAATAGTTGTCTAGGTTGATTTGTACCTTATGGTGAATTACTTAAGTATTGAAAGAATTGGATGAATTCTTTAGTTATTTGTTGATAGTATACAAGTAAAGTAAGTGATAAAGTGGAAAAACTGGGATTAGATCCAAATAAGGTATGATATGAAAGTATATCTGGAATTGGATGGTGTTAAAGATTTAGTTGATCTTTGTTTGATAAATTGAGGAAATATGAATTGAATGATTGTTCATATTTTAAGAAATTGTATGTGTTAGAGAGTAAGAGAAACCTTGAAATTGTGTAGGTATGTATATGTGGTATACATGATAATAAATGGCATGATAAGTTTTAATAGAATGAATTAAAATATGCCATAAGATATGTAGAGGTTAGTTAATTGTGATTAACTTGATGTAGATTTTATTGGAAATGTGTTGGAAAGTAGCACATTTTGACAATGTAATATTCAGGATGCTTGACCTGTAGTATCATAATATGTGGATTAAGATTGTGATCTGTATATTAGACTGATTGTTGGTCGTGAGCTGAATTATATTTCAATGTTGCTAGGTACATTGGGGTTTAATAAACACTATTGTTGGGATATTGTTGCTGCTGTTTTATTGTTAACAGTGATGAACAGTGAGAATAGGTTAAAGATTTTAGCATGTTGCTAATTTCGGGTTGCATAAACCTATTAAGTAATGTTAAGTTTTATTTGTTGATTAAGTGATTGTAGGTTTCACTTGTTAAAGTAAGTGTTTGTCTATAAGATATATCTGATTGATGATATTGATTAGATGCACTGTATGTGTGCATAGGAAAAGATAGAAGCATGTACATTTGGATATGTGCATGTGGAAAGAATTCAAACAGTCTAAGTATAGTTGTAAGTTGCTATTGAGGACAAATGTATGTTAAGATATATGTGATTATATCACATTAGTTAGATTGATTGAGGTTAGATTTCGGGGACGAAATCTCTTTAAGGGGAGGAGAGTTGTAACATCCTCGAAATGGACCTAGTTGTTTATATATTATTTCTTGATTTAAATATGTATTTAAACGTGTTTGGAAATAATATTGTTTGAAATAGTTGAAATAATTGGAATAGGAGTCGAATATTCCAATGTGATAAGTAAATCATTAATTGTTGTAAATTAATATAGTTGACGGTGCAATAAAATGTTTGGACTCGCAAATGGTTTTCGGGTTCCAGACAATAGATTTAGATGGGGTATTAAATTATACCCGTATATTGAAGGCGGTTTGTGAACCGACTATATATTTAACTTTCCATTTTAGGAAAGTTCATTTAGAAACTTCAAAACTCACAGAAACTCTCAGAAAACCTCCGAATCAAACTAGAAATCAAATCAGGAAGTTGTGATTCTCGTGAAACTTCACCATGGACAGATTATCATCAGTATATTCTTCAATCAGTAAGTGTTCTTGAGTATTTAAGAATTTGATTTCGATTGAAATTTGGGTGAATTGATGATTTGGAAGAATTGAATGTTAGAAACATGTTATAAAGGTTTTATGATGATTATGTGATGTTATTTGAGTTGTTTATAACATTAGAATTGAGTTTGATAAGCTTGATTTATCAAAAATGGTTTTGAATTCGGAGCTGGGCAATTACAGGGATGAAGCTGAGCTGAAAGACGCTCAAACGCGATCCCAGAACCCTAGTGTAAGGCCCGGTCCTTACGTGAACCAAAATATATCATTTATATATTATATTTCGAAAATCGGAAGCGCAAGTCCCCAAAATAAAACATTTACCGACTTACAAAGCTTCCCAGTTTAACTACTACAACATATAACAACATTAGTTTAGCATTTACAACCATATTAGTTACAACCCATATTAACACAAAACGAGCCTTATATAAAATATTTCCAAAAGACATCTACAAAAGATCAGAGTTGCGCCAAGCTTTAGTCAAACTTCCAGTCAACATCAACAACCCGAACATCTACATCTACATCAACTAACCACAATCTGCAAAACATTAAACAACGAGGGGATTAGCTCACGCTAAGTGAATGGAACCGTAACCGACGATTCAACCCACTCATAACAAGTCTTACAACTAGGCAACAACAACAAATAGAACACATAAGCACATAACGTCAAGAGGACCGGCGGTTCCTGGTATCCATCCAACCCAGAAACCACGACTACTGGGCGCCAAGCCAATCCCAGTAATCAACCGATAGCTTGAGTACTACCTTCACTGACTAGGCTTGTTCTCAACTATGTGTCTCAAAGAAACCTCGACAACTACACAGTAGTACCCAAACCCAACCCAGACAGCAGTTGACCTCTGAAAACAACCACGTTGCATTCACAATGCAAAAGCACACAACAACAAGCAACAGTTCACAACTGTTCACAACTGATCAACAATTCAACAACAATCGCACAACAACTCATATAATCAGCAATATAAACAAACAGACAAGACTGGTACCGGTACGACCAATAACAACAACCTACTAATATAAACCATCCTGGTTACCCGTTGTAACCGAACCCGTTACAACTGGGTGGAACCGAGGACTACAATTCCACTCACCAAATATTATCGTCTGATCACCAACTCAGTGGTCTAATTTTACTGAGTGGCCGTCTGCTTATCTGGAAACAACAATAACACCAAGTCAGTAACGGTTTAACATTTATCATAACTACTTATCTCATAATCGCACATCAATCATGCATCAAATTAACTTTTATCAATTCTCATAACGCTTTACAATATCATCTAACATATATCTTATATCATATATCATAATACAACCATATCACTTATAACATAATTAATTATCATCCATGCACAAACTGCAAGTTAACACATTTGACGAATTTTAACACACCAACGCGATCCAGCAAGGGGAGCCAGGATCGCGTTCGCCTTTATAAAATCAATCGACCTTCAAGTTCTACTTATCAACGCGATCCAGAAAAAGAGGGTGGGATCGCGTTCACCTTTAGAAAATATTCTGTATCCGTTTTACACTTGGAAACGCGATCCGGAAACGAGGGCGGGATCGCGTTCGTATGACCAAAACACGAATATACCAAATTATAACTAAGGAACGCGATCCGGGAAAAGGGTTAGGATCGCGTTCACACGTTCAAAATTACCTGCACTTTCAGCATAAACACCACATACGGACCAAAACCCAAATTTCACCAAAATCAGTTGAAACCACGAATTTTACCAAGTAAATAACCACAAACTTCAACTATAAACATATAACAACAATAACAAACATCATCTAACAACAATCCTACTCATACATCATCATCAAATCATCAAAATTACCAAACCCTAAGCTATGAACACAAAATGAAAAACCCTAACATTTCTACCATATAATCACCTTGTAATCCTGTTAAAATCATCATCTAATCATATTGTAACTAATCTCTAGCATCAATTTCACATAATCACATGTGTTCATCATTTTACCAATTTTCTACAAAATAAGCTCAAGAACACAAAAAAGAACTTACAATTCAATGAAAGAAAATGATATGACTGATGATGATCTGATTTTCACAAACTTGAATCCACACAATTTCTATGATAATTTCTTTGAATGTTTGAGAGAATGAGTGTTCCAGAGTTTTCAATAAACAAAGAAGAATGGTAGGTAACAAATGATCCAGAGAATCCCACCGCCCACTTTTATTAAGTGTAATATTATACCCGTTCCTAACCTATTGTCTGGAACCCGAAAATACCCGTAAGTCAAAGTACTTTTATTTTACCGTCAACTTTAACTTTTTAAAACAAACAATATTTCATTAGTCACAATTAAAACTGAGACTCTTTTACTTGTTTATTATTAAATAAACCAACCAAACTTATAAAAATACAATTTATTTCCAGGCCCAGAAACAGGATGTTACAAATCTTCCCCCCTTAAAGGATTTCGTCCCCGAAATCCAATCCCACACATTATTTATACCAAACACAACCATTACACATATGCATACCATACTACAAACTATATTACATCAAAGTCAATATAGAATCTACCTTGATTATTCACTTCGAGCAATTCTCCCACAGTCACTTGATCTCCCACTGTCATTTGAAAAGCTCGAGCAGGCGCCAACTTTCTCTTTTGCCCAATCGATGATGCAGAACCCGAACCAGAACCCGAACTTCCAGCTAAACCCAAACCTTGCCTAACATATTCCGGACATTGTCCTGCCCGATGACCCTCTTTCTTGCAGTTCCAACACACAGACTGAGGAAAGGTACACTCTCTACTACCATGCCCAAATGCTCCACACTTAATGCACCTTAACGTTTGAGGAGTACATGGACCCGAATGTCTCGACCTACAAGCATTACACCAAAGGTTTGGATCACTACCCACCGAGCCCTCACTAAACTCAATCCTCCGATTCTGACTCTTACTTCCAGTAGTACCACTCTTAGATTGTTGCACCAACTTATTCTTATTCGACTTCTCCCATGCTTGATTGTCACTATGTACTGACCTAGCTAACTCAAAAGCCTCCGTCAAAGAACGTGCCAACCTCACTGATGTACGGTACTGTGGTGGTAAAGTCTTAACGAAATGGGTAATCCTAGTCCTCTCGTCCGGTACCCATTGCTGAACAAACCTTAACTTATCGGTGAATTGATTGATAAGTTCATCCATTGTCATTTTCTCGGAAAACTCCAAATCCAGAAACTCCTGCCTAAGTCTAAGCATATCAAACTCAGAGCAGAATTGCTTACTAATCTCTCTATGAAACTCAGCCCAAGTAATTTTAGATCTCTGCTCAGGTGTCATTTGTGCAGTCGCAGAATCCCACCAGTTCATCGCTTGACCTTTCAATAACTGCACCGCATACTTAACTCTTAACTCATCTTCACACTGACACACCTCAAATTTCCTCTCGGTGTCCCTTAACCAATTCAATGTCACCATTGGATCATTACCTCCCTCAAAGTCTTTAGGTCCACACGCTTTAAAAGTCTTAAATGAACACAACCTATTCTGCTGAGGTGGAGGAGGAGACTGATATGCTTGCTGAGCTACCCTAGATTGTAACTCCAAATACAACTGTTCTATCTTTCTAAGTCTTATAACCTCATCCTCCATATGCAACACATAATCCTCTTGACTAGCTTCATCATGATTCACATTGGAAGTACCACCCTGATTAACATTATTATTTTCTGGAGGTGGAAGCTCCGTTCTAGTAACATTGTTGGGAGTCGTATTCTCATCATCTGCCATTCCTGTACTCACAACCAAAACACAACTTGCAACTTGTTAATCGTTAGTATCACCTATACTAACCAATCCCCCAACTAAAAGCTAATCCCACAAACCGAGAAGTTTGACTAACACCAAATAGATTTGGGATTGAACATTCGCAAATGCCCAATTCACCCAAACCTATGCTCTGATACCAACTTGTAAGGCCCGGTCCTTACGTGAACCAAAATATATCATTTATATATTATATTTCGAAAATCGGAAGCGCAAGTCCCCAAAATAAAACATTTACCGACTTACAAAGCTTCCCAGTTTAACTACTACAACATATAACAACATTAGTTTAGCATTTACAACCATATTAGTTACAACCCATATTAACACAAAACGAGCCTTATATAAAATATTTCCAAAAGACATCTACAAAAGATCAGAGTTGCGCCAAGCTTTAGTCAAACTTCCAGTCAACATCAACAACCCGAACATCTACATCTACATCAACTAACCACAATCTGCAAAACATTAAACAACGAGGGGATTAGCTCACGCTAAGTGAATGGAACCGTAACCGACGATTCAACCCACTCATAACAAGTCTTACAACTAGGCAACAACAACAAATAGAACACATAAGCACATAACGTCAAGAGGACCGGCGGTTCCTGGTATCCATCCAACCCAGAAACCACGACTACTGGGCGCCAAGCCAATCCCAGTAATCAACCGATAGCTTGAGTACTACCTTCACTGACTAGGCTTGTTCTCAACTATGTGTCTCAAAGAAACCTCGACAACTACACAGTAGTACCCAAACCCAACCCAGACAGCAGTTGACCTCTGAAAACAACCACGTTGCATTCACAATGCAAAAGCACACAACAACAAGCAACAGTTCACAACTGTTCACAACTGATCAACAATTCAACAACAATCGCACAACAACTCATATAATCAGCAATATAAACAAACAGACAAGACTGGTACCGGTACGACCAATAACAACAACCTACTAATATAAACCATCCTGGTTACCCGTTGTAACCGAACCCGTTACAACTGGGTGGAACCGAGGACTACAATTCCACTCACCAAATATTATCGTCTGATCACCAACTCAGTGGTCTAATTTTACTGAGTGGCCGTCTGCTTATCTGGAAACAACAATAACACCAAGTCAGTAACGGTTTAACATTTATCATAACTACTTATCTCATAATCGCACATCAATCATGCATCAAATTAACTTTTATCAATTCTCATAACGCTTTACAATATCATCTAACATATATCTTATATCATATATCATAATACAACCATATCACTTATAACATAATTAATTATCATCCATGCACAAACTGCAAGTTAACACATTTGACGAATTTTAACACACCAACGCGATCCAGCAAGGGGAGCCAGGATCGCGTTCGCCTTTATAAAATCAATCGACCTTCAAGTTCTACTTATCAACGCGATCCAGAAAAAGAGGGTGGGATCGCGTTCACCTTTAGAAAATATTCTGTATCCGTTTTACACTTGGAAACGCGATCCGGAAACGAGGGCGGGATCGCGTTCGTATGACCAAAACACGAATATACCAAATTATAACTAAGGAACGCGATCCGGGAAAAGGGTTAGGATCGCGTTCACACGTTCAAAATTACCTGCACTTTCAGCATAAACACCACATACGGACCAAAACCCAAATTTCACCAAAATCAGTTGAAACCACGAATTTTACCAAGTAAATAACCACAAACTTCAACTATAAACATATAACAACAATAACAAACATCATCTAACAACAATCCTACTCATACATCATCATCAAATCATCAAAATTACCAAACCTTAAGCTATGAACACAAAATGAAAAACCCTAACATTTCTACCATATAATCACCTTGTAATCCTGTTAAAATCATCATCTAATCATATTGTAACTAATCTCTAGCATCAATTTCACATAATCACATGTGTTCATCATTTTACCAATTTTCTACAAAATAAGCTCAAGAACACAAAAAAGAACTTACAATTCAATGAAAGAAAATGATATGACTGATGATGATCTGATTTTCACAAACTTGAATCCACACAATTTCTATGATAATTTCTTTGAATGTTTGAGAGAATGAGTGTTCCAGAGTTTTCAATAAACAAAGAAGAATGGTAGGTAACAAATGATCCAGAGAATCCCACCGCCCACTTTTATTAAGTGTAATATTATACCCGTTCCTAACCTATTGTCTGGAACCCGAAAATACCCGTAAGTCAAAGTACTTTTATTTTACCGTCAACTTTAACTTTTTAAAACAAACAATATTTCATTAGTCACAATTAAAACTGAGACTCTTTTACTTGTTTATTATTAAATAAACCAACCAAACTTATAAAAATACAATTTATTTCCAGGCCCAGAAACAGGATGTTACACCTAGCCAGGATCGCGTTCGTTAGTTATAAAAGGAATCGGACGAGTTTTGTTCTTGGGAACGCGATCCCAAGAATTTGTCCGGATCGCGTTGCTTAGTTATAATTGTCACAGAACGATTTTACAAAGAGGAACGCGATCCCACCATTGTTTTCTGGATCGCGTTTGTCAGTACTTTTTGTAAAATTTCAAAAGTGCGTAAGTGTTTAGTAGTGATTTTTGCCACGGAAAAATTGACAAATTGTCTTTAAACTCCGATTGGGCTGAAATTTACATGGTCACTCGAAAACGGACCACTGATCAAAGCTATATACTATAGCCTAGTCAGTTTTTGGACATTCGGGGTCGTTTAGGGATCGAAAATGGCATTTTACAGTTTTTGAACCTTATTTCGGGACTTTTTGAGTTTGTTCCGAATTGAACTGTTGTTTAGTGTGATCTTAGGGATCACCTGATACATGTAATTATGTTATGATTGTGTAACGATGTTAATTACCTAAGTATTATCAGTTGATACAAGTTACTAACTCATTGTTTATTGATTGTATTCTCAGATGTGGAGAAGGCTCAGTAATATTAGACTTCTGAGCTCGCTGCTGAGGTATCGGTGAGTGGATCTGTAACCTCAGTGTGATTTAGTTGTAATGATTTGATTTACAACAAGTAATTTATAGTATTACTTTGATATGATGAATCTGTTGAGATATCTTGACATGTTAGTGTGGTGGTTTGCTTACTTGGCTGTTTGAGCTAGTATGTAAGATTCTGAGGTCAACTTGACTTGACAGTTGGACTTGGTTGTTATTGTAGACGACAGGAGATCTTGAAACTTGAAATGTTGGTTTATAGATCTAGGTCGTGTGTAATTAACAACTGGTTACCGGTAATTCTGTATAGGCCAATACAGATGATTGATAAGAGTTCCTTGAGTACCAAACCGGTATTAGGGTGTCTCAGGAGCCACCGGTCCTCATGACGGTTGATAATGCTTGATTAGAAGTTATGTGAATTAGTGATTGATTTATTTTCTGTATATTGTTAATTTGATGTAAACAGATTGTTATGCTAAGCTGTACTGTTGCTTATAGTTTCATTCACTTAGCTTTATGCTAACCCACCACAGTTCTTCCTGCAGGTTGTAATAGATGGGACATATTGGGCAGGGCAGGAAGTGTTTTGACTGGATGGAATGTTTGACAGGCTTTTACTCTGATGTTATTTTGATAACTAAAGAAACGTTTTGAATTATATAACACCGAGTTTGTTGAAATGTCATGTATTTAGTTTGAAAAAGTTTATTGACATTTTGAGTACATTGACAGTATGTTTTAAATATACGCTTCCGAGTCGTCATTATTATATTAATTGTTTATAATGAAACGAGGGGTGTTATATAAACCCTATACTTTATGCATCGAAATGTGACTTTAGAGCTATAATTACCATTTTCCTTTGTTATTACGGGTTTAAATTAGCTAAGAATTCTAACTTTATCGATCTATATTGAATAAGGTATGTCGATGGATAGTAAGAGAATTACGAACTATTTAAAGATGGGGAGTGATCCGTACACCACCAAAAATTATCCGTACACCAATAAATATGCTTTATGGTGTTGTACACTACAACACTATAAAACACAGTTAGTTGTGTATGGATGGTTTTTGTTGATGTACGGATCATCGCCCTTAAAAGATAACTTGGTTACGTATGGATTCAATTTGAAGCAATCATACATGTGAGCATACAATTTTGTTTGCAGAGAAATGCTATGGTTACATAATTTTTACACAAAAAAAACTTACACACTGACCTGGCAAACACATGTGTTTATCCACGTCACTTCTTGCCTAACTCTCCATTAACGCCCATATTTCATTCTGTTAACGGTATTTATACCCCTTTCATCCCAAATACATGTATATACAGAAACCGCAATCAATTAAACACACAAGATAACAAGTCTATTACTGCAACCGAATCTAATGAAAAGCGATCATCATCCTACTTACGAGCATCATATCGATCACCAAAATCTTATTGGAATGGTATTTTTTGGCATGCGTGTCATGCTCCGGTAACCAATCGACCGTCAAGAAGTGGTGCTACTTGATTTCCTTCATAACGGTGGTGTTTGATTTAGTTCCTCACTTTTTTTTTTATTCTTTGCAATTGTTATTTACAGTTGGATTGAGAAAATAGTGAGAAGCATTCATGTTATACTTATAAGCTGCGCACCAACTATTTGATGAAATGTCACAAGTTCCCTTTACCAAACACAGTCTACCTCATTGGAAGAACAATATTGTGGACGCTGGTATCGGTTAGCTGCAGTTCGGGTGCTCGAGTTTTGTTGATGTGGTTGCGGGTTTGGCGTTAACGTATGGTGATGTGAAGTATGCCGTTAACGTGCCTATAATTTCACCAGACTCGAGACTCGAGATCAAATGTCTGTGATCATAGTCGACTCGGGATCAAATGTCTGTGATCATAGTCGACTCGGGATCAAATGTATGTGATCATGGTTTAATTAGTTTCTTTTTCTTATGAAATTGTTTCAGAGAGACGCAAATCCTAGCTTGTAACTAAGGTGTTGTGCATAGTTTTGTTACGACACCTCTGTTTGAGTTCAATGAATGTATATTGTTTCACTTTGATGTTATGAAAAAATCAAGCACCACTAAAAAGCAGTAAAGCAAACAAGATACAGTACAAAATTACCATCACAAAATTTGTTATGTCTTTTTTACTCAAATAGCCACTCCAATCTAAACACAAAATCATGATCTTGAAATAAAGTGAAGATCTGCATAACTAAAGTAACGAACACTAGCTATGGAAAGATTTCAAGTTGTCTTCTCACACGAGGATTCACGGTCCTATTACATCGATAAAATCGTCCTTTGCTCAGACTAAAGGGGTGATTATGGTTGAGCTGAACTTACGAAACATACCACTTTTTATCAACGCCACGTATTGCCCCAACTCTAGCACCGCAATCTGTTTTTGTAATGGGACGGGGATTCAAACTATTTTTGGATTTCAATTGAGACTTTCCAGCCCGATTTCATGAAACGATAGCATACCTTGTCTCTTCATCATCAAGAGACTGACTTTTGGGAAGACCTTTTACACACTCTAAATCCCATTTGCCTCACATAGTTTGCATAATAACTAGCTAAATCTTCAACTGTATCAAATACCATGCCAACTTTTGGTTCTTCAATACTCCATTTTGATCATGATGAAAACACGTGTCACTGATTTTATCCTCGTGTACATCTTCAATATTCTCATCATGATGAACATCCTTGTCACAGTCATCTCGAGCATGTACATATTCATGAGATTCATCTTCAATTTTTTCATCACTCTTGTCACAGTTTTCATGATCATGCCTGCACTTAAATTAATTTAAAGAATATGATTAAAATTACACAATCCAGTCCCTGTTTAAGATACTACAATGCTGGTAATGAAATAAAATCCTCTCCATATATGTAATCAAAAATATGAACACTTTATAAGGACTTACTGATTTTCTTCGTTTTGAGATTTCAGTGTATTAGAAGATATCTCATCATCATCTAATGGAGAAGAAGTGAAAGATGATTGATCCGATACGTCTAATGAAGAAGATAGATCCATATATATGGAGAGGATTGTATTGAATAACAAAGTAGATGTTGCAAGCGGTTATGAGTAGTTGCGTTGTTGAGAAAGAAGATTAGAAAATACGTGCGTGAGATACCAAAAGTTAACCTAGTTTAATTAGGTTAATTATTTAGGTTAATTATTTAGGTTAGTGGGATGATGTGGGATAGCCAGCTCACCATGCCATGTCAGCATGTAAGTTTTTTTTTGTAAAATTTATGTATGCATAGCAATTCTTTTGTTTGCACGTTGATAACATGTTAATGATTTGACTAATGTCACAAAATTTTATACTCCTAATTTATAGGAAATCGTTTCTAAATTTGGGACCGTACGTTTTTAAGAATTAAATTAACTTCATAATATTTGGTTATTTTTGGTATACAAATATACAAAAACATAATTTGTACTTACAAACACTTTAAGTTTTCAATTCGCGCATGAATATAAAAATTGTTCGCTTAAATTATTTCAAAGTGAATTTAGTGATACCCAAACAATTATAATCAAAATTTAACTTTTGGAAGAGGCTTTATTTACCATTCAAGAGATGATATTAGGAGATTGAAATCATTTACCATATTATCACAACCCCTAAATTTCTAGCTAGGTTTGTAAATGAGCACGAACGGAGTTTGTTTGAGTTCGCTCATTAAGAAATTATGTTATCAACGAACGCAAACGGGCGAATATATATATATTAATGCATCACCACGTGCAATATTAATGTATCAAGTCAAACTAAAAAAAAAAAAAACGTGCCTAATATATATATGAATATTATTATCGATAAAAATAACAAGTTTAAACAAATTACATAAGATAATTTTAGATCAATAAGTTTAAATATATATATATATATATATATATATATATATAGAGGTGGGTTAAAATGAGAAGCCTAATTTTCATGAGAACGTGAGAAACACTTCAAAATCACTTTTTAACTATTGGAAACACATTTTCCTATAAAACTTTTTCAATTATTAATATTAAAATAACTTTTAGAAGCTATGATATAAATATAAATAAAAAATATTAACTTTTTTTTCTAACTTATTTTACAGTCGTTACTGTTGTGATTATTTAAGATAATCACAAAATATAACATGATAATCACATGTGATTATTCTCTAATATAATGTGATTATCATGTGTTCGAGATAATCACAAAATATGGAATGATAATCACATATTATTCATGTGATTATCAAGTTATAAAATGTGATTATTATGAATAAAAAATTTAATTAAAAATAATTAAAAAAATAATAAAACGTCAAAAAAAAATTTATTTAAAAAATAACTTCTAAAAGTTATTTAAAAAAGAAGCTACGAAGAAATTTTTGTAAAATAACATGTTTTGCATAGTTAAAAAGTGATTTTAAAGTGTTTCTCACATTCTCACGAAAATTACCCTTCTCATTTGAACCTGGGACTATATATATATATATATATATATATATATATGTATATATATATATATATATATCAAGTTTTTAAGTATACATGTAACGCCCCTAAATTCGTAAGTTTTAAACTATATAATATATTTCATTGTCTAAGTTATAAGTATATAAATAGATATCAAATGTGAAATAAGTTTATGTGTTATTGTATGTATTGAATTACTAGTAGGATTAGTTATGCTAAATAAATGTAATAGAAGGGTATTAGTTGCCAAATAAGTGAAGTGGAGGGGGATTATGTGTAAAAAGTCAAATAAAAGGCTTCTCCTGTATCTTCTATTTCTTTCTAAAATCAGAAAAATCAAAAATATAGAGAGTGGGAAGGTTTTGGCAACGAGAAGAAGTAAGGACGAAGAGGGAAAACGAAATTAGGCTAGGGTTAGTAGAAATTGAAGCTTGTAGCCTCTAATTAACAATCACAAAGGTATTATTACTAACTCTTTATATCATTTAATTTGATGTTAGGGTTTAATTACATGAACCCTAAGTTATAGAAAATTGGAAGTAAGTGGTTAATTAAGTAAATTAATGTTTCCTACATATTCTTGAGTCTATATATATGTTTGTTTTGTTAATTGTTATGTAAAAGAAATCTATTTCATATTTTATGAGTGTTTGATGATTTTGTAAGTATGTAAAAGTTATATGTTAATGAAAATTTAAGATTTTAAGTAAAGAAAGAATCAAACACTCATTTGTTCATGAAATTGGTAAGTAAGAATGTATGAAACATGTTAAGTGAGAAAGTGGTGTTATCAAGTTAACACCTAAGTTAATGGTTAAGAGTTAAATTGTATTGTTAAGTAATCTATTGTGTAAGTAATGTGTATTATGTGCCTATGTGATTAGGTGATCAAAGTGTGGAAATGTTTGCAAGTAATACTCAAAATCAAAGAAAAGGTAGGCATATGGATTATGTGGAAGTAAGTGGTGTTCAAATATTAATTGAACTATGTTGACAACTACTAATATTGTATGCAATTTTATGAATCATGTCACATTTTAAGTTCTAAAAAATTAAAGTGTTAAATTTCAAAGTTTATAAAATTAATGACCTTCCAAATCTTAAAAGTGTTAAACATGTCCTATAATATTGTAAAGAAAGAAAGAAAATTATTATAGTAATAAAAATAACAATTACTTTAATGATAATTGTATTATTATCATCGTTATTATGTCGTTTGTGTTAATTTTATGTAAAGAGTTTTTCATATATTTATTTAGATTTAAATTATATTGGTGATGATTTGTTAAGTGTCTATGTGCCAAATTGTTGAGCATCTAAAAATGATATTGTTCTTTTTATTAAATAGATAATGAAATAAAATAAAATTGATATTTTGAAATAATAAGTATTATAATTTAATATTGAAAAGTAAATTTTTATTTATTTTTGTGTGAAGGACACATGGTAAGATTTGAAGTGTATATCTGTCTAACAAATTGTGGTTGTAATAAATTATACTTAAAATAATTCTAAGTAATGTAAATTAGTTATAAAATAAATAAAATGAATTTTACAATTTATAAAGATAAAGATGTAGTTCACTTCAAAGTTTTAAAGAATATATAGTTAAAATAAAATTTTAAGTGATAAGGTTTTTTATCCAACTTTTTTATGTTCTATGTGTTCACATATAAAACATATGCATCTGAGGGTAACCCTGACCACGTACTATATATATTTTAATGGTACACGTCTGCCCCACCCGCAACAAGCATCAACGCCAGGCAAATCATCTGTCCACAAGTTACCCACATGTGCTGAGACACGAATTCAAAACCCACAACTATCAGTCATACATGTGAGGCATGGATGTTTGCAGTGGTAGTACCACTTGAGCTATACCCAATTGGTCACATTTACATACCTATATTTAAAAACATATGCGATAAGCTAATGTTTGTTAGATATTTTGGTTTGACACAGCTATTTCACACCAAAAAAAGAAAGGAGCAACGTATGAGTTAAACTTATAGATGGAATTATTATATCGTTACTTGAATATAGGGAAGTAAGACCAAACTCATGATCTTATTATCTAAGGTTGGAACAAGTTGATATGATCCCCCTTTAACGTTCCCATGCTCTACGTGTGGCAACTTGGGGGCGAAAAAAAGGAAAGTTAGAAATGGGGTTCTCTCGCTTTTGGCATAGTGCGCGATGGGCTATTAGCTAAGTAAAGCGCACTCATTATTGCGTAGTTGTGTCTGGGCTGTAAGGGCTCTCAGTTGTATGAATAGTTTAGTATATTCCGGCGCAATAGTTTAGTATATTCCGGCGCCTCACGCAGAGATGTGCATCATCCACAGCACATTAGCGTGGCGTACTAAGAAAGAATTAGATATGCTTTAATTTTTATATGGTTTAGATCTAGTTAGTACGTATTACTCTATTGTTAAAGTCTATATTTGTACTTCAAAATTGATTATATCATTAGGCTACAAATAAGAAACAACCATGTGTTATTGTTAAGATTCAAAGCATGTGTTGACCAATGCTCATAATGTGCTTATCGTGTAAATTAACTTCAAAGATAGAGCTCCCCAAGTAAACTTCACGATTGAAGCTCACGCCAAACTTTTGATCGACTCAATAAACGGTGCTTTGAAGAAGGTAAACTGGATGAGATGGTGTTTGAGGGTATAAAAGGAAACAGTTGGGCAAAAATCATATGATACATTTTCAAAGATTGCCCGTCAATGCTTAGATCATGATTCAGATAAATGGCCACTGGCAAGCGAAGTGCTAGTACAACTTAAGAAAGCATTGGAATACCAAGTAAGTTCTCTAACTCCTACAAATATTAAATGTCAATTTTATATTAATTAAATTATTTTAAATAATAAAGAGGAATGTAGGTTCTCAAACGAACATATTCAGATACATAGGCAGATTAATAACTATTACTTGATTCATACTTATTATACAGGAGGACTATGAGGACTATTCCAAGTTATACTCTACTCGTATTAGTACAGCTCGTATGACGATTAATAAAACTCAAACATGATTAAAACACCTTTAACAAGGTTATATAACTCATTCATAATTTTATTAGCTCCGTACATCCCTCAGATAGTCAAACTCAGACTCAAAGTAAAATGTACTAGAATTGGCTGGGTATATGGACTACCCAAAAACAAACTTTGCACACCCCTAAGGGTTACCCGCCGGGTATACCGGATACCCACCGGGTATGAATCAACCCTGGAGGGTTACCCGCCTGGTATAAAATGTCCAAAATCCTAACCAACTAAATACGTGTTCCTTATTTTTCTACTAGTAAATTTCTCGGCTGTGCAAATGCACAGCCCTCCAAGGTTAATATTTGGATTACAAAAATAAGCAAGTAATTTTTAGTACTCATATATATATATATATATATATATATATATATATATATATATATATATATATATATATATATATATGTTCTTACATTTTTTTTGGAGTTACATATATTATTCTCTTTGTAGTTTGTACTTGTGTTGCCATTGCTTAAGATTTAATAAATTGGTTGCAAAGTGAAATATAAATTGTTATGATATATGTAATCAAATTAAAACATCTCCACCTAATAATTGAACTTGTTAATTACAGTTCCTAAAACATCGAGATGAAGCGCAACCTTTACCTTTACCTATCATAATATATGTTGATACAAAACGATTAATACAAATCTATTACTCTATGTTCATAAGATATGCTACAAATAAGATAACCGAAAAAAATTTAGAATGCATTCAATTATATATGGTGAGGTGGTTTGTAAATCACCAAAAGACCACTCAATTATAAAAGACCATTCTTTCAATTCACTCCTCATTCTCCCAGTAAATTTCCAAATACCTGCATATGAAATAAAAGTACATAGCATTTATGAGTTCAAATCTTCTATCCAAGGTTGTCATGACCGGGATCTTACCTAAGATCGTTTTTGTCTTCACAAGATCGGAATCGTAAGATCCTACTAATACATTATGGTCTCATAAATGTGTATTATAATACATACAAATTAATTAAACTTTTATAGTTTAAATACCATAACATCAATTCATACATATCATAGTAACTTAAATTACTATATTTGTTATTAAAGATATAAATTTTCATGTGATAAACTATTTAATTTTAAGAATTGAATAGGTTTACATGCGGTAATTGATTATATGATAAACCTATTAACCTTTTATTGGACATAAATCAACTAATTATTAATTTGTTAACTCGTAGATTCATGTTAAGTAAGATCGGATCGGATCGAAATCGTAAGATCCTATGCTCAAATCGACATAAAATCGGGATCCTAAGCAGATCCTATAATTTTAAGATCCTATGTAAGATCGGGATCATTTTCGTTCAAGAGGATCGTAAAATCGTAAGATCTTAAGATCAAGATCGGGATCTTAACAGCTATGCTTCTATCTACAATCATCCTGCTTAACTTAATATGTCATTCAAAATTTAAAACTTAAAGAAATTTATTATGATGGTGAAGATTCACTAGCAATAGCATTTGCCATGTCAACATTCCAAGCTAAGGGTGGGATCCCTTCAAAATCCAGCTAAGTAAATCTTCCAGGGGCATCAACATGTTCATTCCATATAGATAGGTCCTCCAACCACTTACTGAGATTTTCTTTATGTTGTTTCAAACAATTTACATCAACGCAAAGCAAAAGAATAAAAGGGGAAGGTTACAACCAAGAGCTGAAGACCTCATATCTCCTGAAAATACTGCAAACGCTGACTGCGAATGGAATATAGACTTAAAAAATATTAGTGTTTCTTTTTAACAATTCCTTGGTGCCACCAGAGTTTTCCAAATGGGAACATCAGAGGATATTGTAGGGGATCGTAACAACCATAATAGTATTGGATGGTTTTTGATTGATCGCTGTGAGTTTTGACTTCAATGTTTCTATGACCATGCTCCCCGTTATCTTGTCCTTCAACCCAAAGTGATGCAACTTGTGAAACCTCTTGCTTATTTTATATACTCTTTGATCTTGTGAAGGGAGCGTCTTAAGAATGATGTTATAGTTGTCTAGGTCAGGGACGTCTCTTAGGCTTCAAAAGAATTGTGCATAAGGATTTTGCTGAAGAAGGTTCATGCATTTTGTAACTGTTTCTTCACGTAACCTTGGACAAGATGCTAGACGATTTTCTAATTCATGCTCGGTATCATGAAAGTATAGCTGAAGATTTTTGGCATTACTATTCTCAGGTAGATCATTAATGAAATGATAAACTTGTCCCTGGACTCTAAAGGTGTACACTCCATTATTTCTCTTAGTTAAATTGCCATCTGATCTTACCCCTAATGAAGTAAAGGCGAAGAGATTGTTATATCTCCTGATGCATGTTCGGAATGCTTTTGCTTCGTCTGATGTTGAAGTCAAGAGTTGTTTCATTGTAGATGGCAGTTCGTTATTAGTTAGAACAATACGACCATCGGAGCAACAAAAATTTGTTGTTTCCGAGTAGAATTTTTTAGCACCACAGTGAGCATAATTGTAACACCCACCCTAGGGGTCTAGTGGTAACCGGTAATTTCTTGACTTTAAATTTATTATTTAATGTGTTAGTATAAATTTTATATTTCTAATAGGTCAAATGACTTATTGTGTTTAGTGAATTATTGCTTGTTTTAGATTTATATAGTTGAAGGTAAAATAAAATTTTGGAATCGGAAATGGTTTTTAGGTTCCAGACAACAGATCTATAAAGGGGATTAAATTAGAATGGGTACTGAGTCGGTTAATTGAGGAGTCGACCTCAATACCCCAACTTTCCCAAAAATTACCAAATTCCCTTTTCTTGCTTACTCCTAAAAACACAGTGATTTACAAATCAAAATAGAAATAGAAAGGAATATTGTTGATTGTGATTAAACATAAGCTTCATCATCATCATCATCTTGTTATTCCTTCCAAATTGTAAGTGTTCTTAGTTATTTATACATGAACTTGGTTTTGATTAATATTGATTATATTGAAATTAGGTTGAGTTCTTGAATTGTACATGAAAATGAAACCTGAAAGTGTTAGAAGGTGTTATAGTATGCTTGTAAGATGATTATATGATGTTGATATGCAAAGTTACTTGATGTTCTTCAGGTTTTAATTTCAAGTAAAATTGTTAGTGTTAATGAAATACATGTGAATTAGAGCTTGGATATAGGATATATGATGTTTGTAATATTATTTGATGTAGTAAACTGATTTGAAACTTTAGTTGATGCTGGTTGTGATTGTTTTGAGATTATTTTCGGGTTTGGGTTTGAACAGACCTGCAAGTCGTTGGTGAAAGGGGAGTACCCGGCGGGTACCACCCTTACCCGGTGGGTAAGCCCATTTAAACCGGGTACCCGGCTGGTGAAATTCTTAACCGGCGGGTACTAATGCAGGTTTTGGAACAGAAAGTGACCCAAAACCGAGTACCCGGTGCGTACACCTGGTACCCGGAGGGTACTTTGGTTAGCCGACGGGTAATTGGTATACCCAGCGGGTACTTGTGTGTTTGTAATAACTTTTGTTTCAGCTTATGTACTTGAGTTATATAAGTTCAGTATAGGTTTAAACTATGTAATGCTTACTTGTTGATGTTATAAACTTGAAGTAAGCTCTATAAATTACGATATGGTTTACTAACTTATATTCTGTTTTGATCTCAGATCAACCGAAGACTCAGTAACATAAGACTTCTGAGTTGAAGACTCAGACAATCAGGTGAGTGGATCTGTAACTCTCAGTGTGATTTAATTGTAACAATTTGGTTACAACGAGTAAACGTAGATTTACTGTTCATAGACTTTTAGTCTGATATGATGCCATGATGATTATGGATTATGTGATTATCTGATACGTAGCCTTCGGGTATTACGTGATATAGAGGTCAACTCTGGTTGGGCTTGTTTGCTATTGTTTGACCAACACAGGGTCTTGGTACATGCGTTGTTGATAGGAACCTGTGTTGAGTATAGTGATAGTAATAGGCTATCGGTTAAACCACTGTATTGGCCTGCAGTTGGTTTTAAGTGTTGCTTGGGGGCCACCGCGTCAGTAGGGTTCCTCAAGGACCACCGATCCTCTGTGATATTATATGTTTACGATTATTTGTTGTAAACATATTATGTTATGCTAAGTTAGACTGTTAGTTATACATATATTCAATTAGCTTCTTGCTAATCCCACCACATTATTTCTTGCAGGTTATTCTGGGTTGGGCAAGAAGTTTTGACTGGATGGAATGTTTGACAAATCGTCTACTCTGATAAAGTTTGATAAACAATGTTGTGTTTTGATTTCATATAACCTTCAGTCGATAATACTTTGGTTTCGTAATGGAAATACGTTATATGTATAACGTGTAACGCCTTTGTAACAAGACAATCATATATGTATATATAATATGTATTGTGAATTTTAATATGAAATGGACTTACTATAACACCCCAAAATTTTTCTATATATATTTTATATTTTAAACCATCGGAAGTGAGTCCCAATTATACAAACCATATTTACATGTACCAAAATGTGTAACTTTTCAAAACATCACAATTATAAATATATATATTTACAAAATTATTTACATAAGATCGGGTGTTATATTCATTTACAAAACAAACTTTAATTCCCAAAAGATCAGAGTGGTCATAGCAGTAGTCAAACATCCCATCCAGAATCCCAAGACCCAATCCAAATCCCAACATAATCTGCAAAATGTTAAATATCGAGGGGTTAGCTCATAGCTAAGTGAATGGAACTGTAACCGACAATTCAATCCAGAAATAACAAATCTTACAACAAATAAACACATAAACACACAACAACAAAGAGGACCGACGGTTCTTGGTATACCATCACAAGAACACCTTAGATCACTGGTATGCCATCACAGTGATTTACCGATAGTTTGAAGCTATCTTCACTGACTAGGGTTCATCCATCAACTATGTGTATCGAAAACCCCGCCAGCCAAACAATAGCAACAAACCCAACCAGCATTGACCTCTGAATAATCCACATAGTCACATAATGCATAATCGTCATGCCATCATGTAATAATAACAACCAATAACCCAAATCAACAATAATCAACCCAGTTCAACAATAACAATGCCAATATAAACCAAACAGTCAATAACCAATAACCAAAATGTTTACCCGTTGTAACCAAACCTGTTACAACTGGGTTGAACCGAAGAATACAGTTACCACTCACTAATATTCCCAGTCTCCACTCAGTTGTCTAATATCACTGAGTGTCCTTCTGCCAAATCTGGAATTACAACAAAAGGATAAGTTAGTACTTATTCCAAAAACCAAGAATTCATTACTTAATCACAATTCAAATCTCATACAATTTAGATTATCATACTCATATAATATCAATATATATTTTACTCATATACATCAACAAAACTAACTACAACAATTACCATCTCTAGCATATTTAATGAAACACATAAACACATACATAGCATATATCTCAGTTTTTGTAAACAACACGAGTACTCACATTGTATTTCGAGAACAACTTGACCTTTAGCTAATACTATGATCCATGCATGCTTCATAGACTTGTAAATCTAGCTTTCTATACTTGTATTTCATGCAACTTGACTTGTACTCTTAGCTTCTTTACTTGTACTCTTTTCTTCTACACATCTTCTTTTGCTTGTACTATAAATCAACGTCACATGTGAAGATTCTAAAATATGTTTGTGTACTCTTTTCTTTTGCCAAAATTCTCAAGAAACTCTTTGTAATTGTCATTTACATTTTCTCAACTCTCTCATATACATGTTTCATGTAGTGGCCAAGACTTGTGGTACTCTTTTTATGTTAGTAATTTTTACTCTCTTAACACAGTACTAATGTTGCCACCTTTTTCCAATAGTAATATGTGTCATGTTCTAGTTAATCTTGATCTTCTAAAAATTAGACTAGCTTGGACACCTTATACTCTAATTTCATATTGATGACACGTAGAGCTTATATACCTACAAGTCATTTTTCCACTAACTATATGTTTAATATAAGCATTAAGCAATACTACAATTGTACAGTACTTTGTGTATAACTTAAAATCATACCACATGATACATAATTTAGTCACCTTCTATTTATCTATTATTCTATCGTCCGTTACACATAAATATAACAAAGTCAAAGATTAACATGTAAACATTATCATACCAATAACATTTAGTTTGTGCTATAAGATCACCCATCAAATAATTTAGTAGGAAAATCTATACTCTTAGTTGTAGGCACAAATTTTAGGATGTTACAAATCTACTCCTCTTAAAAGGAGTTTCGTCCTCGAAACTCATTTCTTTGAATTCTGTGTTCTTTCTTTAATTCTGCTCTAAAACTCTAAAAAGACTATATATACGTATCTGGCACAATAATCAAACATCAAAATCCTTAATATATGATAGTTTAAAAAAATGCTCTATATTTTTTTTTTCCATAGACAATTTTCAAGAACATACGTACAATTTTCATCAAACAACTCTAGCTCCTCTTAAACTCTCTTATTTGATATCAAAAATCAAAGTTATACATCAAGTATCATTTAGTAATACGTTTAGCATGACACACGTACAACTTGTTACTTCTTTAACGTATATATCCAACTAAACAATGACATATTAACTTTGAAATATGTATTTAAATTAACCACTTTTCGGTTAAAAAATTTATCAATCTCTATGTCTCTGTTTTTAATGTCATTTAGCATCAAAGATCTAAATTTACTCAAAATCTTCATTTATTAATAATGTTTAACATCAACTTTTTAGGCCATCGATACTCTTGTCCTCTTAATTAACATCCACTTCATTAAAAAGTAACAAATGAACATATACAACAATAGACATATAGATTTCTCTAATCTAAATCTTAATCTCTTTAATGCAAACCGTACTCTAATATGTCCCCTGTTAACTTTTAAATGTTCATAATTTCTATTATTAGACATTTACCAAGCTCTAAAATGCACAGACTTTTAACGTTCATATATAAACATAATATTTTCGTAAGCTCTAAGTTTGCTCTTGATTTAATATAATAAGATCGTCACATCAAAACTCTAAGCTCTAATTGTGTTCATTTTAAAACTTTAAAATCTAAGCACATATCTTCTTTTAGTAACATTTGACCATCGTTAAAACTCTAAGTTGTCACTTATTTTTCTTTCGTAAGCATTTAACGTCAACTTTAATGGTTACAAAATTATATTTTAGACTTCTCTATCATATTAACATAAATCTTATTATGTCAAAATTCTCATTAATCTCTGTGATACTTGGTAACCTTAACAAGTTCATGTGACATAGCATAATATAACAACGGTGATCAAGCGTTGCCAGATTATGTTTTTCACACTTTCGTTGTCAAGCTACTTTATATCATAATTTATCAATATGTTTTTCTTTCATTTAAACCCATGTCACGTATTCCATATTAATCACTTTCTTTAATTAGTTGTTATTAACAAGTACAATCATCAAAGACACTTAACTAGGGAAGCATATTAGTCTGACCCAAATCAACTTTACTACTAAACATGTAAACAATTCAAGTTAATTGAAATTCAAGAAAGCTTATCAAGGATTACCTTATTCTCTTCAACCAGCCTCATGTACTGCCGTCTCTGTGCCCAAAACAACAACTCGAACTTGATAAGTGTTAGTACCTAACATATTAATTAATTTCTCTTACAACGGCTAACCCCACATTCTGGAATGTTTGACTAACACACAATAGATTTGGGATTGAACATTTACCAATGCCCAATTCATCAAAACCTATGCTCTGATACCAACTTATAACACCCCAAAATTTTTCTATATATATTTTATATTTTAAACCATCGGAAGTGAGTCCCAATTATACAAACCATATTTACATGTACCAAAATGTGTAACTTTTCAAAACATCACAATTATAAATATATATATTTACAAAATTATTTACATAAGATCGGGTGTTATATTCATTTACAAAACAAACTTTAATTCCCAAAAGATCAGAGTGGTCATAGCAGTAGTCAAACATCCCATCCAGAATCCCAAGACCCAATCCAAATCCCAACATAATCTGCAAAATGTTAAATATCGAGGGGTTAGCTCATAGCTAAGTGAATGGAACTGTAACCGACAGTTCAATCCAGAAATAACAAATCTTACAACAAATAAACACATAAACACACAACAACAAAGAGGACCGACGGTTCTTGGTATACCATCACAAGAACACCTTAGATCACTGGTATGCCATCACAGTGATTTACCGATAGTTTGAAGCTATCTTCACTGACTAGGGTTCATCCATCAACTATGTGTATCGAAAACCCCGCCAGCCAAACAATAGCAACAAACCCAACCAGCATTGACCTCTGAATAATCCACATAGTCACATAATGCATAATCGTCATGCCATCATGTAATAATAACAACCAATAACCCAAATCAACAATAATCAACCCAGTTCAACAATAACAATGCCAATATAAACCAAACAGTCAATAACCAATAACCAAAATGTTTACCCGTTGTAACCAAACCTGTTACAACTGGGTTGAACCGAAGAATACAGTTACCACTCACTAATATTCCCAGTCTCCACTCAGTTGTCTAATATCACTGAGTGTCCTTCCGCCAAATCTGAAATTACAACAAAAGGATAAGTTAGTACTTATTCCAAAAACCAAGAATTCATTACTTAATCACAATTCAAATCTCATACAATTTAGATTATCATACTCATATAATATCAATATATATTTTACTCATATACATCAACAAAACTAACTACAACAATTACCATCTCTAGCATATTTAATGAAACACATAAACACATACATAGCATATATCTCAGTTTTTGTAAACAACACGAGTACTCACATTGTATTTCGAGAACAACTTGTCCTTTAGCTAATACTATGATCCATGCATGCTTCATAGACTTGTAAATCTAGCTTTCTATACTTGTATTTCATGCAACTTGACTTGTACTCTTAGCTTCTTTACTTGTACTCTTTTCTTCTACACATCTTCTTTTGCTTGTACTATAAATCAACGTCACATGTGAAGATCCTAAAATATGTTTGTGTACTCTTTTCTTTTGCCAAAATTCTCAAGAAACTCTTTGTAATTGTCATTTACATTTTCTTAACTCTCTCATATACATGTTTCATGTAGTGGCCAAGACTTGTGGTACTCTTTTTATATTAGTAATTTTTACTCTCTTCACACAGTACTAATGTTGCCACCTTTTTCCAATAGTAATATGTGTCATGTTCTAGTTAATCTTGATCTTCTAAAAATTAGACTAGCTTGGACACCTTATACTCTAATTTCATATTGATGACACGTAGAGCTTATATACCTACAAGTCATTTTTCCACTAACTATATGTTTAATATAAGCATTAAGCAATACTACAATTGTACAGTACTTTGTGTATAACTTAAAATCATACCACATGATACATAATTTAGTCACCTTCTATTTATCTATTATTCTATCGTCCGTTACACATAAATATAACAAAGTCAAAGATTAACATGTAAACATTATCATACCAATAACATTTAGTTTGTGCTATAAGATCACCCATCAAATAATTTAGTAGGAAAATCTATACTCTTAGTTGTAGGCACAAATTTTAGGATGTTACACTTACGCTTCCAATAATTGTATATATTATATCTTTAAAAAAAATGATTCTGAATTGAAGGGGTGTTATAAGTTGGTATCAGAGTACAAGTTTGGGCGAATTGGACATTGGTAAGGTGTTCAATCCCAAACCTAGATTCTGTCAAGTCAAACATTCCAGGTTGTGGGATTTAGTTATTGTTGGAAATTGGTTAGTATGTTATGTACTAATGATTAACGAGTTGTGAGATGTTGTTTTGGATACAGATATGGCAGATAATGAGCACCCGACCAACACTCTCGATAATGCCTCTAGAACTGACGTTCCGCCTCCAGAGACACATAATGATAGACATGGGCAATCTGGTACTTCATTTACAGCAGGTGAGGAAACTGATAGGAATTAGTATATTTTGCAATTAGAGGATGAGTTACAAGAACTTCGAGGTTTTAGACAGCGGGTACAGGATGAATCATCTCAGCAGCCTCTACCTTCACAGCCACCTACATTGAGTACTGTTCCACCTCCTTTGGTGTCATCCTCACAGATATCTACATCTTTGCCATTTTATTATCAGCAGTAGCCTTATGGTACATCTTTTCAGACTTCAGTTCCATTATCATCTTCAGGGCCTTATAATTATCAGTTACCTATGTTCCCACCTTTACCTCAACAACAGAAGAAGGTTTGCTCTTTTAAAACTTTCATGTCTAGTAAACCTTCAGAATATCATGGTAGTACTAATCCTTTCGTCACACTAGATTGGTTACGGGATACTGAGAGAAAATTTGAGGTTTGTCAATGCGAGGAAGAGGTTAGAGTTCCCTATGCAGTTCAACTTTTAAATGGACAAGCTATGACTTGGTGATATTCTATTACAGCAACTATGACACCGCAACAGAAAGAGTCTATTCGATGGCAAGATATTTATAATGAGGTATGTCGGCAGTTTTGTTCTGAATTTGACATGTCTCGTATTAGACAGGAGTTCATGGAGCTGAATATGACTGATTAGATGTCTATTGAGGAGTTGATCACCCATTTTTTTGAAAAATTAAGATTTGTACAGCAGTGGGTTCTAGATGACAGAACCAAAGTTGACCATTTTGTTGGAACTTTAACCCCACATTATCGCACGACCGTGAGATTGGCAGGTTCACTTTCTCAGGCTTATAATTTAGCTCGTTCAGTTGATAGTGATATACGGGCTCGGAATCTATAAAAATAAAGAAAATGCTTTGCAGCGATCTAAAAGCGATTCCTCTGGTAAGGGTAAACAGAAATGGCAGGGTAGTCAACAGAACAGGAAACCTAATACCGGTGGTGGTTCAGCTGATAGAATTTGGTGTAATAAATGTAAATCCAAACATGCGGGACCGTGTACTCCTCAGATAGCTAGGTGTATTAAAAATGCGGGATGTTTGGTCATGATATTAAGGATTGTACTTATCCTGCTTTTGTTTGTTAGAATTGTCGAAAGGAAGGTCATCGTGCAGGGGAATGTCCTGAGGCAAAGAGACAGGGTTCGGGAGTGGTCGGGGGTCTTCATCTTCTGCCAAAAGCGGAAGAATCCGCCACCAGCAGCTAGCAGAGCTTTTCAGATGACAGTTGATGTAGCTGTCAGGGCTGATGACGTTATCACTGGTACTTTTCTTATTAATTCTGTGCCAGCACGTGTTCTATTTGATTCAGGAGCAAATTGTTCCTTTATATATGTTTGCTTTTGTGATAAGCTGAAATTGACCCCTACTGTGATATCTAATCCTCTTGAAGTAGAGATAGCCGATGGTAAAATGGTTCCTGTTACTACATCGGTAACTGGAGCTAGTATACTGATAGAGGGTCATGTTTTTCCGGTTTCTTTTATGTTAATACCAATTCCTAGTTTTGATGTGGTTTTGGGCATGGACTGGTTAAGTCAGAATAAAGCAAATATAGAATGCCATAAGAAATTGATAAAAATCTCAATCTCTGATGAGTTGTATGTCATGGCTCGAGGAGAACGGGAGAGTGGTCATTTTCCTTTGATTTCTTTAATGAAATCTAGAAAATCTCTAGCTAAGGGTTGTGAGTCTTATCTGGCCTATGTTGTTGATGCAAAGCAAAAAAAGAAATCTGTTTCTGATGTCCGAATGGTTTCTGAATACTCCGAGGTATTTCCTGATGAATTTCCTCGTTTACCCTCTGTTAGAGAGGTACAATATCAGATTGATCTAATCCCAGGTTCGACTCCAGTAGCTAAAGCTCCATATAGACTGGCTCCCTCAGAAATTCATGAAATGATGAATCAGATTCAGGAATTGTTAGATAAGTGATTTATTAGACCCAGTCTTTCTCCGTGGGGTGCACCTGTTCTGTTTGTTAAAAAGAAAGATGGTACCTTTCGGATGTGTATTGATTACAGGGAACTTAATAAAAGAACTGTAAAGAATAAGTATCCTCTGCCCAGAATAGACAATTTGTTTGATCAGCTGCAGGGATCTTCTTATTTCTCTAAAATTGATTTGAGGTCAGGTTATCACCAGGTGCGTGTTCGCGAGGAAGATATTTCTAAAACTGCTTTTCGCACCAGGTATGGTCATTATGAGGTTCTGGTTATGTCGTTTGGGTTAACTAATGCTCCTGCGGTATTCATGGATTTGATGAATAGGGTATGTCGGCCTTTTCTTGACAATTGTTTTTATCGATGACATCTTGGTTTATTCTAAAACTGAATCTGAGCATGAAACGCATTTGCATTTTGTTCTTGAAACTTTGAAAAGAGAACATTTTTATGCTAAATTTTCCAAATGCGAATTCTGGCTTCGGGAAGTTCAGTTTCTAGGTCATGTTATCTGTAAAGATGGGGTTAAAGTTGATCCATCTAAAGTTGAGGCTGTAATGAATTGGAATGCTCCTAAGACTTCTTCTGAGATTAGGAGTTTCCTTGGGTAAGCGGGTTATTATCAGAAATTTATTAAAGATTTTTCTAAAATTGTTGGCCCGTTGACTAAATTGACTCGTAAAGACGTGAAATTTCAGTGGAATGAACAGCAGGAAACAGCTTTCCAGACATTAAAGCAGCTTTTGTGTCAAGCTCATGTTTTGGCACTGCCCGATGGTTCCGATGATTTTGTAGTGTACTGTGATTCATCTTATGTAGGATTAGGTTGTGTTTTAATGCAAAGGGACCGGGTTATTACGTATGTTTCTCGTCAGCTTAAGTCTCATGAGAGAAATTATCCTACTCATGATTTGGAGCTTGCAGCTGTCGTATTTGCTTTGAAAATACGGAGGCACTATTTATATGGTACTAAATGTGTGGTTTGTACTAATCATAAAAGCCTTCAATATATGTTCTCACATAAAGAGCTTAATATGCGCCAACGCCGATGGTTAGAATTGATAAAAGATTATGATTGTGAGATTCGATACCATCCGGGGAAGGCTAATGTGGTTGCAGACGCTTTGAGTCGTAAGGTAACTTCTGAATTTACTTTATGCGTCTAGAGGTTTCTTCTGATTTGGTAGATCAATTGAAAGCTGCTCAGCTCGAGGCATTATTGAATTATAATTTGAAATCTGAAATCATGTTAAAAAGAAAGGATTTGATATTGGATGATTCGAGCGGTTGAAGACTTTTCAGTCTCGAGTTTAGGTTCCATTGATTGGGGGACTTCGTGATGTAATTTTGACCGAGGCTCACAAATCTCGATTGTCTGTTCACCCAGGGAGTACAAAGATGTATAATGATTTGAAACCGTTGTATTGGTGGCCTACTTTGAAAACTGATGTAGCAAGGTTTATAGAATCTTGTCATATATGTTCTCAAGTCAAAGCCGAGCACAAGAAACCTTATGGTTCATTAAGATAGCTCGAGATTCCAGAATGGAAATGGGAACATTTAACTATGGATTTTGTCACTAAGCTTCCAAAAACGCCACGGGGTAACGATATGATTTGGGTAATTGTGGACAGATTGACTAAGAGTGCTCATTTTCTTGCTACCAGTGAGACCGCTTCTTTGAGTAAACTCTCCCAGTTGTATATTGATGAGATTGTCTCAAGGCACGGGATTGCATTATCGATTGTCTCAAACAGAGATTCCAGGTTTGTTTCTCAATTTTGGCAGTGTTTGCAGCATGAGTTGGGTACTAGAGTGAACTTAAGTACAGCTTATCATCCCCAAACAGATGGTCAGACTGAGAGAACCATTCAGACACTTGAAGATATGTTACGTGCCTGTGTGTTAGAGTATAGAGGTTCTTGGGATTCGCATTTACCGTTGATTGAATTTGCTTATAATAATTCATATCATTCGAGTATTGGCATGCCTCCGTATGATATGTTATATGACCGACGTTGCAGAACGCCTACTTGTTGGTTAGAAGCTGGAGAGAAACAGTTTGCAGGTCCCGATATTGTACAGATTACAGCGGATAAAGTGGCAGTTTCTCGTGAGAAATTGAAAGTGGCCCGAGATAGACAGAAACAGTATGCAGATCCGCGTAGGTGACCCGTTTCTTTTGACGAGGGTGAGTTGGTATATTTAAAAGTTTCTCCATGGAAAGGAGTGATTCAATTTGGTAAGCGTGGAAAACTTGCTCCTAGATTCATTAGCCCATTCAGAATCCAACATATTGTTAATGATCAAACTGTTGCGTTGGATCTTCCGGCTGAACTTGCGGGTATTCATGATACATTTAATGTTTGTTATTTTTAAGGAAATGTAATGTGGAGGATCAGTCACAAATTCTTCCATTGCATGACTTACGAGTTGACCAGGGTCAAAGATTGGTGGAGGAACCCGTTGAACTTTTAGATAGAAAAGTGACCAAACTTCGCAAGAAAGAGATTCCTATGGTGTTAGTCAAATGGAAACATAGTTTGGGTTCTAATCTTACGTGGGAGACTGAGTCTAGCATGAGGTCGCGTTACCCTAGTTTATTTGAGCATAGCGAGATTTCGAGGACGAAATCTTCTTAAGGGGGGAAGATTTGTAACACCCACCCTAGGGGTCTAGTGGTAACCGGTAATTTCTTGACTTTAAATTTATTATTTAATGTGTTAGTATAAATTTTATATTTCTAATAGGTCAAATGACTTATTGTGTTTAGTGAATTATTGCTTGTTTTAGATTTATATAGTTGAAGGTACAATAAAATTTTGGAATCGCAAATGGTTTTTAGGTTCCAGATAATAGATCTATAAAGGGGATTAAATTAGAATGGGTACTGAGTCGGTTAATTGAGGAGTCGACCTCAATACCCCAACTTTCCCAAAAATTACCAAATTCCCTTTTCTTGCTTAATCCTAAAAACACAGTGATTTACAAATCAAAATAGAAATAGAAAGGATTGTTGATTGTGATTAAACATAAGCTTCATCATCATCATCATCATCATCTTGTTATTCCTTCCAAATTGTAAGTGTTCTTAGTTATTTATACATGAACTTGGTTTTGATTAATATTGATTATATTGAAATTAGGTTGAGTTCTTGAATTATACATGAAATTGAAACCTGAAAGTGTTAGAAGGTGTTATAGTATGCTTGTAAGATGATTATATGATGTTGATATGCAAAGTTACTTGATGTTCTTCAGGTTTTAATTTCAAGTAAAATTATTAGTGTTAATGAAATACATGTGAATTAGAGCTTGGATATAGGATATATGATGTTTGTAATATTATTTGATGTAGTAAACTGATTTGGTTTACTAACTTATATTATGTTTTGATCTCAGATCAACCGAAGACTCAGTAACATAAGACTTCTGAGTTGGAGACTCAGACAATCAGGTGAGCGGATCTGTAACTCTCAGTGTAATTTAATTGTAACAGTTTGGTTACTATGAGTAAACGTAGATTTACTGTTTATAGACTTTTAGTCTGATATGATGCCATGATGATTATGTGATTATCTGATACGTAGCCTTCGGGTATTACATGATATATAGGTCAACTCTGGTTGGGCTTGTTTGCTATTGTTTGACAAATACAGGGTCTTGGTACATGCGTTATTGATAGGAACCTGTGTTGAGTATAGTGATAGTAATAGGCTATCGGTTAAACTGCTGTATTGGCCTGCAGTTGGTTTTAAGTGTTGCTTGGAGGCTACCGCGGGAGTAGGGTTCCTCAAGGACCACCGATCCTCTGTGATATTATATGTTTATGATTATTTGTTGTAAACAGATTTTTTATGCTAAGTTAGACTGTTAGTTATACATCTATTCGCTTAGCTTCGTGTTAATCCAACACCTTACTTCTTGCAAGTTTTGTTTGTTATTCTGGGCTGGGCAAGAAGTTTTGACTGGATGGAATGTTTGACAAATCGTCTACTCTGATAAAGTTTGGTTAAACAATGTTGTGTTTTGATTTCATACAACCCTCAGTCGATAATACTTTGGTTTCTTAATGGTAATATGTTATATGTGTAACGTGTAATGTCATTGTAACAAGACAATCATATATGTATATATAATATGTATTGTGAATTTTAATATGAAATGGACTTACGCTTCCAATAATTGTATATATTATATCTTAAAAAAAAATTGATTCTGAATTGAAGGGCTGTTATAATAATCTTTTACAATAGGGAGTCTATTAGCAGCGTGAGAATAAAGTGCAACGCTTCTCTACCTGTCCTTGGAATGTTTCCTGTCATGGAACATTGTGATTACTTGTTATGATAAGAGGGGAAAAAATAGAAAAAAGAAACAATGTAAGATATATAGCCTAAATATCAAACAAACCTTGTTTGGTAGATTTAAATGCACTTTTTTTTCGAGTTTCTTTTCCTGTGTTTTGTCTTGCTGGTGATGATTAATAATTTGTTAGTCATAAAGGCAAGTGTAAGTATTGTTTTAACGCATGGTGTGACCCTACATATTTTATTCATTAACACGTACCCTCGGTGGAGAGAAACAAAGGTTTGTTAGAAGATTCTCCTGGTTCTGAAGAACTATTAGTCACAGATAATGTGTTATGTTTTTTTTCTTTGAAAACGTGGTGAACATTGATTAAGCACCTTTTCTTTTTCTATCTTAAAATAGCTTCTTGCCTGTACCTTCTCTTGTTTATAAGCTCTATTTCGTTAGGATTAGGAGCTGTATTGAATTCATGGTTTGTACTGCATCTTTTCTTTTTCCATCTAAAAATGGCATCTTGCCTGTACTTTTTCTTGTTGATAAGGTCAATTTCGTTAGGAGTACAGGCTGTATTGAATTCATGGTTGGGATTGCATCTTTCCTTTTTCCATCTTAAAATTGCTGCTATAGCTATATAAAAAGATTGGGGATCATAGGGGAAGGGTTAATATGAGGGGAAGGAGGAGAAGTTTGATCATGACCCTTCCTTCTTTTTTTCAATGGTTCAGATTATGCCACATCAACGCGGGGGGGTGTTTGGTAAATTTTTTAAATGAGGGACTGAATATGTAGATTGTGTTTAAAAAGCCAAGGGTAAAATTGTCATTTTACGTGTCCACTATCAAACAAATTCGGGTCAGTATCATCTAGCTTCGGTCAGATCTAATCTTGACTTTCTCTATCCTTCATTCAAAACACTTCCCAAATCCCCATTTCCAAAACCTTTTTTCAAGCCCTAGTTTCACATACAAACCCTAACGATCTCACCGGAGCATACGTGCCTTGTTATTGATATAATTTCTTCCGTTCTTCATTCCGATTCTGATCCGCTTGTTACTGCAATAGCTGATGAGGTTGATTCCTTTGGTGTAAATGTATATGATCTGATTATATTCTTGTATATAGAGTCGTATAAACGGTTGCTTCCTAAAGGTCATAAGGATTCAGCTACTGTTGCCGATGTTTGGCCTTCTACTTCTGCTTTTGATGGATTCTTATCTGCACTTACGCCTTTACAGGTCGTTTAATCCATACCGATCATATTCGCTTATATTCATATGTATGTGTTTTGAAGGTCATCGAATTAATAATAATTAGTCAATTAGATATCGTGCTGTAGGTCATAGTGTTTGTAAATTCTGGTTTATTTGTAGATTATATATGCTGAATATATGCTAATTGAATCTGTAAATAGGTAATTCCGCTTTACCGTTTGTTTAAGTTAGCTAATAGTGGAGGATCTTTGCTTTTACTTTGAAATACTTTGTTAGATTTGGCAAATATTAATGATACTATAAAAACATAATTTAAAATACTTTGTGTGAAATACTTTGTTCAGAGTGTGATCAGAGTGTGAAATACTTCATATAAGGATATGAAATACGTTAATCATATAGGTACATGTGTGAAATACTTTGTTCAGAGTGTGATCAGAGAAGTTTTCAATAAGGATAACTATACCAAAATATTATGATCAATAAGTTTCACTTTCCTAATCTCCCTTTCCTAATCTCGCAGGGGTTTCTCGGATAGTGTTTTCACAAAATATTATGATCAATAAGTTTTCAATAAGGAGAAGGTCGAATCTACTTCATTTTAGGGCATAAATATTATGATCAACCACAACTATTGCATTTTAAATAACAATGCATTTTTTAATTGCATTTAAATTTCACTGCATATTACACCTATAAGTTTCACTGCATTTTAACAACACTACATTTAATTTACTGCATTTGACACCTATAAGTTTCACTGCATTTTAATAACAATGCATTTTAATTTCACTGCAGTTTACACTTATAAATTTCACTGCATTATAACAACACTGTATTTTAATTTCACTGCATTTTACACCTATAAGTTTCACTGCATTATAACAATACTGGATTTTAAGTTCACTGCATTTTACACCTATAAGTTTCACTGCATTTTAACAACATTGTATTTTAATTTCACGGCATATTACACTTATAAGTTCCATTGCATTTTGAATAACACTGCATTTTAACCCTTGCAATTTTTGCCCTAAAATTATGTATTTAACAAATTGTTAGTTAATTTTTTCTACACCTTTGACATATTATGTATTGTTTATTGTATATTGTATATATTTTTGTACTGCACTTTGTATACATGGTGGAGGAAATGAGGAGTATGCCCCAATTGAAAAGAAGTAGAATATTTGTTTTTACTGCATTTTAGAACAATTTTTGCATACTACAACTACTGCATTTTAGAAATACTGCATTTTATACTTATAAATTTCATTGCATTTTAACATCACTGCATTTTCACATCGCTGCATTTTAACCCTTGCAATTTTTTCCCTAAAATGCAGTAAAATAGGCCTACTGTATTTTAGAACTACTGCATTTTTGATGACGACGATGCATTTTTTAAAGAAACTGCATTTTTGATGACACTGCATTTTTTTTAAAGAAACTACATTTTTTAATGACACTGCATTTTATAATGACACTTCATGTTATCCCTATGTCTTAAATTTGTAGGAGTAAATTGCAGTGTTGATAAAATGCAGTAAATTTTGTTGGATGTATTATGCAGTACAATTTGTTAATAGTAAAATACATAAGTAAAATGCAGTGTTCCGTTGATAAGATGCAGTGAATCTTAGTGAAAAATTTGACTTAAAATGTAGTAAATTTGACTTATATGTTTTTTATTACACTTTACATGTTGTACTATTGTTAAATGTTTTTTGTAGTGCTCTTTTTGTACAACATGTTGTATATAATTATCACTAACATCTTGATTGTTGAATTCTTTAACTATTTTTTGTATTGTATTTTTGCATATTGCTCTTTTGTTGTATACGAAGACGGTGTATAGAGCATATCAGAGCTCAGGTAAAAGCTGATGATCATATCGATGAGGAGTCTCCGGAAAACACAAGGCAGTCGGAGTTAATATTAACAAGCGTTTTTTGAAGGAGGGCTGTGTTTTGTTTATGCGTTTGTGGTTCTAAACAGTATGTTGTGTATAGGTGTTATACTTGACAATAGTTTAGTAAATTTCGTTGGGTTTGGTTGTAAATACTTTGTATTGTAACGTTGTTTATTGAACAAGTTGCAATAGTAGTATGCGTATTGTCTTTTGGTTATGTAAAGGTATTACTCGGTAATATGACAATTTCAGTGTTTTAGTTGTAATATTATGCTCTTTGTTTATTTTTGTTCACTGCCGGATGATCTCATGTTATTTTCTTGTTAGCATTTAGCTATTCTTTTGTGCAGTATTGTGATCTGTACTTTATGAATTATTTTAAGTACTATTTTGATTTTTGTGTATACTAGCTAGTTAACAAGTAGAAGAGTGGCAATATAAAAACATCATTTCATCATATTCGGTCACTGCATCTTGGCTTTTATATCAAGGAAAATCGTGAAAATCTATATAAGTTATCAACCATACCAAGAAAACTAAGAGAAAGTATCGATTGGTCAGTATTAAACAAATGAAACATCACAAATTTTCAAATTCCAAAATATAAACAATTGTCTTCAACAATAGGAGTTTGTAATACTAAAATGCAGTGCTTTTCTGCTAAGATGCAGTGGTCGGATTGCTTGATATCATTGCTGTGTATTGACTGCCTCATTCTCCAAATTGATTTGTCTCCATTGTTATGTCCATGATGCATTATTCCTACTTTCGATTTGTATCGTTAACGCCCTTTAGTCCTCACGTCTTCTAGAGTCTTAATTGTGACCTCTAGAGATATATATACATATGTGATATGATATACTCCTATGATACAAGGATGTTTTGTGAATTAAAAAATATGTTAAGTTTCCCACCTCTGCACTAGTCTGTGGGTGCCACCTTACCTGATAAACCAAATAATAAAGGTGAGATTTTTATCATCAAAGGCAAACGGGCCAAATGGGTGCCATGCTTCCTGTGATATCACTTCAAAGCAACTGTCTGCACTAAAAATATATATGTGAATTGATCATATGAACAAATTAAATCAATACGAATTCTGTACACCATGTTTTCAACATCAACATTTGTTATGTACAAAAAAAAATGCGGGTGAAGGGGATATACCCCAACAAATATTATGTACATAAAATGTAATTAGTAGTAGCCATATATATTGCATCATATGAACAAGTTTCTCGTATCCAACAAGGTATATATCATTCTGACAAAAAGATATCTCAACATTACCGCATCTTAATAGCACTGTATTTCACATTAATATGTAGCTGCAGGATGATGAAATATGTACCTGAAAGGCAGAGCCTCCATGAGAATCAACTGAAGCATGAGATATCACATATTGCATATCAGCAAGTGTGCAAACTGTATCAAACATGAGCCTTCTTCTATCTTTACATTGCACAGTAACAATCGAATATCCCTTCTTAGCACAATTTTCTATCAATACACTCGCTTTTGCAGTCTCTTTCATGTAATCAGCAGAAACAGTTCTTACTTACTAGCAATAGAGGCAGTACATCAATGTCATGAACTGATAGTAAAATTTGATGCAGCCGCCGTTTCACAGTGGTCATGGTACCTTCACTGCCACCGGCACCTATGAGACCAGTGGACTTGACATCTTGATGTTCTGAGGACTCTAGGCTTGTGTTTTCGGGTGTATTAGAGGCGTGTAGAACGGTGTTCAAGTGGTGTTCGATGGTGGCTAGACGATGATCGTTGATACTTGTATCAGAGGATTGATCTGAAATGTAGGCTACACAAGCTAAACGAGCATTATGACTCCACGTGTGAGCTTCGACAATGCTGCAATGGAGATCTGCTAAGGCTGCTGATATCTCAGAAAATAGCCCTGGTCTGTCTATGGCAGTCATTTCAATAGCGGTTGGCTCTCCATGAAAATCGGTGTCATACAGTTTATCTGTCTGGAATGTGATCTTTGATGCAGATACCGGATTTGAACCTTTAGCCTGCATTAAATTAAAGTTGTGAACTTTGATCTCTATTTGGATTAAAAAGCCTACAGATTTACCCCTTGATTATGACCAGATTTTAATGAAAATTACCTGTTGGATGTAGTTGATGACTTTTTGGTCACATACTTTCTTGCCACTTTTATCTTTAACATGGAAGACTAAGCACAATAGCAACACATCATAATGCTGTAAATTACTAATTCAGTTAAGTGTATTCACATTAACTAATAAATTCCTCAAATTTCAGTATGAAATCAACACATACATAGGAGCAAATATATACACATGATATATATAATGCATCACAGTAACTATTGATCTACTAAAACAGTTATGGATAGTTGGTGTGTAACAGAATTTAAGAGAGAAAATAGATGTAATATGAATCAAGTATTGGATTGAATGAATTAATTACTGACGTACACTATCAATCTCTATATATAGAGATTAATGAAAATAGAACTTATACACATGTGACTATTGCTACTGTAACAAACTCTAACAACCTATGTGCAGTAGCTATATACTAATATACAACTTGAAAGTAATACAGTCTAACATCCCCCCTCAAGCGATACGGGAGCAGCAACGTGAAGCTTGGAACGTAAATAATCAAAACGAGTGGCAGTCAACCCCTTTGTAAAAACGTCTGCAAGCTGATGTATAGTAGAAATATAGAGAATACGCAATGTATGAGCCAAGACCAAATCCCTCACAAAGTGCAGATCGATCTCTAAGTGTTTCATCCTCTGATGAAAAACGGGATTGACAGCAAGATAAGTAGCACCAATATTATCACACCATAACGTTGGTGGACTAGATAAGGGTATATGAAGCTCATAAAGTACAGACATAACCCATCGAGTCTCAGCTGCAGTGGAAGCTAGTGCACGATACTCTGCCTCAGTGCTCGATCGAGCAACAGTATTCTGCTTCTTGGAACTCCAACTGATCAAGTTAGGTCCAAGATATAAGCAATAACCAGTAGTAGATCGACGATCATCGGGACAACCTGCCCAGTCCGAATCACTATAAGCATGTAGAGCAAAATCAGTGGAACGTCGAATAGTCAATCCATATGAAAGCGTCCCTCTCAAATAACGAAGAATACGCTTTACAGCAATCCAATGATGATCTGTAGGACTCTGAAGAAACTGAGAAGCTTTGCTAACAGCATAAGCAATCTCGGGTCGGGTCAATACGAGATATTGCAATGCTCCAACGGTACTCCGATAAATCAAAGGATTATCCATGGGAATCCCAGAGTAGCGTGACAATTGTCTACCGGGTGAAACTGGTGTCGACAAGGCCTTGCACTGGCTCATACCAGTGCGTTGTAGAAGATCAAGTAGATAACGCTGCTGTGATAAATGCAAAGTATCCGATGTAAAGGTAGCCTAAACCCCTAAGAAATAGCTTAAAGAACCAAGATCTTTGAGAGCAAACTGAGCATGTAACTTTTGAATAAGAGTAGATACAAATCCAGAAGAGCTACCAGTAATAATAATGTCATCAACGTACACTAGTACATAGCACACAGTGGTACCAGTATGATACACAAACAAAGATGTATCAGAGACACACTGTCGAAAACCACTAAGTAATAAAGCAGAAGAGAGCTTGGAAAACCAAGCACGTGGAGCTTGCTTAAGACCATATAATGCCTTTTTAAGCAAGCACACATGATGAGGTCGAGAAGCGTCAACAAATCCAGGGGGTTGAGTCATATAGACCGTCTCAGACAGATCACCGTGAAGAAAAGCATTGTTAACATCGACCTGACGAATATCCCATCCACGAGAAAAAGCAACAGATAGCACCAATCTAATCGTAGTAGGTTTTACTACAGGACTAAAAGTTTCAGTGTAGTCAACACCCTCTGTTTGTAGAAAACCCTTCGCTACAAGCCTAGCCTTGTAGCGACTAACGGAACCATCAGGATTTCGTTTGATACGATAAACCCACTTACACCCCACTACATTAACCCGGGGAGGAGCTGGAACCAGAACCCAAGTCTGGTTTGAGTATAAAGCACCCATCTCGGTTCGCATAGCATCCCACCATACTGGCCATTTCTGGGCTTGAGAAAAAGTAGAGGGCTCAATATCCGGAGAAGTTGAAGCCAGATACGAAGTATGATCAGGAAAAATTTTCGATCGAAGAGTATGATCTCGTGATCGAGTGACCATAGGATGAGATGGACGAGGAGGTGGAGGAGGGACTAGTGGAGATGATGATGATGGAGTAGGAGTTGATTGTGGTGTGGGTGGAGATGATGATGATGATATAGGAGATGATGATGAAGTAGTGGATGATGAAGAAGTAGTAGATGATGCATATATGGTAGAAGGTACAGGGATAGAAGCTGTAGAAGTATGAGGAGAAGGAGATGGAGTAATAGAGGCAGGAAAAACATGTTCATAGAAAATAACATGTCGAGACGTATAAGTCTTGTATGTCAAAGTGTCAGAGCACAAATAACCACGATGATTAGGTGCATATCCTAAGAAGATGCAAGGAGTAGATTTAGGAGACAGTTTATCAGAACGGGTAGCACCGAGAAAAGGATAACATAGACACCCGAAAGTGCGAAAAAGAGAGTAGTCTGGTGAAGAGCTAAAGAGAAGCTTATACGGAGATGAGTGAGAAAGAGACTGAGATGGAATGCGATTGATAAGAAAAATAGCAGTAGCATAAGCATCATACCAAAAAGATTGAGATAGATGAGAATGAAATAATAAGGAACGTGCAATCTCAGACAAATGTCTATTCTTGCGCTCAGCTACCCCGTTTTGCTGAGGAGTGTAGGGACATGATATACGATAAGTAATACCACACTCAGAGAGAAATTGACTCATTGAACCTTGAGTAAGCTCAGGAGCACCATCACATTGAAAGTATTTAATAGTAGTAGAAAGAAGGTTTTCAGTAGTTGCTTTGAAATGACGAAAGCAGTCAATAGCCTGAGATCTATGTGAGAGAGGATACATCCATGTAAAACGACTATAATCATCAATAAAAATAATGAAATAGCGATAACCAGATCGAGAAATAGTGGGTGATGGTCCCCAAATATCACAATGTATAATATGTAATGGTGAAGTACATCGAGAATCAGAAGCATAAAATGGTAGTCTAGTACTCTTTGATATACAACAAGAATTACAAGGTTTATTCTGTGAACTTTGATTTGTAATAGGTAAAGACAATCTAGTAAAAACGTAGTCTGATGGATGACCAAGTCGAGAATGCCAGAGATCTCGAGTAGCAACTGCTGTAGCAGACAATGAGAAGAGTGACCGAGATCTAAGCGGAATGTGGTGGAGGGTACGCCCGGCCATGGACTGTATAAAAAGACCACGAGAATTAAAAGCAACGGTAAGTGGGTTGTCAAGAACAAGTTGAATAATTGATAACAAATTCTTGGTAAGATCTGGAACTAAAAGTACAGTACGGAGATATAATGTACAACCGGGTAGTGAAATCAAGCCATGACCAATATGTGAGATGCGAAGAAATAAACCATTACCGATCATAACACGATCAGTACCAGTATATGGTCGAGCATTCAAAACAAGAGAAGGGTCAGGTGTCATATTACCTGAAGCACCAGAGTCAGGTATCCAACCATCTACGGTAGCACATGTATCAGAAAATGATGATGGATTTGAAGCCACAAATCCATAATGTGGTGTGCAAGAACTAGAAGCCCAATCATTAGCATTAGAAGCCCAACTCTGAAAGTGATTAGGTCCAAAACCATGTGGCCCATTAGCATGCATAGGATGGGGTCCAAGAATACCACCTGTTGAACCCTCAAAAGAACCCCCATGTGAACCCTGCTGATGTGAAAAATTTCCTGTTGCCCGTGGATCTGACCCAAATCTATTATTTAACCCGAAATAATTCTGATGTCCCCAATTTGTCCCAAAATTAGGGTTTGCATCTCCAAAGAACGCCGATGAACCACCACTAGTCCATCGGCCACCACCACCACTGTTATTTCCTGAACTCCACCGATCACCACTATTCCACCGACCAGTTCCCCTGTTACCTCTATTCTGGCCACTGCGATCATATGATCGACCTCCTCTACCATTGAATCTTCCACCTCGATCACCAGAAAAATTTTCCGATGACGGCGTATACCTCCAGTTGCATTTGTAAGCCTTATGACCGGGCTTTTTACAAATCTGGCACTTTTCTTCATCAGATTCAACATGAGGAGGACGAATTTGCATAGCATTCATCGCAGATGTAACTTGAGTCAATGAATCCTGTTGACTCAAGCGTTCTTCAAACATCAACAACCTCGATCGAAGTTGAGCAAAAGAGATCTCTGAAGTTGAAGATTCAATTTGCAGAACAAATGTGTTATAAACTGGATTCAAGCCGTGTAAAGTCTGAAGAACAAGTGTTTGATCATCGATTTTATCACCGATTGAGCGAAGTGAATCAACAATACGTTTTATCTGATCACAATAAGAAGCGATTGAAGAAGATGATTGCTTAATGTTCTGAAACTGTGTTTTCAGCAACGATTTCTTAGCAAAAGCTTGTTGAAGATAAGTGTCTTCTAGTATACTACATAGATGAATCGAAGAAGTGGCATCAACTGCTAGATGTGAAATTGATGCATCTAACGTCGAACATAGGCACATAGTCACATAACTGTCTAATTTGATCCAATTTTCATACTCTGTTGATGATGTTGATGGTGCTACAGCAGCTTTATCAACAAATTTAGCTAATCCTAAACTTTTTAAAACATTCAACATTTGGAATTTCCATGTCAGGTAGTTTTCGTGATTCAATTTTACTGAAACAAAGCTTGAGAGATTAGAAAGTGATAAGGTAGGTAGATTAGATAATACTGGAGCAGAATCAGAAGAATTAGAAGAATCTGGCATGTTTTTAGCGATTGATTTTGGCAAATTGTTGATTGATTTGAAGCTTGTGATAATGGATCAATGGTGGCTCTGATACCATAAAACAGTTATGGATAGTTGGTGTGTAACAGAATTTAAGAGAGAAAATAGATGTAATATGAATCAAGTATTGGATTGAATGAATTAATTACTGACGTACACTATCAATCTCTATATATAGAGATTAATGAAAATAGAACTTATACACATGTGACTATTGCTACTGTAACAAACTCTAACAACCTATGTGCAGTAGCTATATACTAATATACAACTTGAAAGTAATACAGTCTAACAGTAACTATTGATCTACAATTGATCTGCATTATACTCCGTATTTATTAAACTTTATCATAATTGCTTGTACATTTTTTAGAAACACTATATCATAGAATTAATGTATCTTACTTTCACTCACATCCAAATCTGAGAAATCATAAACACAATCAATTATACAATCAGATATATAGACACTTATGTACATATACATGTGGATATACAATTATAGACATCATGATTTTCAATTTCTGTAGTTACTTCACATTCATTTACACAAACGTGTATGTATACACACACAATACACACACACACACACACACACATATATATATATTATAACATTAATTTTTATATTAGAAATGCTTACATTCGGGTTTGCGGATGTACAATAGGTGTTCGTCAATCAATTGAGGTACAGTTGTAGTTCGAATCGGCATCGTGTTGTTGGAAATCGCCTTCGTATTTACGAATCTTGTGCGTATATTGCTCTGTATATTTGATGAATATAGATCAACTATCTTTTGTATATATGATCGATATATATTTATTGTTCGTATATTTGAATCGAAACATTATCACGAAGATATTGTTGGCAATTGAATGAGATATTTCCTTTGAATTTCTAATTTGTTTGAATTTTTGATTAGCCGTATAAAATTAGGGCAATTGGGCAGCAGGTTGTATAATTGGTAAAAGGACGAGAGTGCCCCTTATGTAAGTGACACATGGCACAACATGGTTGGTCAGTTTCCTTCCCTCTCTTCTCTTCAAATTATGCATTCTCCTCTGAACTTCACCCATATAAAAATATGTACATTTAAATAGATATGTATTATTGTTTGAGATATTTTTGATGGCTCAAACTGATTATATTGCATAAGATGTTAAGTTTTAAATTTCATTTTTTATTCTTAATCTTCCTATTCATTATTTTTAATTCTCTACCATATATCTTAACCTTTTATTTCAATCTTAATATACATGCATTAAATAAGTTAATACCTTAAAAGTGACATACAAACCAAACAATTATGCTCTTTTGTTAAAATAAAATAAAAAACTAAACAAAAATACAAATTCATCATTCTTTATTTATATAACTTAAAATATATATCATCATCATCATCATTATCATCATTACTATATAAAATCAACTAAATGCCTTCAAAACTTGCCACATCATTCTCTTAAAACTTGACACCTAATGAGGAGCAAAATGTTACACATCATCATGTAAGACACTAATCCACCTCAAAATATAAAACATGTAAACACAATTTTTTATGTTGGTACTAATTGAATTTTTAATCACTACCCATCTTCATTGCACTAATTTTTACTTTTTAATCAACATCATCTTAATTATGCTATTCACATGAGATTACACAATACTTTTTCATCTTAGTGTTTTCTTGTTCTTCATCTCCTATTCTTTGATGATCTCCTTTCTAGCTTGTGTTCCTAAAATTGGTTTAGGATTTTATAAGTACGAATTTAAACTTCAATTTATAAATTTGAACTAACTCTGCTTTATTGGATTTTGTTTATATTTTGGGTGACTCCATGCACATTTGTTTACTTTTGCTATAGCTTACATATGATGAGTGGTGTTAATAATACATGCCTCAAGAAAATGGGAGATGATCATAGGAGGGGAGAAAACGTTGATTTTTTTTTTTTTTTAACTACAATGAGCATATTATATTAAAAACTAGCAAGAAGCTAGGTGAAACAAACAACAAAACATAAATGAAGAGTCCTACAAACACCCTAATAAAACTCGAAACACCATCAAGAAGGTACATTCCCTTAAACAGCCTATGACACCCAAATACTATCCCAACAATAATTTGTAAAAACATACACCTACAAACAATAAAACACAACCAAAATTAGAAATTCACACCTAGAAGTTCCCCACCAAGCCATAACTCCACGAAAAAACCAAATTACAGCGCCAGTTTACGAAGCAACTTAAGCGCTTTAGTTGACCTAAGTCTCGGAGTAGATTTTTTCCATTCCAACAGTGACCTTTTCAGCTTCACTTGAGACAGTGAGTTGTAAATATTCGTGGTGGTTGTAGATAATCGTATGTTAGATTGTAGGTTTGACGTTCTAAAAAAAATAAAAAATAGACGTATGCAACTTTATCAACCACAAATGTATGCGTACATAGTGGGGGACTGATGCAGTGATGCTACATTAAATTCTCATATATTATGATGGGTATTATTTCTATTTTGATGTTTCAGTTAGAAAAAAAAAAAAAATTACTCCATGAAATTGCTACATTTAGTACGTATGAATTAACATTAAGATTCAATTACGATATAATCAAACTTAGATACTGAGTAATTCAAAACTGGAACTAGCTAGCTAGTTTTCTGATTCGGGCAATCTACGTTCAATCGAATGAAATCTTGTTTACTCCAAGTAATTTCTTTGATTTTAGGATGACGATTTCCGCTGAGTCTTATTCAAATCAACTTGAATCAGCTACTCGATCGTAAAAAAATACTCGATCCGTATTAAAATGTACGTACGCAATTGTGAATATACGTACGTACTGTTACGATTGATCAATTAAATATGCTATTTATATATGGCATATGCTTATCTCGATCACTAAATATCTTACGATAATGAAAGAAAACAAGCAACAAAATAGAAAGAATCATCATAACAATCAAGTTCCCAAGCTGAATTATATATGGGGTTAATTGTTTGGTTATGTATCTAACTTTGCTCGTTTTACTATTGTATGTAACAAACTTTCAAAACATATATTGTATGCAATAAACTTGTAAAAATCCCTATTGTATGTCACAACCTTTAGAAACATCTATTGTATGCAATGAACTTGTAAAAAATCTCTATTGTATGTTGCGGGTTACCATGTGTACATGTCAAACTGAAAATGGCTCTTTAACATTGGTTTGTGGCGGCACGAGCAAACTCTAGCAGATCATTGACTACCGCACCATACGATAGCGATTTTTTACAAGTTTATTGCATACAATAGATGTTTTGAAAGTTTGTTACATACAATAGTAAAAAGAGCAAAGTTAGATACATAACCAAACAATTAACCCTTATATATGACAGTCCTTTAGGCAAATGAACCTACTAATTATTGACTTAGCTTATACAATTTATCTATACGATATGATAGTTATAAAATCGTAGTAACAATTATTAACAAATTAGGTCCATTGCCGAAAAACAAACAACGTAACCACATTTTAATCACACCCAACACCTTATTGACTGATCACTTTTTCAAGAGCACATCACTTACTAATGTATCAAAGTTGCAATACGACGATCCGCCAACAGCAACCGCTTCTTCAGCTTTCTTCTTCCACTCTCGAAGCTTTCTTTTCATCAAATCCCCCTTCTTCCCATCCATCATCTCTAACACTTGAGCCTCAACATCTTCCCTTTTTACATCCGTATTAATTTCCATACCAATCTCCCATTCTACACAACTATATCGACAATTTGTTTGTTGCTCCGATAAAAAAGGCCAACAAATCATCGGAATACCGCTGCTAATACTTTCAATAGTTGAGTTCCATCCACTGTGAGTCAAGAACCCGCCAATTGCTGGGTGCTTCATAACCTTCATGAAGTAGATAACATTTTAATTAGTGATAATTCCCATATTAATTATGAGAAAACGTTATATTATGTATTAAGGTTAACAAAAATGCAGTGATAGCCTAAGACATGCACTGATACTTAGTCTGAGACGGTGAGACCATGACAAACTCCATAACCCATGGTAAATAATTAAGTGGTTGATGTACAATAATTAATTATGTGTGTTTTATGATAATCTTTAAAACTTCACTTAACAAAGCTTAATTAAAAGAGATAAATATTTGTAAATGTACTCAAATTTAGTAAAAAGTCTAAAGTATGTATTCAACTTTCAAAAATCTCTATTGTATGTATTGAACGGTATTTTTTTGATGACGTGTCCTTTAAAGGGTGTTCAAAATCGGATATCCGAAATTATGCTATCCGATATCCGTATCCGAAATTTCGGATACGGATATTGAATAATCCAAAATATCCGAAGAAAAAGAGATCGAGAATCTGCAGTTTAAAATGATAAAAAGATTGAGAAATAGAACTTGAAAACAACAAAACGTTGGCCAATAATTCATCTCTATACATATTATAATCGACTTATACAACCATAATATTGGTCCGTATATTTATGTTGCTAAATGTAGTGGGATATTCTGGTAAAAAGATGTAGTGGGATATTGACGAGATTCGAGTAGGAAAACTTGATTTGAAACTTTGAATCAATTTTGGCAACAATACTTGCATCCTATAATATTGAATTGAAATAAAATATACTTACTGGCTACAGCAGATCGATGAGCATGTGTATATATTTATATATAATATTTAGCAATAAGCACTTCGATGAGAGAGAAACAAAGATACTAACTAGATTTAGTGTTATTAAGACGCGAATTGAATGAGATTTGCGCTCCTACGAAGTCGGCTGTTCAACGATTATGGTATCAAATGAAAGGTGAATTTAGAGTTAATTTAAGTACGTGAGACCGGTGAGGATTTGGTTCACATACCATTTAGTAATTTGGGGCCAGAAAAACATAAAATATATATGACATTTGTTTTTTTGGGATATTTAGGATATCCAAAATATCCGAAATTTCTATAAATTGGTATCCGAATCCGAAAATTCGGGTATCCGAATTTTTGGATAATTTCGGATCGGATTTTTGGATATTTGGATTTCGGATTCGGATACGGGTATTTTTGAACACTCTAATGTCCTTCGTAAAATGTGCCACGTGTCATCCATATAGCATAACACATCATCAAAAATACCGTTCAATACATACAATAGAGATTTTTGAAAGTTGAATACATATAATAGAAGTGTTATAAGTTGGATATATACTATAGAATTTTTACTAATGTTGATACATTTAACCATATTTACCCCTAATTAAAAGGATTAAAATTACAATGAATTAACCCCACATGTATTCTCCGGAATTTTTTTCCGAAGTAGTACGTTTTCACCAACAATTTTGAGAACTAGTTATTTTACTAGAAGCTTTTTAAAACTAGTAGAAACGGGATTTGTAACCCCGATTTTCACTTTCAATTGATTAAAAAACGTGGTTCGCAAGCCCGACTTTGGGTGTCAGAAACAAGTGAGAGGAATCGGGGTTAGGAACCCCGATTTTAATGTTGAATTTTGTGAAGAAACGGGGTTCCAAACCAAGGCTTTACTTTTTGTCAGAGAGAGAGAGAGAGAGAAACGGGGTTAGAAACCCCGACTTCACTTTAGGGCTTTTTTTAAGAAACGGGGTTCCAAACCAAGACTTTACTTTTGCTTTAATTTTTTTGGATTTTTGCGAGAGAGACATAGTGTGACACCCATCAAATTAGGACTAGTTATTAGATCCTAATCATCTAGTAATACATGTAATTAGTGCTATGTCTTAGGCTAATTGTATGTATCAATATGTATATTGTTATATATATATATCAGTACGCGATTAAGTTTAATCGTGCAATTATTTCAACCGGATGGATTCCGACTCCTTAAAACGGACGTTGGTGAACACGAATTATTAAAATATATGAAATTATTTATTGAACATATTTATTTCTAAATATTATTTCGATAATATCACGTAAGTATTTCGTATCGTATAAAATGCTCAGAAACGACCGAAAACGCGCGAAACGCGCCCGACAATCGAATAAACGTCAAAATATATTTTATAAATTAAAATATATTATTTTGGATGGAAATCAATTATTTAAAACATCGTATTTCAAATCGATAACAAAAACGTATAATTTAAACGTTACGCGACTAAACAACCGAAACTCGAAACCGCAAATCAATACCGACACCATCAACCAACATTTTTATAAATATTTTTCAAGTATTCTAAACAATACTTCAATTTAAACATATCGAAATTCAAACGTTATTTAAAACACGTACGTATAACGTTTAAATTACAAACGAACGTTTAAACGACCGGGGAAACGGACACCGCACGGGGCGCAAACTTGGGGAACAAAATTTGAGACAATAACCACCTTGTGGGACCCACACCCCACTGATTTTCAGCTCCAAAAACAAGATCCACAATTTGTGGATCTTGTTGTTGAAAGATTAAACCACAACACCCATCTCCTTCATTCATGTCCATCACTCTCTCACTTTTTCCTCTCCCTTAAACCACGAATTTATGCTGGTTTTTCCAGCCTCCACAACCACCAAGATCATCACGATAATCCACCATACAACCACCATAGAGCCACCATCGGCCGCCACTCGGAAAATCAAGAAAACGCAAGGAAAAGAGCTCTCGGCTTAGTTTCTTCATCTCTTCATCATTTTCTTTGTAAGGAACTTCATCACTCATTATTTTTACTTTCTTAACATATATATACATGTTAGTATGCTCACTCAATCATGAAATGTCCAAATAATTAACCGAAACACGATTTAAAACTCGAAAACTGGAGCTTAATCTTTCTGTCCAGATTCTGTTCTAACTTCAACGATTTTTATAAAATTCATTTTAACATGAAAATAGATGTTTATTAAGCCTAAAATGTAGTACAAGAAGTAAGTTTCTAACAAAATTTGTTTCGTAACGTTTCGACTTCGTTTGCTATTTTAAAATAATTTTCTCCGGCGACATAGCATCACCGTTCCGGCTGACAGAAAATTCTGTCTGCTTCTCGGGACTATATCTCGAGTTGTATACCTCAAAAACGTATGAGACCACTTGGGAAATCTTGGTAATTTTGTTATATACAAAAAGTTCTTTTTTAGCCTTTTCCAGAAATACATCCATTTTCGTGGATAACCCGACCTTTGAGCTGTTATCAGATTTTGTCGATAAACGAGTTCGGTTCTTACGCAAAATTATTAAAAATACTAAACGAACCTCTGTAATCATGATAAAGTGCAAAAATGAACTAGAAGTATATATTATCATCTGTGATTTTTGGTGTGGCTTGGTTCGGAATAAAAAGGGTAGAAAACGAGAGGCTCGTCGAGTCAAAAATCTGGAAAACATGAAACTAAGGGCTGTTTTGGTAGTTTGGTAAAAGTGACACTTTGAGACATCCACGAAACATAACGACAAGTTCTATAAACCTATTTTGACATATTAGGATTTGTGTAAAAGTTTCGGGTCAAACGGTGGTCGTTTGACCACTTTCCCAAACCCGAACCCTTGACTTTCGGACTAAAACTTACATTCGGACACATATACACTTTCGGACCTAGACACCTTTGGACTACAAACATTCGGACATAAATATATATATCTTCGGATATATATAAAAGTACTCGCTTTTGAAAATGCATAGGTATATACTTTACAAGTAAACAAAATGATGAGACGCATAATAATAACACTTGAAATTATTATTACAAAAACTCACCAACGGGCCGTACATATTTAGAAAATATAAATAATCCAAAACTAATCATTTGGATATTACTAGTTGAATGAGCAACTAGCATAGATTGTCTGTTAAGTCATCTAATCAATCAAAAACCTTGCGCGTCTAAGACGCCCCGCAGGTTTCAGTCGATTGATCGACATCAATTCTCTTGTATAATCTCATTAGTGCTTCATAGCATCTCATTAGGCTCAGGTGAGTCTCATAGCCCCTTTTTAAATGCTTTTACCTAGGGGTGAGATACATGCTCATTTTGTTTTACATCTGAACACAAGTATCAAAACATCGCTATATATTACATGAGTAAATCATCTAATCATTTTAAGTCCTCATAGCATAGTTTGGTAATACTTTGTAGCGTGAATGTTAGTGTATGGATCCATATGGGACTGACAATCCCCGTCCGGGTCAGCAAGCACTGACTGGTCAAACGGACGCATTATCATTTGTTCATACGTATGTTGATTAGGCATACGCATAGAGGCACCCTCGCTCAGGCACTTAATTGTGATCCTGACATCTCAGTTAAGCTCAGACTATGTGCTCATGGCTTTATATACATTATATTTGATTAATTTCAAACATCATTAAATCTTGTGGTTCATACATTACATCTTATCATTAAACCTGTGAGCTCACCAGCTTTATAGCTGACCTTTTAGCATGTATTCTCAGGTTCTCAGCAGCAGTAGGACTGCCATTCAGGATGCCCATTAGTTCGAGTCGCATTCAGACATCAAGAGATTGTCATGCATTACTATATTTTGTATAATTTAGTTATGCCATAGAATCTCTATCATTTGAACTCAAGGGCTTTTGTAAACTATTTTATAACGGTGTAAAACCTTTATAATTTCAATGTATTTGTAAACGACGCATGTAGTGGTCGTTCATTATGTAATCTTATGCTTTGTGTATTGATTAGTAACACCCCAAAGTATGCTTCCGCTCAACAGTAAATTTGGGGGTGTTACAGATTGGTATCAGAGCCTAAGGTTATAGTGAACTAGGTTGCATTTAGTGGGCCTAGACTATGACCGTTAGGCAGTATTCTTTATTAGATATAACTGGTTCAGTGATTTCACCATATGAGTTTAATTTAACATAGCTTAGCTAACTATGTACAATTAAATGAATACGATGTAAAAACTGAAAGGGGTTATGTTGAACAGGAATGCGATAGTTGACTCTGACCACGAGAGAAACCGAGACTTATACTTGGTTTGTGCTAGACAATCATTAGGCTATTATGTGATATAGGCGTATATACATACATATGCCTCATTTATGTGTTATCTCATAGGCTATTATATATTGAAGATATATGATTAAGCCCCACTCGCGTATTATCTTCTAAGCTATTATATATATCGAATATATATAGATCACACACGATAATACACTCGTTAACATCTTCACTACCAAAGACGATGAGTATGAATTACTTTCGTCTATCCTTTTTATACGCACATAACATCTCACAACACATTCCGCTGTACAATCACATGTTCGCGAGGAATATATCATTCGTACTTCCTCCATCATTCAAATTCTTCGGAATCACAAGGGGAACTTATTGTTTGAAGGACTATTAGGTCCATAAGTAAAACCTTTCCCCACTCACTCGCATCTAGTATGCAACTCTGTTGTTTGTCAAATGTGATTATCACTTGTGTCATTGTATATTACCCCATAAATATATATATGCATATGTGATGTATCATGTTTTAGTGCAAACAACTCATCCACTCTATTTGCTTTTGTCAGAATCATGCCGCCAAAGAAGAAAGGTTTCAGTCAAGCTGAACTCAATGATGCGGTTACCCGAGCTGTAGCCGAAGCCATGGCTGCTCGAGACGCTCAAAGGAATGAAGAGACAATCAATACCACTCCTACTCCTGTTATCAAACCTTGTTCCTACAAGGATTTTCTCAGCTGTAAACCATTGTATTTCAAGGGCACAGAAGGTGCCATTGGCCTGATCAGATGGATTGAAAGAATGGAATCTGTCTTCAGTCTCTGTAACTGTGCTGAAGATAGTAAGGTCAAGTTTGTTGCTTACACCTTTCAAGAAGGTGCACTAACGTGGTGGAACACCCACGCAAACTCTATTGGCGTCGAGATCGCAAACCGACTTCCTTGGCCTGAATTGAAGAAAAAGCTAAGGGAGAAGTACTGTCGCGAGGAAGAACTACACCGACTGGAAGTGGAGTTCTGGCATCTGGCGGTACAAGGGAACGATATTGCTGGGTACACCACCAAGTTCCAGCAATTCGCTCTGTTGTGCCCAGGTTTGGTTGATACGGAAGGAAAAAGTATCAAGAAATACATCCGCGGCCTCCCGGAGAATATCCAGGGGAATGTCGCCTCAGCTCAACCAACCACTCTGGAAAGAGCTATCGGAATTGCTCATGAACTCATGGCCATGGTTGTCAGCCGTGAGACATCTGTTCCATCTTCTGGTAACAACAACAAAAGAAAGTGGTCTGGGAACACCACTCAAAATCAATCATCATTCAAGAGGTCTGAGTCTAATAAGACCACAAACACTGGTTCTGGTTCCAACAAGGGCTACACTGGAAATAAGCCCTACTGTTCAAAGTGCCACCGTCATCATGATGGTCCTTGCGGCACACCTTGTGGAAAATGTCAAAGGTATGGACATTTGACCAAAGACTGTAGGTCTACCACCGTCAACACCAACACCACCACCAGCCAACCAAAGTCCTGCTATGAGTGTGGAGAAACTGGTCACTTTAGGAATGAGTGCCCAAAGCTGAAGAACAAGGGTAACAACACTGCGAAGGGAAGAGCTTTCGTTCTGAACTCAGGAGAGGCCCGTCAAGACCCGAATGTGGTCTCGGGTACGTTTCTTCTCAACAACCTTACTGCTTCTGTTCTGTTTGATTCTGGTGCTGATAGGAGCTTCATATCTGACGAGTTTAGTAAATTGCTTAACATTGCCCCTATTGCCTTAGATGCTAAGTACATTGTAGAATTAGCTAATGGCAAGTTAATTGAGACTGACAGTGTAATACCAAATTGCACTTTAAATCTATCTGATGAAATCTTCTCTATTGACCTTATACCCGTTGAGATTGGAAGTTTCGACGTCATTATTGGCATGGATTGGTTATCCAAGCACCGAGCTGAAGTTGTCTGCTATGACAAAATCATCCGCATTCCTCTTGTCACCGGTAGTACTCTAATCATACAAGGGGAGACCGGTAGGACGAGACTGAATATCATATCCTGCATGAAAACTCGCAAGTACCTTAGGAAAGGGTACCAGGCGATCCTCGCACATGTCTTGGAGAAAAATTCGGAAGAGAAACGACTTGAGGATGTGCCCATTGTTAGAGATTATCCAGAAGTCTTTCCCGAAGACTTAGGTGGCCTTCCACCACCGAGACAAGTTGAGTTCTCGATCGATCTCGTGCCGGGGGCAGCACCTGTTGCACGAGCACCATATCGTTTAGCCCCTTCAGAACTTCAGGAGTTGTCTACTCAGTTGCAGGAACTCCTGGATAAGGGATTCATTAGACCGAGTTCTTTACCATGGGGAGCTCCAGTTCTGTTCTTGAAAAAGAAAGACGGTTCATTCAGAATGTGTATCGACTATAGAGAGTTGAACAAATTGACCGTCAAGAACCGTTACCCACTACCTCGTATTGATGACCTATTCGACCAACTTCAAGGGTCAAGTTTCTATTCGAAGATAGATCTAAGATCAGGTTATCATCAGTTACGAGTTCGTGACATCGACATCCCAAAGACTGCTTTCCGAACTCGCTATGGTCATTATGAGTTCCAAGTGATGCCATTTGGTTTGACTAACGCACCGGCTGTATTCATGGATCTTATGAACCGAGTGTGCAAACCATATCTTGACAAGTTTGTCATTGTTTTCATCGATGACATTCTTATTTACTCGCGCAATGAGCAAGAGCACGCGCAGCATCTCAAAGTCATTCTAGAACTTCTTAGACACGAAGAGTTATATGCTAAATTATCCAAGTGTGAGTTCTGGATGCAAACCGTTCAGTTCCTTGGTCATGTGATTGATAGTCACGGAATTCACGTAGATCCAACAAAGATTGAGGCTATCAAGTGCTGGCAAGCACCGACGACGCCGACCGAAGTACGCCAATTCTTAGGACTGGCAGGTTATTATCAGCGTTTCATTGAGAATTTCTCCAAAATAGCTCAACCTCTCATAATACTGACTCAGAAGGAAAAGAAGTTCGATTGGACTGATAAACAAGAGTCAGCATTTCAGCTATTGAAGCAAAAGCTTTGCAGTGCACCAATTCTATCATTACCCGAAGGCAATGAAGACTACGTGGTATACTGCGATGCCTCACACCAAGGTCTTGGTTGCGTATTGATGCAACGAGACAAGGTTATTGCCTACGCCTCCCGACAACTCAAAGTTCACGAGAAGAACTACACAACTCATGATCTCGAATTAGGAGCCGTGGTGTTCGCACTCAAGATCTGGAGACATTACCTGTATGGCACGAGATGTACCATCTTCACTGATTATAAGAGCCTCCAGCATATATTCGATCAGAAGGATCTCAATATGAGGCAACGTCGCTGGGTCAAGTTACTCACCGACTATGACTGCGAGATCAAGTACCATCAGGGCAAAGCAAATGTGGTTGCCGATGCCCTAAGTCGCAAAGAGCTCACAAAACCAATTCGAGTCCGAGCCCTTAGTATAACCATCCATAATGATCTAATCATTCAAATTCTAACTGCTCAACTCGAAGCACTGAAACCTGAAAACATCAAGGATGAGGCCTTGCGCAACATGGAGAATCAATTCGAAACCAAACCCAATGCGGTCAAATACTTCGCACACCGGATCTGGTTACCTAAGTTCGGAAATCTTCGAGACTTGGTGATGGATGAAGCTCACAAGTCCAAATATTCTATACATCCTGGATCGGATAAGATGTATCATGGCATCAAGGGACTGTACTGGTGGCCAAACATGAAAGCAGAGATTGCCACGTACGTCGGCAAGTGCCTCACATGCTCTAAGGTCAAAGCAGAGTATCAGAAGCCCACCGGCTTACTTCAACAGCCGGACATTCCTCAGTGGAAATGGGAGCAAATTTCTATGGATTTCATCACTAAACTCCCGAAAACATCAAGTGGTTGCGATACTATCTGAGTAATAGTTGATCGTCTAACCAAATCTGCTCACTTCCTTGCCATGAAGGAAACCGACAAAATGGAACGTCTCACACGAATCTATTTGAAGGAGATCGTATCCCGACACGGCGTTCCAATCTCAATTATCTCTGATAGAGATAGCCGATTCACATCTAACTTTTGGCAATCATTGCAAAAGTCATTGGGTACTCGTTTAGATATGAGTACAGCCTATCATCCACAAACCGATGGCCAAAGTGAAAGAACCATCCAAACACTGGAAGATATGCTACGCGCCTGTGTAGTTGATTTCGGTGTAAATTGGGAGCATCATTTGCCTTTGTGCGAATTCTCATACAACAACAGTTACCACACCAGCATCAGGGCTGCACCTTTTGAGGCATTGTATGGTCGGAAGTTCCGATCGCCTATCTGTTGGACCGAAGTGGGGGACAGCCAACTCACTGGTCCTGAAATCATTCATGAAACCACCGAGAAGATCGTTGGTATCCAACAACGGCTGAAGGCCGCACGTGATCGTCAGAAGAGTTATGCTGACGTGAGACGCAAGCATCTCGAGTTCCAAGTTGGGGATCGAGTATTGCTTAAAGTATCACCTTGGAAAGGTGTTATCCGTTTTGGCAAACGCGGGAAGTTAAACCCTAGATACGTTGGACCTTTTGAGATTCTCGAGAGGATTGGTCCAGTCGCATATCGTTTGCAGTTACCATCCGAGCTTAGTAGCGTGCATCCCACATTTCACATTTCTAACCTTAAGAAATGCATGTCTGATGAGACGCTCATTATTCCTCTAGATGAGATTCAAATCGATGATAAACTTCATTTTATCGAGACACCAGTGGAGATCATGGACCGTGAGGTCAAACAGCTTAAGCAAAGTCGTATCCCAATTGTCAAAGTTCGGTGGAATTCGCGGCGTGGTCCGGAATTCACCTGGGAACGGGAAGACCAGATGCGATACAAGTATCCACATTTATTTTCAGACTCCACTCACACGCCGACTTCGAGCTGAATTTCGGGACGAAATTCTCTTAACAAGGGGAGAATGTGACACCCATCAAATTAGGACTAGTTATTAGATCCTAATCATCTAGTAATACATGTAATTAGTGCTATGTCTTAGGCTAATTGTATGTATCAATATGTATATTGTTATATATATATCAGTACGCGATTAAGTTTAATCGTGCAATTATTTCAACCGGATGGATTCCGACTCCTTAAAACGGACGTTGGTGAACACGAATTATTAAAATATATGAAATTATTTATTGAACATATTTATTTCTAAATATTATTTCGATAATATCACGTAAGTATTTCGTATCGTATAAAATGCTCAGAAACGATCGAAAACGCGCGAAACGCGCCCGACAATCGAATAAACGTCAAAATATATTTTATAAATTAAAATATATTATTTTGGATGGAAATCAATTATTTAAAACATCGTATTTCAAATCGATAACAAAAACGTATAATTTAAACGTTACGCGACTAAACAACCGAAACTCGAAACCGCAAATCAATACCGACACCATCAACCAACATTTTTATAAATATTTTTCAAGTATTCTAAACAATACTTCAATTTAAACATATCGAAATTCAAACGTTATTTAAAACACGTACGTATAACGTTTAAATTACAAACGAACGTTTAAACGACCGGGGAAACGGACACCGCACGGGGCGCAAACTTGGGGAACAAAATTTGAGACAATAACCACCTTGTGGGACCCACACCCCACTGATTTTCAGCTCCAAAAACAAGATCCACAATTTGTGGATCTTGTTGTTGAAAGATTAAACCACAACACCCATCTCCTTCATTCATGTCCATCACTCTCTCACTTTTTCCTCTCCCTTAAACCACGAATTTATGCTGGTTTTTCCAGCCTCCACAACCACCAAGATCATCACGATAATCCACCATACAACCACCATAGAGCCACCATCGGCCGCCACTCGGAAAATCAAGAAAACGCAAGGAAAAGAGCTCTCGGCTTAGTTTCTTCATCTCTTCATCATTTTCTTTGTAAGGAACTTCATCACTCATTATTTTTACTTTCTTAACATATATATACATGTTAGTATGCTCACTCAATCATGAAATGTCCAAATAATTAACCGAAACACGATTTAAAACTCGAAAACTGGAGCTTAATCTTTCTGTCCAGATTCTGTTCTAACTTCAACAATTTTTATAAAATTCATTTTAACATGAAAATAGATGTTTATTAAGCCTAAAATGTAGTACAAGAAGTAAGTTTCTAACAAAATTTGTTTCGTAACGTTTCGACTTCGTTTGCTATTTTAAAATAATTTTCTCCGGCGACATAGCATCACCGTTCCGGCTGACAGAAAATTCTGTCTGCTTCTCGGGACTATATCTCGAGTTGTATACCTCAAAAACGTATGAGACCACTTGGGAAATCTTGGTAATTTTGTTATATACAAAAAGTTCTTTTTTAGCCTTTTCCAGAAATACATCCATTTTCGTGGATAACCCGACCTTTGAGCTGTTATCAGATTTTGTCGATAAACGAGTTCGGTTCTTACGCAAAATTATTAAAAATACTAAATGAACCTATGTAATCATGATAAAGTGCAAAAATGAACTAGAAATATATATTATCATCTGTGATTTTTGGTGTGGCTTGGTTCGGAATAAAAAGGGTAGAAAACGAGAGGCTCGTCGAGTCAAAAATCTGGAAAACATGAAACTAAGGGCTGTTTTGGTAGTTTGGTAAAAGTGACACTTTGAGACATCCACGAAACATAACGACAAGTTCTATAAACCTATTTTGACATATTAGGATTTGTGTAAAAGTTTCGGGTCAAACGGTGGTCGTTTGACCACTTTCCCGAACCCGAACCCTTGACTTTCGGACTAAAACTTACATTCGGACACATATACACTTTCGGACCTAGACACCTTTGGACTACAAACATTCGGACATAAATATATATATCTTCGGATATATATAAAAGTACTCGCTTTTGAAAATGCATAGGTATATACTTTACAAGTAAACAAAATGATGAGACGCATAATAATAACACTTGAAATTATTATTACAAAAACTCACCAACGGGCCGTACATATTTAGAAAATATAAATAATCCAAAACTAATCATTTGGATATTACTAGTTGAATGAGCAACTAGCATAGATTGTCTGTTAAGTCATCTAATCAATCAAAAACCTTGCGCGTCTAAGACGCCCCGCAGGTTTCAGTCGATTGATCGACATCAATTCTCTTGTATAATCTCATTAGTGCTTCATAGCATCTCATTAGGCTCAGGTGAGTCTCATAGCCCCTTTTTAAATGCTTTTACCTAGGGGTGAGATACATGCTCATTTTGTTTTACATCTGAACACAAGTATCAAAACATCGCTATATATTACATGAGTAAATCATCTAATCATTTTAAGTCCTCATAGCATAGTTTGGTAATACTTTGTAGCGTGAATGTTAGTGTATGAATCCATATGGGACTGACAATCCCCGTCCGGGTCAGTAAGCACTGACTGGTCAAACGGACGCATTATCATTTGTTCATACGTATGTTGATTAGGCATACGCATAGAGGCACCCTCGCTCAGGCACTTAATTGTGATCCTGACATCTCAGTTAAGCTCAGACTATGTGCTCATGGCTTTATATACATTATATTTGATTAATTTCAAACATCATTAAATCTTGTGGTTCATACATTACATCTTATCATTAAACCTGTGAGCTCACCAGCTTTATAGCTGACCTTTTAGCATGTATTCTCAGGTTCTCAGCAGCAGTAGGACTGCCATTCAGGATTCCCATTAGTTCGAGTCGCATTCAGACATCAAGAGATTGTCATGCATTACTATATTTTGTATAATTTAGTTATGCCATAGAATCTCTATCATTTGAACTCAAGGGCTTTTGTAAACTATTTTATAACGGTGTAAAACCTTTATAATTTCAATGTATTTGTAAACGACGCATGTAGTGGTCGTTCATTATGTAATCTTATGCTTTGTGTATTGATTAGTAACACCCCAAAGTATGCTTCCGCTCAACAGTAAATTTGGGGGTGTTACAGATAGGAAGCCCGACTTTACTTTAGTGTGTTCTCAAACTTTTGTTATCCAAATACACGATTATAATTGGTTGTTGATAGATATTGAAGATAGACTTAAATATATTAAAGATAGAGTTGGTGTTTGGAAGTCCGTTTTTAAATGAAGTTGGGGTTCCAAAGTCCGACTTTACCCATTTGCACTCCTTAAAACGCCTATATCTCAAACAATTGCGGTGCAAGATTTTAAACGATCACAGTACAAACATGAGTTACCATTTTCTCTTCAAACACATTCACTGATGCAATCAAAAATTTCAAACACATTTGTTTTATGGATTTAGTTCGTCCATTTATAGTTAATTTATATTGGGGTGGTGATATTGAATATCACAATGGTTTCATTCAAGGTGATAATGCAACACGAAGAACATCGATTGTGCTTAGGCAAAAAATCCGATATGTTGATTTTGTTGAATTGGTTTACAATTATGTTGGTGTGCAAAGAGAAGGCTTTAAATTAAGTTTGTTATTATGTTTATCAATTTCAAGGTATTGGTAATATTGTTGAAATTTTGGGAGATGATAGCCTGGAAGTTATGTTTTACTTAGCTGCAAGAGATGAAGAGTATTGGGGTCAAGTGCATGTAAAAATTGAGGCAATATTGCCACCACAACAAATTGGTTTTATGGATCTTATGCGTAAATTTACCGTATCACAGCAAGTTTCTCAATCGCAACAACCTAACGATTTTGGGCCGTCACAAGATTTTCATCAAAGTCATGATTTTATGCAATCTCCTGATGTCATTCCATCGACGTCTACAAACCCTTCAAATGTTCCGCTTCACCACATTTGTGATGATGGAGAAAATGTAGATAATGATAACAATGGAGGATTTGATAACTCTGATGGAGGTAGCTCAGAACATAGCGAAGAGACAAGGGATGCTTTTAGCCATGCTGGTACTGATGATGAAGATGGTGATGACGATGGTCCTGGTCAAATTCAAGTTCAAGAAAGTTCTGAAGTTCAACAGTACATGCAATTTGATGATGATAATGTTGATGGTGACCTACCTTTTGAAGAAGAAGATTATATGGATATTTGATCTCAAGATTCAAAAGAAATTCGTGTAGGTATGTATTTTAAAACGAAAGAGGAACTTGTTAACGCCATCAGAGTCTGGACAATTTCACAAAATAGAGAGCTTATAGTTGTTTCTAGCTCTCCAAAATTATGGAGAGCAAAATGTTACACTAGAAGCAAAAATTTTGTCTCTGTAGGCGATTCACCCCTTTGTGAATGGATGGTTTTAGCTTCAAAAAAGAAAAAAAATCATATGTGGCAAATTTCAAAATGGTCAAAGGCACACAATTGTTATGGTTCCGTCATTAGCAACAACAACAAAACTTTGAAGTCCAACATGATTGCAAGTCATATCATCCATGCAATTCATCAAGACATTGCGTATCCAGTGAAACATATACAAGCTTATATAAAAAACACCTTGAATGTTACTATTTCTTACCAGAAGGCATGGCATAGCAGGCGAATTGCCATTGAGCGTATTTATGGTACGTGGGAGAGTAACTTTGCAGATTTGCCTAGTATATTGCAGCACTAGAACGTTCAAATCCTAGCACGGTCGTCCAATGGTTGCATGTTGGGACATAGAGTGTGACAACAGATCTAGCTTGAAATAGGACTAGTGTAATTATTATTATGTTTGTATATTGGTTTGGATTTGTAAAAGAATATTTGTTTTGTTAGTGATATTCGTTAAACATATTGTTTTGTTAAGTTAGACGAATAATTAAATACAAAATAAATAATAGACGTTTGATGCGTAGCGAGTCGAGATCTCAGGTCGCAGCGAGTTGAGCTGTGAGGTGAGATCTGAACTCGTGTAGGTTGAGTCTGGCGAGCCGAGTCCTTTATTGGGCTTGGGCTGTGAGTTGGACCGAACTCGTAGGCCCATGCGAGCCGAGCCGAGACCATAGTATATAATGTTTTTTTACTCCGTGAAAAACATAACTTTTGCCATTTTTTCTGATCTGCGAATTCGACAAACTCAGAGAAAACTTAATCCTAACGACTAGGCTTTGACGATTTATCGTTTAAAGCTAAGTCTTATTAAACGCAATACGAACATATTCGTTGTTAGTAAGATAACACCGTATTGAGGGATTCCGCACCTTAATACTACAGATAACGAAGTTATCGATCCTAAAACTAGGGGACTTACATCTGGTATCAGAGCTTTCGGGCTAAATACGAGTGTGTTCATAAGTTTTAGTGTTATTGCGTTTTTGATTCGGGTCGTTTTTACGTGCATTCTTGCAATACTAACGATCAAAATCATTCTCTGGACATTTTAGGGTTTGTTTACGGTCAAAATTTTAAGTTTCAGTCGTAAAAATACCTTAAAAATTCGTTTTTTCGGGTTTAACAGCCGTTTCGCGAGTCGAGATTAGGGTTCCAGCGTCGCCTACGAACCGACTTGAACTAGCGAGTTGAACTGAGGCTTGCGAGTCGAACCAAGATCCCTCGCGAATCGACATCACTTGCGAATCGACATCTTTTAGCAATCCGAACTGAGGCTTGCGAATCGACAAATTCTGCGAGTCAAGCTGAGATTGCGAGTTAAGCTGAGTCTTGCGAGTTGAGTTTTCTGAATTCGCTGAAACAGTTTAATTTTACGTTTTTAAGATGTCTGACTTAAGTAGAATGATCGAAATGGACCACGAGGTGGGAAAGTCAAACGTTCCACCTAAGTTGTTAAGAATCGAGGATTACTACAATTGGAAGGACAGATTTGAATCTTACTGTAGATTCCATGACCTGTCAATCTGGATGTGTATCAAGAGTGGATACACCCCACCTACTCAAACTGTTCAAAATGCTACTGTGGTTCTTACCTATGCGAATGAGTGATCAAGAGAAGGAAGCTTACAGAAATGAAAATAAATCACATTCTTGCATAAAGATGTGTCTTCCTAAAGAGATTGCTCATCAACTGAAATCTTTTCATACTGCTAGAACGCTCTGGGAAGCTCTAGAGAAAAGAGGTGAAGGAAGTCCACAGGTGAGAGCTGGCAAGAGGAGTCTTCTTAAAAAGCAGTTTACTATGTTTAAAGCTTTAAAAGGAGAAGATCTTGATGCCTATGTCACGCGTTTCTACCATCTGCTAAGTGAATTAGAATACCATGAGATTGTTGAAGAAGAAGTATCTAAAACCGACAAGTTTCTTGAGGGTTTGCCTTCTAAATGGGAAATGTATGGTGTTATGATTAAGGATAACGAAACTAGGTATTCTACTATGACCCTAGAGCAAGTCATTGACAAGCTGAAAGGTTATGATTTCTCCAAGAAGTCAAGAGATAGTGATTATAATCAGGTTCAGAACCCTGGGTTGTATCATGGAAAGTCAAGTCTTTCGACTGCGTCATCTAGTTCGACCACTGCACTGTTAGTTGGTGATACTAGTGAAAATGGAGAACTGATTTCTGAAGATCTGTGCTTTATTTCCTCCTCTGGTGATGAGACAAAGGGAAAGAATTCTGAGAAGTCACCTCAAGAGCATCAGAAGATGCCGATGAGTGTGAAATCTGTTGAACAGCAACTGTCTGTTCTTGCCTCCTTTGTGGCATCATATGAGAACTACATAGAGGGAAAGATCAATGATCCTATTCTGTTTGATGAGGATTATGAGCAGATAGATTCTGATTATCTTGAGGAATTGGAGCTTCAAGATCAACTTGCGTTGATTTCTAGAAAGGTGAAGAATTTCCTCAAGAGAACTGGTAGAAAGGTGTTGGGCAATAGATCAGGGTTTGATAAAACCAAGGTCAGATGCTTTAACTATCAGGGTATTGGTCATTTTGCTAGAGAATGCCAAAGACCTAAAGTAGAAGCACAAGGAAAACAAGGTTCGGGAAGTACTCTTGCTTCCAAAGCCTTAGTGGTAAAGCAGTTGGATGGCTCTTATGATTGGCAAGCTCATTCTGAGGAAGCCTTGATGGCCGAGATCGAAGAAACAACTGCTGGATCAGTTTCCTACATGCCCACTGATATGGAACAGAGAGTAGAGGTGCCTAAGTCTGAAGTGAGGGCAAGTGATGATGACGTGCTATATATGGATTCAACTCCAGATATGAGTCCTGAGGAATTCGTGGCACGCATGGCTGAATTACAAACTGACAAGAAGAAGGTATGTTTAGATATTCTTAATCTTGCTGATGTTTGTTACTTAGTTACTGATTTACAATCTCAGAATAGTGTCTTAACTGTGTCAAATAGTAATTTGTCATCACAATTAAATATGGATAAGGAATCCTATAAGACTGTTAGATCTGAACTTGATCAAGCTATTATGGATATTAGTAGATTAAGTGATGATAAACAGGTCTTAAAAGATAAAATTAAGTCTGATGCGTCGGATAGAACAAAACTTAGAGATACCATAAGTGAAAAATCTGTTGTCATAGATGGTCTCTATATGAATATCAAAGACTTAAATGAGACGATTGCTAGTAAGGATCAGGAAATAGTGAACCTTAACTTAAGGTTAATTGAGCAAAACCGTAAACTTGAGAACTATAGAACATTTCAAATGGATAAAATGTTAGATGCTCAAAGAAGTGTAAAGGACAAGACTGGGTTAGGTTACAATGATGTATCCCCGCCTTTTAATGCCAATTACACTCCTATTCCTGAAGATTCTGAGATGACTGAAGTTAATCCTGAGATTTCAGTAGCTGATAAACCTGAACAGTCAGAGGCACAGAAAGATGTTATTAAGAACATATCATTAGATAATGGCAAGGCTTCTCAGTTCACCAAAATACAGTTTGTATCGGGTGGAGTGATTAACGATGCTAAGATTAATGATAAAGTTGATAAGGAACAGTTTAAACCTTTAGTGCCTAAGACTCCGGATGAGAAAGCAAAAGTGAGTAAATCACGCAAGAAGATGTCATGTTTCAAGTGTCATCAAAAGGGACACGTGGCTTCGTGTTGTCCTAACAAAAAGCCTGAAACACCACATAAGCTTGTGATGGATGAAAAGACACAGACCGACTCTAGTATGACTGTAGACGGGTTAGATACCAAACCTAAGTTAGGTAATAAACCTGTTAACATTCTTAAAAGAGATGGAAAGCACAGTGTCTCCCCACCTAAACCTAAACGGCCATATACTCAAAGTGATAATTCTGTCTATAAGTCTAGGGATGTGACACCGTCGAGGTTTAGAACTACAAGTAGAGGCCATAATCATTATGAGAATGGTACTACTTCACGATCACATGAGTTTAATTATAATTATCATAATAGTGCTCATAATTATGTGCCTAAGAGGTTCTCCTCAAATTCACCTCTTAAGGCTGATCGTCCACAAACTCAAGCTACTTCGAAAGTGACCAAAGCTCCTGATGGGAAGGATGGTTATTTTAAAGAGCTTAAGTTTGTTGATGATAAGGGACAAACCAAGACCGTAATGGCTTGGGTCCCTCTTGATAACTGATCGTATTTTGTGTTATGTGCAGGAGCATGCTGTGAACAAGGACAGCTGGTGGTATGTAGACAGTGGATGTTCAAGACACATGACAGGAGAACGAAGTCTACTGAAGGACTTCAAGGAGAGTCTCAAGCAAAAAGTCAATTTTGCAGGAGATAAAGGAGGAGTAATTTCGGGAAAAGGAAAAGTTTCAAATGGAACTTTGACTCTTGAGGATGTGAACTATGTTGAAGAACTTACTCACAACCTAGTGAGTGTTTCCCAAGTCTGTGATAAAGGTCACCCAGTTTATTTTAATGAAAAGGAGGCCTTAGTCCTGAAGCCAGGTTTTAAAATTCCTGATGAATGGATATTGATGAGGGCGCCAAGGAAGAAGGACATCTATGCTATCAACATGGGTGTTCCTAACTCTTCAATGGTGTCTACATGTTTATTATCCAAGGCTTCGGAAACAGACGCATTGTTATGGCATAGGAGAATGGCACATCTGAACTGGAGAAAGATAAATTATATAACCAAAAATGGTTTGGTTCTAGGTGTACCACAAAAACGTTTCGAGTCTGAGGATAAGTGTGTTCCTTGCATGAAAGGAAAGCAGCACAAGAAACCACACAGACCTAAGACTGAAAATTCTATCTCTTCGCCATTTGAATTGCTACATATGGATCTCTTCGGCCCTATAAGCAAGAGAAGTATAGGTGGCAAATGGTACTGTTTGGATGTCACAGATGATTATTCTAGATTCTCATGGGTATTATTTTTGGGATCAAAGGATGAGACTCCTGGAATTCTAATTGAGTTCTTTGATCTAGTAGAGAATGTCTATAAAAAGAGAGTTAAGCGTATTCGTAGTGACAATGGAACAGAATTCAAGAATTCAACGTTGAATATCTATTGCTTAAGCAAAGGGATATTACATCAATTCAGTGCACCTTATGAACCTCAACATAATGGTGTTGCTGAAAGGAAAAATAGGACGTTGATTGAAGCTGCTAGAACAATGCTTGCTGATTCAAAGCTTCCGGTCATCTTTTGGGCAGAAGCAGTGAATACAGCATGTTATGTTCTTAATAGAGTTCTTACGGTTAAGAGACATAACAAGACTTGTTATGAGCTTTTGAACAATAAGAAACCTAACTTAAAAGGGTTTGAACCCTTTGGAGTTTCATGCACCATATTAAAGACTGGACATCAAGCAAAATTTGGGGAGAAGGCTGACGAAGGATTTTTCCTAGGATATATGCCCAATTCGCCAAACAAGAGAGTCTTTAATAAAGTCACAGGACGTTTGGAGGTAGTTTATAATATTGAGGTTACGTGTTACTCACCTGATGTTCATAAGGGCTTAGATTGGCAATTTGATTATTCTGATCTTTTTGCATCATTTAAAGTTCCTATTAGTGACTATGTCAGTGATTCAGAGATAGCTGAACATTTATTGTTTGAAGATGAGAATATTGGTCCCGCTTCAACATCAAGTGTTAAGCAGTCTGGAATTAAGACTAATGTTGACTCAGATAAAGCTTCCACAAGTGAGTCACAACAACCTTCAGAGGATAAGTCTCAAGAAACAGAAGATCCTGATGATCTTTCTACAAAGTTTGATGATATACTTACTCCTTTGAAACATTTAAGGATATCTTCAGCACGTACGGAAGATGTACCTGAATTGGAAGAGATTGGTACTAATTTAGAAGATGATATACCGGTTGAACCAGTTACTACAACTAGAACGAGTAAGAATCATCCCGTTGAAAACATCATCGGTGATATTAATACTCCGGTTCAAACTAGGCATCAATCCAGAACTAGTACGTCTAAGAATTCTGAATACCAAAGCTTGTATACTGCAATGAAAGAGACAGGGATTCCTAATCAATGTCTATATTCATGCTTTATCTCACAAGTCGAGCCTAAAAATGTTCAAATGGCTTTAAAAGAAAGTTCGTGGGTAGAAGCAATGCAAGAAGAACTATCTCAGTTCTCTAAATTACAAGTATGGGAGTTGGTTGACCTACCAAAGGGAGAATATCCAATTGGAACTAGATGGGTATTTAAGTGCAAGAGAGATGATAAAGGAATCGTTACTCGCAATAAAGCTCGTCTGGTAGTTCAAGGTTTTAATCAACAAGAAGGTATAGATTACAATGAAGTGTTTGCACCAGTTGCTAGGCTAGAAGCAATTAGAGTATTCTTAGCATTCGCATCATATTATGGTATAAAGGTTTATCAGTTGGATGTTAAGAGTGCTTTTTTGTATGGAAAAGTGGAAGAATTGGTGTATGTTTCACAACCGCCAGGGTTTGCTGATCCTGAGTATCCAGATAGAGTATATCGTTTGAATAAGGCTCTATATGGATTACATCAAGCACCAAGGATGTGGTATGGAACACTATCAACGTATCTACTTGAGAATGGATTTACAAGAGGATCAATTGATAGTACACTGTTTGTGAAGTGGAAAAAGAAAGACTTTCTTCTAGTGCAAGTGTATGTTGATGATATTATCTTCGGATCTTCTGATGAAAAGATGTGTCAAGAATTTGAGAAAGTCATGAGAAAAAGGTTCGAAATGTCTGCAATGGGAGAGTTGAATTTCTTCTTAGGATTACAAGTTGATCAAAAGAAGGATGGATTCTTTATTCATCAATCTAAATATACATATGAGCTATTAGAACGCTTCAAGATGGATGAAAGTAAGGTCTACAATACTCCAATTCCAGTCAATCATGGACTAGGTCCAGATACATCGAGTGATAGCGATGTGGATCCAACTCTTTATAGAGCCATGATCGGATCACTAATGTATCTTACAGCCTCTAGGCCTAACATAATGTTTGCTGTTTGTTTATGCGCAAGATATCAGGCTAATCCGAAAGAGTCACACATGCAAGCTGTTAAACGGATCTTTCGTTACCTCAAAGGGAAACCTAAGCTGGGTCTTTTGTAACATCCTCGAAATGGACCTAGTTGTGTTATATTATTTCTTGATTTAAATTAATATGTAAATGTGTTTGGAAATAATATTGTTTGAATTAGTGAAATAATTGGAATAGGAGTTGAATATTCCAATGTGATAAGTGAATTATTAATTATTGTAAATTAATATAGTTGACGGTACAATAAAATGTTTGGACTCGCAAATGGTTTTCGGGTTCCAGGCAATAGATTGGGATGGGGTATTAAATTATACCCGTATATTGAAGGCGGTTTAAGTTGAACCGACTATTTATTTAACTTTCCCTTTTTGGAAAGTTTATTTCAATTCTTCAAATCCTCTCAAAAACCTTATGAAACTCAAATCAAAACCATAAATTGAATCTGGAGCTGTGATCTTGAGTTAGTTTCATCATAATCATGGTGTTCTTCATTCAAATTTGTAAGTAAGTTTGATTTAATTGGATTATGATTGAAATATTAGAAATTATTGATTTGATGTGAAATCAATGTAAGAAACATGCTAGAAGTGTTACATATTGATTACCTGAGGTTTCTAGTGGTTTAAATCGATTTGAAATCGAGTTTTGAGTGTTATGGGTTAAAACCCGTAGATTAGGGTTTGATCAGGGATGAAGATGGGCTGAAAAAGGCTCAAACGCGATCCCAGAACCCTAGCCAGGATCGCGTTTGTTAGTTATAAAAGGAATCGGACGAGTTTTGTTCTTGGGAACGCGATCCCAAGAATTTGTCCGGATCGCTTTGCCAAGTGTAAAACGGTGACAGAACTTTTTCTGAGGGTGAACGCGATCCAGCCATTACTACCCGGATCGCGTTTGCATGAGAAAAAGTTTGAAGGATTTTGCAAATTTTGAAAGTGCATAAGTGTTTAGTAGTGATTTTTGCCACGGAAAAATTGACAAATTGTCTTTAAACTTTGATTTGGGCTGAAATTTGCATGGTCACTCGAAAACGGCCCACTGATCAAAGCTATATACTATAGCCTAGTCAGTTTTTGGCCATTCGGGGTCGTTTAAGGGTCGAAAATGGCATTTTACAGTTTTTGGACCTTAATTCGGGACTTTTTGATTATGTTCCGAATTGAACTTTTGTTGCTGTGATCTTAGGGATCATTTGATACATGTAATTATGTTATGATTGTGTAATGATGTTAATTACATAAGTATTATCAGTTGATACAAGTTACTAACTCATTGTTTATTGATTGTATTATCAGATGTGTAGAAGGCTCAGTAATATTAGACTTCTGAGCTTGCAGCTGAGGTGTCGGTGAGTGAATCTGTAACCTCAGTGTGATTTAGTTGTAATGATTTGATTTACAACAAGTAATTTATAGTATTACTTTGATATGATGAATCTGTTGAGATATCTTGCCATGTTAGTGTGGTGGTTTGCTTACTTGGCTGTTTGAGCTAGTATGTAAGATTCTGAGGTCAACTTGACTTAACAGTTGGACTTGGTTGTTATTGTAGACGACAGGAGATCTTGAAACTTGAAATGTTGGTTTATAGATCTAGGTCGTGTGTAATTAACAACTGGTTACCTGTAATTCTGTATAGGCCAATACAGATGATTGATAAGAGTTCCTTGAGTACCAAACCGGTATTAGGGTGTCTCAGGAGCCACCGGTCCTCATGACGGTTGATAATGCTTGATTAGAAGTTGTGTGAATTAGTGATTGGTTGATTTTCTGTTTATTGTTAATTTGATGTAAACAGATTGTTATGCTAAGCTGTACTGTTGCTTATAGTTTCATTCACTTAGCTTTATGCTAACCCCACCACAGTTCTTCCTGCAGGTTAAATAGATGGGACATATCGGGCAGGGCAGGAAGTAGTTTTGACTGGATGGAATGTTTGACAGGCTGTACTCTGATGTTAATTTCATAGCCATAGAAATGTTTTGAATTATATAACACCGAGTTGTTAAGATGTCACGTATTTGATTTGAAAAAGTTTACTGACATTTTGAGTACATTGATAGAATGTTTTTAAATATACGCTTCCGAGTCGCCATTATTATATTATTGTTTATAATGAAACGAGGGGTGTTATAAGTTGGTATCAGAGCAATAGTTTGGGTGAATTGGACTTGATAGAATGTTCAATCCTAAACTTTGATTGAGTTGAGTCAAACATTCCAATGGGTGCGGGTTTAGTTGATTAGTTGATGTGTGAAAAGTGATTAGTTGAATATGTACTAACCCTTAACAAGTTGTGAAGTTGTTGTTTGATTGCAGAGACGGAGGGACATGAGTATCTGATTGGTATATTTCATGTTTCCTCAACACTCGTGGGCTTAAGATTTCCAGGTAATCTTCGATAAGCCTATGTTAATTTACATTAACTTGAATTGTTTACTCTGTTATGTTGAGTAAGCTTTGTTGTGAAGTTAATTGAGTCAGACTGATATGATTCCCCAGTTTTGAGTCAACTAATGATTGTTATAGGATGACATAAGAATAGAAGTGATAAGTGAGCTGTTTATTGTTGCTCATTGTTGTGAGTATTTCTGATTGAATTAAAAATGCAGAAATATGATTAAGTAAGCAGAAAAGAGTTGATTAAGGTTCAACTAGATTGATGTTAGAACCTAAGAGTGTCTTTATTAGTGAGACAAAATAATTGATAGTATTATGTTAATGGATTGATCACAAGGTGTGATCTAAATCCTTGTTAAGGAAGGTTGTGTCATTTGAATTGATAATGACTGCTATTTGAGAAAATATGTATTTATGTGACTATATGATATGTGTTAACTATAGTTAAACACTTGATCTAAACCACGACTGATAGGTTTATAAGAAATAGGGCTTATGATAAAGCTAAATTGATTTGGGAAGTGATAAATCTTTCTGGTCAATTGTGAGTTAAGAAATGAAATGTTTTATAGTAACATGATTGAATAGGCCTGTTGTGACAGTGATGCTTGATATGTTAGCATATGTCAAAGTGATGAAAGTTAATTAAGATGTGTCTTGAATTTTGGAGTAAATAAGGACCTTGATTAGTGTTAAGTATTGAAACTATGATGATGAGTTATCATGTGTTTGAGGTTTCAGATAAGTGATATACTGAGTAATTCAGTTGTTGAAAACCAGAACATTATATGAATATGTAAGTAGTAAGCTGATTTTGAGTGTGTATCAGCTGATAGAAACTATTAAATAGATTATGATTGATTTGAAATCATGAAGTATTTAATATATATATATGAGATGAGAATAGATCACATTGATAATTATAATGTAGAGTAGCCTGAGAATGGATTGTGAAGAACATAATCTTGCAACGCCTGATCACCGTTGTTATATTATGTTGTGTCACATGAACTTGTTGAGGCTACTTGGTATAAAAGAAGTGTAATGTGATTTTGTGTTTAAAAAAATGGAGCATGATAGTATGCCAAGTTGTTTAATAATTGTTTTGATAAGAAAACAATCAGTTGATAGAACTGTGACCTTTAGACTGTAAAGGTGAGAGTGTAAATAATAATGGTCATTGATAGAGGTTTTGATGATACACCTAATTGACTAATTTGATTTTGTTGAATGAGTAATTGTGATTGATTGTGATAGATTACTTGTAGGTGAATTTGATAGTGTTTAAATGAGTCACTACTTAGTATCTGGCTTGTATGAAGCCAAAGTTGAGATAGGTTGATATTGTTTTGCTTGAGGAATTTCTAGTATTATTGAATGTAATAATTTGAAGTATATGTTTGAAAGTAAACATACAATATGAAATGGCTTGTATGGAGCCAAGATTGATGTAGGTTGACCTTGTCCTTGTAAAGGATTGATAAAATTATTGAAAATAATAATTTAAAATATATGTTTGAAAATGAACATATAAGATGAAATGGTTTGTTGGGAGTTAACTTGATAGTATGTTAACTTTGAAAGTCAAACCATGAATAGGGAATTGTGTATATAAAATTAATTGCTTGTGATTGGTTTGAGGATAGATCAAACTTGAGAAAAGCAATTAGAGGATTTTATTGATTGGTTGATTGAAATCAAAGTTGACATGTAGTCAACTGTGTGTATTGAAATAGTCTAACATAGATTGTAATGTTATGATTGTGTGGAATGTGATTGAATTCCCAGATTAGTCAAATTGTGTGGAAATGGGTCATGTGAGATCCAAAGGAGGTAGATGAATTGTCTAAGTTTGTGAAAGTTGATTTATTACTTAAAGATAGTATTAAGTAATTGAAATAGTGTTAAATATAATTGAGTATTCAGTTAGGTGATATTTGATATTTGAGCTGAATACATGTTAAGGAATTAGAAAGATGTGAAGTCATTATATGTTATGACAGTTATAATTTGTTGAAAGGTGCAAATTAAGTCACATTGATTAGAGTTGTGATAAGATAATCTTACCAATGTGTGAGGCTTGTGATGATAGTCTGGATCTGGGTAAGAATGTGAGAGGAGAATTAATTGAAAGTTATTATTAATAGTTGTCTAGGTTGATTTGTACCTTATGGTGAATTACTTAAGTATTGAAAGAATTGGATGAATTCTTTAGTTATTTGTTGATAGTATACAAGTAAAGTAAGTGATAAAGTGGAAAAACTGGGATTAGATCCAAATAAGGTATGATATGAAAGTATATCTGGAATTGGATGGTGTTAAAGATTTAGTTGATCTTTGTTTGATAAATTGAGGAAATATGAATTGAATGATTGTTCATATTTTAAGAAATGGTATGTGTTAGAGAGTAAGAGAAACCTTGAAATTGTGTAGGTATGTATGTGTGGTATACATGATAATAATGGCATGATAAGTTTTAATAGAATGAATTAAAATATGCCATAAGATATGTGGAGGTTAGTTAATTGTGATTAACTTGATGTAGATTTTGTTGAAAATGTGTTGGAAAGTAGCACATTTTGATAATTTGATATTGTGATGCTTGACCTGTAGTATCATAATATGTGGATTAAGATTGACTTAGTTGCAAGATTGACGGGATCTAGTGTTGAATGATTGGGTGGTTAAAGTTGTATAATTTTCTAATGGCTTGATTTTAGTAGTTTATGATTGTAAGGTTGAGTTGAAATAACTGGTTGCTAAGAATAGATTTTGATGTCTTACCAGTTTAATAGTATATAAATTCTAACTTGATGGTTAGTTAGAGTTTGAAGACAAATATTAAAGTACTGATAGGTGTACTGGAATGTATAATCACTAGTGTTGTGATTATTGTTTGAGCAGTAGTTGTTGTCAACTTTGATGTTGTTGACAATTGATAGGTAGTAATGAAAGGAATTACAAGTGGAAATAAGTCAATGTAGAGGTTGGTTGATTGTAGGTAAGATTGATTGTAGTACTTTTGTTGATTGAGCAAAGTACTTGTTGATTGTAGTTTTACCTACTGAGTGTGACCTCTGCTTTGCTTATTAAGGTGATATGAATCTGGATTACTTTTAAGTAAAGAATTTCATATGATTGAAATGATATGTGAACATTATAGGTTGTTCAAAAGAGCCTAGGTATGAAACTTTTGGATGAAAAGCTGACCTAGATTTGAATTTCAGATCTTTGATGGTAAAGACTTAAGATTTTGATCTGTATATTAGACTGATTGTTGGTCGTGAGCTGAATTATATTCAATGTTGCTAGGTACATTGGGGTTTAATAAACACTATTGTTGGGATATTGTTGCTGCTGTTTTATTGTTAACAGTGATGAACAGTGAGAATAGGTTAAACATTTTAGCATGTTGCTAATTTCGGGTTGCATAAACCTATTAAGTAATGTTAAGTTTTAATTGTTGATTAAGTGATTGTAGGTTTCACTTGTTAAAGTAAGTGTTTGTCTATAAGATATATCTGATTGATGATATTGATTAGATGCACTGTATGTGTGCATAGGAAAAGATAGAAGCATGTACATTTGGATATGTGCATGTGGAAAGAATTCAAACAGTCTAAGTATAGTTGTAAGTTGCTATTGAGGACAAATGTATGTTAAGATATATGTGATTATATCACATTAGTTAGATTGATTGAGGTTAGATTTCGGGGACGAAATCTCTTTAAGGGGAGGAGAGTTGTAACATCCTCGAAATGGACCTAGTTGTGTTATATTATTTCTTGATTTAAATTAATATGTAAATGTGTTTGGAAATAATATTGTTTGAATTAGTGAAATAATTGGAATATGAGTTGAATATTCCAATGTGATAAGTGAATTATTAATTATTGTAAATTAATATAGTTGACGGTACAATAAAATGTTTGGACTTGCAAATGGTTTTCGGGTTCCAGGCAATAGATTGGGATGGGGTATTAAATTATACCCGTATATTGAAGGCGGTTTAAGTTGAACCGACTATTTATTTAACTTTCCCTTTTTGGAAAGTTTATTTCAATTCTTCAAATCCTCTCAAAAACCTTATGAAACTCAAATCAAAACCATAAATTGAATCTGGAGCTGTGATCTTGAGTTAGTTTCATCATAATCATGGTGTTCTTCATTCAAATTTGTAAGTAAGTTTGATTTAATTGGATTATGATTGAAATATTAGAAATTATTGATTTGATGTGAAATCAATGTAAGAAACATGCTAGAAGTGTTACATATTGATTACCTGAGGTTTCTAGTGGTTTAAATCGATTTGAAATCGAGTTTTGAGTGTTATGGGTTAAAACCCGTAGATTAGGGTTTGATCAGGGATGAAGATGGGCTGAAAAAGGCTCAAACGCGATCCCAGAACCCTAGCCAGGATCGCGTTTGTTAGTTATAAAAGGAATCGGACGAGTTTTGTTCTTGGGAACGCGATCCCAAGAATTTGTCCGGATCGCTTTGCCAAGTGTAAAACGGTGACAGAACTTTTTCTGAGGGTGAACGCGATCCAGCCATTACTACCCGGATCGCGTTTGCATGAGAAAAAGTTTGAAGGATTTTGCAAATTTTGAAAGTGCATAAGTGTTTAGTAGTGATTTTTGCCACGGAAAAATTGACAAATTGTCTTTAAACTTTGATTTGGGCTGAAATTTGCATGGTCACTCGAAAACGGCCCACTGATCAAAGCTATATACTATAGCCTAGTCAGTTTTTGGCCATTCGGGGTCGTTTAAGGGTCGAAAATGGCATTTTACAGTTTTTGGACCTTAATTCGGGACTTTTTGATTATGTTCCGAATTGAACTTTTGTTGCTGTGATCTTAGGGATCATTTGATACATGTAATTATGTTATGATTGTGTAACGATGTTAATTACATAAGTATTATCAGTTGATACAAGTTACTAACTCATTGTTTATTGATTGTATTCTCAGATGTGTAGAAGGCTCAGTAATATTAGACTTCTGAGCTTGCAGCTGAGGTGTCGGTGAGTGAATCTGTAACCTCAGTGTGATTTAGTTGTAATGATTTGATTTACAACAAGTAATTTATAGTATTACTTTGATATGATGAATCTGTTGAGATATCTTGCCATGTTAGTGTGGTGGTTTGCTTACTTGGCTGTTTGAGCTAGTATGTAAGATTCTGAGGTCAACTTGACTTGACAGTTGGACTTGGTTGTTATTGTAGACGACAGGAGATCTTGAAACTTGAAATGTTGTGTTAGTCCCTGTTTAACTTAATAAACAATCTTACTTAATAAGCCTTGAATATATTATTGAGAAGTTGCGGAATCACACTCAATAATATTAAGAAGATCAACGAATATTAATTAATTGAATGAACACAATAATATACCGAAAGCTTCAATCTTATTAATGATATAAGACTAATACACTTGATGTATTAGGGTTATAGAAAACCTTGAAGCTGCGCAAAAAATCATTAACCTATCTAGGTCTAAAGGATCTCTATTTATAACATATAGAGTCCTATACAATCTCCTACAAATATGGAATAAAATAACTTCCATAACCGACTCATACTTATCACAAAATCATAAACAGTTTTAACTACCATTCTGATGTAAACAGTTGTAACTGTTACACATTCAGTTGTAACTGCTTCAATTGTAATATACGACTAAGTACAAATAAACAATCAGTGTTAACTGTTTCATATATAACTAACAGTTACTAATACATAAGCAGTTTTAACTACTTACAGACACATAACTATCAGTTGTAATCTATCTTCAATCAGTTGTAACACTTGTCTTCTCATCATTTTTCTTCTATCAGTTGTAACTTCATAAAGACAGTTTTAACCTTCAAAGCAAACAGTTTTAATCACTTATACTCTGTCTTCTCATCAGAACTTCAACTCAGACCTTGAACAGTTTTGACCCAACAATCTCCCCCTAAACTTAATCTGTCCTTCACAGCATTAAGTTTCTTCTAATCCTCCATTATAAGCTTCACAAAATTCTTTCAAAACTGTTAGTCTTTTCTTCTCTTCCTCCTATCAATCTCCTCCTTCTTATGAATCTGATTCAGCACCATATATACCAATTCCAGAGCTACATCATCTAAAACTGCAGCTTGTAGTCTTGCATTTCTCAAACCCATCAAAAATCTCAGATTGATATCATAAAATCTATCTGTCAATAACCACATAAACACTGCATCCTCCATAACAATCTGATGTACTCCAGGTTTAGCATGATAAATCCAATTTCTGACCTTGCTAAAAGTAGCAAACTAAAATGGAAACTCTTCTGGTTCAAACATAGCCTTAATCCAATGCCATGTAACTTTCTCAACCAGATTATCAAATCTTTTCAAATCTAAATTCTTTTCCATCCCAATCTCATACATTCTCACCAAATCAGTCCTACTAATTCTCTTTATCAAATCCCTAAAAGATCTCCACCAAGATATATTTCCATCTGCTCTTTCAACTTTAATCTTGTGAATCTTAACAGGATTGACAAATTGCTCTATAGACCAATCAATTATACCAGGTAATTCAACATTAATTACCTCAGATTCCATAGGCTGTAATAGAATAAACTCCTTCAATTCATCAATATTCCTTTCTCTATCAGGAATTTCATCTAACTCTCTCTTCTTTTGCTCAAGCTCACCTTTCCTCCTCTTCTCAGCTTCTATCTTTTCTCTTTTTTCTTTTTCTTCCTTTTCCTTCAATTTTCTTTCTTTTTCAGCCTTTTTCCTTTCCTTTTCAACTTCCTGCTTTTTCTTCTCAGCTTCTTTCTTTTCTGTTTCTTTCTTTTCAATTACATCCGGATTCAACTCATCTTTATCCCATAACTCCTGCAATCTCTCTAAACTCATCTGTTTTAAAGCATTCAAAGGAATATACCCACCTTTCAATTTTGCAATCAAGTTCTTCTTCATTTGAGCTTTTGTTGGTGGTTTTGCAGCTTTCTTCTTTCTTGCTTCTTCTGCTTTCTTCTTCTTAAGCTGATCAACTAGATATTCAATATCATCCTGTCTCTGCTCTTTCAACAAATACTCATCCCATTCTGCCACTTGCTCTTTTGTCATTTTTACAAATTTTCCTTCCTCAACCTCAACATCAATCAAGCCCTCTGCATTCAGCTCAGCCTGTAATCTTTCTGCATATTCAGTATCATGAGCAGTTACTTCTGGTGGCACTGGTTTTTGCTTTTTCTTCTTTGGTTCTTCTACCAGTTTTCCCTTGCCTTTATCTTTAGGATCAATCTTTGGCAACTCTTTCTTCTGTTGAACAGGAGCAGCAGCAGGTTCTCTAATTTGAAATCCAGGCAAAGATGGTTGTTGTGTAGATTTCTTCTTTGGAGTTTCAACCTTCTTTCCTGTTCCAGTCATCTTAGCAGTTTTAACTGGAATGCTCTTCTTTCTAGTTTTTTCAACTTGTTGAGCATCAGTTTTAACTTCAGTCTTCACTTCTTCTTTTTCAACTGCTATCTCAGGTTTACTCACCTCTTCACCATCATCCTCATCAATCTTTAACTCCTCAGTCTTATCATCCAAAATCACCTCTGTAGTCTGCTCCACTGACCCAACAACCTCAGTATGTTCAGAATTATTTTCATCTGCCACTAGGTCATTCATCTCTGTTTCCACTGTTTCAAACACTGACTCATTAACCTCTGGCTCAGTAGGTGGTGTTGGAGGTGTATGCACAAATTCATCTTCCACTGGTTGTTCCATTTCAATGTCTTCATCAACTTTTTCATCATCAGACACAACCTTCTCATTCTCATTCCTCTTATCACCCAAATTTGTCCAGACCTTCTCCCCCTTTTTGAAAGCATTTTGTTTAAAATTATAAGTCTCCTCAGGTTCTAAAGTATCATGAATCACATATTTCCTTCCTTTCTTCAAACACTTAATAACAATCTTCTCTAACTGCTTCACTTTCCTCTGCAACTGAGTTATAACTTCATCCTTAACCTTATTCTTCTTCCTCTCTTGTACAAACTCAGCCCATACATAATCAACCATTTTCGTCAATTCCAAGTTAGTTCTAGCCTCAACACCTTCAGAATGTGAATCCTTTGGTGAATCATTGACATCATTAAACTCTGACTCATGCCTAGCATGATCATCAAAGTCCCCTTGGTTCTTGGTACTGGGACCACTAGGATCATCTACAGGTGTAGAATCATGTCCATGTGTTGCCTCTGATTGGGTCTTATTAATGTTACTTCTGTCCTGCTCTGCCAGTGGGCTAGAAGCAGTAGAAGCAGCCCTCTCAGAATGGTCACCCCTCTCCTTATGGACCACATGTTGTTCTGGACCACTGTCCATTGACTGAGATGACTGAGCAACATGATCCTCAGACATCTGTGTTCTAGCCTTTTTGGCTCTAGAAGATTTTGCTGTTTTGGTCCCTTGTTTTCTCTTAGTACCCCCAACTACTGTGGGTTGAGAAGTGGTGGGTGGAACCATTCTCTCAGTAGTTGGTTCAGCTTCAGTTGGTAGTACTGATGCTGTGGTGGAAGGTGCAGGAAGCATTGTAGAAAATAATGCTGTAACCTTCCCAGAAAATTTAGTATCTCTCTTCATATTTACAAAAACTTTTGGTTTAAAAGAGACAATACCAATAATCTTTTCAAGTGCAGTTATATTCGGAATTTGTTCATTTAAGAACAACTGCACAAAACGTGGATACATCAAAAACTTAATCTTTGGCTGCTCAATGTTTCTAAGCATACCAGAAAATATCAGATTTGAAAAATTAAACCTTTGACCAGTTGCAAGACAAACAATTGCATAAGCAATGTTGCTTCCAAACTGCTCAAAAGATGACCTCTTAGATGATAAGCAGTGTAAAATTGTATGTATTAAAAATCTCCACTGATGAGAAAATAAGGTTTTCTGAAAAGTAAAAATTTCAAAAGAACCCTCATAACCCATCAATCGTAAAGTATCATACATAACAGTATCCTCTAAAGAAGATATACCTGCCTCATCATCTAGTTGTAATGAAGCTCTAACAGTAGCTTCTGTGATTACAACACGTGTATCCATAACTTCTGAAACGATTCTTTTAATCCCCTGTTCCTCTTCTATTGATGCATTCACCCAGAAATTGTTGATATGATCGTGAGATATTCTGGGTGCTACAGTGAGAGCATGACGAATATGTGAAGCACGAAGGAAATCAATGATTTCCACATACTCGTTTGCCTCTGCAGGTTTCATTAAGAATGCAATCATATTGTGATCTTTTCCAATCGGTAGTTGAACAGTAGACGAAGTCGATGCCATGATAAGAAATAAAGTAATCGAGAAGAATCGAAGATGATTTTACAGAATCGAAAATCAATGAGACTTATCGCAGTTGTTTGTATGTGAAATTTTGAAAGCGTAATGAGAAACCCTAAGTGTTGAGAGTTAAGTACTGAAATTAAATCAGTTGTAAGCCCTAATTTGATCAGATCCCCAATTATAACTAAAACAGTGTTAAGTAAATAAAATAACACGTTCAGTGATAACTGTGAACATAACCATCAGTGGTAATCAACACTTGGTTTCTCAAATGCATCATTTACATAATTAAGCTAGCAGTGCTAACTTGTATAAGCAGTACCAACCGACCAAGGCAGTGCTAACTTAATACAAGTAGTACTTCAGTTCTAGCAAAATCATATAAACAAAGCAGTGGTTGAATTTTTTTTTTTATTTTTTTTTTTTTTTTTTTACCGAACGCAAACTCCACAAGCAGTGACACTTCAGAAACACCTGCATAAGTTAGACTCCAAAACCTAGCAATATAACCTGCAGTGGTAATTCCAAACAAAAATAACAGTAACAGTGTTAACTATACACCAACAGTGGTGAAGTGATTATTACCACTGTTTATAATAAAAGTAAGAAACAGTGATAACGACACATTACACACAATCAGTGTTTAAGTAACAAATCAGTATTAACCCAAATTGAAATCACAGTAGATATTATTCACAGAAAGCAGTAACAAGAGAAATAACTTATGACAAATTGATCATTCCAATACTAGTAACCAAGAATGTGAATCTGCCTACATCAAAAGCTTTTGTAAACAGATCAGCAAATTGATTATCAGTATGAACTTTCAAAATTTGAATAAGTCTTTTCTCATTACAATCTCTAATGAAATGATATCTGATTTCAATATGCTTTGTTTTAGAATGTTTAACTGGGTTATTAATAATACTGATTGCAGAGCTATTATCAATAAAAATAGGAGTATTAAGAAAGGTAAAACCATAATCTAGCATCTGATTCTGAATCCATAGCACTTGAGCACAGCAACTTGCAGCTGCTACATATTCTGCCTCTGCTGTAGATGTAGATACAGTGGTTTGTTTCTTGCATTGCCATGAAACCAATCTTTCTCCCAAAAATTGACAACCTCCTGATGTAGATTTCCTGTCCAAATTAGCTCCTCCATAATCACTATCTGTGTAAGCTATCAGATCAAAAGAATTAAACTTTGGATACCAAAGGCCCAATTTTGATTGACCCTTCAAATATCTAAAAATTCTTTTGACTGCTAGAAGATGTGATAGCTTTGGATTAGCTTGAAATCTTGCACATAAACACACTGTAAACATGATGTCAGGCCTTGATGAAGTGAGATACATAAGAGACCCAATCATTGATCTGTAAAGGTGTTCATCCACACTCTCCCCCTCAAGATCTGCATGTAATTTCTTGTTTGTCTCAACTGGTGTGCTTGCAACTTTAGCATCTTTGTACCCAAACCGATCCAGTATATCATTCACATACTTACTTTGATGAATAAAGATTCCTTCTTTCTGTTGCTTTACTTGTAGCCCCAAGAAAAATGTTAATTCCCCCATAGAGCTCATCTTGAACTTTTCATGCATCAATGATTCAAACTCCTTGCAAAGACTATCCTTTGTTGAACCAAAAATGATATCATCTACATAAACTTGAACCAGTAGTATATCATTCTTAATTCTTTTAGTAAACAAAGTTTTATCTATTGCACCCCTTTTGAATCCATTCTGCAACAGATAATCTGAAAAAGTATCATACCAGGCTCTAGGTGCTTGATGTAATCCATAAAGAGCTTTATCCAGTTTGAAAACTTTATCAGGAAATTTAGAATCTTCAAACCCTGGTGGTTGACATACATAAACCTCTTCCTGTATAGTGCCATACAGAAAAGCACTCTTAACATCCATCTGATACACAATGAATCCCTTGAATGAAGCATAAGCCAAAAACAATCTAATTGCCTCTATCCTTGCAACAGGTGCAAAAACCTCATCATAATCAATCCCCTCTTCTTGTGAATACCCCTGTGCAACCAATCTAGCATTGTTTTTGATCACTATACCTCTTTCATCCTTCTTGTTCTTGAAAATCCATTTAGTACCAATTGCCCTCTTCTCTTTAGGCAAATCAACCAATGTCCAAACTTCTTGAATCTTAAACTGAAGCAACTCCTCTTGCATAGCTTCAATCCAACTAGGATCTCTCAAAGCTTCAGTAACCTTCTTTGGTTCTGTTTGAGACAGAAAACAGGCAAACAAAGAAGTATTAACAGCTTCTGTATCAAGATTTACTTCTTCCTCATTTGCTGAAGCTTCAAACACCTAACTTTGATTTCTTGTTTTAACATCTGATTCAATATCTCCTATTACATTCTCAAGTGGATGATCTTTATGAGAAATGTATTTAGATGCTGCTGTTTCTTGAATACTCTCCTCTAAGTTGGTAAAATTTCCTTCTTGACCAGACTCACTACTTGACACTTCTCTTGCAATTCTCTTTGACAAAGGAGTAGAACTCATCAAATGTAGATAATTCAAATGTTCCTTCTCTGTGTCAAGATGCTTTGTAGGTGTCTGATCAACATTCACACCTGCCTTTGTATTCTTCTGTACTGGACTCACATCACTGTCTTCTGTACTATCTTCAATAACAGGTCTATCAGAATCATCAACATGAGAAAATGATGTTTCATCTGATTTTCCTGTTTCCACATCCTGTGATGTCGTTGGTTGATCAGTATCAAACACTTCTGGAGGATCAGGAGACCAAATTGGAAATAATATATATTCCAATGAATCATTCTTCTTTCCAACTGATATTCCTGATTTTGCTCTACCTTCTTCATCACCTGTTCCTGCATTTGTACCTGCACTTGTACCTGCACTAGTATCCACATTTGTATATCTAAAAGCAGTATTAAGTGCATCAATATCAAACAGTGATTCAGGACCTTTTCCCTCAGGATTAACAGTGTTTTCATTAAAAGTAATGTGTACTGTTTCTTCTATGATTCTGGTCCTTTGATATAATACCCTATAAGATTTACTTTGAATAGAATAACCAACAAATATCCCCTCATCAGCCTTACTCTGAAACTTACCTAAGTGATCTTTGGTATTTAAGATTGTACAAGGACACCCAAAAGATTTTAAGAAACTAACCAAAGGCTTTCTCTTAAACAACAGTTCATATGGTGTCTTGTTATGAGGCTTAACAACTAATACTCTATTCTGAACATAACAAGCTGTGCTAACTGCCTCTGCCCAAAAAGACATAGGTAGCTTTGCATCAGATAGCATGGTTCTAGCAGCCTCAATCAGTGTCCTATTCCTCCTTTCAGCTACTCCATTTTGTTGAGGAGTTCTAGGTGCACTAAATTCTCTCTTAATACCTTTAACTTTACAGAATTTATCCATCTCATGATTTTTAAATTCTGTTCCATTATCACTTCTGATGATCTTTACTCTTTTATCCAATTGATTCTCCATCTTAGTTATAAATGATCTAAGTATTTCACCTGTCTCATCATTTGTCCTAAGAAAGAAAACCCATGTAAATCTAGAATAATCATCAATAATCACAAGACAGTAAGACTTTTTCCCCATACTACTTATACTGGTTGGTCCAAATAAGTCCATATGCAATAAGTGTAAGGGTGTGATATTTGTGTTCACAGATTTGGACTTAAATGAGGATTTGTGTTGCTTTCCCTTTTGACAAGAAACACAATTATCATCACATGAATAGACCTTTTCAGGCAAACCTCTAACAAGCTTGTTTTTGACAAGTTTATTAATGGTTTTGAAATTCATGTGACACATCCTCCTATGCCACAGTTCAGATTCATTCACACTTGCTTTAGAAATAAGACAGTTTAAATCAGGTTGAGGTGTCATATTTACTAAGTCACACTTATATACATTATCTTGCCTTGGAATTCTCATCAAAATCATGTTTTCTGGTATTTTAAATTCTTTGGACAAGATAAGGCATTCAGTGTCAGTAAAAAGAACTGGGTTCTTTTTATCTGTGATTTGACTCACACTTAGTAAATTATACCTCAATTGTTCCACAAAATAAACATTATCAAAACTTAGCTTTTCACTCTGAACTGTTCCTTTCCCTGTGATCCTTCCTCCTTTTGGATTGCTTCCAAAAGCTACATATCCTCCATCAAAAGATTTAAAGTCCTGCAGCTTTTCTTTGTCTCCAGTCATGTGCCGTGAGCATCCACTATCAATATGCCATAAGCTCTTAGGCTTGCCCTGCACAAATAGTCAAAAAAGAGAATTAATTTCTCTTGGGAACCCAAACCAATTTGGCTTTGGGTTTCCCATGTGCATTCACATAATCAACTTTCTTAAAGATTATTGATTGTGAAGCACTGTTGGTATTTGGATCTGTTAATTTATCAGACTTAATAGGTGTCCAAATCCAACTAATTTTAGACTTAACAGTGTTCTTTGGCTTAACAGTTTTAACTGTTTTACCAATTGAAGATTCAGTGTTAATTTTGTTAACACTGTTTTTGAAATCAGTTACCACTGTTTTAGTCTTTGAGCTTTTGGCTAATTTTGTTATTACTGCTGCAGTAGATTTACCTGTAACAGTGTTTAACATGGTAGCCTTTGAGTTTATCTTCTGAACTCTGGCAGTATGATCAACTTTTGATTGAAAATTTTGTTTGTTAATCATATTTGCTTTTGTCCATGACTGTTTTCTAATCCTTTGAACATTCTCAGGATTATGATAGCAGTCATATTGAAGATGACCCATTTTTCCACATATAAAACAAGACTTTTCTTTAATCACAGTAACATTATTACCCAGTTTTTGTGAAATCAATTGATTCCAATTTCTTTGATTACCTCTGGGTTTTTGATTTTGAAAACTCTGTGAAGAAGAAGCACTTGCTTTACATTTACAATTCACACAGTTATTCACAACAGATTCAACAACAGGTTTAGTAACTGAGTTAACTGTATTACTAACATATCCTAACCCATGTTTAGATTTGTTAGTATTCAAGATCACCTTCTCTAAGTCCAATTTAACCTTTTCCTTAAACATTTTCTTACCCTCTTCTAGTTTATCAGTTTTAAGATTAACAACTAGATCAGTAATTACTCTCTTCACATCCTCACATGTTGACTCAGACTTAGATGATTCAGATTTCACACTCTTCTCACTATCAGATGTCCTATCACTCTGATCATCTTCTTTAGTCCAGTCACTAACTTCACCTTCTACAAACAGATCATCATCAGATAAACTTTTAATTGGATCAGCCTTTTTAACCTCATCTACCATTTCTCTTTTAAGTGAATTGATATCAATTTCACTTTTGGGAGGAAAGTAGGTGTGATTATAAGGTGGAGGTACATTATTGTATCATAATCCAGTCTTAAGTTTATCATGAATCTGTGAATTAATAAGTTTATTTACACTCTTTGAAGCATGTTCCAATTTACTTACATCAAGCCTTATACTATCTCTTTCACATGTGACCTCAGTAAGTTTCTTAGATAACAAATCAACTTTATCTTTAAAAGAGTCTCTCTCCCACCTAGCATATTCAATGTCATACTTAAACTGTGTTGCATTGACTTCATATGCCTTTATTTGATTTTCAAGATTTTCAATGACAGCTATGGTGTGTTTACTTTTGATTTCCCATTGTTTTAGTTCCTCACACACTTTTATATTATGATCTCTGTAGTGTTTAACAGTTTGTTTACAAACAGCAGAACATAATTTATTTTGTACCTCAGTAGGAACTTCTGACTTTTTGTCAGATTCTGCAATGGCCATGAGACATTGATTCTTCACAACATGCTCTTCTTGATCACTCCAATCCCATCCACAGCCATCCATAGACACCAAAGCATTTGCTGAAGCCCCCTGAATTGGAATGTTTCTTGTCTGTGTTCTAGTGCTTCCAGATCTCTGACCATTACCATTCTGCTCTTGCCTAGGGTTTCTGCATTCTCTGGCAAAGTGTCCCATCTTGTGACAGTTGAAACACTCAATCTTGCTCTTATCAAACCAATTTGCATCATTCCTCTTGTATGCAAAGTTATTTCTACCAGTCCTCTGAGTAATCAATGCAATTTGCCACTTGATGTCCATCTCCTCTAGATCATCACCATCAAATTGTTCCAGATCTTCATTAGTAAGTGAAGAATTCACATTACTTGCAAAGAAAGATTCCAATATTTGATCATTAGAATTATTTGATGATGATCCTGCTCCTCCTGAAACATGAGTAGAACCCATTTGACTTGATTCTGCTTTTGTTCCAGCCATAGACATAAAAGCAGCATTATGACTGTATCCAGTTGCTTGCTTCTTACTTTCCACCTCAGACTCAAAGTTCCTCAGATCATTGTATATATCTTCTAGTTCCTTAACTTCAATGTCTGAACTCTGCCTCAATCCAACAGTATAGATTGTCCAGTCATCACCTAATGATCTCAAGAACTTTCTGTTAAGATCTTCTTTGTCAATCTTAACCTTGTGATTTTCCAATTCTCCAACTAATTTAGTAAACCTATCAAAGGTTTGAGTTAGAGTTTCAGATTTCACATGGCTAAAATTTTCAAATTGTTGTTTTAACAGAGATCTTTTATTCTTTTTGGTGTTATCATTACCACCAAACCTCTTCTCAATTGCCTCCATTAATAACTTGGGATCTTCACAATTATCAAATCTGCTCTGATGCTCATTCGGAATGGATAGCAACAGAGTACTAAGTGCTTTGTACTCAGTAGATCTGATTTTCCTCTCTGCTTCAGATGTTGGTGGTGCTCTTGGTTGCTTTACTCCATCTCCATCAAGCGTTACTGGTATACCATTAACAACAACTTCCCACATCTGATAATCCGTGAGAAGCATATATTGCCTGATTCTGACCTTCCATAGGTCAAACTCATCAGGTTTAAGCATTGGTATCTTCGTTGCTTGAATTCCTTCATTGCCTTCAGACGCCATTGAAATCAAAACTTAATATCTGAACTAAACTCAAATACTGATACTAATAATCCCAGATCTTCCTGTCTTCAAAGCTTCACAAGCTCTGATACCACTTTGTTAGTCCCTATTTAACTTAATAAACAATCTTACTTAATAAGCCTTGAATATATTATTGAGAAGTTGCGGAATCACACTCAATAATATTAAGAAGATCAACGAATATTAATTAATTGAATGAACACAATAATATACCGAAAGCTTCAATCTTATTAATGATATAAGACGAATACACTTGATGTATTAGGGTTATAGAAAACCTTGAAGCTGCGCAAAAAATCATTAACCTATCTAGGTCTAAAGGATCTATATTTATAACATATAGAGTCCTATACAATCTCCTACAAATATGGAATAAAATAACTTCCATAACCGACTCATACTTATCACAAAATCATAAACAGTTTTAACTACCATTCTGATGTAAACAGTTGTAACTGTTACACATTCAGTTGTAACTGCTTCAATTGTAATATACGACTAAGTACAAATAAACAATCAGTGTTAACTGTTTCATATATAACTAACAGTTACTAATACATAAGCAGTTTTAACTACTTACAGACACATAACTATCAGTTGTAATCTATCTTCAATCAGTTGTAACACTTGTCTTCTCATCATTTTTCTTCTATCAGTTGTAACTTCATAAAGACAGTTTTAACCTTCAAAGCAAACAGTTTTAATCACTTATACTCTGTCTTCTCATCAGAACTTCAACTCAGACCTTGAACAGTTTTGACCCAACATGTTGGTTTATAGATCTAGGTCGTGTGTAATTAACAACTGGTTACCGGTAATTCTGTATAGGCCAATACAGATGATTGATAAGAGTTCCTTGAGTACCAAACCGGTATTAGGGTGTCTCAGGAGCCACCGGTCCTCATGACGGTTGATAATGCTTGATTAGAAGTTGTGTGAATTAGTGATTGATTGATTTTCTGTTTATTGTTAATTTGATGTAAACAGATTGTTATGCTAAGCTGTACTGTTGCTTATAGTTTCATTCACTTAGCTTTATGCTAATCCCACCACAGTTCTTCCTGCAGGTTAAATAGATGGGACATATCGGGCAGGGCAGGAAGTAGTTTTGACTGGATGGAATGTTTGACAGGCTGTACTCTGATGTTAATTTCATAGCCATAGAAATGTTTTGAATTATATAACACCGAGTTGTTAAGATGTCACGTATTTGATTTGAAAAAGTTTACTGACATTTTGAGTACATTGATAGAATGTTTTTAAATATACGCTTCCGAGTCGCCATTATTATATTATTGTTTATAATGAAACGAGGGGTGTTATATCTTTGGTATCCGATTGATGGAGACTTAGATCTCGTAGCTTATACTGATTCGGATTATGGAGGATGCAATCAGAATAGGAAATCTACGACCGGAGGATGTCAATTCCTAGGAGGTAGATTAGTATCCTGGCAGTGCAAGAAGCAAACCTCGGTAGCCATTTCTACATGTGAAGCTGAGTATGTTGCAGCTGGCAGCTGTTGCTCACAAGTACTTTGGATTCAACAGCAACTGCGGGATAAAGGATTAAATATAACCAATACTCCTATGATGATTGATAACGAATCTACTATGTCGATCACCAATAATCCGGTGAAGCACAGTAAAACTAAGCATATTGATATTCGACATCATTTTATTAGAGATTGTGCTGAGAAGAAATTGATAAAGTTAGTTAAGGTTCCATCATTGGATAACTTAGCAGACTTATACACAAAGGCGTTCGACAGAGCAAGATTTGAAACGTTGGTTCAACTAAACGGAATGAGAAATCCAGAGTGATTAGTCTTCCAAGGGTATTTTTGTAATAGTTAGTATTTCTGTGTTCATTAAAAAAAAAAAAAAAAAAAGGCGTATGGCATTCATTTGCTTGTTACCTAAGGGGAATCGCCTTCATTTAAGTTTTTATTTGCAAAAACTAAGGGAAATGATAGTACATTAGGAGAATAAGCTTCACAATAATAAGCTTAAGTCCTAAGTATGATATGGTAGTAGGTTCAAATAAAGTTGCTTTAGAACTACAGCGGTTCTATCAGGTATGTGTTTATATTTATTTGATTATACACCTATATCCACAAGTTATAATTTGTTTATTTTTATTAAAACTTTAGATGGCTTCATCATATGATATACTGGTAGGCAAATTAAATGAAATTTTCTAAGCCTTAAGAAGTTAATTAACTACTTGTTTATTATTTTGTGTTACTATTCTATGATGTATGACATTAAGTCTTAATTGTTGAATGATGGTATTGCCATACACTGTTATCATACATATTAATTTGAATTGACAAATAGTAGCAATATGGGTATTAACTTAATTACTGGTAACTTTGTTGTACTAAGTACAGAACTGAAACCTTTAATTAAATTAATATTCTCGAATATATTTTGAATTATGCTAGAAGGGATCTTCTGTTGTACTACGTACAGACTTAGATAACATAGCATATTCAAAGTATGTTTGATATTTGTCTAACCTTAAAAATTCAAGTGTATGTTATATGTTTCGAAAAGATACATCATTTAGTAACCGCTACCTTGAAAATTTAATGATGCAGTGTTATGTGTTTTACTTGAATTCTTCAGTATGTCATATAATAGGAAGCACTTGATAATACTCATACTAACAATAAAGAGTTTGCTTAGAAAATTGAGTCTAATTTGTTTATGTGGATCATAATACTGGTAATCGTCTTGAACTATCTATAATTAAAATATTCACTTTATGTGAGTAATGCATTTATTAATTATGCTATGTGGATAAAGGTACCTAAGATATAGTTTTATAAATATAAATGTATCAATGATGAATTTAGTTGTAATTTTATAGTAATTTATTTAAATTTCATGAGGTATGTATACTACCAATCTGTTTAGACTTTTAAATGTATAATTAATTGCTTATTCTTTCTAATAAGATCCCTAAGCAGATAAATTCTTTTTTATTTTGTTTATGTATTTTATTTTGATCAAGTGATTAATAAAATGGTACTTGATACCTATGGTTATGTAATTTTGTTTTATCTTATTTTTAATTTTTTTTTAATTTTTGTGTTTATTAGGTTTTACCCTTCAGAATTCAATTATACTGTATATTTTTGAGTTGAACAATGTGACAAATACAAGTGAAAATTAATTATAATTTAGACTTGTAAAATATCGGGTTTTTATTTATACTTAGCATTAAATTCGCGTTTTTAATTGTTTCTGCGAGTTGGCATCAACTTGCGAGTCCACTTAAATCTCGCGAATCGGATATATAGTATAAAGGGGGTCAAACGAGTCAAACCAACCCACCGAACCCACACAAACCTCGCGTGTTCACTACACTTTGCGAATCCGTCAAAAGGCGAAACGAGGCGATTTTCACTTTTCGTTTGATTTCGAATTTTAGAGTACGGGAACGAGTTTTTCAATCCGTAGACTTTATACACCTTCAAATTACGAACATTTTGAGGTATATATCCACGGATTTCACCCTTTAAATTGCACGAAATCGAAGGTTTTTTAAACTTAGGGTTTCGGTTTTAAAGTTTAATCGATTTGAGTCGATTACGATGTTATTGGACACAGATCTTTAGGGTTTATGTTAAACGAACATTAATAAACGTAAATCAATCGATAGATCATGTTAAAATCAACAGATGAATCGATTTTAAGTGTAAATTCGCGACGGCAGTTCATCGAACGAGTTGACATTGTAAATCAACTCGCAGCGAGTTGACTAGCGAATCCATGAGATTAGCGAGTTCACTTCAATAGCTGCTTGATAAGTTTAGCGAGTTGATAAGTTTAGCGAGTTGATCAATGTAGCGAGTTGATGAGTATAGCAAGTTGTTAAGCAAAACGAGTTGACCTCACCTCGTTAGGCCAGTTTATGCGAGTCCGGAATTTACAAACATTTTAATTTTTTTTAGTAATAACTTTTATTTAATTAATTTAAATTAGACTTAAGACTTTTTAGTTATAAGTTAAATTTTTATATACGACTTGAGACTATTTTTGTAACAAGTTATATATACTTTCAATTTTAAACTAAGATGTTTGATGAATCTCGATTCATAATACGTAATAGTTTAAATATTTTTAATCGTGCATTAAATTATATCTGTTGTTTGTGTTTATTTTACAGATATGGCTAGAGCATTTGATAAGGGTCACAACATTTTGGTTGATCTGAACCTTGAGGCCAAGCGGGCTGACAGGGTTGCTGATATTCTACGTTTTCTAGCACGATCAAGGATTAGATACGCCATTACGGCCAATCCTCCGATCTCTCAGGCTATTCTGAATGATTTTTGGACAGATATAGTATATGACGAATCTGTCACCCCACCTGAGATTCGAGCAACGGTTGGTGGACAACCTGTTACCTTTTCGGCTGGTAATCTCCGTGAGATTTTGCAGCTTGGTACAGTCGAACAGGAAAATGGGGATATTGAGTATCCTATGGATTTTATTGAGGGTGCGATAGGTCGTATGGGATATACAGGAGACAGACGTGGACTTCAGTTCCAGAAGCCTCTGGTCATTGGTCAGTGGAGGTTTCTTTGGCACGTGATGAATATAGTTTTCGCAGCGAAGAAAGGTGGCTTTGATGAGTTGAGCCCTGCGATTCTATCGGCTGCACTGTCACTGGTTTATAATAAACCATACAGTTTTTGTGATTATCTTTTTGGTGAGATTGCGAAACAGATATCGGGGTCTGTTAGATCAAGATTTTTGGTTTACCCGTGATTTTGCATGCTGATTATCCGTGCGCGTCTACCGGATTTGGCTATACCTGAACCACATCTAGTGGTTAATACGATTGACCATCGTGGGTATAACGCCATGTTCATGCAGACGGTTAGGAAGGAGGGAGTGGTGAAACCTGAAGTTAGACCACTTTTCGGATATATTGTTGATCCCAACTACGTTGCACCGCCAAATCATGGGTGGTTGGACGTTGTTCCTGCTGTTGCTGCTATTGCTGATGTTGTACCAGAACCTGCAGCTGAGGAAGCTCAACCTGAAGATCCACAAGGGCTCCTTGAGGATGTTCTTATTCAGGTTGGTCAGGTTGATCAGCAAATGAACCAAGAGGTTGCTGCACAGGTTGTGCAAGAGGTTTTGGAGCAGAATGACGATGCGACCAATCCTTTGCTTCAAGATATTGAGAGTTATTTAGCACCACCTGAGGTAATCTTTTATTTATGTAATAATATAGATGCTTGGTTGATAGATTGTTTTTATTAATCATAGATGTATAATATTATTATATGGATATTAGATATTTAGTAAATTGGATATTATTTCTGATTTTAAAATATAAATATCATTAACCGAACAGGAAGCTGAAGCTGAGGCTGCAAATCCCGAAGTTATATTACTTGAGGATGAGCAGATACAGCTTGATAGATCAGTTGAAGTACCGACTGAGGTATTATATCTGATTAATCTTAAATATATAGAACTTGTATGATCGAGCTTACGCTAATCATAAATGTTTAATATATTTAAACTTTATGATCCTGTTAGATCATCTAGAGGTCGTGATGGTGAGACGGCTTCAGATGAAGATTCTGAGAATACACCTTCTCCTTCTCCATCTGCTTCTGAAAGGAAGAGAAAAGGTAAGAGTATTCTGGAGGAAGGTACTGAGGAAGTTGAGATTCCTTTGATGAAGCGTCCGAGAACGCTTATTATTCGAGAAGGTTAGTATTGATTATAAAAGTTAAATAATCTTAACTTGAAGTACCGACGACTGATGCTGAAAGGATTACATCCTTAGATTCGAGGGTAAAGGATTTAGAGAAGCTTACTTCTCAGATTCCAGAGCTGGTGTCGAGCAATCTTCTTCTTTCTCAGCAGATTCTCAAGCAGAGTGAATCGTACAATCTGTTGATGAAGACTCATGAGACTTTGCTTGCGGACTTCAACGTACAGAGACTGAAGTTATCTTCTTTAGAGAGTCTGGTCTTGAGATCGCATTCAGGACAGTCTACTCAGGGGGAGATATTGGTATATCTGGAGTCTTGCAGAGAAAATGAGTTGAAGAGGAAGAGAGATCAAGACAAGGACGATGATCCCAATGCACCGAGTGGTGAGCAGACTGGTCCTTCAAAGACTGGTGAGCAAGCTACTATTCAGGGGGAGTCTGGTGCTGGTGCTAGTGGTTCTGGAGTGGATACAAGTGCAGATAAGACTGTACCGGGTGATACTGAAGCTGGTAAGATAGCTTAGTATTATCATAGTACTGTAATATTTGTAATAGTTTGTAGTGAACAAATGTAAACTTAATTATTGTGTAAATATATTTGGCTTAGGGTTATTATTATTTTAAGTAAAATATGTTGGGTAATTTAAGTTTATATAATTATGTTAAGATAAAATAGTGATCGAAAGACTTCCGACTCATTGAGTAGTCGAGCGGCGTGTTCCGATTAATTTCGGCGGTCAAAATTTTATGATAACATATGCATTTTAGATTTGATTATGGACTTAAGACCGTAAGGTATATAAGTAATTAACAAGTTAAAAATGTATTCGTATTAACTAGACAAATGATATATAATTTAAAGGTTAAATTGATAATGAATTAGATCAATTAACACTTGGAAATTATATAAGTTAATTAATAGTAAATTTAAATGTTTGGTGATTATTCACAATGCATTAGAATTTAAAATTAATTAATATTTGTTAAGTAGACTTAAGAAATTTTGGATTGATTCAGGGTAATCAATAAAAGATTTTATAAGTTATATGTAAATTGCGTTTATATTTTAGGTTAAAATATACAAAAGAATTAATAAAGAAATTCTTAGGTTGATTCAGGGAAATTGATAAGAGAATTTTAATTATTAATATTTATTTGTATTTGTGGTTTTCTCTTAGGATTGGAGATGCTTGATCTATCTGATTCAGAAGATGATATTTTTGATGAGATAGATGAAGATATTGATTATGATCTTGAGGATGGAGAATTCCAACCACCTACAGATTGGACTGCTGTACCTGAGAATGTGCAAGACATGGGTGTAGATCAAGATGCAAACATTGATGAACACCATGTGAGCCCATCTAGGACAGAAGTTGTTATTGAAAATGAACAAGGTCCAACAATTATCGATATAGATGAAGATATTGATGATTCAACCTCTGATGAAGAAGAAGAAGTTCTTGTTCAAACCAAAAATCCTGCTGTTGTACTTAGAAAACTTCCAAAGAAGAAGAAGAAGATTGGAATTTCTGAAGTTGATGTTACGAAAAAGCGTGTACCACGTAAAGGGATTATTGGTTGGTACTTTGACTCAGAACTAAAGCTTTTTGCGATCAAAAGGTTTGACGGAGTTCAATATTTTGAAAGAAAGCTTGCAGTTTTTAGTTCTCTACCACGTTATGAAATACGTGATTTGGCTAGATTAGAGATTAACAATCCAAGTCGTGATGATTATGCTGATCGTGTTGAAAGAATCATTAGACATGAGGTTGGTACGAATAAGTTTGTTCAGATTAAGCCAAGAAATGGAAAAACTGTGAAATTACAAGAGAGAAGTCAAAGAACAGGAAGAAGAAGAAGGAAGAAGATATATCCAGCTGTTAGATGCATACAGCAGATTCCACTGAAGACAATGCCACAAGATATTCTGGGTAATATGAAGAGATGGCATGTAGATTCAGGAACTGGAGAAGCTGTTATGGTTGAAGCTGATGATGAGGTTGACGGTGGTGAAAGAGAAATCTTCAGAGTCTATGACTATCGACACCTAATGAACATGTCGAAGAAAGATTTGATTAAGTTGAATGAAAATAGAATCTTGACGACAATCGACACCTAATGAACATGTCGAAGAAAGATTTGATTAAGTTGAATGAAAATAGAATCTTGACGACAGACGCATGGGGTGATTTAGGACGAGATTATCAGAGGATGGTTAAGACGTGTATCAAGATGAAGATTTACGCAGGCAGTAAGATTTACAAATGAAGACCAAAGACAAGCGTGAAAATAAAGACGCTAGAGCTATTGTCAAGGGGGAGTCTGTTGGGACATAGAGTGTGACAACAGATCTAGCTTGAAATAGGACTAGTGTAATTATTATTATGTTTGTATATTGGTTTGGATTTGTAAAAGAATATTTGTTTTGTTAGTGATATTCGTTAAACATATTGTTTTGTTAAGTTAGACGAATAATTAAATACAAAATAAATAATAGACGTTTGATGCGTAGCGAGTCGAGATCTCAGGTCGCAGCGAGTCGAGCTGTGAGGTGAGATCTGAACTCGTGTAGGTTGAGTCTGGCGAGCCGAGTCCTTTATTGGGCTTGGGCTGCGAGTTGGACCGAACTCGCAGGCCCATGCGAGCCGAGCCGAGACCATAGTATATAATGTTTTTTTACTCCGTGAAAAACATAACTTTTGCCATTTTTTCTGATCTGCGAATTCGACAAACTCAGAGAAAACTTAATCCTAACGACTAGGCTTTGACGATTTATCGTTTAAAGCTAAGTCTTATTAAATGCAATACGAACATATTCGTTGTTAGTAAGATAACACCGTATTGAGGGATTCCGCACCTTAATACTACATATAACGAAGTTATCGATCCTAAAACTAGGGGACTTACATTGCATCATCCAGCTAGTTCATCCCATACAGCGACATTCAAGTATATCTTTTGGGCATTTGGACCAGCTATTAAAGCATTCACCTTTTGTCATCCTATTATTTGTGTTGATGGTACACATTTAAAAGGTTCATACAGAGGTAAATTGCTAACTGATGTTACAAAAGATGCCAACAATAACATATTACCTTTAGCTTATGCCTTAGTGGACGATGAAACAGTGGATAGCTGGTGTTGGTTTTTGGAACAGTTTAGGATCTTCGTGGCAAGTGATAATAGAAGACCATTGTGTGTTATTTCTGACAGACATAAAGGAATAATTCATGCAATGAACACTTTAGAAGACTGGGTGGAGCCTAATGCTTATCATCGTTTTTGTTTGCGGCATGTTAGAAGTAATTTTATGACCAGATTCAAGACTCAAAGCTTAAAAAGGCTTTGTTGGGCAATAGGGAGCACCACACAGAGAAGAAAGTATTTATGGGGTATAAGAGAAATGAAAGATTTGAAAGCAGAGGCTTGGCAATATCTTCAAGGTATTGATAGAAGTAAATGGACACTTTATCATGATAAAAATCATCGGCGTTGGGGTAACTTGACAACAAACATAGCAGAGAGTTTAAACAATGCATTGCGAGGAGCTAGATTGTTGCCGATAAAGGCTTGTATTGACTACACATTCAATCGAGCGGTCCAACAGTTTAGAAAGAATAGTGAGATTGCAAGCAAATGTAATACACCGTTACCATCACGTATGTGGAAACTCTTCAATATCCGTGACAGGCATTCACAAGAGCACGAAGTAACCGAGTTCAACTTAGAAGCTAGTGTATACAGACTTGTAACGAGGTTACAAACAAATGACGCCGGTGGAAATGACTATACAGTTGACTATGGCAATCGTAAATGTACATGTGAGAAGTGGCAAGTGCAAAGATTCCCTTGTTCACATGCCATTTCTGTGTGCAGACATAGAGGCGATAATCCAGATAGCATTGTTCACAAAGTCTATACCACTATGACGTATCAACGTCAATATCGTTGTGATTTTGAACCACTCCCCCATGTTGATTATTGGAGGGAGCCGGGTTGGAGAATCCAAGGAGATGCTTCAAGACTTTACACCCATAGAGGTAGGAGACGTGCTAGAAGAATTCGCAACGAGATGGATGCTCCCAATCGTGAAGAACCCGCAGTTAAAAGATGTGGTATATGCAATCAAACGGGTCATAATAGGACTACTTGTCAAGCTACACGTTCATAAATTATGCCTACGTTGTTTGTAGAAAAATTGTGATTATGTTTGTCTATGTTTAATTTAATAAATAATGCCTATGTTGTCTATTTTTAATTTTTAATTTAATAAATTATGATAAAATGTTCTTATCTTTGAAATTATCATTTTACATAATTAATTTAATAAAGTCTGTGACTTTTTGGAGTTTTATGTGTAACATTAATTCTTGAATTAAATGAGTACTGAAATAATACAACTACTTGTTCACATGCATGTGATAATTGAATGCGAGTACTGAAATAATACAACATGCATGTGATAATTGAATGAGGAATCTTGAATGAGAGAAAATAATACAACTACCCGTGAAGAATTGAATAGTACTAAAACCGGGGTTTCAAACCCCGATTCCACTTTTCCACTAAAAACGGGCTTCCAAACCCCGCTTCCACTTTCCACGTGTAAAGACCCCAGTCAAAGAAGGGTAGGTGTCGTTAGCTGCAAGGGTGGGTGATGAGTAATATCGGGGTTACTAAACCCGATTTTGCTTTTTAGGTGACAACTTTAAATTCACTCGTTATATAATTTAATAGCACATACAAGTTTAAACCATCGTTTTTGTGAATACATCTATTATACTTCTACGAAAAACATGACTTCACGAATAACTCATCATCCACTAAATCCTGAATTATTGTGTTTGCAACATGAGCATAGATCATCTGATTTGCTTACTAATCCAGAAAGTGAGCAACAATTGGATGTGCGGAGATGTGACCAGAGGTTTCACGCGCATATCGAAAGTCATCCCATCCCACATGAAGTCATGCGACATATTAGAGCTGCCGGTTTTGGAGGAGTCATCGATGGTGGATATAGAAGAATTGACCATGCTCTATTAACTGCATTCATCGAAAGATGGCATCCTGAAACACACACTTTCCACTTACCGATCGGCGAAGTAACAGTCACACTACAAGACGTCCAAGTTATATGGGGTTTACCTATCGAAGGTGACCCAGTGTGTGGTGAGGATACAGACTTTAGTGATGATTACACAATCGCTCAAGCATGTCACTATATGATGGGTTTTATACCAAATTCAAATGAATTGAATGGCAACAAAATTAAGATGAGGTCATTGGTGGAAAGGTTAAATGACCCGCTGGAGCCTAACGAAGAATCTTATATTAAAAGGGCAAGGGTATATATTATGTGTTTATTGGGTGGCACGATATTTCCCGATTCTTCATCCAACTCTGTTTTTTTGTTATATCTTAAAAATTTAACAAACTTAAATAGCACATCTCAAGTTAGTTGGGGTAGTGCTGTTATTGCGTCACTTTATAGAAACTTATGTAAGGCGACAAAACGAGACGCTATTTGTACTCAAGGGCCCATGTTGTTGCTACAATTATGGGTTTGGGAGAGAATTGGAACATTTGCCCCAACAATTGTTAGAAACAATTATAACTTCCAAACAGCTTATTGTGCACGGTATGTCAACATTTAATATTATATGTTTCTTCAACTTTCAAATAGCCATGCATTTAAATTGATAATGTACATAGACTTTATCTCATCACCTTATAATGATTTTTTTTTATTGAAGGTGGTATTCACCACTGAGCTATCAACACACACCTAGGTATGTGTTACGTACTTATCGTTCAGTACTCACGGACTTACAAGATTATCAGATAAATTTTCAAATGTTATTATGGTTATTATGGTTACATGAAGTGATTCGAAAATTGAACAAATTACATTTTTGTTTGAAGGTGGTATTTACATTCGAAACTTGAACACAGTACATTCATAAAGTTGGATTTTGTTGAATAAACCCAAATTGAACATGCAAACAAAAATGTAATTTGTTCAATTTTCGAATCACTTCACCATAATAACATTTGAAAATTTACCTGATAATCTTGTAAGTCCGTGAGTACTAAACGATAAGTACGTAACACATACCTAGGTGTGTGTTGATAGCTCAGTGGTGAATACCACCTTCAATAAAAAATCATTATAAGGTGATGAGATAAAGTCTATGTACATTATCAATTTAAATGCATGGCTATTTGAAAGTTGAAGAAACATATAATATTAAATGTTGACATACCGTGCACAATAAGCTGTTTGGAAGTTATAATTGTTTCTAACAATTGTTGGGGCAAATGCTCCAATTCTCTCCCAAACCCATAATTGTAGCAACAACATGGGCCCTTGAGTACAAATAGCGTTTCGTTTTGTCGCCTTACATAAGTTTCTATAAAGTGACGCAATAACAGCACTACCCCAACTAACTTGAGATGTGCTATTTAAGTTTGTTAGATTTTTAAGATATAACAAAAAAACAGAGTTGGATGAAGAATCGGGAAATATCGTGCCACCCAATAAACACATAATATATACCCTTGCCCTTTTAATATAAGATTCTTCGTTAGGCTCCAGCGGGTCATTTAACCTTTCCACCAATGACCTCATCTTAATTTTGTTGCCATTCAATTCATTTGAATTTGGTATAAAACCCATCATATAGTGACATGCTTGAGCGATTGTGTAATCATCACTAAAGTCTGTATCCTCACCACACACTGGGTCACCTTCGATAGGTAAACCCCATATAACTTGGACGTCTTGTAGTGTGACTGTTACTTCGCCGATCGGTAAGTGGAAAGTGTGTGTTTCAGGACGCCATCTTTCGATGAATGCAGTTAATAGAGCATGGTCAACTCTTCTATATCCACCATCGATGACTCCTCCAAAACCGGCAGCTCTAATATGTCGCATGACTTCATGTGGGATGGGATGACTTTCGATATGCGCGTGAAACCTCTGGTCACATCTCCGCACATCCAATTGTTGCTCACTTTCTGGATTAGTAAGCAAATCAGATGATCTATGCTCATGTTGCAAACACAATAATTCAGGATTTAGTGGATGATGAGTTATTCGTGAAGTCATGTTTTTAGTAGAAGTATAATAGATGTATTCACAAAAACGATGGTTTAAACTTGTATGTGCTATTAAATTATATAACGGGTGAATTTAAAGTTGTCACCTAAAAAGCAAAATCGGGTTTAGTAACCCCGATATTACTCATCACCCACCCTTGCAGCTAACGACACCTACCCTTCTTTGACTGGGGTCTTTACACGTGGAAAGTGGAAGCGGGGTTTGGAAGCCCGTTTTTAGTGGAAAAGTGGAATCGGGGTTTGAAACCCCGGTTTTAGTACTATTCAATTCTTCACGGGTAGTTGTATTATTTTCTCTCATTCAAGATTCCTCATTCAATTATCACATGCATGTTGTATTATTTCAGTACTCACATTCAATTATCACAAGCATGTGAACAAGTAGTTGTATTATTTCAGTACTCATTTAATTCAATAATTAATGTTACACATAAAACTCCAAAAAGTCACAGACTTTATTAAATTAATTATGTAAAATGATAATTTCAAAGATAAGAACATTTTATCATAATTTATTAAATTAAAAATTAAAAATAGACAACATAGGCATTATTTATTAAATTAAACATAGACAAACATAATCACAATTTTTCTACAAACAACGTAGGCATAATTTATGAACGTGTAGCTTGACAAGTAGTCCTATTATGACCCGTTTGATTGCATATACCACATCTTTTAACTGCGGGTTCTTCACGATTGGGAGCATCCATCTCGTTGCGAATTCTTCTAGCACGTCTCCTACCTCTATGGGTGTAAAGTCTTGAAGCATCTCCTTGGATTCTCCAACCCGGCTCCCTCCAATAATCAACATGGGGGAGTGGTTCAAAATCACAACGATATTGACGTTGATACGTCATAGTGGTATAGACTTTGTGAACAATGCTATCTGGATTATCGCCTCTATGTCTGCACACAGAAATGGCATGTGAACAAGGGAATCTTTGCACTTGCCACTTCTCACATGTACATTTACGATTGCCATAGTCAACTGTATAGTCATTTCCACCGGCGTCATTTGTTTGTAACCTCGTTACAAGTCTGTATACACTAGCTTCTAAGTTGAACTCGGTTACTTCGTGCTCTTGTGAATGCCTGTCACGGATATTGAAGAGTTTCCACATACGTGATGGTAACGGTGTATTACATTTGCTTGCAATCTCACTATTCTTTCTAAACTGTTGGACCGCTCGATTGAATGTGTAGTCAATACAAGCCTTTATCGGCAACAATCTAGCTCCTCGCAATGCATTGTTTAAACTCTCTGCTATGTTTGTTGTCAAGTTACCCCAACGCCGATGATTTTTATCATGATAAAGTGTCCATTTACTTCTATCAGTACCTTGAAGATATTGCCAAGCCTCTGCATTCAAATCTTTCATTTCTCTTATACCCCATAAATACTTTCTTCTCTGTGTGGTGCTCCCTATTGCCCAACAAAGCCTTTTTAAGCTTTGAGTCTTGAATCTGGTCATAAAATTACTTCTAACATGCTGCAAACAAAAACGATGATAAGCATTAGGCTCCACCCAGTCTTCTAAAGTGTTCATTGCATGAATTATTCCTTTATGTCTGTCAGAAATAACACACAATGGTCTTCTATTATCACTTGCCACGAAGATCCTAAACTGTTCCAAAAACCAACACCAGCTATCCACTGTTTCATCGTCCACTAAGGCATAAGCTAAAGGTAATATGTTATTGTTGGCATCTTTTGTAACAGCAGTTAGCAATTTACCTCTGTATGTACCTTTTAAATGTGTACCATCAACACAAATAATAGGATGACAAAAGGTGAATGCTTTAATAGCTGGTCTAAATGCCCAAAAGATATACTTGAATGTCGATGTATGGGATGAACTAGCTGGATGATGCAACCATTGGACGACCGTGCTAGGATTTGAACGTTCTAGTGCTGCAATATACTTGGGCAAATCTGCAAAGTTACTCTCCCACGTACCATAAATACGCTCAATGGCAATTCGCCTGCTATGCCATGCCTTCTGGTAAGAAATAGTAACATTCAAGGTGTTTTTTATATAAGCTTGTATATGTTTCACTGGATACGCAATGTCTTGATGAATTGCATGGATGATATGACTTGCAATCATGTTGGACTTCAAAGTTTTGTTGTTGTTGCTAATGACGGAACCATAACAATTGTGTGCCTTTGACCATTTTGAAATTTGCCACATATAATTTTTTTTCTTTTTTGAAGCTAAAACCATCCATTCACAAAGGGGTGAATCGCCTACAGAGACAAAATTTTTGCTTCTAGTGTAACATTTTGCTCCCCATAATTTTGGAGAGCTAGAAACAACTATAAGCTCTCTATTTTGTGAAATTGTCCAGACTCTGATGGCGTTAACAAGTTCCTCTTTCGTTTTAAAATACATACCTACACGAATTTCTTTTGAATCTTGAGACCAAATATCCATATAATCTTCTTCTTCAAAAGGTAGGTCACCATCAACATTATCATCATCAAATTGCATGTACTGTTGAACTTCAGAACTTTCCTGAACTTGAATTTGACCAGGACCATCGTCATCACCATCTTCATCATCAGTACCAGCATGGCTAAAAGCATCCCTTGTCTCTTCGCTATGTTCTGAGCTACCTCCATCAGAGTTATCAAATCCTCCATTGTTATCATTATCTACATTTTCTCCATCATCACAAATGTGGTGAAGCGGAACATTTGAAGGGTTTGTAGACGTCGATGGAATGACATCAGGAGATTGCATAAAATCATGACTTTGATGAAAATCTTGTGACGGCCCAAAATCGTTAGGTTGTTGCGATTGAGAAACTTGCTGTGATACGGTAAATTTACGCATAAGATCCATAAAACCAATTTGTTGGGGTGGCAATATTGCCTCAATTTTTACATGCACTTGACCCCAATACTCTTCATCTCTTGCAGCTAAGTAAAACGTAACTTCCAGGCTATCATCACCCAAAATTTCAACAATATTACCAATACCTTGAAATTGATAACATAATAACAAACTTAATTTAAAGCCTTCTCTTTGCACACCAACATAGTTGTAAACCAATTCAACAAAATCAACATATCGGATTTTTTGCCTAAGCACAATCGATGTTCTTCGTGTTGCATTATCACCTTGAATGAAACCATTGTGATATTCAATATCACCACCCCAATATAAATTAACTATAAATGGACGAACTAAATCCATAAAACAAATGTGTTTGAAATTTTTGATTGCATCAGTGAATGTGTTTGAAGAGAAAATGGTAACTCATGTTTGTACTGTGATCGTTTAAAATCTTGCACCGCAATTGTTTGAGATATAGGCGTTTTAAGGAGTGCAAATGGGTAAAGTCAGACTTTAGAACCCCAACTTCATTTAAAAACGGACTTCCAAACACCAACTCTATCTTTAATATATTTAAGTCTATCTTCAATATCTCTCAACAACCAATTATAATCGTGTATTTGGATAACAAAAGTTTGAGAACACACTAACGTAAAGTCGGGCTTCCTATCTCTCTCTCGCAAAAATCCAAAAAAATTAAAGCAAAAGTAAAGTCTTGGTTTGGAACCCCGTTTCTTAAAAAAAGCCCTAAAGTGAAGTCGGGGTTTCTAACCCCGTTTCTCTCTCTCTCTCTCTCTCTGACAAAAAGTAAAGCCTTGGTTTGGAACCCCGTTTCTTCACAAAATTCAACATTAAAATCGGGGTTCCTAACCCCGATTCCTTTCACTTGTTTCTGACACCCAAAGTCGGGCTTGCGAACCACGTTTTTTAATCAATTGAAAGTGAAAATCGGGGTTACAAATCCCGTTTCTACTAGTTTTAAAAAGCTTTTCGAAAAATAACTAGTTCTCAAAATTGTTGGTGAAAACGTACTACTTCGGAAAAAAATTCGTATTCTCCGAGATGTTAATTCTGGCTGATGAGGTGAGACTTAAATGACCCAAATTAAACCAATGAATTCATAAACAGAGAGCCTACTACAGAGGCTAGAAGATATCAATGTGTGTTTTAATTAGAAGTTATGACCTCATTGCATCGTTTCCTGGTTTATTTTTCTATTAAAGAGGGTTAATATGAAATTAGCGTGCAGCTTTATTTTATTTTATACATAGTATTAATTCTAGCTAGAGATTAACTTATTCTTCATTTCCCATGTTTTTCGTATTAAAAGAACATAATATAAAGCAAGTGTATATAACCTGTTCTTGAGGGCACCAGCCAGTCACCAAACCTCGCCCTTTGGTCTCATGGACAAACTCCGGTGGCATAATGGCATCATCGCCACCAACAATACCCGGTCTAGTTATCCACAAAAATTCCTTTTTGCTATTAGCAAGTCCCCACCCAAACTCGATAAGTTGTTCTTTTGTCATGATTGTAATACTTCCAAAGTTAACGTAAACAACCGAGTTAGGCTCTTTTGTGTCAAGCCAACTCATGCAACTATCATCTTCCTCCCACAGGTTAGACCCAATGTTTTTGAGTCGGTCATCGATAATTTAATCTTCCATCAAGTGGAGTGGGCCCACTGTGAAGATTCGTGGGTTCAAGGCGAGTAGGGGTTTAACATTGTCCTGTTCTAAGGCGTCAAATGTGTTGAGAATGATAGCTGAGCCTCGAGGGATAGCTGCGGTTGCTCTAATGAAAAAATTGAGCATGATGTTGTTTATGTCTGTCGTTCGAATGAAACTCGGGAAGTCCCTTAATCGAATGTTATTCATTCCAGGAATCCAATCGAGTCTTGTTTCTAAATACCCATTTGTCGTGTCGCTCATATCTATAGTGATTCATTTAGTCAAAGTTTTATCTAATTTAATTAGATCGTATCAATAAGATATATATAGTTTAATTACAAATTTTGATTTTATAACATGTCTTTCGTAAGTACTTTTTATAAATACAAGCAATTCTCATTTTAATTTGAAGTGTTTGTTACTTAGTGATGAAGCAAGAAAATTTGGTTAATGGTAGTACAAAAAATTTGAAAAATCATTGTACTTAGTATTTAAAGTTTATTTAAATTGTGAGTTACACCACCTAAATATGAGTAGTAATAGTTTTAGAAAACCAATAGCTTTTTAGCTAATTTTACATTAAATCGACTAATTGACTAATAACACCGACACGTGCTGCCGTTGACTATAACATATATGTGTACCGACTTGTAGTTGACTTGTAGTCCTGGTTTCCTAATTTATGTATGTCATTATTACTCCATTATTTTTGCGTATATCACCTTGCAGATGGGCCTAGTAAGTGCTGTATTTTGGTTGGTTGCTGGTTGTCGAAATATTACATACAATAAGCATAAATCGATAATTGGATACACATAATAGAGGTTTTGAAAAGTTAATACATATAATAGAGTTTTGGTCATAGTGTGTTCATATACTTAATTAGCCCTATTGATAAAGCTAATGTCTATATTATTGTAATATCACGACAATGCATGTCAACTTTATAAAAATATGTTTTTGCAGCAGATCTGTTTTTTCTATAGTCAAAGGTACGATGCTAAATCTTACTATTATGTACTACTAGTAGTAGTTGTTGTTAGAAATAGTGATACGAAACTGTATATATAAATATACTTATCAAAGAGATTACAACGAAGATAGACGATTAATTAAATAAAGAAACAGAAGCAGATTCCATTAACTTGCTGGTTCGATTCCTGCAAAATAAAGAAAAGAAAACAAAAAAGTAAAACGGAACCGGGCTTGTGTTTGACACAATTCCCTTAAACAGATTCTTCGTCTGTTCCCAGGGTACACCGGTTCAAAACCACGTACGGCCGGACTTGAAACACTTGCCTGAAAAATGATCGGAACAAGTTTAGTTTGCTGCGACTGACAGATAATGATTGCAATGTGTAATTTGTATATGATATGGTTGTGTTTTGTTGTGTCTTCTCTCAGAGACCAAGTTTTGTTTATATAAACAAAAGTGTAACAGGTAGCAGAATCCAAAAGGATTCTTTTAATGATCCACTAATGACATAATTCAAAACGACACGAATTCAAAAGGATTCGTAACTGAAACTAACCAAATAGTTACATTTAATCCAACCAAATAATTACATTTTAATCCCTGTAACTAAACTATTAGAAATGGGAGGATGGGCAGAGTATTGGGAGGATGGACCAAATATTGGGAGGATGGCCAATATTGGGAGGATGGACCAAATATTGGGAGGATAGCCAAAAAATATTGGTAAGATGGACCCTTTGACACACAACCCGTAAAATACAAACCAAGATTTTAACATAGCTTGGAAGCTTGTACATATAAACCCAAGTAAACTTTGTTCCCACTCCTATGTGGGACACGTTTCAATTCATTTCCAAACTTACAGCAAACACACAATTTGAGATTCGATATCTCATTCACCAAAGTTGGTAAAAACACATATGTTTTTCAACATATTTTCCAACAATCCCCCACATGAATTGAGATCGATCTCAGACACAACAAAAATCCGATTAAGTTTCAGCAGTTGAACCTTGCATACGATAGGTAGGTGTTACCCTTTGAACCTTCGCTCATGAAACACAGTACTACTGGCTCTGAGTAGACGGCGATGTCTTTGAACTCGTCTACCGTTTATGTAGGCGATAATATGCTTCACACAAGACTCTCCCTGACAACGTCAAGTCCTCAAAATAATTCGCTAGGCTTTTACACTTTCTTGATGCGAAAGAAATTGTATGACCATATGGAGTCATCACGTGACCATCCACCAACTCACGTATCAATTTAATTTTGAGTCACGTGAGATGTAAACCAACCATTTAATTTCCATTGTATATGTATTGTCCGGTATACACATTCTCAACAATCTCCCACTTGAAGATCGGACAAACCAAATATTATTAAACCCTCAAATATTCCCTTTCAACCAAGTCGAATCCGCCTCTCCATACCGCCAATATCAATTGGGACACGCACACTGATTAAACACGAATCAGATAGACTTTCGATAAAAGGCCCTTCAACTACACCTATTGAAATCCAGGAACCAAATTAAAATAAAACCCTCTAACTCTCTAGTCGACACCTTCTTTCATCAGTTCATCAGAAGGCCAGTTGAAGCTATACAAAGCTTCAACTTTTCTGTTGTGACCACCTTAGTAAACATATCTGCAGGATTCTTCGAACCAAGGATTTTACTCAACAACAGTGTACCATCATTCACAAGATCACGAATAAAATGATACCTTAAATTAATGTGTTTCGTACGGCTATGAAACACCGGATTCTTTTCGAGATGTACAGCACTCTGATTATCACAGTATAAAACACAATCATCCTGTTTCTTGCCCAACTCTTCCAGAAAGTTCTTCAACCAAATAAGCTCGCTTCCGCTACAGCCATATACTCTGCTTCTGTGGTTGATAAAGCTACACTTTTCTGAAGTCTAGACATCCAACTAACCGCCGTTTTACCAACTGTGAAAACATACCCTGTAGTGCTCTTACCCGAATCATCACATCCACCCAAATTAGCATCCGCGTACCCTCTCAAAATGACATTCTTCTTAGTGAAACATAATGCCATACTAGAAGTACATTTCAAGTAACGCAAAAGCCACTTGACCGCTTCCCAATGCTCTCTACCCGGATTAGACATAAACCTGCTAACAACTCCCACTAACTCCCACTGCATGAGCAATATCCGGTCTCGTACAGACCATCGCATACATTAAACTCCCAACTGCCGATGCATAAGGAACTTTAGCCATCTCTGCCTTGTCTTCATCCGTCTTTGGTGATTGATCTTTGGATAACTTTAGGACGCTACCCAAAGGCGTATTACGTGTCTTGGCATCTTTCATACAGAATTTCTCTAACACTTTTTCAATGTACTTTTCTTGAGACAATTTTAGAGAACTTTCAACTCTATCTCTCACGATACTCATACCAAGAATTTGCCTTGCAGCTCCTAATTCTTTCATCTCGAATTCCTTAGACAGTTGTCTCTTTAACCTGTTGATCTCCGCCATGTCAGAACCTGCAAGTAACATGTCATCAACATAAATTAACAATATGATATATGAGGACTTGAATTTCTTCAAGTAGCAGCAATGATCCATGTCACATCTCATGTATCCACTCCTCTTCATAAAGTCATCAAACTTCAAGTACCATTGCCGTGGCACTTGTTTCAACCCATACAGACTTTTCATTAATTTGCAAACCATCTTCTCTTTACCCACTACCTCAAAGCCCTCAGGTTGAGCCATATAAATGTCTTCATCAAGATCTCCATGTAAGAACGCAGTCTTCACATCCAGCTGCTCTAGATGTAAGTCTTCAGCAGTAACAATACTAAGCACCAATCTAATAGTAGTCATCTTCACAACTGGCGAGAAGATCTCATTATAGTCAACTCCCTCTTTCTGTTGGAAACCCTTGACCACTAACCTTGCTTTGTATCTCCTTTTTCCATCAAGTTCTTCTTTGATCCTGTACACCCATTTATTATGCAAAACCTTTTTATCACGAGGTAGATTTACTAACGACCAGGTCTTGTTCTTTTCAAGTGAACTCATCTCTTCTTTCATAGCAAGCTCCCACTGTATGGATTCTTTCAATCGCATTGCTTCAGAATAATTTTCCGGTTCACCATTTTCTGTTAAAAGTAGATAGTTTGCTGATGGAGAGAACCTTTTTACAGGTTTGGGCGTTCTAGTGAAACGTCTCAAAGTAGGAAGTGTAGGTGTGACAGGCTCATCCGTGCCACTGTCATCTACATTACTTGAGCTCCCACTCACTTCAGATCTTTCTCCAGTCTCTGAACTTTCTCCATCACCTGACACCTCACCGTTATTTGGCAATTCATGGTCTCCTGAACTCCCACTAGGACCTGCAAGATCATCAACAGGAATATCATCACATACAATATAATCATGTTTCGGATCTACCGTTACCTTGCCACTATAAACTGTACTCTCATCAAAAGTGACATCTTTGCTGCGGATAATCTTCTTAGACTCATCATGCCAACATCTGTAACCCATATCATCCGAACCATACCCAATAAATGTGCATTTCCTTGATTTTGCATCAAGCTTATCCCTGTTCACATCCTTAGTCTTCACATAAACATTACAACCGAAAACTCTAAGGTGTGTGTAGATTACCTTCTTGCCAAGCCATAACTCCTCCGGAATTCTAAAACCCAACGGTGTTGAGGATCCCCTGTTAATCAAATACGCTGTTGTATTAACCGCATCAGCCCAGAACATCTTAGGCAAACCTGCATGCAACCTCATACTCTTTGCCCTCTCATTCAAAGTCCTGTTCATACGTTCAGCAACACCATTTTGCTGAGGTGTTTCAGGAACTGTTTTTAACATCCTAATACCAATCTCAGCACAATAGTCAATAAACTCCTTACTGCTGTATTCACCTCCATTGTCAGATTTCAAACACTTAACCTTCAAGTTAGTTTCATTCTCAACAGCAGCTTTCCACTTCTTAAAGGTAGCAAAAACATCATATTTATTTCTAAGAAAATAAACCCATACCTTTCTAGTGGAATCATCAATGAAGGTGACATAATACCGAGAACCACCAATAGACTCAACCGATGTAGGTCCATAAACATCCGTATGAACTAGCTCAAGCTTCTCCATCTTTGGTGTAGATCCCAATTTACCAAAAGTAACCTTCTTTTTCTTACCAAAGACACATGGTTCACAAAAGCCAACTTCAACTCTTTTCAGATCTGGAATCCTCCCACTTGAAACAAGCATCTTCATACCTTTCTCACTCATATGCCCGAGCCGTCGGTGCCATAGAGTAGATTCGGCCCCTACATCAACTGTAGCATGTACCCCATTCTCATCATTAGGTTCCTCAACCATATAAAGTGTTCCCCTCTTATGTCCACGAGCTATCACACGATTTCCCTTAACCACACGCCATTGGCGATTTCCAAAGGTTACATCACTACCTTCTTCATCTAACTGACCAATAGAGATAAGCTTCCGTCTAAGATCCGGAATGTATCTCACATCCTTCAAAGTCCAGTTAGTACCAAGGGAAGTCCTTAATACCACATCTCCAATGCCTCTAATATCCAGTCTCTTGTCATCAGCTAATCGGACCTTACCACGATACGGCCTGAAATTCTTCATCGTATCCTTGTATGGGTTGGCATGAAACGAAGCTCCTGAATCCATAATCCAAGACTCAGCCACATTCTCAACAGAACAAACTAATGCGTCATCCATCTCATCGGTAGCCAAATTCACGTCCTTAGCCTTCTCAACAGTAGGGTTCTTACACTGAGATTGATAGTGACCCTTCTTATTACAATTCCAACAAGTGACAGTCTTCCTATTCTTAGAGTTATTCCTCTTCTTGGATCTTGATCTACCCTTTTGATTCGACCCTCTTTCAGTTTTTCTGCCCCGGTAATCTGTACTCAATAAAGAACTCGACGATTCACCAGAATTCCGCCTTCGGATATCCTCCCCTAGAATCAAGTCTCGAATCCCATCAAACGTGAGTGCAGTGGTCCCAGATGAACTACTGACTGCTGTAACTATACCCGACCAACTTTCAGGCAATGAAGACAACAATAGAAGTGCTTGCACCTCATCCTCAAACTCAATATTTACCGAAACCAGTCTCGACAAAATATTGTTGAACTCATTAATATGATCAGTTGCATCTGCCCCTTCCTTCATCTTCGTGTTAACTAACTGACGAATCAAATAAACCTTATTTGCAGCATTAGGTTTCTCATACATGTTAGAGAGAGCCTTAAGACAATTAAAAGTTGTCTTCTCATTCACAACGTTGTATGCAACGTTCTTCGCAAGTGATAATCGAATCACACCTAAAGCCTGACGATCTAAAAGTGCCCAATCCTCAGCTTTGACACTTTCTGGTTTATGCTCTAACAAGGGTTGATGTAGTTTCTTCTGATACAAATAATCCTCTATTTGCATCTTCCAAAACCCAAAATCCTTCCCATGTCAGCCATTGATCCCAAAACTTCAAAACCTTGACACTAGTACAGATCTGCGATTTGGTCACACCAGAAAAGCGTGACTAAAACCATATGGTCACACTCGTTTTTTCACCTTGTGTGTGACTAAAGGTCGCGCTACCAAAGGGTCCATACGGTCACACTAGCTGGTTAGTGGCCGTATCCATTTAAAAAGAGTAACCAAAACCATAAAATGTGTGACCATAAGCTCTTTAAAATCAAGTGAAAGTGTATTTTGTGTGACTATTTTTCATCCAATGGTCACTTGAGTTGTATGTTTGTGTGACCATTTGTAACATTTAGTCACACAACAAGTTCTTTATTTTGGGATTTGGTTACATAAATTTAAGCCAAATGTGACCAAAAGTGTTAATAAGTGTGACCATATGATCTTTAAAGTAAGGTAAACTTGTATTTTGTGTGACCATATGCTCATTAATGTCAAGTAAAACATGTATTTTGTGTGACTGTTGTCCATCCAATGGCCACTTTATTTTCATATTTGTGTGACGTTTTGTATCATTTAGTCACACAAGGAGTGATTTATTCTGGGATTTGGTCACATAAAATTAAGCCAAAAATGGCCGTAGGTGGTAATAAGTGTGACCATATGCTCTCTAATGTCAAGTAAACTTGTACTTTGTGTGACTATTGTTCATCCAATGGCCACTCTATTTTCATGTTTGTGTGACGTTATGTATCATTTAGTCACACAAGTAGTGATTTATTATGGGATTTGGTCACATAAAGTTAAACCAAAAGTGGCCGTAGGTGATAATAAGTGTGACCATATGTTCTATAATGTCAAGTAAACTTGTATTTTGTGTGACTATTGTCCATCCAATGGCCACTTTATTTTCATGTTTGTGTGACGATTTGTATCATTTAGTCACACAAGTAGTGATTTATTATGGGATTTGGTCACATAAAATTAAACCAAAAGTGGCCATAGGTGATAATAAGTGTGACCATATGCTCTGTAATGTCAAGTAAACTTGTATTTTGTGTGACTATTGTCCATCCAATGGCCACTTTATTTTCATGGTTGTGTGACGATTTGTATCATTTAGTCACACAAGTAGTGATTTATTATGGGATTTGGTCACATAAAATTAAACCAAAAGTGGCCGTATGTGATAATAAGTGTGACCATATGCTCTGTAATGTCAAGTACACTTGTAGTAATGTCAAGTACACTTGTATTTTGTGTGACTATTGTCCATCCAATGGCCACTTTATTTTCATGTTTGTGTGACGATTTGTATCATTTAGTCACACAAGTAGTGATTTATTATGGGATTTGGTCACATAAAATTAAACCAAAAGTGGCTGTAGGTGATAATAAGTGTGACCATATGCTCACCCAATGGCCACCTGATTTGTATTTTGTGTGGCGTTTTGCACTATTCAGTCACACACAACTTATGTAACAAACAGTGGTCACAATGTGTGACCATATTACGTGCGTGCATCTTTTAGTCACATATAAAAAATCAAATAGATGTGTAATAATTTGAATTAGTATATATAACACCACAAATAAAAATTGGAATGTACATAATTAATTAATATTGTAAAAGTTGGATCGGAATGTACATGATCAAAATCGACTAATTACTAACATCACAGTTGTAACGACTTTTTACTCTTGATAAGTTTGGTCTTCGCTTGCTTTACCATGGAATCACTAGACACAAAAGATTTGCGCCTTTTCTTTGATATATCTCATACAGTTCTGTTCTCATCATGATCAGCTGACTTTTGTAGATAAGTAGGTGGTGGTGTTACCTGTACAAGAAACAAGGCGGCGCATATGTATCAAAATCTAAATAAAATTTGAAGAACTATATGTCTGGAAACTAAAAGAAAAATTATATAACTAAAGGTAATAAATAATGTGAGCTCATGTAGAAAACTAAGGTGTCTTGTATATACTACAAGTCATTTTGAATCCATTTATCAAACATAGAAAAAATTCAGAGCTTCATAGCGTCGGTGCAGTAGTTAGGTTAGAGGACTCCAAGAAAATGACTTCCAGTATGAGATTATTAATCAGTTAATGAAAATTAAGCAGAGACAATGCCTTTCACCAGGTGGATTAAGCATGCATTAGAATGTAAGAGGATAATGGATTGCCATACTACCTCCACAAATCTGCATCCTACTCACGCTCATAGCCCTTCACATCTCGCAACTGTCGCGACGAATGGATTAAAATTGCTATTCCTTTCTTTCCAGCACGACCTGTTTGACCCGATCGATTAACAAAAACTTCCGAAGAGGTTGGAAGCTCCTAATGTATCCTGATCATTAGATGCAAAAAAGATTTAAATTGGAACAAGTACAATTGGGCCTAAAAAAGGAAGGACTGACCGGATCAACATTAGGAACATCGAGGCCATGAGCAGCAACATCAGTAACAACTAAAACATTAAAGCGACCATCTCTAAAGCCTGAGAGTGTTCTCTCCCTCTGATTTTGAGAAATATCCCCATGGAGAGCTTCACAACTGAAGTGGCTTTGCATGGCTTGTAACAATCGATCTGCATCACGCTTTGTTTGGGTAAAAAGTATACACTTACCTCCATTTGCATGCTCCTGAAGATTAAAACAACGCAAGGTTAGCTGGAAAACAATGAGGAGTATAAATAAGTAAAATGCAACCGGAGCAAAAACCCTTACTGCTATAAGTGGTGCGATTACAGATGGTTTCTCATGCCTTTAGTTGCAATAATTTAATATAGTGTGATTCCATCAGCCAATTTTTGGTCAGAATCACCAACCTACAATTTAAAATTCGCATCGGTCATCACGTGCCCAGCTTGATCATCATCATACAAGTAAAAAGATAAAGTTAATCAATTATGATAATGAAGCCATAGAAGGAAACTCACAAGATCAACACTTCTCCATCATGCCATACAACAACATCAATAACAGGACCCTTGTCATCATAGCTCTAAAACATTATTAATGTAATACATTTTTTCTTTGTGTAGTACTTCCAACAGACTTTAGACTTTGTATCAGTTTATCTCTTAGAATCAACCAATTCAAAATCAGTTTTGAAGTTGAAAGTAATCTATTGATTTGCAAAAGTTAATGGGACTCTTCTTTCAGAAAATGGACGAAATGTACAGTTACTGCAAAACAAACAGAAGGGAAATATAATAGAATGCCTGTGCCAACCTTTCAGAATGATTATAGATGTGTAACAGCTCTTCCACAGATGACCTGGATCCTCTTACAACATTTATTGCTCATGTGGCCATAATACCTACAGCCAAATTTATTAGCATAACCCAAATATTACCATCATGTAGTTTTCTTATTTCAAGTGTATTAATAATATAAGGGTGTACAAAGAAAAAACCTTGCATTGAATGTTGATGGATTATAAGCAGAAAGCACAAGCTTTTCTAAAAAATCACGTCAAACTACACCTGAATATTAATTATTACTACTAAGGATAAATGCAATCTACCTTAATCAGCAACAAGCCACCGGCTGGAATTGTCAGCAAAAAGTGCTAACTTCTCGCGTGGCTTGATTCCAATAACTCTTAGCCCTTCAGCGAAATTTAAGATGTCCTGCTCCACCTTCAAATTTCAGAATCACAAGTGATGAAAAAAAATCAACCTGGTCCGACAGTCAGACTGCTATACTAAAAAAGAAAAAGAAAAATAATTAAAAAATAAAAAATCAATAGACACAAAAAGATATGATAAGAGAGATACAGACCTGCTTGTAAGTCATACTTGCAGGAGGGTCATGATGTGGATCCACCAATGCAACCCGATCACCATACTTTTCTGCTGAGGACCTCCAAATATCTGGAATTGTCTTGAATTCTGCTGTAGATACATTCTTCTCTGTGAGCAACAGATTTAAGGAGTGGTGAATACTTTCGAACTTGCTTCTCTTCTGTCTACAAGCCAGCATTATGTCGGATATGTCATCATATTTTCATAAATAAACATGCTTACTATATCTCCTGTTGCATTCTGAGCGTATCAAATAATGACTTAAGCCTTTTCTTTCATTAAAACTAATCATTTAGTCAGAACATCTCATATTACGTTTGTAACTATAAAGCATTAGCATAGGACAGTTGGATCTAGCACGCCTGTCAGACAATAAAATACAATTTCTGTTCCTACCACTAAGTTGTCTAGTTGTCGGATCAAACATATAACTCAAACCCTTAACAATTCACTAACTACAACAAGATTTACCAAACGATATTCTTTCCCGTAGCAATAGATCTGCACACAGCCACACAGGCTGGTTCAAATATAAAAACATTTAACTTCAAGCCAATAAGATTCCCAGTTATTTAGCTAACCACAAACAACTAATCTAATTAACTGAATAAAGTAAAGAGTGAGTCTTGAAGCAATTGACTTTACCATTTGATTAACAGTTTCAATGGCATCACCATGATTAGAAGCTTGAAAGCCGGTAGAAATTTGAGATTTAAGAATGTGTGAATAATTAACCCCATTGTTGAAATCATAACCTTGGATTTACGCACAAGTTCCTTCTAAACTCTCTGATTCTTTGAATACCACTGACCTCAAATTCTCAATTACTGATACTTCTTCTTTAATAGTTTCCCCCATATCTACTCTCAAAATTAAACGCAATATGTGTAAATCTATAACCTTAAAAATGTCTGTTGAATTCACCACTGGTAGCGGTGGAGTGGTGCCGCGATGGAGAGAAAGAGATAGAAAGAGGGGGCGGTGGAGAGGTAGTTGGCAGTGGATGGAATTGGAAGTTCTAGGGTTAGAAAGAAAATTGGTTTTGGGAAAATTTGAAATAATTAGTTTTATGGAAAGTTGGGATAAGATGGAACAAAAAAACGTAGTTGAGAAAAATTAGGCGGGCTTGAAATTGTTTTGAGGAATGCTTGAATTATTTCAGGGTTGAATGGCGCCAGAATGAAATACAATAGACTTGACCTGCACCCGACGTGACCCGCACCATATTAAGATAATTAGGGTGGGGTTTAATAGGGTTATAAAGTTTAATCAGATTATGCGGGTTAACCTGATTAACCCGAATGCTTATTAGAGTCGGGTTACAGGTTAAAATAGAGAATCTTAATCGGGTACGGGTTGACCCGTTTAACCTAGTACAATTTTTTTTAATTCCTTTTTATAATTAACTTAACACGACCCTGATAAGCATTCAGGTTAATCAGATATTTCTTCAATATACATAAGAATGTAAAGTCTCATTATTGATATAAATTATAACCATGTCACAGTAATACAAAGTTTGATCATCATTTATTTAACCTAGCAATATATATGATATATGATATATGATATATGATATATGATGATATGAAGTACCGATGGCATTATATTTGTATGTACGCTCGACTGCTTTCATCAAAGTGCCAATGCTATAGTTGCATTCTCTAAATTTTGAAAAATGTCCTCTGACTCACGCTATATTAAAATGAAAGACAAAACTCACTTCTACAATGTATTTATATATCATGTAGTTTCAGCTTCTTATATCATTAGATGTATTTTGATCTCCTGGCCAAATATTCAAAGCCAAGTATTTTCGTAGCAATTATTACAAAATTGTAAAGTTATACGGGTTAACCCAAAACCCGACTTAACCCGACTCGATTAACTCGCAGCCCAATTCACTCGAACCTGAAAACCTGATTACTTAATAGGGTCAGGTTGCGGGTAATATTTATTTTTATAAAACCAGACTAACCCGACCCGATTAACTCTTATTAGGGTTAGGTCGACCCGATTAACTTTTATTAGGGTTGGGCCGACCCGATTAACACCTCTATGTGATATTGGTAGTGTCTAGGGATGAGCAAAAAAACCGAAATACCGAAACTGAATCGGTACCGAACCGGTACCGACCGTTACAAATGGTACGGTATTCGGTTTTTGATTTGGGGCCTAAAAAAAACCGGTACCAACCGGTCGGTACCGGTTAGTACCATGCATACCAAAATACTTAAACCGAACCGGAACCGCACCGGACCGGTACCAAACCGGTACCAACCGATACAAATGGTACGGTATTATGTTTTTGATTTGGGGAAAATAAAAAACCGGTACCAACCAGTCGGTACCGGTATGGTACCAAGCTCACCCCTAGTAGTGTCATATATATATATATATATATATATATATATATATATATATATATATCATATATTTCATTATTAAAATTATGATAATGTCCTATATTCCAAAATGATGAATTAATTTTTTCCTAAGCTTAATAGTGACCTATGACCTTATGTGATATTGGTAATGTCATATATCATATATTCCATTATTAAAATTATGATAATGTCCTATATTCTAAAATGATGAATTAATTTTATTTTAAGTTTGATAGTGGCATATATGATATTGGTAATGTCATATATCATATATTCCATTATTAAACTTATGATAATGTCCAATATTCCAAATGATGAATTAATTTTATCATAAGTTTAATAGTGGCATATGTGATATTGGTAATGTCATATATCATATATTCCATTATTAAGCTTATGATAATGTTATATATTCCAAAATGAGGAAAGGTAGTTTATTGGGGCTGATGGTAGACGAGAGTTGGTGTGATGATCCGCAAACAGTTAAAGCTAGTGTCAAAGATTTTTTCTAGAGACAATTTAAGGATGAGGTTCAAGAAAGGCCCATTTTCAGAATCAATAGATTCAAAAAGCTGTCAAAGGAGGATAAAAATAGTCTTGAGATGCCATTTGCAGAAGAAGATATATGGAGTGCGGTTAAGAGTTGCGGGAGTTCAAAAGCGCCGGGTCCCGACGGGTTTAATTTTAAGTTTATTAAAAATATTGGTGTTTGTTAAAGAATGAAATTATGAGGGCATTGACTTGGTTTCGGGAAAATGAGTGCATTAGTAGGAGTTGTAACTCGTCTTTCGTGTCGCTTCTTCCTAAGGTTAGTAATCCAATTGATCTTGGTAAGTTTAGACCAATTAGCTTGATTGGTTGTTTTTACAAAATTGTGGCTAAAGTTCTAGCCGAGCTTTTGAAAAAAGTCATTGGTTCGATTATTGGTGAGGTTCAAAGTGCTTTTATTTCGGGTAGATCGATTTTTGATATCGGTGTTGGTTAATGGTTCTCCCACGGATGAGATTGGCCTAGGTAGGGGTATTAGGCAAGGCGACCCATTGTAAATTGCAGGACTTTTTATGTCTCTTAAGTGTTTTCAAATGGCTTCGGGTTAAAGGTTAATTTAAGGAAGAGCAAATTTGTTGGAATATGCGTGACGAGTGATACGGTTAAGTTGTGGGCCGAGTTGATCGGGTGCAGAGTTAAGAAAGTTCCTTCTGAATATATTGGTCTTTCTTTTAAAATGTGTAATTTGTACAACATTAAAAATTATTCGAACATCACTGTATTATAAACTATTATACAATACAATATTGTATTATACACTATTATACAATACAATATTATTATAAAATATAGCTAGGATGTACCGATCAATGTCCAAAATATCAAACCCTCCCGCTCCTAAATTTTGGCATCTTCCAATTTCTCCCGCCCCAAAATTTCATGTTCCAATTTTCCCCTCCCCCAACTTTTCCCTATTCTAATTCATCCCACCCCCAATCTCAGACACAACTACTCCCCAATCGTAGACACAACCATTGCCTCCGAATTTCAGACACAATCGTTCTTACTGGAGGTCCATCCATCAAATTGCAAGTTAGGGTTTATAAAGAGCTCTTCTGCTTAATTTATTGGGTATTCTAGGGTTTCCACTTTCACTTCACCGGTTTCCAATCATTTTCTTCTGCTGCTACCGTTCCCAGTTGTGTTAAAAGAATGGCAAGATTACGATTTGCGACATCCTTCTATGCATTATGTTGCTGCTAGTGAGGATTTACAGGTTGATGCATTTTACTAGATTTATTTGGTGTGTTATGATCAGTTGAAGTGAGGTTTAATTGATGATAATACGTTTTGTTTGAATTGTGTAGGCGCAGGTGATGTTGTGTTTTCTGTTCCGAATTCGTTGCTTATGACACATGAGAGAGTGTTAGGGAACGAGACTATTGGTAAGACGTGTGTATGTTACGGCGTTGCTAATTCATCCTTTCAATTTAGTAAATAGGTCAAGTATAACTTAGATGCCTCATTTATTTGATTTAGATTGCTCGTTAGAATTGGTTATACGATTATTGCGATTTGGTAATGTAGATAATTACTTTTGAGTGGTTGGATGAGGAAAATTGATTGTGATTACCTGCTTACTTGAGGGTGAAATAATTATCTTTGGAATCAGTTTCAAGCTTGCTTGTTCAAACTGGTTATTTGATAGCATAGCAAAACAATAACTGTTGCATATGTAACTTGTTACAGTTGTGATTCTTATTATATTAAAAGGCATAAGCAGTTTAATAAGCACTTACAAACAACTTCTAATTTTGGCTTTAAAGTAATAGAGTACATAGCATTTCATCTGCTACTACCTGCAATTGTAGCATAAACAGAAAAGAGAAAAAGTAGATACCATCAAAGAAAACAAGAATGACATTGATTGCAGAGATGCTGGTTTAGATGCATAGAATTCTCAAGCAACATGGTGTTGAAGTCCATGAATATATGATGGCTTCCACTTGTTCTAGTCTTTGCAACTAACATCTTTCTGTTTTATAGCTGGCCATTCTAAATAGGACTTGTCCTATTCTTTATTACAGCGGAACTGCTAACTACGAATAAGTTATCAGAGTTAGCTTGTCTTGCATTATATCTAATGTATGAGAAAAACAAGGAAATGACTTTCTTTGGTATCCGTATATAAAAGAGCTTGATCGTTAGCGTGGTAGGTAATCCCCACTCTTGTGGTCTGAATCTGAACTGAATTATCTAATAGGCAGTCCTGTTAAGGTATTTTCTTGTTCTAAATTTAAATATTGTAAGATTACTATGTATCATATCCTTTTCTACTATGTTTATTTGTGTGCTTATATGTACCTTATTGAAACCTCTACCTTGTTTGCTGACTAATCACTTTTTTATTTGCAGATAATGGGACATGGAGGTGAAAAGACATGGCACAAAAATGAAATAAGTGGAGATCGACGAAGAGGTTCAGGTATTGGGGTAAATTAGTATTTATTTACTGATCAGTATCTGAGCAGCCTTTACAGTTTACAACACAGAGAGGTGCAAGTATTGGGGTAAATTCATTTTTCCTTTGTGATTTGCCAAGTACTTATTCACCTATCAGTATTGAGTAATTAGTATTTATTATAGGGTAAGTATATCTGACTTGCACATGAGAAGTTTGGGTCGATTGCATGTCGAGAGAAGAAAAATGGAAGACTGTACGGGGAAACAGGAAACCAAAGATATTTTGCACTTATATTCATCGCGCATGTCAGGTGCTACTTCATCTACAAGTCGCGTGGCTATGGATGAGGAGGTTAGTTTATTATCGATCACATAGGTTCGCTTGGTTTCTGTTTTTACTTTATTTAGATGTATGTATTGAATCAAGTTTGAATCTTTGCCATGTGTTGCATTAGTCATATACCTTTTTGGCTTTTAATTATTATAGTTCATTTTCTCAGCTATAATTCAAATTAATAAGCTTTAGCTCGGTAGGTTCATCTTGACTCCTGTGTTTACTCTGGTTAGTGTCCTTTAGCTTGGTAGGTTCATCTTCTACGTTGATGTTTCAATAAGCTTGGTGAACTTGTTTTATCCTTGGGGTTTCGGCCTTTTGAGGTTTCCAGTGGTTTTGGTACTCATCGCAGCAGGTTATACTTGTCGTGTCTTAAGGTTTGGGTTTCGTTAGGCTATATCAATGTCTTCCTATTGGGTGTTCGCCCTAATTTGTGGTGTAAGTGTTCAGTGGGTTGGATTACTGGAATCCGTGGCTTCTTGTTAGTTTAGGCATGTTGATCTTCTGCTTACATTTGGTTGCACATTTATGCCATCAATAGGCTACAACTTCATGTAACTTCTCTGTTTGGTCAGCTTGAAGAAGAGGGAATTATCTTTCAGTTGTAGTTTTCATAGCTGTTTTTGTGTTAGTTGTATCTCAATGTGGTTAGGGTTGTATCAATTGTTGCATATTGGTTTGCATCTTGTAACCTCACATGTAACTCAATGGGTCTTTTGACCTAATCAATTTAATTTATGTTTTTCGCAAAAAAAGAAAAAAAAATTCAAACTAAATATAACTTTGTTACCATATTTTAGTTTACCTTAAATATATCAACTTTCATTAGCATTTTAAACTCTTATATCATTTTATGTCATTTGTTTTCTACAGGAAGTATCCACGGACCATGGCACATAGGAGATCAAGATAGATGGTTGTGTATTATTTTATCGGAGATCACAATAGATGGTTGTATGTTATTATTTATCAACACCTAATTCAGTGTCAATAAATACTATGTACAATATATATCTAAATTGTAATCATGAATTGTGTTTCAAGTAATAGACCATTTTCTTTTCTTTTATCTATGTTTAGTTTTGCATCTAATATTTATGGCCTCTAGAATATGTTACAACCAAACGGAGTCTCATATAACCTGATCAATTAGGACGCATGGAAGCCCTCTTATGGGACGTTTATGTGTGTCATATTATATTATGGTGTGGAAAAACATATATTTTGCAACCTTATATAGTGTCCTATGTTAACATGTATTAGGACACTGGTTTTTAAAATAGTGCTTTCACGATACTTTATTTATTACAACGTCATTACATAGGACACCTTATTTTTAATCCTATTAATTATATTGGGACCAACTTAGGCGTCCTATTAGACTAATATTGTTGTAGTGTGTGATATTAGTAATGTCATATATCTTATATTCCATTATTAAACATATGATTTAGTCATATAAACAATTACTCCATTTGATATATAAAGTCTCATGATTTAGACACTCAAACTAACACTCAATGTGACTAATATCAAGTTTAATGATAATCGTTTTTGCCCATTTTTGCCCTAAATAATAGCCGCATGAATATTTTATGACGTGACTATTGTGAATATATTAGTCACATATAATCACTTAAAATGTGGCCATAAACATCATTTAGATACACATTTGTGATATAGTGTAACTATTATAAAGTCATATACTCACATAATCGTGCTATAAATTAATGTGACTATACACATTATCTTTTGGCAATCTTACACACACTAAACTTTAGACACACATAATAAGTTATGTGACCATATGTACCGGATTTTGGCTACACTGAAATCATGTATGACAAACTCGACTATATGATTTAGTCACATAAACAATTACTTCATGTGACCTATAAAGTCTCATGATTTAGTCACACAAACTAACATTCATGTGACTAATATCAAACTTAATGACAATCGTTTTTGCCCGTTTTTGCTCTAAATATTAGCCACATGAATATTTTACAACGTGACTGTTGTGAATATATTGGTCACATATAATCACCTAAAATGTGGCCATAAACACCATTTAGCTACACATTTGCGAAATGGTGTGGCTATTATAAAGCCATATAGTCACATGATCGTGCTATAAATTAATGTGACTATACACATTAGCTTTTGGCAATCTTACACACACTGCACTTTAGACACACATACTAACTTATGTGACCATATGTACCTGTTTTTGTCTACACTAACATTATGTGTGACAAACTCGACTTCATGATTTAGTCACATAAACAATTACGTCGTGTGACCATATAGTGGCATTTGGTCACAGTGTTCAAGTGTGTGACAATATAGTGGCATTTAGTCACAGTGTTCAAGTGTGTGACCATATAGTGATCATATATACGTGTTTTTGGCTACACTGAAATTATGTGTGACAAAGTCGACTTCATGATTTAGTCACATAAACATTTACTTCATGTGACCATACAATGGCATTTGGTCACAGTGTTCAAGTGTGTGACCATATAGTGACCATATGTACCTGTTTTTGGCTACACTTAAATTATGTGTAACAAACTCGACTTCATGATTTAGTCACATAAATAATTACTTCATGTGACCATATAGTGGCATATGATTTAGACACAAAAATAACATTGTATGTGACCAATATAAAACTTAATGATAATTGATGTCCATTTTGGCTCTAAAAAATAGCCACATGAATATTTCACAAAGTGACTGTTGTGAATATATTCATCACATACAATCAGCTTAAACGTGACCATAAACATCATTTGGTTACACATTTGTGAAATGGTGTGGCTATTGTAAAGCCAGATAGTCACATGATCTTGCTACAAAATACTGTGACTATACACACTAGCTTTTCCACATTCTAACACACACTGCACATATGGTCACATAAAAAGTTATGTGACCATATGTTCCTGATTTTGGTTACACTGAAATTATGTGTGACAAACTCGACTACATGATTTAGTCACATTAACAATTGCTTCATGTGACCATATAGTGGCATTTGGTCACAGTGTTCAAGAGTGTGACAAAGATTCGTCACGTTTAATTTGTATAATGTGACTAATTCATCGAACTTACTCTTCATTCGTCACGCATTCCAAATTCATATGTGACTAAATAATCAGCAAAAAAAAATAGCAGATCCCTTTCGCCACATAAATGTTCGAACGTGTGTGACTAAATAATAACGTGCTTTTTATTTTTGTACCAATAGTCACACAAATGTTCGAATGTGTGACTATCTGATTTCGAGCATGTGTGACCAAAGCCTCATTTTGTACTAGTGTGAAGCTCTGATACCAGTTGTTAAGTATTATGAGCCCAAACAACACAAACAATTGAACAATTGTAACCACACAAATCAACAAACGGATAAAAGTAATGCAGAAAAGTAAATCGACACGAGGAATTAACGTGGTTATATGCGATCGGGGTAATCGCTTTAGTCCACGGCCAACTAGAGAGTTTTTCTTTGTATTATTTTGTAGCTTAGGGTTTTAATACAATATAGGGCTTAATATATATTAAACCGTACACAAAAAGAACTCAAAAGAAAAAACGGTGGCCGCCTCAAATAATTCGCTAGGCTTTTACACTTTCTTGATGCGAAAGAAATTGTATGACCATATGGAGTCATCACGTGACCATCCACCAACTCACGTATCAATTTAATTTTGAGTCACGTGAGATGTAAACCAACCATTTAATTTCCATTGTATATGTATTGTCCGGTATTCACATTCTCAACAATGTTCGTTATGGTCGTGAACATTCGCCTGGTTCTGCGAGAGCCATTAAGTATTGTGCCCCAAACAATACCCTTTGAAGCGACCCCACTTCTCTCTCACATAGGTGATTCACCACGTATGGCTGCCTCAGCTGAACCATTAAAAGCAATAAGCTTAGCCTCATACTTGTCACTTTTAGGAATGGGCTAGGAAGTCTACTAATCTTTCAATAAACTCCCTTTGAAAAATTGCAGGGTTTTATCAACTCCCCCCCACAGTGACCTCACTTGTTTATACAATTAGGTTGTCCTATTGAACTCGAATCTTGGGATCTCCAGTCAACTGAGTTAGGTTTTCCTTCATATAAACTTTATTTTTTCAAGGGCTTCAGTCCCATTCCCATGGACGACTTCTGAACTAACTCTATGCTTAAGCCTTTGGTTAGCGGATCCGCAATATTATCCTTTGACTTCACGTAGTCAACCGTGATAATTCCTGTAGAGATTAGTTGTCGTACCGTATTATGTCTACGTCTTATATGTCTATTCGTACCATTATACATTGTGCTATGAGCTCTGCCAATTGCCGATTGGCTATCACAATGTATACATATAGCCGACACCGGCTTAGGCCATCTTGGTATATCCTCAATAAATTGACGTAGCCATTCTGCCTCTTCACCAGCTTTATCTAAAGCGATGAATTCTGATTCCATCGTGGATCTAGCAATAACCGTTTGTTTGGAAGATTTCCACGATATAGCGGCACCTCCAAGTGTGAATACATACCCACTTGTTGCCCTAGAATCATTCGTATCAGATATCCAATTTTCATCACAATGTCCTTCGATAACTGCAGGATATCTATTGTAATGCAACCCGTATTCCCGAGTGTACCTCAAGTACCGAAGTAACCTAATCATGCTACTCCAATGAGTTGAACCCGGATTACTCGTGTATCTACTTAGCTTGCTTACAGCATATGCTAAGTCTGGTCTAGTACAACTCATCAGGTACATCAAGCTGCCAATAATTCTTGAGTACTCTAACTGGTCAACAGGCTCATCTCTATTCTAAGCCAGATGTTGACTCGTGTCAATGGGAGCTCTAGCTATGTTCAAGTCATTCGCATTGAACTTTTCAAGAATCTTGTCCACGTAGTGAGTTTGACTTAAAACAAGTCCACTTTGGGTTCTTGTGATTTGAACTCCTAATATCACATCCGCTAAACCCATGTCTTTCATGTCAAACCTTTCTTTCAACATGTCTTTTGTAGATTTTATCATTTGGTCATTACTTCCAGCAATCAGCATATCATCTACATATAGACACAATATGACATATCCAATTGGTGTGTCTTTCACATACACACATTTATCACATTCGTTGATTTGAAACCCAGACTCAAGCATGACATGATCAAACCTTTGGTGCCATTGCTTTGGAGCTTGTTTTAATCCATACAAGGATTTAACAAGTTTACATACTTTCCTTTCTTGTCCAGGGGCTATAAAACCCTCAGGTTGTTCCATGTAAATCTCTTTCTCTAGATTTCCATTTAAGAAAGCAGTTTTCACATCCATTTGATGGACTTCCAAATTTCTAATGGCGGCAATAGCAAGTACCAACCTGATGGAGGTTATTCGCGTTACCGGCGAATATGTATCAAAGTAATCTAGACCTTCTCGTTGTCTATATCCCTTGATCACCAATCTTGCCTTGTATTTATCTATGGTGCCATCTGGCTTCATCTTCTTCTTGAAGATCCATCGATAGCCTAGCGGTTTGCATCCAGGAGGAAGATCCACTAGCTCCCATGTGTGGTTTTGTAAAATAGAGTCTATTTCACTTTTGATGGCTTCCCGTCATTAAGGTCCTTCCGAGGAAATTACCGCTTCACGGTAGGTTGTAGGTTCACTTTCTACCATGTAAGTGTAGAAATCAGGACCGAAAGACTTTTCTGTCCTTGCTCTTTTGCTTCGCCTTAGCTCAAGCTCTTCTTCCTCAGGTTGTTCTAGTTCTTCTCGAACTAGTTCATTAGATGTCTCATCTTGGACACCTTCATCGTTTATCCTAGACGAGCTTCCATATTCTTTTGTAATGCATGGAAATACATTTTCAAAGAATGAGGCATTCCTTGATTCCATTATCGAACCTTTGTGTATATCAGAAATCTTGGAGTCATGCACAACGAAACGATAAGCACTACTGAGTCCAACATATCCAATAAATATTCAATCAATAGTTTTAGGTCCTATCTTTTGAGCCTTAGGTAATGGAGCAGCTACCTTGGCTAGGCACCCTCACACTTTAAGGTATTTATAGGATGGTTTTCTTTTCCACCATAATTCGTATGGGGTCTCATCCTTTTTCTTTTGGGGTATCTTATTTAAAAGATAATTGGCCGACAAAATGGCATCCCCCCATAGGTTCTGATTTGCACCAGAACTGACTAACATGGCACTCACCATTTCTTTCAAGGTACGATTTTTCCGTTCAGAAATCCCATTCGATTGGGGTGAATAAGGTGCAGTGAGTTCATGTCTAATTCCATTTTGTGAACAAAATTCAGCAAATGGGGAAACATATTCACCACCTCTATCACTTCGAACTACCTTGATTTTCCGTTCGAGTTGATTTTCAACTTCGTTTTTATATGCAATGAAAGTTTCAATTGCTTCATTTTTACTTTTAAGCAAGTAAACATAGCAATACTTCGTGCAATCATCAATGAATGTGATGAAGTATTTATATCCATTTCTTGTTGGAATCGATTTCAAATCACACACATCCGTATGGATCATATCAAGGGGTTCAGTTTTCCTCTCAACCGGTTTGAATGATGATCTTGTTAGTTTGGCTTCAACACAAGTTTCACACTTATAGTTTGAGTCAATATGGAATGTTGGTATGCAATTTTATTTAATCAAACGACGAATTGAATTAAAGTTGACATGACCAAGTCTACCATGCCACACATTTGACGACTCAAGTAAGTAAGCAGAACTAGTACCAGTCTTATTCATTTCATTGTTAACAACCATTACATTGAGTTTGAACATACCATTGAGGGCATAGCCCTTTCCAACATACAAACCACCTTTGGTCAACACGACCTTATCAGACTCAATTACAATTTTGAAACCAAACTTGTTCAACAACCACCCATACACAAGATTCTTACGAATCTCAGGAACATACAAAACATTACTCAGAGTAAGTTCCTTTCCAGATGTCATTTTCAGGATCACATTCCCCTCGCCCTTGATATCAACAGTGGCAGCGTTTCCCATAAAGAGCTTTTCTCCATTAGTAACATCCTTAAAGGTGGTGAAAAGGCTCTTGTCAGCACAGACATGGCGGGTAGCCCCGGTATCAACCCACCACTCCTTGGTATTCGACCCAACCAAGTTAACTTCAGAGATCATCACTGTGAGGTCACAGATCATAGCAATAAGGTTTTCAGTATCATCAACCATGTTGGCTTCACGGGGAGTCTCTTTCTTGGGCTGTCTACATTCATTAGCCCGATGACCCGGCTTGTCACAATTATAGCACGTGCCTTTGAATTTCTTTTTACCAACACCGCCTTTAGGTCCAAGACTAGAACCTTTCCCCTTGTTTTTCTTTTCAGCCCTACCTTTGCTTTTGTTACTCTTTGAGGATTGACCAAGTTCAACAATATTAGCCTTTGCTGAATCAGGGTTTTCGCTTTTCTTTTGAGCAACTTTGTTGTCCTCTTCAATACGAAGACGAACCACAAGATCTTCAATGGTCATTTCCTTTCGTTTGTGCTTGAGATAGTTTTTGAAATCAGTCCAACTTGGTGGCAACTTCTCAATCATAGCAGCAACTTGGAATGTCTCGCTGAGCATCATTCCTTCTGCATGTATATCATGAAGAATAACCTGCAATTCTTGGATTTGACTCATAACAGTCTTTGAGTCGGTCATTTTGAATTCCAAAAATTTAGCTACCACGTTTTCTTTGTACCCGCATCCTCTGTTTTGTATTTGCGTTCCAAAGACTCCCATAATTCTTTGGCAGTCCTTGCTTTGCAATACACATTATAGAGCGAATCCACCATGCCATTAATGACATAGTTGCGACACAAGAAATCCGAATGATTCCAAGCATGAACCGCGCTCACAGTTTGAGCATCCATTTCCCCTTCAGCAAGTTGGGGAGCGGTTTCAGTCAAGAACCTCGCAAGGTTCAACGTTGTCAGATAAAAGAACATCTTTTGTTGCGGACGTTTAAAATTGACACCATTGAACTTTTCTGGTTTCTCAGCATGAGTTGCAACCGTGTTAGGCAGCGGTGCAACCATCATAGTGGTAATAGCAACAGCAGAAGTCATAATCGCAGAAACCGCAGAGACCCAGAGGTCGGAATCGGTTGAGTGATCATCGGCTGAGATTCCATTCTGAAAAATGATCAGGTAGGAATTAATTACTAACACGAATCGTTATAACTTCCTAAAGTAAAAATTCCGTTATGCTAACAGAATTGTAATCTGCTAATATAGTAATATAATATCCAGTTTCGTATAAAGGAAATAATCTGTTTAAGTTTGTTAGAAATAGTGATACGAAACTGTATATATATATATATATATATATATATATATATATATATATATATATATATATATATATATATATACTGATCAAAGAGATTACAACGAAGATAGACGATTAATTAAATAAAGAAACAGAAGCAGATTCCATTAACTTGCTGGTTCGATTCCTGCAAAATAAAGAAAAGAAAACATAAAAGTAAAACGGAACCGGGCTTGTGTTTGACACAATTCCCTTAAACACATTCTTCGTCTGTTCCCAGGGTACACCGGTTCAAAACCGCGTACGGCCGGACTTGAAACACTTGCCTGAAAAATGATCGGAACAAGTTTAGTTTGCTGCGACTGACAGATAATGATTGGAGTGTGTAATTTGTATATGATATGGTTGTGTTGTGTTGTGTCTTCTGTTAGAGACCAAGTTTTGTTTATATAAACAAAAGTGTAACAGGTAGCAGAATCCAAAAGGATTCTTTTAATGATCCACTAATGACAGAATTCAAAACGACACGAATTCAAAAGGATTCGTAACTGAAACTAACCAAATAGTTACATGTAATCCAACCAAATAATTACATTTTAATCCCTGTAACTAAACTATTAGAAATGGGAGGATGGGCAGAGTATTGGGAGGATGGACCAAATATTGGGAGGATGGCCAATATTGGGAGGATGGACCAAATATTAGGAGGATAGCCAAAAAATATTGGTAGGATGGACCCTTTGACACACAACCCGTAAAACACAAACCAAGATTTTAACATAGCTTGGAAGCTTGTACATATAAACCCAAGTAAACTTTGTTCCCACTCCATGTGGGACACGTTTCAATTCATTTCCAAACTTACAGCAAACACACAATTTGAGATTCGATATCTCATTCACCAAAGTTGGTAAAAACACATATGTTTTTCAACATATTTTCCAACAGTTGTTTCTGATCATAAATCACCTAACTCATTATAGTTGGCCAGCTTCCAACGAAATGGTTTCTTAAGTAATGAAACATAATTATTATGATAATACTCATGGTTGACCACTTTTTGATTTCAGAATTTCACAATTAGTAACTGATGCATCCCCTCTTTTCATGCAATGATCAAAGGTAATCAAGTCCCAGATTTATACATTGATTAATTAAGTTTGTGTATAAGTATTGAGTGTACAAAACAGGGCCTAAAGCAGAGCTAGCTAGATTGGACGAGAAAAACGTGAAAAGGAAGCTTAACAACTGCATTAGCTAGTAATTTGACTTGGTGAGGTCCTATTTCTTCAATTCAAATTCACAAGTCCTAGGATATCTTGGGTGGGCTTTCTCCTGGTGATTAACAAAGTTCAGGAAGATAGGAATAACCGCATTGGTAAAAAAGTTTCCTCTTTTTTCCCTATAATTCTTTATTTAGTTAATTTGAAATCGATTTACTTAGATTCTGAATGAAACGATATCGACATCTATATACATTCCACAATAAATTGAAATACAACACAAGTTTTATCGGTGAGTGGTCTTTAATTATTTGTTCATGATTATTTTCGTTTGTAATATTTTTGTTTATTGTGTAACAGAGAAGATGGGTAGATCTATTTGAAGATCCATTGAAAGTGAAGTGTCAAGACAACTGACTATTCTATTTATAGATTGATTACCATTTGGAAACATTCTCAATGATACTCTGTATTGTTAAGCAATGGAATTACTTTTTTGTTCATATTGTGTGATCTTTTAATTGGTTAAAATATTACTCGTATTTATCAATCAATCAATATCATCATATAAATAAAAGCAGAAAACTAAATCAGTTAATGATGCTGATGTTTGCTGACTAAAACTTCAGCTATTAAATTATTTTTAACCACTTTTGGTGAAATTTTTCAACAGCTATAATGACTGAAAGTTCAGTCATTAAATTCTTCGAACCTATTCTGACTAAAAATATAAGTAAGAATTGACTTTTAGTTTCTTGCACTCCACCGTTGGTTCAAAAAAAAAAAAAAAGTCACGGGCTCTCTTAAGTATTTGTTAAAAAGTTATATTTCATGTAGTTACGTAGTAAGAGTAGTTTTTTTAAGGAACAGTAAATAAGGTCAGTCAAAGAGTAGCTTGAATCAATCTATCCGACACTAATCACGAATTCACGATATTTACCATACTGTGCTAGCTACTGTGTAGTAAATATTTTACGTGTTTAAATAATAATTAACGCACGTACTCCTAAAATTATGAGATTTGGTTCCAAAAGGAGATCGCTCGGGTAAAATAACGTAACTAGAATCATCAATCATGCATGATTTTGGCATCAGGTGTAGAAAGTTAAGCAAAATAAGAATAAAAGTAGGAGTAATAGATAGTGTTTAATGATCACCTTTGAGGGGAATATAGCCCCTTTGAACAAGATCATTATAATGAGTATAAGCCAAAACCCCACAAGCGCTTGGCGTCCAAAACAAAACTTCGGGCAGCCCGAACCTGTCAGCAGCTTCAAGCGTAAAGCTCATGCACCCATCTGAAACGATAAAGCTCACAGGTGGCACGTCGGGCTCAGAAGCATTAAGCCTAGTGATGAGCTCACAAAAAGGCTCTAAACAGTTCTTAGAAAGAGATTCAGCAAGGTCAGGACCTGATTGGGAGATGTTGGCGTCAGACGGCGGAAGGCCGTCAGTAATGGAGTAGAAACGAAAATCTGGTAGGCCGGCAAGGGAGGAAGGACCTCTAGATCTGAGTATGCGGTTATGGTTGTAGTGAGTGTTGACAAATGAGATGTGGAAGCCCTTTGAATGAAGAAGTTTAGCAAGTTTCATCATGGGGTTGATATGGCCTTGAAATGGGATAGGGATGCATACGGCGTGCGGCTTTTCTATTTTTGCTATCAAATCCATTTAATATGTTGCAATATGTGTGTGTTTAGATTTTGGTTAAAAAGTGGTGCTGAATGGAAGAGCTGAGGTTGCCTGTATTTTTAGGAGAGCAAAAAGGGGAAAACAATTTCAGTTTCTTTACGAGTTCAAACTAGTTACTCCCTCCGTTCCGATCAAAGCGTCGACTAATGCCTACAATTTAATGCTGCACTAACGACACTTTTCACCAATCAAATACTCCCTCCGTCCCAATTTAATTGTCCCCAGACAGAATTATACGCAGTTTAAGATAAACACAATAATTATTACTTACTTTTTGCACAATGACATTCTTACCCCTAACCAATTAATTTGAACTTCCTTTCACTTTTGTAATTTAATTTTTAAAGTAGGGACAATATAGTAAAAAGAATCATGTTACCTTTCTATATTTGGTAATGGACAATTAATTTGGGACATCCTAAAATGGAAATAATGGACTATTAAACCGGGACGGAGGGAGTAACATATTTACTAAATAACATCTTTTTTTTTTAGTTTAATATGGAAGTAAACACGAAAATTCAAAATAGTAAAGTGGTAACTTGAAACGGGACGGATGGAGTAGTATTTATAGCATCATTTTTCTTATGAGAAGTAAATCACGCGAGAAGGTAACCATTGATTAAACACGTAGGAAAGGTAGGTTTAACAAACATATCACAGAGAGGGATCATTAGAGTACAATAATATACTAAAAAATGCTAGTACGAATGATATTGTGTCATTTATACAAAGAGAATCCTCCACATGTACAAAACTCATTTACCCCCAACATTAATTATCCCACAAAAGGCAAATTGAAAAATTATGAAAATTGCACCATAAAATTCAGCCTTTTCTCCTCTTCGATTTGCCGTCCCTCAAGGCATACTTTCGACAAGTTTTTTTTTTCTTCTTTTTTGGTGGGTTTCACATTTTACTAACACATGTGTTAAAGTGTTGCGTTCAGGTTTTAGGGTTTTGACAAAAACCCCAAACCCTAACCCCAAACCCTAAACCATAAACCCTAAACGCTTTACAAAACTCTAAACCCTAAATCTTACTAAACCTTAAACCCTTCTAACCCTAAACCCTACTAAACCCTAAACCCTAAATCCAAAATCATACTAAACCCTAAACTCTAGCTCAAAATTAAATGTACAACCAAACACTAACACATGTGTTAATGATTTATAAAACCCACCAAAAAAAGGGAAAAAAAATCTTCGAAAATATACCTTAAGAGACGGCAAATCGAAGAGGAGAAAACGCTGAATTTTATGGTGCAATTTCCATAATTTTTTGATTTGTTGTTTGTGAGATAATTGATGTTGGAGTAAATGAGTTTTGTACATGTGGAGCATTCTCTTTCTACATGTGAAGCATTCTCATTGGTTCTTCCATACTTTCAAAAATTCTTGTACTTCCTTGAACTTTTATCACATATCATATATTCATCAGTAGCAAACTAGCATTACAAATTCTTTTGAAGTACGTAACATGATAATCCAGGTGGAGAACCGGGTAACTAAGTTCGATTTGATCGACAAGATCGAGGAAGCGTTCATTTTTATCCTGTTTGGTACTAATATATATCAAGTGTAACCTGTTATAGCTATGTGGCCGGCTATATGTTCTCATGATAATAAATTAATAATAATAATCTTAAATATAATATATGATTAACCTTTGTGACATCATCATTTAAATTAAATTGAATTAATCAATTAGACCCCTCTATTTATTTAGTTTTTACATTATATATCATTTAAATTCGATTCAATTAATCAATTAGGCCCATCTATTTACTTATTTTTTTCATTATTAAACAGTTTATATAATTTGAAGCAACAATAACATCATCATATTAATGAATTAGGTTCCTATATTTTAATCAAAATACAAATTATAACCTATATTTTAATTAAAGAATCAACACGGGTTTAACATCTCATAAATAATAATAATAATTATAATAATAATAATAATAGTAAAGCATACAACCATAGTTGTTAACAATTTATCATAAATGATGATGATGATGATGATGATGATGATGATGATGATGATGATGATGATGATGATGATGATGATGATGATGATGATGATGATGATGATGATGATGATGAAGTAAAGCATATAATTTGTTAACTCATACTTGACTCGTGATTTAGAATCTCAATTTTTAACTAATGACTCAACTCATAAAAATCACTATTCTACCATATATATATATATATGTTGGGATATGACCACGTAATAAATAAACGCATGTCCAGAAAATGTTTAAGCCTACGGGGTCACACGTATTGACACTTATGCTCAATATAATTGGTTAATATATATGTGAGATATATTAATTAATACGTTCACAAATAAAAGAAGATTCTGGAACCAGATCCAACCGGCGGTTGGATGTCTCAACCGGCGGTTGGAACCTGATATGGAAAGCGGTGGATCACGCGGATCTGAAAATGGATACTTGGGTCAAAAGCCAACCCAACCGGCGGTTGGAGGTCAGTTTCAGCAAGTATAAATAGAGCCCAAATCCCAGCCTTAAACCATACATTTTCAGACTAGCTTAATTCGATTTAAGGGTTAAAAGTACAAATTAAAGTTCGACTTAAGAGCTAGAAAGCTAGGGTTTGAAGGTTTTCAACCCTAATTAAGATCAGTTCTTGTGTGATTCGACAAAAGAAGAAAAGCACAAGTGTTGTGAGTATTGTGAACGATGTACTAGCATACCTATTGAGTTGCTGTCATGTGTGCGATCGTAGAGAAGTTTTACTTTAAACCTTAATAGTTTATCTGGAGCTCTGCTAAAAGGTACATGATTCTTTTCTTAACTAATTATATATACGTGCTTATTCGCTTCCGCAATTGTATGACAATTTGATTATCTGTATGCTATACTCTAACAGTGGTATCGGAGCCACACGTATGTGTTAAAATTAGTTAGATCAGTTAAACATAAAATTTGGTGGGGTTAGTTGTCTGATTCGATTAATAACAAAGAAAATTGTTTTGGTTGTGTAGAGATTAAAGTCGAATAACAAATCAGATTAAAATTTTGTTAGTTGTCTGATTCGATTAATAACAAAGAAAATTGTTTTGGTTGTATAGAGATTAAAGGTCGAATGACAAATCAGGTCAAAATTTTGTTCCAACCGGCGGTTGGATGTTCAAACCGGCGGTTGGATTACGAAACTAGGGTTTTACAGTCGCGATAAAGGAATTACGAATAAACGGCGGTTGGGATGACCAGCCGGCGGTTGGAACTTGAAACCCTAATTTGGTTAAATTGTTAAAAGTTTTAAAATCCTTTCAGAAATTTAATGTTTAACGAAAATAATAACATAGTTAATGAAAATTATTTGTTATTATTAGTGTACCTTTCAATTAGCAATAAAAGGGTATCCATGAAATTCCTGCATAATTTGTCATGGATATCACTTTGATATTAATTGTTAATAGTGTTACTTGTTTAAATTGTTTAATTGACAAGGTGTCCCTAGTTGGCCATGTTTTCAAATGTTGCATGAAAATTAATTGTTAATAGATTAATAGTTTATTATTTTGCTTATTATTGTAACTTGTAAAGCAAAATGGTTTTATGAAAAATAAACTGACTAATAACTATGAAATAAGATTTATTATTTCCTTGCAAATCTTATTGTCAAATCGGGTTGGGCTCACATACCGTAATTTTCTCCCACGACGAGATTTGCAAGTTAATAATTTGTTTTAAACCACGACTAGGAACTTGTATAAGAGAGGTATCTTCGTCTTGGTGTCTAAGACGACGGGTTGGATAAAACGATGTAAAGATCCTAGCCCCTCCTCTGGCCTCTTCATGACCTCTCTTATACATGGCCGAAAATGTTTAAAACATGTTGAATCGTCAATTTTAATAAAAGTGCAATCTCTAATTTAATATGAATATTAAATTGGACATCTTGACGCACGTTATTAAGTACATTAACTTGAAAATTTTTATTAAAATCAATGATACGAAGATGTGTGCATGCTTCTTCGTACTTAATTTGATATATATTATCAAATAATTATCCATTTAAATTAAGTCATATGCCATCCAATTGGTAAGAACACTTGTACTTGCTTTTTGCTCTGCGTGAGACATAGGTGAATTGTATCCAAGGTAAATTACCACTCATCGTGAGACGGTGGTGGACTATTTACAGTTCTTAATTAGACGACTTAAAGCGAGTTAAGCGGTGAGATCCTTAAGCCCGTGGCATAAGATGGAATGAAACATGCTTAATAACACTTACTGCTTGATCACTAAGTGTAAATTAAGTCCCATAATTTCTAGGAATTGCACTAGTAATGCAATTATTGATCGTCACTTACCTTTTGAATATACCATTGCTAGCAGATCAACTGATGTAATGGTGATATGTCAAGTAGGATCCTAGCCTTAAGAAAATTAATTGTTTATATATATATAAACATCTGAGTATTCAATTTTCTATAAGGATTTATTATCGAAAATACTAAATTTGAATTTTCATCTAGTTGTAGATGGCAAATCCTGCACCGAACTTGAATTATTCGGCTTTCAGGCAAATGCTAAAATGAGAAAAACTTTCTGGAAGTAATTTCAAAGATGAGTTTTGTCAACTAAGGATTGTCCTTCGTGTTGAAAGGAAAACATAGGTCATTGAATAGCCGATGGGACCTGCTCGGGATACTGCCACTGGTCCTGTTGAGGAATTAACAGCATGAAATGCTCTTTATGATCGTCATAATGAAGATTGCTTGTTTGATGCTTGGCAGCACGACTCCTGAACTTCAAAACCAATATGAAAATCATATTCCACTTGATATGATTACAGAGATGAAATCGGCTACTCCACAAATCCTTGCGATTAGAAGTGGAAAAATCCAGAAAGATAAGAAACCGCAAACTAGGGGAAAGGCTAAGGGAAAGCAAGGTGTTTTTGTCCCTAATCCTAAGAAACTGAAACATGAGGCACTTTATTTGTACAATAGTGTACGTGAAGCAGTAGAAGCAAATGGAAGTTTGACTTAGTTTTGCATTCAGGCTTAATAATTGTATTAGACAATTGTCATTATGCACCTGCTATCACTAGAATTGTTGCTTTAGTTTCACTTTTGAAAGATAATGCTATTTCTTGTGATGGTATTCTTGAAATTGATATGCATGATCGTGTTTCAAAAGTTAATTCTATGTATTCTGTTAGAAATAAACGAGCCAAGTTTAACTTGAACTCTACCTATCTTTGGCATTGTCATCTTGCAAAAATTAGAAAGAAACACATTGAAAGACTTCAACGTGAACGGTTTTTAAAATCAAATGATGATGGATTCTTTGATAAATGCGTATCTTATGTATGGCAAGATGACAAGGAAACCCTTTCCGCATCAAACGCAAAGGGCTATAGATCTACTTGGAATCATACATACAGATGTTTATGGTCCATTTAGACATGTGTCAAGACAAGGTGCTAGCTACTTCATCACTTTTACTGATGATTTCAGTCGTTATAGTTATGTTTAATTGCTTAAACATAAACATGAAGTCTATGAAACATTTAAAGTGTTTAAGAATGAAGTAGAAGATCAACTCGGTAAGACCATCAAAATCCTTCATTCGGATCGAGGTGGGGAATACTTAAGCCAAGAGTTTAAGGATTATCTGAAAGCATGTGGAATTGTCCAACAGCTTACTCCTCCATACACACCACACATTAATGGGGTATCGGAGAGGAGGAATCGAACCTTATTAGACATGGTAAAATCGATGATATACCTTACAACTCTCCCATTATCATTTGGGATTATGCTCTAGAATCTGCTGTACGTATTCTGAATATGGTTCCAACCAAGAAGGTTGATAAGACACCACATGAATTGTGGCATGGAAAAGTCCCTAATTTGTCTTACTTAAAGGTCTGGGGATGTGAGGCGCTTATGAAGTGGGATAGTCCTGACAAACTCGAAAAAAGATCTATCAAGTGCATCTTTGTAGGATACCCAAAGGAAACAATGGGTTACTACTTCTACATTCTTTCTGAAAACACTGTTAAAGTTACCAGATATGCTGAGTTCTTTGAGAACAAGATGATAGCTCAAGAAAACAGTGGAAGGGTAGTAGAACTTGATGAGACTCAAGAGGAAGATGCATCACCTTCTACAAACACTAGCGAACATCAACTTAGGGGGGAAAGTAGTCAAAGTGTTGAATCTCAAGTTGATGTTGTTCCAATTCGTAGGCCCGCAAGGACTCTAAGTGCTCAAGAGAAATTGTGTCTAAATGTAGAATCTGAAGAGTACTTGGTTGGGGATCTTTATGAACCTCCTAAATTTCAAAGTTGCATTATCAGATCCACAATCTGAAAAATGGCTTGAAGCTGCGAATGTGGAAATGAAATCCATGAAAGATAATCAAGTCTGGCGCTTGGTTGATCTTCCACCCAATGCTAAAACCGTTGGGTGTAATGGATGGAAATGTACACACCTATAAAGCTCGTCTCGTAGCGAAGGGTTATACTCAAATCTACGGAGTTGACTATGATGAAACCTTGTCTCTTGTGGCAGACATTAGAGCTATTAGGATTCTCTTAGCCTTAGCTGCGTACTATGACTATGAGATTTGGCAAATGGATGTCAAGACTGCCTTCTTGAATGGTTACTTAGACAAGGATGTCTATATAGTTCAACCTAAAGGCTTTATTGATCCAAAACATTCTAGCAAAGTATGCAAGCTTCAAAGGTCCATTTATGGACTAAAGCAAGCATCAAGAAGCTGGAACAAGAGGTTTGATGAGGAAATCAAAAGGTTTGGATTTACTCAAAACCCAAATGAGCCATGTGTATATCAAAAGACTAGTGGGAGTAATGTTACTTTCCTTGTCTTATATGTTGTTGACATATTGATCATAGAAAATCACATTCCAATGTTACAAGATCCTACCTTGGAAAGTGTTTTTCTATGAAAGACTTGGGAGAAGCGGCATTTATCATTGGAATCAAGATCTATAGAGATAGGGCAAAGCGGTTAATTGGACTAAGTCAAAGTGCTTATATTGATAAGATCTTAAAGAGATTTAAGATGGGGAATTCTAAATGTGGAAATGTACCAATGTTAGAAAGATTTGACTTAAATAGAAAACAGCGTGCTTCTACACCTGATGAGGTGGAGCGTATGCAAAAGGTTCCTTATGCTGTGGCAATTGGATCCATAATGTATGTGGTTAGATGCACTAGACCTGATGTGGCATTCGCACAGAACATAACCAGCCATTTTCAATAGAATCCAGGTGAAAGTCACTGGATTGCTGTGAAAAACATTTTTAAGTATCTGAGGGCTACTAAAGATATGTTCCTTGTTTATGGTGGAAATCCAGAAACAGAGCTCAAAGTGTCTGGATACTGTAATACTGGATTTCAGACCGATAGAGATGATATGAAATCTCAGACAAGATACGCCTTCATCTTAGATGGAGACGTAGTGCAAAGGATTCCTTATGAAGCAATCCACAACTGCCATGTCTGCAACTGAATTAGAGTACATAAGTACATAGCATCTTTTGAAGGTGAGATGGAAACCGTTTGGATTGGAAAATTTATTTCTGGGCTTGACGTGGTAGCCACAAATAAAAACCCCATGGAGTTATACTGCGATAACTCAGGAACAATTATCATTGCCAATGAACCTGGAGTTTAAAATGGGGCCAGACATTATCCTGGAAGATATCACTATGTTCGAAAGCAGATCGAATTAGGTGAAATCAATCTACTCAAAGTTCACACAGATGATAATCTAGCTGATCCATTTACGAAGGCTTTATCTGAGGGAAAGCTTAGTCAACATACCGAGGGCATAGGACTTCGTTATGCTAGTTATTTCATGTAACTCTGTGTTTTAGTATTTGGATAAAGGATGTTAGACAATTATTATCTAATAAATGAATTAAAGTACCTGGTATGTTTGTTTTCATTTGATAATTAAATTGTATCATATATTTGCATGTTTAAATCCTTGAATAATTCTCTAATTATTCTAAAATGTCCATTATCGATTAACTATATGGGAATATAGTTAAACTAAGATAAATCTGAGTGATTGGTTACATTATTGAATATGGAAGGATGGTCCCACCAAACTCACATGGTATTCATGAGATGCATATCGGACTACCCCCAACTAACAAGTTATCACTTTATGGATCGGCGTCATCAAGTGAAACTTGTAAATGGTTGCTTTACTTATCCTTAGACTTGAGATGCAAGTAGGTCTTGCATGTATGGATTGCATCTTCTTGATATAATTCTAGCTATCCTGTATAAGGTGGCAATAAAGGCCTATTTTCAGAAGTGTAGTGAAGTACATGACTGACACGTGTAGTCAAGATAGGATTTGTTCCTTCAACTCGCTTTTGAAGTATGATACCATTGGGCCCCTCATTAGAATTAATTAAGGTGTGTGATGGCCATACCCAAATGAAATCCAGATGTGTCTTGATTGATTTGGTAATCTTAATTGATTATAGGAATGAGAAACAGAATCGTTAATTTATGGAGTGACATTGATCCAAATCCATAATTAACAAGGTATCTGAAACAAAGGGATAGTAAAGACTAAAATCATTTTCTTGAGAAGCTTGATTATACTTTAAGAAACTATATTATACTTTGAGAAACTATAATATATTTTAAGAAACTATACTTAAACATTTCTGGGGGCATTTACGTGTTGTTAGATGCTTACCAATGCCATTGCCTTTATTAATGACATGCTCAAGTGGGAGTTGTTGGGATATGACCACGTAATAAATATACGCATGTCCAGAAAATGTTTAAGCCTACGGGGTCACACGTATTGATACTTATGCTAAATATAATTGGTTAATATATATGTGAGATATATTAATCAATACGTTCACAAATAAATGTTATTAAAGGTTAATTGTACATTTAAATAAAAGAAGATTCTGGAAACCAGATCCAACCGGCGGTTGGATGTCTCAACCGGCAGTTGGAAGTCTCAACCGGCAGTTGGAACCTGATATGGAAGGCGGTGGATCACGCGGATCTGAAAATGGATACTTGGGTCAAAAGCCAACCCAACCGGCGGTTGGGAAGCTCAACCGGCGGTTGAAGGTCAGTTTCAGCAAGTATAAATAAAGCCCAAATCCCAGCCTTAAACCATACGTTTTCAGACAAGCTTAATTCGATTTAAGGGTTAAAAGTACGAATTAAAGTTCGACTTAGGAGCTAGAAAGCTAAGGTTTGAAGGTTTTCAACCCTAACGAAGATCGGTTCTTGTGTGGTTCGACCAAAGAAGAAAAGCACAAGTGTTGTGAGTATTGTGAACGACGTACTAGCATACCTATTGAGTTGCTATCGTGTGTGCGATCATAGAGAGGTTTTACTTTAAACCTTAATAGTTTATCTGGAGCTCTGCTAAAAGGTACATGATTCTTTTCTTAACTAATTATATATACATGCTTATTCGCTTCCGCAATTGTATGACAATTTAATTATCTGTATGCTATACTCTAACAATATATATATATATATATATATATATATATATATATATATATATATATATATATATATATATATATACACACACGGATATGTATATATATATTTTTTAAATTTGTTCTTAGAAGAAGTAAACGTTTTGACTTTTGAGAGTCGATACTTAAGTCGTTGACAAGTAATCAACAAGACTTAATTTAAAATATATTATAGTCATTTCTACATGTGTTGTCTTTTTATATTTTGCACTCCTATCACATTACATTGAAAGTTTGTCTGATTTTCTAACTCGCAAGAGTCACACTCTATTCAGAAAAGTCAATAAACGACTCATTAAATCAAATTAATTTAAGGTCGGAGTACAAGTCGCATAATTTTTTTTGAATCTTTTAACTTGACTCGTGTAAGATAATTGTATACAATAACTGGAGCAGATTTCAAATAATGCAATACTTATGAACATTAAAATGGGAGTGGTCCTAATCTAAAGGTAAAAGAGTCATTGTCTAACGGTATCGAGATAACCTATTAAGTTTAACGATGGGAGTTCAAGCCTTGAAGTGAGACTATTGGTAAATATTTGTAAGAGCAACTACAATGACAAAAAGCTTTTTTATGTGCCACATAATTTATTTTCAAAAAAGCTTTAGATCCAATTTTTTAAAAAAATAGCTTTTTTATATCAAAAGAGGGGGTGTAAATGTGAATATTTGAGATAAAAAAAGCTTAACACCAAAACTTTGAAATTTGTCAAACTTTTTAATTAAAAAAAGCTTTTCTCCTAATGATAAATAGCCTTTCTAAAGCTTTTTTGCACAAAAAAGCTTAGAAATTGGAGTTGCTCAATATATATATTCGTAATATGTGGTGTGTAAGTGTTTGACTTTTTAATAATAACAATAAGTAATATATAATCATAGCATTTGCATATTTAAAATTAGATGCATATTTGCAATTGTGATGGGCATTCTGGGCGTTTTGGGCGCCACGTTAGCGTCAACACCATGTCAGCGCTTGTAGTGGTAAAACCCAGAACGCCCAGAACGCTCAGTTTTGCCACTATGACCCACCAGTTTAATTTAATTTTTATTTATTTAACAAAAATAAATACATTTCATTAATTAATTAAAATACAATATAATAATTAAATAAAATACACTTATATAAAAATAAAATAACTTGATAAAAAACACAATACTTAAAAATAAATACCAACCAACGACTAAATGGTAGACCAGATCCGGTCTACCATTTTTATTTACATGAGGGGAATTAAACCGGCCAAAGAAAACGAAAAATAAATTGAAAATGGATATGGGTCCCGCTTGAATGCTCCATTTTTACTCGTTGAGGGCTTCAGAACGCCTCACCCAGAACGCCCCGTTACCGGCGTTCTGGGCGCTCTCACGACTTGAACGCCCCCACGCATGGCGCATTGCAGATGATAGATACAATATGATATTATGTACAGTACTATTTATAGGCATATTACGATTTACGTACGTACAATCTTCTAATGCACAATTTGAGTTTATCATCTTAAATAGTGATGTAAATATCAATATGTCTATTTTGATTGGTCTAAATTTCATTGCAAATCTAACTTTTGACTTCTTAATTAATTAAACAAATATAGCAAAAGGGTAAATAATGCAAAGACTTGGAACTATTGGAATTCGTTCATAAGATCTGTTGATGAGATTTGTAAAAAAAAATAAAAAAAATAAAAAAAGTTAATGTCACTTGTGACACCCGTCAAATTAGAACATTAATTTGTGCCTAACACTAGTGTAATTACATGTATTTAGTTTTGTAATAGGCTAAATATGTGTAACATTTTGTATATTTATATATATACACGCTTATGTGATTTGTTTAAATTGTACAAATTCGGGCGGATAAATATCCGACAACACAAGTACGGACGTTGGTGAAACAATTATTACATAATACGAAATTATTTAATAACATTATTATTTACTTTATATTATTTTGATAATATAACACATGTATTACGTTTTATTAAAACGTGACCGAACGCGACAAAAACGCGCGAAATGCGTCCGACAAATGAACGTAATCCAAGTTATATTTTTATAACTCAAAATAAAATACTTTAATTGAATACTTCGGTTAAAATATCTCAAATATAACATTAACGAAACGCATATAATAAACGTTTAACGTTTAAACGAACTACGAAACGAACGGGTAAACGAGCACCACACGTAACACAAATTTGGGAAATGGTTAAACACACCCACATGGGGGGTGGGACCCCCGAAATCTGCAGCCAAAGCATGGTGAACCATGCTTTGACCCTTCCCACTCTTGTTGCTTCCTACATACACAATCAACACCATTCTTCATCATTCATCACCTCACCAATCTTCTCTCTACTCCCTTTCTCTCTTCACTCTCTCTAAAAAATGAACCTCAGCTAGTTTCTCCAGCCCCTAACACCACCCAAGAGCCACCATATCACCACCATAATCCACCGTTGCACCACCACGCAGGAATTCAAGAAAACGCACCAAAACGAGCACAACGACTTCTCCTTCTTCTTCTCGGTTGTACAATACTTGTAAGAACCTTAAAAATTTTCAAAAATACTTGTATTATGTTAATTTACATGTTTTAGTATTCACTTAACAAAGAAATGTCCAAAATATAAAATGAAACGCGTTATAAAACTCGAAACTTGCGTTAAACCTTCTGTCCAGAAAGTTTACTTCACTTCCACAATTTTTATAAAAATCATTTCTTAACAAAAATTTACGTTTCTTAACTCTAAAATGAAGTACAAGAAGTTAGCTCTCCAACAAAATTAGTCTCATGACTTTTTGACTCCGTTTACTACTCGAAATCATTTTTCTCCGACGATGTGTATTTACTGTTCCGACGGCCAGAAAACTTCACACACTTCTCGACACTATAACTCGAGTTCTAAAGCTCAAAAATACGTGAGGTTTGTACCAAAATCTCCCAAATTGTGTTAACTTTAAAAAGTTCTTTTATAGCATTTCCTAGAAATACACGGATTTTGCTAGAAAAATTAATTTGTGCACTTGTAGCCGGATTGATCAAAACTGACCTCAGGGGCTTTACCATTTTTTTAGTCGACTTCTAGATGCCTTAAAATTATGGAAAAATTACAGAAAATAGCTAAGACATAGAGGAACACTCGTGGTTTTTTTCAGAATTTTTCGATAACGTCTACTTAGTCAAATCGAGGTCTCAAAATGAGTCTGATTTTGACTCTGAAATTTTGATTTTCGGATTCAATGTTTGACTTTCGGATTTTAGTAACACTTTCGGATTTTGACTCCGAAAGTCAACTTTTTGAGTTGACTTTCGTTGATTTTCGGATAAATAGTATTTTTGACCCTAAATTTCGAATATTTACACTTTCGGATACAAACGCATGTATACTTTCGGACACATATATATATGTATACTTTCGGATATAAATACATATTCGTACTTTCGGATACAAGAACAGAAGATTGAAAAATACTTTTACACTAAGCATTAAACACTTTCAACAACCAAATTTTATACGATGTAATTCGTACATGAAATACATAAAATTTGATATAGGTAACAAACATACGGAATATACTTTTATAAGTATACAATACAACGAGACACATAATAATAATACTTTGGATTATTATTACAAACCGTCGCCAACGGACCGCACACATTTACAAACTACAAACACAAACGAATACAATCATACAAACAAACACTTGGACATTACCTAGTTGAGTGGACAACTAGCATGGATAGTCTTTTGAGATATCCACATACCTACTTACTTACTTACAACCTTACGCGTTTAGGACGCTCGAAGGTTGCAGGTTCGGAGAACCAACATATATACTTACAGACTTACATTTCGGATATTCGTTTGATTACACAAATGTAGCTTACTAGACTCAGGTGAGTCTCGTAGCCCCGCTTTTACTGTTTTTACTTTGGGGTGAGATGCATTACTTATTTTACTTAAACACATGTACTGATTTACTGATATACGTAGGGGTGTTCGTTTGGATGGATCGGATCAAATCCGATCCATATATATAAATCCATTTGGATTTTGGTTCTCAAAATGTGAATCCAATCCATCCAAATAAATATCATATCCGTACTAAACCGAACCAAAATACCCTATTTGGATGGATCGGTTTAAACCGTTTGGTTTTTTCGTGGATTGCATGAGTGTATCATTTTGACTCATGAAAGGGTAATGTCATGAGCGATATTAATGATTACCGATTATCATGTTGTGTAGAGGGTTGATATAAATGTGGAGTTGGTGTTTTATATTCAAACTTAAGATTAAGTTATATTCAATCATATATATTAACAATACCAATCATATAATAAGGTTTCATGTATAAAAAATAACTGAACAAATATTTAGCATTCACTTTGCTAGATAAACAAGAGTATTACATATGAGCATTACATAGACAATTATAACTATTTGGTTTATTTGGATAATCCGGTTCTAATACTAGTAACCAAAACCAATCCAAAAACCGAATTACTAATTTGGTTTTTGCCCGATCGATCCAAAAAACCAAATTGTCTAATCCGAACGGTCCAATCCAATTAAACCAATTGGATAATTCGGTTTTATCCAAACTGTGAACACCCCTAGATATACGGATTGCATGAGTCACGTTATAATCCACTGAAGGCCTTTGAATCATAGTTGTTAGTTATCGACTTAAGCGCGAGTATTAGTAAATGGATCCATTTGGGACTGACAATCCCCGCCCGGGGTAGCACGCACTACCACGAACCGCACTGTATAAATGGGCGTTTCATACTTGTTACACATGAGTGTCTTTGGATTAGTACTCACGGGGGAAAATTACCTGGTACTTGGTTGTACCTTACCGACTGTTAAGCTTCAACTATGACGCTCGTCGCAATTGTATATCCATTTTATTACACTTGTGTAATACTTATATTATATTGTGTTCGCAACTATTATTTACTGTAAACCTATAAGATTCACTAACCTTTTGGTTGACCTTTTTAGTAATGTATTCTCAGGTACTCAGCAACAGTAGGGTTGCCCACAGGATTGCTTGCTAGCTCGAGTCGCATGCATTACATATTTGGAGATTTTCTAACATTACTTTTGTAATAGCCGTTATGTACTAGAATCTTCAGGATTTTATTTCTGCGCACTCGTAACTGATGTAAACATTATTCGGATATAAATGTAAAATTTGGATATACTCGTAACTGATGTAAACATTATTCGGATATAAATGTAAAATTTGGATATACTTTCAAAACGTCTCATATAGAGTCGTTCACTGTAACCTTGCAATGATTGCCTGATTAGTTACGCCCGATGATTGCTTCCGCTGAACAATGAATTTGGGGGTGCGACATCACTTCTATTTGCAATTCTGATTACAATTTGAGAAACAATTTTTTTTTTTCAAATTTCTTTTCACTTCACCCTCTCATAAAATCTATCTCGAGAACACACTATCTACAATCTACAATACTATATAAAAGTTGAGTCTTGGATTATTAAATGATAGCAATAAATTCATTGTAAAATTAATTTTAATAATATATAAATATATAATAATAAATAAAAGTCTTGGATTATTAAATGATGATATGACAACAATAAACCCATAATAATTTTTGACCTTTCATGTCATAAACAATGATAATTCATAAATGTTCAAAAATGATTTCTCAATTTGATTTTTTGTCATAAATAATCATAATAAGCAATTATTTTTCAGTTCTCATGTCATATTTATTTATTATTCAAAAATGATTTCTTAATATGATTTTGACATAAATAGCTGTTTAATCGTGAGTTTTTTTTTTTTTTTTTTGGCATTATTATGTTTTATTACCGTTAATATTCCGATTCTAATTATTCAATAATCCGAGTTTGATTTTGGTTTAGAAAGTGAACTGATGTCATTATAAGTAAATGGTAAAAATTAATACACAATCGTTACACAAACTCTTCGGTCACTCGATCTAATTAGTTACATATATATCTATTTATATAAATTAAGGTAATAAGTACTTTAGGTTATTTGAGTTTTCTTATTAAGAAGTCATACAGTGACAATAATATAAATGATTGTAATGAGTTAATTCTCAATGCAATCCTTTCATTTTATTTCCTAATAAAAGATGAGAAACGAAGCAACAATCGTATTAAATAGCAACATAATTTTAAAGTAATTATAATCTTTAAATGCTCAATCTTTCATATTCTTAGTGAATCAACGCATATGATATGTATTAAGTAGCAAATTTATATTGAGAATTTTTTATCTATAAACTAGTTCATAACCCGCAAATTTGCGGGTGAGATCATTATATTTTTTTTCCAATTATTATTAGTTTACAAACGTTAATTTTTGTGTGATTATGTTAAACTTGTTGCGATCTTATTAGCAAAAAGTTCATGACACTAAGTACATAAATGAAAAACATGAACAATATTCGCCAGGTACTTGAAGATCAACATGTTTGCTTTGTAATGGAAAACATTAAGGTATGTATGAAAAAGGTGATCGCATCATGTTGGCTGGTATCCATGCGGCCTTGCAACCCATATAGTACTGACAACCTGAAGCCTTGCAAAGTATTCTAATATAGCTAGCCATGCCAACGCAGCTTGTCATGTTGTCAATATCGAATGAATTTCTAATATTGTCTTATCCCGAAGATAATCAGCCTACAGATATTGATGTTAACAAAATTTAGTAATGGTTAAAAAAAATGTCAATATAAATAATTGTAATTTAGTCATGCAATACAGCATAACAATAGGATATTTTAGGAGAAATCAAAATTGATAACTTTGATTAATAACTGACTAAATTATACAATACCTAAAGTACGTAATCTTATACCGCTCCTAAATGGCCCATTCCCTTAGACTTCTGATACATTTAGGTGGACAATTTTGGGGAAGTGGTGGAAGATGTCATAGTATCCTAAATCATTGTTTATTAAATAGACTTCTGCAATCTTGTGATTCTGTTAAGTAACACTTTTTCATCAATATAGACTTTATTTAGCGAACAACACTTTTTCATCAATATTGACTTTATTTAGCGAACAACGTATTTATAACACCCTTCATTTATTTAACCATTATAATAATGCTTTTTGATTCGGAAGCGCCAATTTTTAAAACATATATTATTATTACTATACAATGCCTTAAAATGTATATAAACTTTTTCTACTTATGATACATAACAGTTTAGTTTCTTTCAAACCAAAATACTACAACATAGGTGTTATACAATTCAAAACATGTCGTTAGTTATCAAAATGACATCAGAGTAATTCGCCTGTCAAACACTCCATCCTATCCTAGAGCTTCCTGCCCAACCCACAATATCTCAAAACCATAACCTACAGGAAGTAGAATGGTGGGATTAGCACAACGCTAAGTGAGTAAATCAATAAACAACAGCCCAACTTAGCTTAACAACTTTATGTACAACAAATAATCATATACATACAACACATCTGTTTACAGTATATAACATCATAAACAACTAGCGTCAAAGAGGACCGGTGGTTCTTGAGGGAAACCTTCTCAAAGAATACTTGAAAACCAACTACAGGCCCATACAGAGGTTTAACCGACTACTTGGTGCTATAACCCAAACAACACAGGATACGACAATAATACTTGTACTAAGACCCTGCGTTATCCAAACAATAGCAAACCCAAGCCCACCCCAATGCTGGCCTCTGAATCAACAATGCCCAAAGGCAATACATCAAGTGATCACATAGCCACATACTCATCATGTATCATATCAGACTAACAGTCTATCAACAGTATTATTATTAAACCAAAATAATCATGGTAACTGAATCAATAATAATACGTTTACCCATTGTAACCAAACATGTTACAACTAAATTACACTGAGGTTTATAGATCCACTCACCAAATACCTCAGTTGCTCACTCAGTAGTCTAATGTCACTGAGTCTTCTCCATATCTGAGAATACAACAGAATAATACAAGTCAGTCACTTGTCACAAAATCTATATAACAACATCATTCCGATATGTTCACACCAATAATTCTCTAAAATGCTCAATTCATATGAATTTACACAATCATCACAATTATCAATATTCAATCCATACTTACATGGATTCATTTCATAGTTCTTAACAACATATTTAGTAACTACCACATAATACTTAACTAATCAAAATCATCAATTCATTAATTACTTAATCATGACTAATTATCATGATAATCTTTCTTTCAACTTAATCAAATAAGTGATTACTAGCTTATATTACTTTAACACAAATTATGCCAAGGTTATGAATAACCACCTTAAACATTAAATCTTGTTACCAAGTAAGGTGAATTAATACATATTCTTCGCACTTTTACAAAACTCACTTTAATTACAACTCATATAGCTTGATTAATCCACTCTTAGGTTAAATTAAGATTATTAACCATCTTATTAACAACAATTATCAATCATATGCCAATAACATAAACTTAGAGACTTTGATTCTTTAAAAATCTTATTAAGTTCATGATTTTCTTCACAATCATACTTCAACCTTTTCAATTCTAGATTAGGTTTTAACTACAAATCATGAATTAAACATTAACTAACAATTCTAACATAACCACAAGCTTTAATTCATGAATAATCAATTAAACCCATGACTTTCTTCATGATCATCATTCAATTTTATCATTTCTAGCTTAGGGTTTCACTTATAATCATGAAATAATCATTAACTAGCAACTATATGATCATTACAAGCTTCAATTTCATACTAACCATCCTAATTTCATCAATTACTCAAAACCCCATTTTCTAGGTTTATATAAATCAAGAAATTGAGACTTACAAAATGATTAGGAGGATCAAGGGATGATTACTTCATGTTTTGGAAGCTTGAATCGAAGTTCTACAAGTTTAATTTGATCTTAGACCTTGTTTTGCAAAGCATGAAATCGTCCCTGTGCGTGGTTTGTACGGCCAGACTAAATCATGAAGAACAGGGGATGATTTCATAATAAGATTTGTGATTAGGGTTTGTTTTTTTTTTGTTCCTGAGTTTTAATCTCGCAAGAAATCGAAGTCTGTGGAATATCTGTGTATTAACATGTGTATTTTTCATATATATGAGGTAATATGTGTACTAGTTTTGTCCCCTTTTAGATCTATTGTCTGGAACTTAAAACCCATTTGCGAGGAAACTATTTTATTTTACCGTCAACTATATTAATTTAAAACAGTTAATAATTTACTAGTCACAATAAATTATTTAACTCTTTTCCCAATTATTTTTCAGACCAGAAAATACTAAAATAATACTAGACCCAAGAAATGGGTGTTACAGTATTCTTCTTGCATTGATCATTTGAAGTATCTATTTGTTTTTCAATTGACTATTTGTAAAGTAAAATAAAAAAAACCAGGTACGTCATTGGTATAACCCAGCTGGTTGTATATTCTTGTCATATGAGTATTGAAAAAAAAAACCAAATAAAGAGTTTCCATAGTTAAATAGTTAATTTTGAATGTATAGCTGCGGTATATTATATTATTACAAATGATGTTTACTCATTTTCCAGCATGCGAGATCTTTGAAAGAACGTTACAAATGATTCATCTCAATCTACTACAAACTATCAATAATCTTTGCCATTGAGTACATATAGAGGACTTTCGAGTTCCAATTGTTTAGAACCTTTTTGGTTTACTGCTACATCATTAACGGAGCATATAGGTGGTAAAGCAAGTCAAAAAACGGTATCATAGGTAGCAACTTCAGCCCATTAGAAGTCTAGTAAATGATTCGAATGAAACATTTCCATCTACAAATGATTCATCTCAATCCACTACAAACTATCAATAATTTTTGCCATTGAGTACATATAGAGGACTTAGATTGTTATTAATACATTATTTAGACCCTCTTTCGTTTACTAGTACATCATTAACGGAGCATATAGGTAGTTAAGCAAGGCAAAAAATGGTATCATAGGTAGCAACTTCAGCCCATTAGAATGAAACATTTTCGAAATCATTTTCCCCTGTGATTTGTAAGAAATATTAAACATTCATTCAGTTAATGTTATATCCATCTTAGCTGCATCATGATCACAAGGCACAAAATCAATTGGACTAAAATAAAGATATGGCTATGACAATATCATTATATACTGTGGACAGAGTTGTAAAAATCAAAAATAGAATATATAATCTGCATTTAAAATAATTCACACTAATCCTATGTATTCAAATAATGATAATATAACACTCCTCATTTACAATCATTTAATATAATACATCGGAAGCGTCAGTCCAAATTTCATCATTTATACTTGTAATATTGACATCTTAAAACATGATATTTCAAAACACGTTTCAAAATAGTTTTATGAAACACAACCAAAGTACATTAAACTGGGTGTTATATGAAAACAAAAGATAACATTATTTTATACACTCAAATATCATAGTAAACGCTAGTTGTCAAACATTCCTTCCAGTCAAACAAGCTTCTTGCCCGCCCATTGTATTAACACAATAACCTGCAAGAAGTGGAGTGGTGGGGTTAGCATAACGCTAAGTGAGTGAATAGTAATCAACAGCCCAACTTAGCATAACAACTTTGTTTACAATAAATAATCGTAAACAAAACATCACAGTAAATAAATGGTTCTTGGGGAAACCTTCAGCCAAGAACACACAACCAATATCACATAATATCAATGAGATAACATCTCAATAACACAACATATCAATGAGGATCAGTGGCTCTTGAGATATCATAATACCCGGGGATTCACCAAGAGCACTTACCACAATCTGTAAGGCCAATACAGAATAGACCGATAGTTTGGTACTAATCTCATACGACCTAATTTCCTATTAACGATAAGTACAAGGAAATTCCTGTCGTTTTACAATAGTAACCAAACCCAACTAACATGTTGACCTCAATACACTGATGCCCGAAGGTCAAATATCAAGTGATCACATATTCACATATTCAACCAGATCAACATATCGGACTAAACAGTCTATCAACAGTATTATTACTATTAAACAAAAATCATCATGGCAACCCAAAAGTATTAATAATACGTTTACCCGTTGTAACCAAACTCGTTACAACTAAGTAAAACTGAGGATTACAGATCCACTCACCAACACCTCAGTTGTCCACTCAGTAGTCTAATGTCACCGAGTCTTCTCCATATCTGAGAATACAACATAATAACACAAGTCAGTCACTTGTCTCAAAATCTATATAACATCATTCCAATAGATTCACACCAACAATTCTCACGATTATCAATATCAAATACCAATTAAGATACTCACTTCTTTCAACTCAATCAAACAAGTGATTACTAACTTATATTCTTTAACACAATTCATGCCAAGGTTATGAATAACCATCTCAACATCAAAATTCCATAATCATTTAGCAAATCATAATCATTAAGATCACATCATCATCTTAATTCATATTAATCATCGTTAACTAGCATGATTACACCATCAACAAGATCATTAACTTTCAACATCAATGATTCATTAAAACCCTCATGAACACTAATTCAATTTACTCATGTTAGCTTCAATAATCTCAATCATCAATATTATTCCACCATATTATGATCATTAACCTCAAGTATCACTAATTCATCAAAACCCCAATAGTAGGTTTACTAAATACTTATTCAATAATATTGTACTTCACTCTATAATCATCAATTAGGTGTTCTTAGACATAAACAATACTAATTTCATCATATAACCAATGATAATCATCAATTTCATCATTAATCTCAAGAACACATAATCAATTTATAACTCTTAGCTTGAATCATGTTACTTATCATCATTAGTGAGTTTATCTCACAACAATTTCACCAATTTAAACCCTAAATTCGGATTATAATCAAGAACACTAAAACCCCCAAATTCTAGGGTTCATAATTCAAGAATTGAGACTTACAACTTGATTAGGAGGATTAAAAGATGATAATCCATGTTCTTGAGGCTTGAATTCGAACTTGGAATCTTCAATTTGATGTAAAGAATTGATTTGATCTAGGGTTTCATGTTATGTATGAACGTATTGTATATGTATGTCGATATATGATGAAAACAACAACCGACTTATACACTGAGTAGTATAATATAATTGTGTAATTTTAGTTCCCCGTACTTATCATTGTCTGGAACTTAAAAACCATTTACAGGGAAACATTATTTTATTTTACCGTCAGCTGAATTAATTTAAAACAATTGATAATTTATTAGTCACAATAAATTATTTAACTCCTTTCCTCATTTATTTTCAAATAACACATCAAACCTATTTTCTGACACATTAAATAATTATTCGCAGCCATAAAATATTAAAATACTACGAGACCCGAGAACTGGGTGTTACAAATCTCTCCCCCTTTAAGAGATTTCATCCTCGAAATCTGATCACACTTAATTACTCTAGTGTGACAGAATTACCTATTAATATAGTTCTCATACACTTCTAACCACATAATGTGATTATAATTCAATTCACTTATGCATATCTTTAATCACACCGACATTAATTATATTTGCATATATTTAACCACTCAAACACAAAATGTGTATATATCAACTTACACACCACCAGTGTGTATCTTAATTAAATTCACACAAACACATAAGTTATGCTTTGTACTCAATTTAATTTGCTAATACTAATCACATTATTCCACAACAATTGTAATATCATCAACTATTTCACAATTACAATTCTTTCTACATGCACATATCCTCATGTACAGGTTTCTATATTTTCCACTGCACAAATACTGTGCATAAATTTTGTCTCTAATAAACTAATCGACCACTTACATGACCATTCACACTTAGCCATGTAAACAATTTAAAACACGTAATCACTTGAAATAAGTGAAACATATAGTCACATGAACCATTTATCCCCGTGGTAATAAATACCACAACCCGCACCTTAGCAACAAGGTTAAACTCAATTCATAATTACTAATTTAGCTAATAACCATATATATCTTTAGCTAACACATTGCTAGAAATCTATACCTTTGCAACTAGTTCATTACTGATTTACAACTTGTAATTATAAACACCACAAGGTTATATGAAACCCTTTACTCAAAAGGAAATCTACCATCATATAATCTGAAACATATAAGAGTAAGCAATATATAGAGGTCAAATTCAATAGGTAAAACTATTATCACATAATCAATTAGCATCCTACCATATCCAGTTGGATGCTAAATCAGCACCAGTTGATACCATGCTGCATTAGCATAAATCTTTCAACAACATAAGGTGCTGTCATTAGTCACATATTCAACAATATATCAACACATTGTTATTCGCAGTCAACTGACCTCTACTTTGCTTAATTCTTATTTTAATTCATACTAGTTGCAAGTAATCATATATACATCTCTTGTACCATAGGTACCACATTAAAACAACTGATTAGTGGTCTAGTACTCTTTCATTTCAGTCAATCATTGACTATTTCTCCACTACAGGTTAACATATCTTACCTGTTATTTTAAAACCACTTAAATTTATCTGGTACTTAGTAGCCTCAACAATTCCATGTGAAATGGCATAATATAAATACGTTGGCCAGACGTCATCATATTATGTCAGTTACACTTCATTTTCAGGCAACTTTATACCATCTAGTTTCCAAAGTAATTAATATTTACTTTCACATATATCATTAACAGTGATATCAAATTTTAGACACATATGATAACACTTTTACAGCAGGTATATGGTCAAATATTAACTTGCTACCAGTTTCATGTATTCCTTGGAAGATGGAATTACCCATATAATCAAATAGGTATAAGCCACACAGACAGTTACGCCATTTTCATTGTCTCATTAATTTAGATGTAATGTCTAATACAACCACATCAATCAATACCTTTAGTTTAATTACTATTGAGCATTTCATGTTCAATTATCACATAGCTATAAGCTCATGTACTTAACTTACAAATTCTTAAAATGCTTAATTCAACCAATTTTAATGCTCTACATGATTCAAGTACTTCATCATATTTCAATTAGTCCACATAATATGATCCACATAATTTCATACTCAATGTTTACTAACACTAGTTATCAACAATCAACAATACCATTTACTGGTATATTTTGTAGTTAAATAAACCACCTGAGAACAACTCATACACAATAACATACGTGGACCTCTTAAAACAAGTTTTAATATTGTATTTAGTCATAGGAATGATCCCTGGGAATAAAGGAACAAAAGTCCAATACAAAACGTAAGTCAAAAGTTCGAAATAAGGTCCGAAAATCAGTAAAATGCCATTTTTGGGCCCCAAACGACCCCGAACTGCCCAAAACTGCCAGGGCTCATGGCAAAGCCAAGAGCTTTGACCGTTGGGCCGTTTCCGAATGGACATGTAAATTTCGTCTTATTCTGACACCGAAATTTTCTAACGGAAAATTCTACGTCAAACGTCGAAAAACTTAAAAATTTTATTTTTCACCTAAACGAGCCACAAGCCGCCGACTTGAAGGGTAAACCCGCCGGCTTCAGACCGCTAGCAGCCGGGTCCCAGACCCTAGCAGCCGGGTACAGTGACTTTTGAGCAACAGAAATTAAGTAGCGTTTTTAAGCCAAAAGAAGCAGCCGGGTCCTGGTCCCAAGCCTCCGGGTCAACCACTCCAGCCGCCGGGTCCACTACCCGACCCGCCGGGTCCCATGTCTGCACAGCAGACTTCAGTTTCCTGCACAACTTAATGCAATTTTTCGAAATTCAAACGCGCATATCTCACAAACCGTACAGAATTAGGGTCTGAAATTTTGCAGACACCTTTATATAATCAAAATGCAACTTTCCATTTTTCCACTTTTTCAATTTTCACATTTTACGAGAAAATGGACGTATGACTCATTTTAGACCATATTAGCTCATTTTGGTGACACGTCAAATTTCAAATGGCTTGGTTTCTGACTCCAACCCTTTGCCAATATGTTCCTATATACATTTGTGACGTGTGGGCTTATTCATTACCCTCATATACCCATTCTATCATGTTTTGACTCGATGACCCGTTTGAGGGTCCAATTGGACACTTTTACATATTTCAATCATATTGACTATATTAACACTTTCAACACACATTCCTACTACATGTAGGACTTAAAGTTACCGTTACATTGGTCATAACCAAACCACTACTCATTTTAACCGTTTAACCAACAAGTGACCCATTTGGGCACTTTAACGACCCATTTGGGTTTCCGCCCACATGATCACTATTATAACAACCAATTTACACTTCTTTGACTATTCCAAGTCAAACAAAATCATTTTCACTATTGGTGTCACATTATAACCTTACAACACCAATTTCACATAAAGCCATAATATCTAAATCAATTACAACAAGTATTCAACAATGACTTTTCACAAACTTGTAAACGCGTATCAAGGCTCGTTGACCACTTTGACTTTCTACTTTACCACTTTTAATACCTAGATCATAATTCAACCGAAATCATGATCAATACTACACACAAACATCTAGCCACATTTATCACTTTATAACATAGTCATTACACAATTTGATTCTACCAATTTCAACTTTGACTTTTCCTAGTCAAAGACACACATTCCAATCAATGGACACTTTCTAATTTAAACAACACGACTCCAAATCACATCCATTGAGATATACCAAAATCTCATTAATTTTACTATTTGGAGTCATATCAAATAAATCTATCATGTAACAACTAACTTCCTAGCAAGGATTCATAATCACACCTTGCATTTATCAAATCATAATCACACAATGATTTATACTTTATTTTCACATTGTAGACAGACTTAAATCCAATTAATATAACTGTTACACTTTATTCAACAAGGTGTCTACACAATTCAGTTCTAGTTCATTTAGAACTACTCATGATATTAAACATTTCAATTAATATCCATAGCATCACATTAACATGTATTAATCATCAAGGACTCATCACTGGGGAATCATATTAGTCTGACTCAATTTACTTTACTACTAATCATATCATAGCAAAGTAAACAATTCAAGCTTATTAAAGTTCACCAAGCTTATCGAAATTACCTGATACACTTAAGACCACGAGTATTGAGGAATCATTGAGAGTACCAGTCGGTTTCTCATGTTCCTCCTTCTCTACAATCAAAACAACAATCTTGCAACATGTTATAGGTTAGTACATATTCAATAACCACTTTCTCATACAACTACTAATCCCACACCCTGGAATGTTTGACTTGACACACTTCTAAGTTTGGGATTGAACATCATATAATATCCAATTCACCCAAACTTTTGCTCTGATACCAACTTATAACACCCCTCATTTACAATCATTTAATATAATACATCGGAAGCGTCAGTCCAAATTTCATCATTTATACTTGTAATATTGACATCTTAAAACATGATATTTCAAAACCTGTTTCAAACTAGTTTTATGAAACACGACCAAAGTACATTAAACTGGGTGTTATATGAAAACAAAAGATAACATTATTTTATACACTCAAATATCAGAGTAAACGCTAGTTGTCAAACATTTCTTCCAGTCAAACAAGCTTCTTGCCCGCCCATTGTATTAACACAATAACATGCAAGAAGTGGAGTGGTGGGGTTAGCATAACGCTAAGTGAGTAAATAGTAATCAACAACCCAACTTAGCATAACAACTTCGTTTACAATAAATAATCGTAAACAAAACATCACAGTAAATAAATGGTTCTTGGGGAAACCTTCAGCCAAGAACACACAACCAATATCACATAATATCAATGAGATAACATCTCAATAACACAACATATCAATGAGGATCGGTGGCTCTTGAGATATCATAATACCCGGGGATTCACCAAGAGCACTTACCACAATCTGTAAGGCCAATACAGAATAGACCGATAGTTTGGTACTAATCTCATACGACCTAATTTCCTATTAACGATAAGTACAAGGAAATTCCTGTCGTTTTACAATAGTAACCAAACCCAACTAACATGTTGACCTCAATACACTGATGCCCGAAGGTCAAATATCAAGTGATCACATATTCACATATTCAACCAGATCAACATATCGGACTAAACAGTCTATCAACAGTATTATTACTATTAAACCAAAATCATCATGGCAACCCAAAAGTAGTAATAATACGTTTACCCGTTGTAACCAAACTCGTTACAACTAAGTAAAACTGAGGATTACAGATCCACTCACCAACACCTCAGTTGTCCACTCAGTAGTCTAATGTCACTGAGTCTTCTCCATATCTGAGAATACAACATAATAACACAAGTCAGTCACTTGTCTCAAAATCTATATAACATCATTCCAATAGATTCACACCAACAATTCTCACGATTATCAATATCAAATACCAATTAAGATACTCACTTCTTTCAACTCAATCAAACAAGTGATTACTAACTTATATTCTTTAACACAATTCATGCCAAGGTTATGAATAACCATCTCAACATCAAAATTCCATAATCATTTAGCAAATCATAATCATTAAGATCACATCATCATCTTAATTCATATTAATCATCGTTAACTAGCATGATTACACCATCAACAAGATCATTAACTTTCAACATCAATGATTCATTAAAACCCTCATGAACACTAATTCAATTTACTCATGTTAGCTTCAATAATCTCAATCATCAATATTATTCCACCATATTATGATCATTAACCTCAAGTATCACTAATTCATCAAAACCCCAATAGTAGGTTTACTAAATACTTATTCAATAATATTGTACTTCACTCTATAATCATCAATTAGTTGTTCTTAGCCATAAACAATACTAATTTCATCACATAACCAATGATAATCATCAATTTCATCATTAATCTCAAGAACACATAATCAATTTATAACTCTTAGCTTGAATCATGTTACTTATCATCATTAGTGAGTTTATCTCACATCAATTTCACCAATTTAAACCCTAAATTCGGATTATAATCAAGAACACTAAAACCCCCAAATTCTAGGGTTCATAATTTAAGAATTGAGACTTACAACTTGATTAGGAGGATTAAAAGATGATAATCCATGTTCTTGAGGCTTGAATTCGAACTTGGAATCTTCAAGACGTAAAGAATTGATTTGATCTAGGGTTTCATGTTATGTATGAACGTATTGTATATGTATGTCGATATATGATGAAAACAACAACCGACTTATACACTGAGTAGTATAATATAATTGTGTAATTTTAGTTCCCTGTACTTATCATTGTCTGGAACTTAAAAACCATTTACAGGGAAACATTATTTTATTTTACCGTCAACTGAATTAATTTAAAATAGTTGATAATTTATTAGTCACAATAAATTATTTAACTCCTTTTCTCATTTATTTTCAAATAACACATCTAACCTATTTTCCGACACATTAAATAATTATTCGCAGTCAGAAAATATTAAAATACTACCAGACCCGAGAACTGGGTGTTACAGATAATGTATAATGTATTGAGTCGTAAAGTTATAAGCAAACTTGTCGCACCCTCAAATTACATTTTGCGGAAGCGGTTCGGGTCGGGGCGCGACTAATCAAGTAATCAAAAGCACAAAGATATACAGCAAACGACCTCTAAATGAGACATTTGTAAAATAGTTACATTCCATAATTAAATCGTTTGAAAACATACTGTTTTCGTGACAAAAGTATAGTAGCCTAGAGTCCGCGTATGTAGCGGGAGATTCCATTACATAACCGTAATATACAAAAAGTAATGTCAAAGAATCTTCGTAAATGCAGTGTAGAAATCATGCGACTCTAGCTAATATCCTGGAGTGAACCTACTCCGTAAGTGTACTTGAGAATACATGCTAAAAAGGGTCAACCAAAAGGTTAGTGAATCTCACAGGTTTGTAAATAATCAGTTTGAACACAAGATTTTATCATCGTTGTCCGTAGGCAAAATCAAGTATTTGCAATCAAGCAAATAGTAAGTAAATATGTATATACCGTTGCCATGAGACTCATAGTCGAAGCTTAACCCGAAAATCAGTGGTACAGCCAAGTACCGTAAGATGCCCCCGCGAGTGCCCAATCCATACACTCGTACGAAACAAATATAAGTCGCCCGTTTCTACAGAACGGTTCGTGGTAGCGCTACTACCCGGGCGGGGAGGGTCAGTCCCTAATGGATCCATTAACTAATATTCGCGCTCAAGTCCATAACTAACGAAACTATGATGGAGGGACTTCAGTGGATTAGTAAGTAACTCATGCAAGCCCGTATATGAAAAGTAAGTAATTTAGCACTTGTGTTCAAGAAAATAGTTAAGCAATGTATCTCACCCCAATAGTAAAACAGTAAAAGTGGGGCTGTAAGACTCACCTGAGTCAAGTAAGCAAGCTACGTCTGCAGGTCAAACGAGTATCCGAAAGTAAATCAGCTAGTGGGTTCTCCGAACCCGCTACCTTCTAATGCCCTAAGCATATAAGGTTGTATGTATAAGTGAATGTCTCAAAAGACCATTCATGCTAGTTGTCCACTCACTAGTTATGTCCAAGTGGTTAATCGTTTGTTTACTCAAAAACGTTTGCGGCCCGTTGGTGAATGTTTAAGTATGTAATAATAATTCCCGAAGATATCGTTTTTAAGTTGCTTATCGTTTCATTGTATATCCCCATAAGTATCAGTTTTACAAGTACGAGTAGTGTCGTATATCGTTTAGTTGTTACGTGAGTTCAATACTTGATAGTTAAGTGTTTTTATGTATTTCAGGAAATTGCGACGAAAAGTTACGTATCAAAAATGGGCATTGCTGTCGCAAAAGTAGCGACGGAAGAGTGACGTCGCAAGTGACGTCGCAATAGTTGCGACGGAAGAGGTTACGTCACAATTGACGTCGCAAATGTTGCGACGGGATAGGTTACGTCGCAAGTGAAGTCGCAAAAGTTGCGACGGGAGAGGTTACGTCGCAAGTGACGTCGCAAATGTTGCGACGGGAGAGGTTACGTCGCAAGTGATGTCGCAAAATGGGCTGAGAGGGTTTTCAAGTTTTTGGTCCAAAGTAAAAAATGCTCGGTTTGACCCGAAACTTTGACACAATCTCAAACAAGGTAAAATATGAGCAAATTATGAGTTTCATGGTCATTGGTAACTTGCAAGTGTCGTTTTTAACGAGATTATGAAAACAACCCTTAACTTAGTTTTTCTGAAAATTATACGTTTTTGTCCTTGCGATTTAACCATCTAAATGTCCGAAATCACTTCCAAGAAAAATATACGTTATTCACCTATGTCTCAGGTTTCTGGAACATATTTTTATGAAGTCTAAAAAAAAACACAAGTCGAGAAATAAATTTGTAAATCACAATGGGTCCAGCAGCCATATTTTCAGTACATATGTTCAAAGATCTGATCATAACTCACGTTTTACAAAACTTCACAAAGTGTGCGAGTAGGGGATTTAAAGATAACGAAATTTTTGATCTTTTCCAAGTGGTATAATCAGTTTTCATTTCGTGTTTAACGAGATATGCTTTCAAACATTTGACTAACAATCTGATCAGAAAGTACATATCTGCTATGTACTTTTATTTCGAATTTTTAAAATAGCAAATGAACTCTATTTTTCGTGACGCTTAAAGATCTGGAAACTAGACTTCTTAAAATTGATTTTAGGCTCAAGAAACACTTGATTTTGTTAAGAAATGAGTCGTTTATCACGGATCCAAACCGATCTAAATTATTATCCAGTGGACAAAGCTTTTATCCGACGGTTAATAGCATGTTCATACGATTTTTAAGTTAGATTTGGACATAATCAGTAAGAGATGAAGCTATAGCATGTATATACATGTTATCCAAGGATGTATGAACGAAATCTAAGAGAAAACTTACAACAAAAAAAGATCTAGAACTGAAACGAGAAGGTAAGTCTGCTGCAGTTTCGGTTTGAGAGTTCCCTGCTTCTCCTTGTGATTTGGTGTATGAGATGGTGTTAGATTTTGTTGAAACGAGTTTAGATCTTCTTGGATAAGATTTTGAGAGTGTGAAGGTCATTTTTGGGTGGCTGGAACTCAGGGATTTAGAGAGATAATGGTGGTTAAGTGTGAGTGGTTAAATGATAATGAAAGGGAAATGTGGTTTATATATCTAGGTTAAGTAAATGGGTCTTGGGCTTGGTCCTTGGGCCATGGGCCTGATCTAGGCCGAGGGTGGGCTCAGCCCATCTTGAGTTGGGCTCGTGTCATGCCTCCCGAGTTCGGGTTACGTTCGTTAGTCGTTTAAACGTTAATCGCGCGAGTTAAAAGTTAAGTTTTAACGTTAGATCTTTCGTGTGAGATTTTTGATACGTAATTGGTATTTAATATGAATAAATATGTTTAAACATCTTATTTTGAGTTACCAAAATTTATTTTGGATTTCGTTCGGGTGTCGGGCTCGTTTCGCGCATTTTCTCGGATACGTTACGTTTTAGATCAAATGTAATAGTTTCTCGCATATATTGTTGTACAATAATAGTACCAAGTAAATAACAACTATTTTATCATTAAAATAGATTTATGTTGAGTACAAAAGGGTTCACCAACGGCCGGGTGTTTCGGATTTCATCCGAGTAAATCGCGTAATATTAATTAATTACGTACGGGTGTATATTCAATATATGTTATATTACAAGTACTTAGTCCTATCACATACCAAATACAAGTAATTACAAGCAAAGATTAGGGTAAATTAATACGCCTAAGTGCGGGTTGTCACATTCTCCCCTTGTTAAAGGAATTTCGTCCCGAAATTTAGTTGCAGTAGGAGTCTGAGTGGGGTCCGAGAACAGGTGTGGGTATTTCTCGCGTATTTGATCTTCTCGTTCCCAGGTGAATTCAGGGCCTCGCCTAGAATTCCATCGAACTTTAACAATAGGAATGCGACTCTGTTTCAAGCGTTTGACCTCTCGGTCCATGATTTCAACGGGTTCGTCAACGAAATGAAGTTTATCATCGATGTGTATTTCGTCGAGCGGTATGATAAGTGTCTAATCAGACAGACATTTCTTAAGGTTAGAAATGTGGAATGTGCTATGCACGCTGCTAAGTTCAGCAGGAAGTTGTAGGCGGTATGCCACTGGGCCAATCCTTTCAAGGATTTCGAATGGTCCGATGTATCTGGGATTTAATTTCCCACGTTTACCGAAATGAATGACACCTTTCCAAGGTGACACTTTAAGTAATACTTTGTTTCCGACCTCAAACTCGAGGTGTTTACGTCTCACGTCAGGGTAACTTTTCTGACGATCACGTGCGGCTTTCAGCCGGTTTTGAATGCTTACGATTTTCTCAGTTGTTTCATGAATGATTTCAGGACCGGTGAGTTGGCTATCTCCCACCTCAGTCCAGCAGATAGGTGAACGGCATTTCCGTCCGTAGAGTGCCTCAAACGGAGCAGCCTTAATGCTGGTATGGTAACTGTTGTTGTACGAAAACTCGCACAATGGTAAGTGGTTTTCCCACGAGGTACCGAAGTCAACTACGCAGGCTCGTAGCATATCTTCCAGTGTTTGAATCGTTCGTTCGCTTTGGCCATCGGTTTGCGGGTGATAAGCAGTACTCATATCCAAACGAGTACCAAGAGATTTCTGCAAGGACTGCCAAAAGCGAGAAGTGAAGCGGCTATCTCTATCAGAGATAATCGAGATGGGAATGCCGTGCCTAGATACAACCTCTTTCAGATAGATTCGGGTTAGACGTTCCATTTTGTCAGTTTCCTTGATCGTAAGGAAGTGAGCAGATTTGGTGAGACGATCTACGATCACCCAAATGGTATCGCAACCGCTTGGTGTTTTTGGTAATTTGGTAATGAAGTCCATGGAAATTTGTTCCCATTTCCATTGTGGTATCTCGGGTTGTTGTAACAACCCCGAGGGTTTCTGGTATTCGGCTTTAACTTTCGAGCAGGTAAGACACTTGCTAACATATGTAGCAATGTCGGCTTTCATGTTGGGCCATCAATACAATTCTTTGATTCCGTGATACATCTTGTCAGCTCCAGGATGTATCGAGTATTTGGATTTGTGAGCTTCGTCCATCACTAAAGCTCGTAGGTCCCCAAAACTGGGCAACCAGATTCTGTTTGAGAAGTATTTGGCCCCGTCAGGCTTGGTTTCGAATTGTTTATCCATGCCTAGCAAGGCCTCATTTTTCACGTTTTCATCTTTGAGTGCTTCGAGTTGAGCGGTGAGGATTTGAGTGGTGAGGTTGTTGTGAATAGTCATACCGAGTGCTCGAACTCGAAGTGGTTTGACTCGTTCCTTTCGGCTGAGGGCATCGGCAACAACGTTTGCCTTGCCCAGATGATAGCGAATCTCGCAATCGTAATCGGTAAGCAACTCGACCCATCGACGTTGCCTCATGTTTAGATCCTTTTGATCGAAGATGTGTTGGAGACTTTTGTGGTCGGTGAAGATAGTACACTTGGTACCGTATAGGTAGTGTCTCCAGATTTTGAGAGCGAATACAACGGCTCCTAGTTCTAGATCATGAGTCGTGTAATTCTTTTCGTGTATTTTCAGTTGGCGAGAGGCGTAAGCAATAACTTTGTCTCGTTGCATCAACACGCAACCGAGACCTTGGTGTGAAGCATCACAGTATACCACGAAGTCATCGTTGCCTTCGGGTAAGGACAAGATTGGTGCACTGCAGAGTTTCTGTTTCAGGAGTTGGAAAGCTGACTCTTGTTTGTCAGTCCAATCGAATTGTTTTTCTTTCTGAGTTAAGATAGTCAAAGGTTGAGCTATCCTCGAGAAGTTTTCAATGAATCGGCGATAGTATCCAGCGAGACCTAGAAATTGGCGAACTTCAGTTGGTGTGGTAGGTGCTTGCCAGCACTTGATTGCTTCGATTTTTGCTGGATCTACGTGAATACCTTGGCTATCGATGACGTGACCTAAGAATTGTACGGTACGAATCCAAAATTCGCATTTAGAAAATTTGGCATATAGTTCTTCCTTTCTGAGCAGTTCGAGAATAGTTTTCAAGTGTTGTTTGTGTTCTGCCTCGTTACGGGAGTAAATCAGAATATCGTCAATGAACACGATGACAAACTTGTCAATATATGGTTTGCACACCCGATTCATAAGATCCATGAATACCGCCGGTGCGTTGGTTAGGACGAAAGGCATAACCTGGAATTCGTAATGTCCGTAACGAGTCCGGAAAGCGGTTTTAGGGATGTCATCATCTCGAACTCTCAACTGATGATAACCTGAACGTAGGTCAATCTTTGAATAAAAGCTTGATCCTTGGAGTTGGTCGAATAAGTCATCGATTCGGGGAAGTGGATACCGATTCTTTACGGTGAGTTTGTTTAGTTCTCGGTAATCGATACACATTCTGAAAGAACCGTCTTTCTTTTTCACGAAGAGGACCGGAGCTCCCCAAGGTGAGGAACTTGGTCGAATGAATCCCTTGTCCAAGAGTTCCTGTAACTGAGTAGACAACTCCTGCAACTCGGAAGGTGCTAATCGATAAGGGGCTCGTGCCATGGGTGCAGCTCCGGGCACGAGATCAATTTGAAATTCGACTTGTCTGGGCAGGGGAAGACCAGGTAAGTCTTCAGGAAAGACTTCAGGGAAGTCTCGAACGATAGGCACATCCTCAAGTCGCTTCTCCTCCGACTTCTTCTCTGTTTCGTTTGCGAGGATGGCCTGGTACCCTTTTCTCAGGTATTTCCGGGTTTTCATGCAAGATATGATATTGATTCTCGTTCCACCGGTCTCCCCTTGTATGATCAAAGTTCCACCGGTGACGTGAGGAATACGAACGAGTTTCTCGTAGCAAACGATTTCGGCGCGGTGTTTGGATAACCAGTCCATGCCAACGATAATATCAAAACTTCCGATTTCGATGGGAATCAAATCAATGGGGAAAAGTTCATTTGCTAGATTTAAAGTGCAATTTTGTATCACACTATCGGCCTCAATCAGTTTTCCATTTGCTAATTCGACAGTATACTTAGCATCTAAGGCGGTGGGTGTAACATTGAGCAATGGGCCAAATTCATCAGATATGAAACTTTTATCGGCACCCGTATCAAATAAGACTGAAGCAGTTAAATCGTTGAGAAGAAACGTACCCGTAACAACATTCGGGTCCTGACGCGCTTCTCCAGACTTGATCACAAAAGCTCGGCCACGAGCGTTGTTGTTCCTGTTGTTGTTATTCTTCAACTTTGGACAATCTCTCCTGAAATGTCCAGTACCATTGCATTCATAACAAGTCTTTGGTGCGCTCAGTTGAGGGTCTGTGGTGGTGTTGGTTCGACAATCTTTGGCTAAGTGCCCAAAACATTTGCACTTGCTGCAAGGACATGAACCATCGTGATGACGGTTACATTTGGGGCAATAGGGTTTGCCCCCGTTGTATCCCTTCTTTTCCTCAGTAATGGCAACATAAGCCCTCGCAGTCTCAGGCCTTTTGTTCTGTTGCTGACCCCGGTAGTTGTTAAACTTCCTCTTGTTATCTCCAGACCTGTTTGCAGGCGTCCCCCTCCGGACCACCTGCGCCATTAGCTCATGTGCCATACGAACAACACTCGGAATAGTTCCTGGTTTTGAAGAAGTCACCATGCCTTGAATCTTCTCTGGAAGTCCCCAGATGTACCTCTCAATTCTCTTGAGTTTAGTAGCAACCAGTGATGGGCACAGGAGTGCCAGTTGATGAAAACGGGTTGTGTAACCAACAATGTCGTTACCTTGAATGGTGTGGTGCCAAAATTCTTCTTCCAGTTGTTGCAGTTCTTCATTAGGGCAGTATTCTTCAGTCATCATTCTCTTAAGATCTTCCCATGGGAGTTGATAGGCAACATCAATTCCCACCGTTTGCATGTAGGTGTTCCACCAAGTAAGAGCACCATCCAAGAAAGTGCAGGTGGAATATTTGACTTTATTGTCCTCGGGGCAGTTGCAAATTTTGAAGACCGATTCCACTTTCTCTATCCATCGCAACAAACCTAAAGCTCCCTCAGTGCCCTTGAAGTTCAAGGGTTTACAATTAGTGAAGTCCTTGTAGGAGCATGGTTTGACTACAGCAGTGTTGTTAGGCGTACTTTCGCTGCCTTGGTTTGGGTTTGAACCGTTGTTCGGAGTTGTTTCTCGTGCAGCCAGGGCTTCGGCTACCCCTTGAGAAACGAATCGTGCAAGTTCAGCGGCTGTGAAGGTCTGTTTTCTTGGCGGCATGTTCCTTTAAGAGGTGAGTAAAAATGTATGAGATTTTGTACGAGAAGTATGATTATCATAGATGTACATGTATAAAGGCTGTAATACACGACATCATGACACGACGATCAATAACGCAGGATAGATAGATTAGTCACCGTATCAAGGTGCGAGTTCGAAAGATTACAGAATTTAGTGTTGTTGATGCAATTTGTGTGTCTGTCAGTTGGTCTAGCTCGTAGTTCGTTTTGTTATTAGATTTGTGTTTCCTGACTCCTGCGACGTTGTCTGTAACGTCGCAGGTGCGACGTCAGGTTTTGGGCCTGCGACGTAGTTAACGTCGCATGGGCTTGGGCCTGCGACGTCGTGTGCGACGTCGCAGGTGCCAGATTATGTATAAAAACGTTTTTACATTTTCTGTTTAGGGTTGACGAAACCCTAAACGCCATTTGTCGAAATCCCTGTAATCTGATTGATTATAATTCAATATACAAACGTTTTGGTTCGTATTCATTGCGTATTGATTATTCGTGTGTTTAGTTTATAACTTAATCGTTGATTCCGCAAACAATTGAGTGACTTGTTCCGTTTAGATCCTAGTATAGGGACAAACAACTGGTATCAAAGCCTAAAGTGCTCGTTTTCGGCGTAACGGATCAAGTTCGGGATTAAAGGACGTGATATTCATATTGTATTGTCATTATTACGTTCGTTTTTATGTTTTTACAGGTTTTCGATCAAGGTTACTGGGAATATTGAAGGTTTTCGTCGATATTTGTTCGTGGTTTTTGATTAGGGTTAAAGATTTTCGTTTTCTAGGGTTTTTGGCCGCAACAGCACGTTTTGCGACGTTACCTGCGACTTCACTTGCGACGTCGCTTGCGACGTTATTGATTTTGACTTTAAGTAGTCTTTGCGACGTAAAGTTGCGACGTCCTTATTTTGACCTTAAGTGGTTCTGCGACGTCTTTCTGCGACGTACTTCGGTTTTGCGACGTCTTCTGCGACGTATATCTCAACGTCGCTTATTTCGATTCTTAATTGAATCATTGGCTTTTGCGACGTTACTCTTGCCGTCGCATCAATATTCTGCGACGTTTCTCTCAACGTCGCTAGTTTCAGATTATCTGTTTTAGTTCAAGTATAATAAATGGCTGCCGATAAGGAAGATATTAAAGGACTTAGGGAAATGATAAAGCAAAGTAATGATATTGGTCCAAGTAATAAACCTCCTCTATTTACTGCAGACATGGATTATGTATACTGGAGAGACCGTGTTGAACAATACATTGACTTTCACTGTCTAGAATTATGGGGACCATTACGTGAGCGTTATGTACCTCCATTGGCTGAAGGGGAATACCCTGGTATTCGTCCTGCTAAGACTTATAAAGCTATGACTCCCGAGGAGAAGAAAGATTTTGATACTGAGAGAAAGTCATTTTCGATGATTAAAATGTGTTTAACCAAAGATGTTCTATGGCTTTTCAGAACTCATGAAACAGCATTTGATTTATGGAAGGCAATTGAAACTCGTTGTGGTGGAAATGATAAGTATAAGGAAGCCAAGCTCGAACTAGTTAAGAAACAGTACGATATCTTTGACATTCTTCTTGGTGAAGACACAACTTCTTTATTCACTAGGTACTCACGGTTAGTTGGTGAGTTGTTTGAAGGAGGTTATAATTTTCCTCCAATTGAAGTAAATAAGAAGCTACTGGATGTGTTGCCGAGTTCTTGGGATGTTAAAGTTCAATTTTTAAAAGAAAATGAAGAACTTGCAACCATGTCTTTGGATACTTTGATAGGGAATCTTCAAGCTCACGCGATGGAGATTAAGAAGAAAGAAACAAGGTCTGGTGCTGCTGTTCAGAATCCTAGTGTGTATGGTGTTCAACTCAACTCTAGAAAGGCTTATGGATCTGGAGTAGCCTTCGTGACAAATACAAACGCCTCATCAACCTCTTCTTCTTCTAACGGTGGGCTTCATTCTGTTTTCCTGTCTGGACCTTCTTCAGGTCAACCAACTCCTCAAATTCAACAGGTTCAAGTCTCACCTGCTATTCAGGAGCAAGCTGCCATTTACACAGCTTTCTTAAGCTCATACAAGGATTTGGTTACTCAACCGAATCTTACTTTGGAGTTGACTAAGGAAGACTATGGTCAGCTTGATGAAGATGATTTGGAGCAAATGGATCTAACTTGGAATGTGGCAATGATCACCCGAAGAATCTAAAAGTTTTTGCAGAGGACAGGGCGTAAAAGCTTGGAAGGTGACGGGAAGACTGGCTTCGGATTCAATAAGAGTAAGGTCCGGTGTTACAACTGTCAAAACTTGGGTCACTTTGCCAGGGAATGCGAGAAACCCAAAATGCCAGCATCGGGATTCATAACACCTTCTACTCCTCCAAAGACCAAAGAAATGGAAGTTACCAAGAAAGGGACTGCTGATAATGCCCTGATTGTTTTTGAGCCCACAAATCAAGATTGGACGGCTGTCTCTGAGCAATACCAACAGTGTTTGATGGCTCACATTGTGAATGAGGTACCTGATGAACCATTAAATTGTATCTCATGCATTAAGTTAACTGAATCTCTAAAGGCATATCAGAATGACACCGTAGAGTTGAGGAAAAAGAATGAAAAACTAACCGAGTCAAATAATTTTTTAAAAGCTAATGAGAAACTTTATGAAAAACATCTTGAGGCTTATCGGTTAGATACTCAGAAATATAAATCTAAGGTTTTTAGTCAAGAAGATGCCATTAAAAGCTATCTTGTTGAAATTGAACTGCTAAAGAAAGAACTTATAGATTTAAAAACTGAGTATGAGAATTATAAGAGTAAAATCTTAGGTTCAAATTCCTCAACGGTTGTCTTTAATGAAATTCTTAGCAAGCAGGGAAATAGTGGGAAAAAGAATGCGGGATTGGGATATAACTCAGTCCCACATCCTACTACTTACTATCCCCTGCCTGTTAAGGAAGGCTTTGAAGAGATTCCAGTTGATTGGTCAAAGCTTTACGGTATAAAAGCTAAAGATACTAAAGAGGCCAAACACAACAAACCGGCAAAGGAGAAAACCAAGCTGCCAGAGTACCCTTTACCAACGTTTGTTAAGTCTGTGAATGAATCTACTATTAGTGTTGAGGAGAGTGTTGAGCAAAAGAATGAATCTCCAATCTGTTTTGAGGAGATCGTTGAGATTGAGGACATTACGGATCAGGAGTATCCTGAAGTTAAGAAAGTTGAAGTTAAACCTGAAAAAGTGATTTCAAAAGTTGAACCTGAAATTAAGGTTCAACCAAATAAGGGAAAAGCCAAGGTTTTAAATTCGAAACAACAAACTTTACAGTCACCTGTAAAGATTTTGCAACATAAAATAGTAAATGAAAGAGTTTCGCATGATAAACCTTCTACTTCAACCTCTCAACCAAAACAAACACTTTCTAAGACGTGTACGCAATGTTCATGTTCTAGAAATGTTTCTCCATCTCCTGTGGTAATTCCTCAGCCTCAACTGCTTGTTGAGACTCGTTCTTGTTTCTACTGCAAGAGACAAGGACATTTAATTCGTGAATGTCCCAAGCTGTCAAATCAGCGCTATGGGAGAGAGATGCCTAGGACATCTGTTTACAGAAATTCTTTTTCAAAAACTCCACCTAGGCGTTACTCAAACTCTCCCAAGCCTGTTTTGAAGCCAAGTAATGTTGAGCAAAAACCTTTGCCAATTCAAAAGCCCCACATTACTTCTAATCTTATTTCCGAATCTTCTAAAGTTTGGAAACGAAAAGAGTCTGATGTTGACTCTTCAGTCGTCAACAATAACACATCAGATAAAAATTCTAATTTGTTTAAAGATAAAATCCTATCTGAGAAGAAGTGTTATCGCCTGCAATTATTCCCAGTATCGTGCTTATTGTTGATGACCACGGTCGACCTAAGTCTGTAAAGGCTTGGGTCACCGTTTCTCACTAATCTCCTTTCGTTTGTGTGTTGCAGCAGTTAGAACGTGTTAAAGATAGTGAATGGTATCTGGATAGCGGCTGCTCGCGACATATGACAGGCGATGTATCTCTTCTTGTGGATATTGAACCATACGCAGGAGGATATGTTGCCTTTGCTGGAGATACTGGAGGAACCATTTCAGGAAGAGGAACGCTAACTAACGGCAATGTTAGTTTTGAAAATGTGAACTACGTGGAACTGCTTACGCACAACTTGCTAAGTGTTTCACAGGTCTGTGATAAGGATTATACCACTGCGTTCACAAAGACGGAGTGCGTGATACTGAAGCCTGGGTATGTTATTCCAGAAGAATGGGTGTTGCTGAGAGCACCAAGAAAGAATGACACATACATTTTGAACATGAGAACTGTTGAGACTTCGAATGAATATACATGTCTCTTGTCTAAGGCTTCTGAAAAGGATTCACTGCTTTGGCACAGACGAATGGGACACATTCATTTCCGAAAAATGAATTTCTTGACTAAAAATGACCTAGTGCTAGGAGTTCCAAAACAGTCATTTGCTCTAAAGGATGACTGTATCTCTTGCCAAAAAGGAAAGCTACGTAAGAAGTCCCATAAGTCTAAGCATGTGAATTCCATTAATGCACCATTGGAACTACTGCACATGGATCTTTTCGGTCCAGTCTCTACAAAGAGCATTGGTGGTCGGTCTTACTGCTTGGTAGTTACTGATGACTACTCAAGGTTTTCGTGGGTTTATTTTTTGACCACAAAGGGGGAGACTCCTGATATTTTGGTGTACCTGTTGGATAAGTTGGCAAATCTGTGCAACTTAAAGGTGAAAAGGATACGAAGCGACAATGGAACTGAATTCAAGAACTCAAGTCTCGAATTGTTTTGTGCTACAAGAGGTATTGAGCATCAATTCAGTGCTCCGAGGACTCCACAACAGAATGGAGTCGCAGAAAGAAAGAACAGAACAATCATCGAGACAGCTCGGACTATGTTAGCTGACTCCAAGTTACCAATCATCTTCTGGGCTGAGGCGGTAAATACTGCCTGTTATGTTCTGAATAGAGTGCTTTCGGTTAAGAAAAAGAATAAGACGTGTTATGAACTTTTCAATAACCGTAAGCCAAATCTGCAGTTTCTAGAACCATTTGGGTGTCCATGCATGATCATGATTACAAAAGATAAGGTCTCTAAGTTTGGTGATAAAGCTGTTGAAGGGATTTTTCTTGGATATTCAGTCAACTCTCCGAACAAAAGAGTCTACAACAAATCAACGAATCAGATTGAGGAACATTTTGAAGTGAAATGTTTAAGGTATACGGAATCTCCTCAAGGAACGGGTCCGGATTGGTTTTTCAACTTTGGAAACCTCTTCAACTCTTTCAATATTCCGGAAGAAGATGATACGGAAGAATTGGTTTCTATACTTCATGGACTTGATATATTTTGATTTGATGATACAAAATAATTAAAGTTGAGGGACTAAAAGTGTAGATTGTTTAATTAGTTTTCTCCTACGATTAGGATTTCTTGTAACCCTAATGATCTCTATTATATAAAGAGACATAGGGACATAGGTTTTAGTGTGCACGAAAATATGTAGACGTCTAGTGTTTTACCCCTAAGATTCTTTGTAATCCTGATACAAAGTTGTATCCGTCTTTATTCTGATCAAATAAGATTAGGGGTTTGGCTAATGATAACATTGTTCTTATTCCGCTGCATAATTTTATCATTGTTATCGTTAATTGTTAATCCTAGATCAAGACCTAAAAAGTCTCGAGCTAGATCGTTATTGGGTTTTCACAATTGGTATCAGAGCAAGGTTGCTCGTGATCTAGGATATACAAGGTGTACGAGATAAAAGAAGCCGTATCGAAGAAACCCTAGAAGATTGCAAGAAAAATTCGTAATTCGTCACTTTCTGCACAGCCATGGTAAAAAATTCGGATCTCATTCGTTAACCGTTAGATGGTCATGAAATTTGAACTGTAGGTTCATAACACAAAGGCGCACATTCGTACCGAAGGAATTTTTGATCTGAGATTTTGATTGATAGATATTCATTGTCGAAATTGGTTGCTGAAAGTTTAGGGTTTTTCAAAATGGCAGAAGTAAAACGATCACTGTGTCTTCGTTATACAACGAAAGTTTATGATTTTTGGATATGTTATAGAAGACATATGTTTCTACATCATGTAAAAATTTCATTGTGATCGGATGTTTCTACAAGGAGATATCAAAATTCGAATCTGCTGCAGTATGTTTGTGGTTTCTGTTTGTGCAGCTGTATTGATTTAATTGCTGTGTATTCGTTAATCGTTGGATCGACTTGATTTTTGGATATGTGGTTAATGAAACATTGATGAACTTCGTGTTAAAATTTGAGCTTCATCAGATATGTAACCAAGGAGATATACAGTTCGTAAGCCACTGCTCATCAACTTGCCCCTGCTAGCACAAAGTTACCACTGTTAAGTACAACGTTGCCTTTTAGTACAACGTTGCCACTGCTAGCACAGATCTACCACTGCTAATACAAGCTTGCCTCTGTTAGTACAAGCTTGCCACTGCTAGCACAAAACCCTACTGCTGCTAATACATAGTAACCACTGTTCGGTATAGCCACTGTTAGTAGTTGCCACTGCTAGTTAGTAGTTGCCACTGTTAATATAATTTTGCCACTGTTGGGTAGCGAGAACCACTGTTAGTCATTTCTCAAACACTAGCGGAATTAGTGATACTCATCATGGATGGTACTACATGGTATTCTTTGCTATTATTGGATGGTTATCCGTACAGTTCTTATGGTTAATGTATAAGAAAAGTTTGGATCTCAAATGGAATTGTATTGATTTGATGGCTTGTTCTTGAAGATGTGATTACAAAGAAGGTTGATTATAGCTTATTTGATATTGTAGTTGAGTTTGACAGGTTTGTATCTTATCATATCTCAAAGTGGTGGATGAAGAGCTTTGAAGATAACTTGTTTGGTTTGTATGGTGACGACGAAGACTTGACAAATCTAGCAAACGTGTGAGATTAAACTTAGGATGCTCAATGCTCACATTTGCTATCACTTGAAGGAGTTATGATGTGCTCGGTGACTTATTATGGAAAATAAGGATTTTTGTCAAAGAGATTGTAATCTACTTATACATAGGATTATAAGTTCGACGTCGTGGATAGTACAAGATATAAGGTACAAGTTTGGAAGACTTAATTTCTTTATTAAGTTTGTTATATTCTATTTTCTTCACCGACCAGTAATCATTACATAGAGCCAATCGATTTCGAGATTCAAGAGATGGTGAACATATTTTAAAGGGAAGCTTACTGTTTAATGTTTCATCATCTACATGTAACACTTGAGGGGAAGTGTTTACAAGTTGCAAAAGACCCCTATTGGATTATGACAAAAAGGGGAAGAAGAATTTGAAGATTCAGATTTGCAACTTATCGCAAGGCATGATATGATTACAAGAAATCAAGAGTTAAGGGGAAGTTTTGCAAGAAGATCGATATTTTGTCATCATCAAATAGGGGAAGATTGTTAGGATATTTTAATTTGATGATACAAAATAATTAAAGACGAGGGACTAAAAGTGAAGATTGTTTAAATTAATTTCCTTGTACCTTAATGATTTCTTTGTAACCCTAATATCTCTAGTATATAAAGAGATGTAGGGAGGTAGGTTTTGGTGTGCACAAAATAATGTAGACGTCTATAGTATTCCGTTATCCCTAAGGTTCTTGTAACCCCGATACTAAAGGGTATCCGTCTTGTTAATTCATTAATAAGATTAGGGATTTGGCCATTGATAACATTGATGTTGTTCTTATTATTCCGCTGCAATTATCATCTTTGTTATCATTATAATCATTGTTTGTTAATCCTAGATCAAAGACCTAAAAAGTCTCGAGCTTAAACGATATTGGGTTTTATCATACTCAAGATACACCTGTCAATAAACTATCCGACCCATCTCCAAATGCAACACCCGCACCTCCACCAACACCTACACCTTCACAAACAACACCCACACCACCACAAACAACAACCAAATCACCACCATCTACACCTACACCTACACCTACACCTAAAGATAAACCATCTCCAACTCCACCATCTTCGGCTGCTCCTTCTAAAACAGTTTATAACTACACAAAGGAGCTTCCATATGATCCAAACATGCCTCCTTTAGAGGAACCTCTAGAAGAAGATGAAGTGGAAGAAACAATGGCCTACTCTCACCTATATACTCCTGAAGATGAAAGGGAATAAGAAGAGTTAGCCATTCCTGAGTCTGCTGCTACTCCCGAAACCGAGGGAGATTTGAACAATCTGGGTGTGGATCTTGTGCCAAGCGCCATACCAGAAACTCGTATACATAAGGATCACCCCATTGATTATATCATTGGTGATCCTCATGCATCTGTTCAAACACGACAACAAGCAAAGCAGACTTCAGCTCAGCAGCTTTTGGAACTTATAGCTCATATCGATTCATGTCATTTGTCTCAAATTGAACCTAAAAAGGTTGAACAAGCCTTAAAAGATCCATCTTGGGTCGAGGCTATGCAGGAGGAACTACAGCAAATAAACAAGATGAATGTTTGGGAAATTGTTCCTTTACCCAAGGGTGCTCACTTGACGGGTACTCGTTGGGTTTATCGTAACAAAATGGATGATCGTGGGGCGGTTATTCGAAATAAAGCTCGTCTGGTAGTTCAAGGATATAGTCAACTAGAGGGTATTGACTATGATGAAGTTTTCGCTCCTGTCGCCCGTTTGGAATCAATTAGAATTTTTCTAGCCTATGCTTCTTTTAAAGGATTCCGCATGTATCAACTTGACGTAAAGTGTGCTTTTCTATACGGAGATGTCGACGCAGTGATTTATGTGTGTCAGCCTCCTGGTTTTGAAGATCCAAAGCATCCTAATCATGTTTGCAAGCTGAAGAAAGCTTTGTATGGTCTTCATCAATCTCCTCGACTTTGGTATGAGAGACTTGCCAAGTACTTGCTGAAAAATGGTTTTGATAGAGGCCAGATTGATAGCACGCTTTTCATCAAAAGGGAAGGAGCGGATTTATTACTTGTGCAGGTCTATGTGGACGACATAATTTTTGGATCAACTAATGATCAGTTGTGCAAGGATTTTGAAAGACTGATGAAATCTGAGTTTGAAATGAGTGCTATGGGGGAACTCACGTTCTTTCTGGGACTACAGGTCGAGCAATCTAACAATGGAATTTATATACACCAGTCAAAATATGTCACTGACATGTTGAAGCGATATGAATTGCTTGATTGTAAACACTACGGCACTCCAATTGAAGTGAAACACAATCTTGGACCCAATGAGGACGACGAAGATTGCAAGGAGAAAGACTATCGCTCAATGATAGGCTCTCTCATGTATCTGACCGCCTCAAGACCAGATATAGTGTTTGCCGTTTCACTCTGCTCTCGATTTCAAGCAAATCCGAAGGTGTCTCATATGAAGGCAGTAAAACGAATTTATGGATATCTCGCTTTTAGGCCATCTCTGGGTCTATGGTATTCAAACGAGAAAAACTTTGAGTTAACTGCCTATTCGGATTCGGATCTTGGTGGCTGCAAGATAGATATTAAGTCAACAACTGGAGGATGTCAGTTCCTTGGATCGCGTTTAGTTTCTTGGCAGTGCAAAAAGCAGACTGCGGTTGCTATTTCCACAGCTGAGGCCGAGTATGTTGCTGCTGCAAGTTGCTGTTCTCAAGTTCTTTGGATTCAGCACCAACTACGCGATTACGGGTTCAATCTCTCTATGACTCCTATTTACATTGATAATACAGCTGCCATATCTATCACACACAATCCCGTACAGCACTCTAAGACCAAACATATCGAACTTAGGTTCCACTTTATACGGGATTGCTTTGAGAAACACCTTATAGATGTCGTACATATAGAAACCCTTAAGCAGTGTGCGGACCTTTTCACAAAAGCCTTTTTGCGATCGCGTTTTATTGAACTGGTCAATCTGATAGGTTTAAGGTTCTTTCAATCAAAGAAATGATTTGTGACTTGAATTTTTTTTAAGTTAAAAAAAAAAAAAAAAAAAAAAAAAAAAAAAAAAAAAAAAAAAAAACATCGCAATAGCCACTCTTTATACTCTTTAGTATTAAAGAAAACGCAAGGTTGCAACATTTTTAAAATAGACGTTGAAGTTGTGTCTGTAAACAACTTGGGATATGATAGTACATCGGGTGACATGCACAAAATGGAATTTTAAGGTTTATCTTGGATGTGTCAGTAGGTTTATATGACACACTTAAAACAGTTTCTATCTAAATTGTCTTCATTACACGATGTATTGGTAGGCATGATACACACCGGTTTGTGAGTGAGTAAGAAGTAATATTAAAACTTGTCTATTACTTTGTGAAAAATATTATATGATGTATGACATAAGTCTTAATTGATAAATGGAAGTACTATCATACAATGTCATAATTATTATGTAAATGTACAATTGGCATATAGTAATAATATGGTTATTCGTCTAACTAATGGTGACTATTGTTGTACTCACGTACAGACCTAAATCCATTAGTTATGCAAATAGTCTCAAACTTGTTATGTTCATACTAACGGACCCTCTGTTGTACTAAGTACAGATCTGAGGCCACTAGTATCTTCATAGTCGGTTTAATGTATGCCTAAATTTGAAGGTCAAGTGTATGTTACAAGATAGTCGAGACAAACTTGGTCTTGTAATATCTACCTTGTCTGTAAAATATGTAGTGTTATGCGTTTTACTAAAGTTTATCAGTATATCATATAATAGGTTTCACAAAATTAATATTCATACTAACAATAAAGGTTAGCTCACAAATACGGATGTAACATGTTTAGGTGGACAAACAATACCAATAATCGTCTTGAAATAATTTTTATAAAAGGTGTTTTAAATGTGCCACGTAAATTTAAATTGGACAAATATACTGATGATCGAAATAACACTTACTATTCCTAATAATTGCATGTTATTCCGATATGATCCCTAATCAGACAAAACAACTCCGTCACCAAAAATAGAGTGTTAGTAATTTTATTCTGTTATATTTTTACTTTTTGTGATATTATAGAAAATACCAAAAAGATTTTTATTTTATTTTATGTTTTATTTTATTCTACGTTATTTTTCCCAAGTCACTAGTCATTTGAATATTATTTGCTAAATAAATTTACGTGTTAACTGTTTCGAAAATTCAAAATCGACTCAAGTTACATCCTAACTGATTTATGCGACGTCAACCTTGCCGTCGCTAGCGACGTCCCACACTACGTCGCATTTAGGGTTAGACTATATATAGTCTCAACCGCGACGTCACTCGTCACACTATTTCATACTCACTAGCGACGTAGCGTGCGACGTGAGATCTGGCGATTGCGACGTAGCGACTTTTCGTGCATTTTTTGTTCGTTTGTGATTGTGAGCCGTTTTCTTTCCGATCCATTCACGTAGTCTTGTTCTACTCGTTATTCCGCACACTTAGGTACCAATCTTACCCTTTTTCACCGTGTATTTTAGCTTTAATCGTTAAATGGATATTGCGGGTTTTAGGGTTCTCGGTTTGGGTTTAATTAGTTATGTGATCGTGATCTAAACATCGTATAATTTATGTTTTCGTGATCACCATTCGTTGCCGCACCGTGTAGTGCGTTTGATTTTGAAAAACCCCAAATTTCGAATCTAAGGGTTTCTGGGCTTGCGCTTGAATGTTCATCAGTGCGACGTCGGCTGCGACGTCGTAGCCTACGTCGCATTATCATTTAATTGCCTGCGCCCTCGCATTTTCTGCGACGTCCTGAGCGACGTCTTACTTTACGTCTCACCATTTTGATAATGTGATTAAATTCACAATTAATAGCAAAATGCGACGTCCCCTTTAACGTCGCTCGGATTTTGTGCGATGTCACTGGCTACGTCGCTATTGTTATTATTCTGATTTTCTGCGACGTCCTTTAATACGTCGCTATCTGTCATGCGACGTTGTTTACAATGTCGCCATTTACAGAAAACGTGACATTTTTGTTAAAAACTAAAATGTTGCATTTTTCTGACTGTTAAATTCTGTCCAGCAATGGCGGGCGATTTCTTTCAGTTCCTCGCTGAATGAGAAAGACTGTGTTCACTGCTTCTGCCCAAAGAGTGTCACTACTCGCCCCTCCTCGGCTAGAAGGATTATCTTCCAGTCGTGGATTCTTTTGTGCTTTCTGGTGATCAAGTGCCTAAAAGCTACTATCTGGTCACTTAAATATGACCATTTTTGTCTCAGTTGGCTAATGATCCGGTGGGATTCTCTCCTTGTCCTGAATCTTGGTTTTATGGTCTGGAGGAATTCCTTCACTATCCTGGATCTTTGCCTTCTGGTCTGGTGGGATACCATCCTTGTCTTGGATTTTGGCCTGACCTTGTCTTGGATTTTGGCTGAATTTGTATAACCGGGATCTTTGGTCTAGGTTTAGGTTTAGGGTTTAGGGTTTAGGATTTGATATGTTTATTTGTAACTATGTACTTATTTAACATATCAATGAAACCTTTTATTTGTGACAAGTTTGGTATATTTTGTTCATTCTAACGTTTTTCGAGAATATATATTATGTTTATGTTTTGCAGATATGGCTTTAGCATTTGAGGCGCGTCACAACACTGCTGCTTATCTTGATGGTACTTCCGATAAGGCGGCACCATATCGTCAAATGATTGGATTTTTGAGACGTTCGAGGGTATTTCATGCTATTGCTGACAACACGGTTGTTTTTGGGAATCTGATAAATCCATTTTGGAAGAACGCCACTGTTATTACTGACAACAATGTTCGACGGTTGGTTTCCACTGTTCTTAACACTGAGATCACTATTACTGAACAGAGCATTAGGGAACTTCTTCAGCTAAACGATCAACCAGATATGCCTGTTAGCTATGAGCCAAGTTTTGTTGCAGGGGCTATGCAACGAATTTGATATCCTGGTATTCCCAATGATCAATACAGAAAAGCGAATCTAACACGTGTTTGGAGATATATGATGCACGTTGTTATAGTCTGTTTGGGAAATAGAAAAGGTGGTACAGATGGGATGAGCAGGAGTTTGGCTTCTGCAATGTTAGCTTTGGTCTACAACAAGCCTTTCAACTTTTCTGGTTTTATATTCAAGGCTATGGTAGATAATGCAAACGTCGGAGATCAGAAATGGATCTTATATCCGCGTTTTATTCAGCTTCACATCAATCGCCATCATCCAGCTCTTCAGGCACTAGGTGATAATGATCAGAGATTGAAGATTTCACCAATGCAGAATCGGATCTTTACTGTTTGTGCTGGTTTTGAAAAAGGGGTTCAGGCGCCACCAGATGTTGCTTTATTTGGTGCTATTGTGAATGAGAATTATGTGCCACCTCCGGAACCTCAGTACATGGATGTTCTAGCTCCTCAGCAACCGCAGCAACCACTTGTGAACATCCCTGTTCAAGCTGTGGGGGAGAATGTGGATGCTATTTTGGAAAACATTGAGCAATTTGGGCATGTTGACTCGGATAATTCAGCATCTCAAGACACTGTTGAGGGTTCTGATTCTGAAGCTACAGCAACTGTAGGTCCTCAGGATGGTGGTCCGACGCCTGAGCATTCGGATGGTACAGTTCCGCACCCCTCAGAGATGGAAAATATCCGGCTTACCGATTCATTCCGATATTTGAGAATTCAGCGTCGGATCAGGGCAGGACGTAAGTATGTTCCTCCTCGGGATACTGGGAAACGTACTCGAGGTGACGATGATTCTGAAGATGTAACTTATCGACCTAGTCGTCGTGTTCGTCGTTCTTCGTCAGCAAGAGCTCCAGTCAACCCGTCGCCGCAAGATGATTTTGCGATTGAACCGACTCCAGCGTTCATGCAAAAGATGATGGATGATATCTTGAGGATGCAGCAAAGGATGAAAGCTCAAGATGAAAAGATTGCTGAGCAAGCTGCGCTGATTGAGGTTCAAGCTAAGGAGCTTGAGGAAACAAAGCTCAGGGTTAATGTTTTGGAGGCTAGGTTTAGTACCTCGGGGGAGATTGGGTTTGGGGGCCCAAATGTAGAGTCACTAGGACCTGAAAATGTAACCCCCACTCCTGTAATTGAAAATGTTAATGAAACTATTCCTCGTTTGGATTACTTTTGTGTTGATGATATTCCAGGACAGCCAAGACCGCTAGCCGTTGACTACTCATTCGCTGATTTATCGTTTATTCAGAGAATGGCCAGTGGAGTTGGTTCTGAGGAAGAATCTGAGAATGCTTTTGATAACGATGATGATGTTTCAATTGAAGATGAACAGTTAGATTCAGATGAAGTTTATGATGATGCACAATCTGGGGAAGTTTATGATGGTGCACCGATAATAGAATCTGACTCGAATGAAGATGAGAGGCCTGCTAAAGATCAACATGGAAAATCAAGTTCTTCTGCAAAGCCTGCTCAAGAAACAACATCAACTCCAGCTCAAGAGACACAGGCACCGGACTCAGCAGCTCAAGAATCTACGGATATTCCAAGGAAATACACTGCTGAAGAAAAGAAAGAAAGAAACAAGCAATGGTGGCCTAAGGGACGAAATCCAGTTCCTATTCCAGTTAAATGTCAAGTTTACCGGGTTAGTCGAAATTACACCGGAGTTATTAAAAGCTGGAAGTGTCAGAGAAATCTATTTATGATTAAGAGAGAGGATGGAGTTTAGTACTTCAAAATGTGTTTTGATCGATTAAGCACGTTGCCAAAAGGAGAAATTAATCGATTAGCTCAGCTTAAATTGATTAATCCGTTTGAGAATGATTATGCCGAGTTTATTCAGAGGAATTTACGTCGAGAAGTGTTATCGAAGAAATATTCTAAGTTGAAACCGACGTTGGGTACTCGGTATACGTTCAAAAAGAAAGTTGATCCAGTTACCAGGAAGCCTATGGTTAAAATTCACTATCCGCCAGCTAACTGTTTGTAACAACCCCAAAATTTGGGTAAATTTAAAATTTTCCTAATTACGTGTTTATTACTTGTATTTAATATGAAATAGGATTAAATACATTACTTACTTATATATATATATATGGATGGAATATATGTATATATACGCGTATACGATTAGTACAAATATCGTATAAAACAACAACTGTACAAATTTGCGTACACTGATAAAACGATTATTAAATAATGTGAAATTATTTAATTACCTTAATTATTACTTTATATTATGTTATAATATAACGAAAACGTACGATTTAACCAAAACATAACCGAACTCTCCGAAAACTCGACCAACCGACAAAACAAAACAAAGTTATGATTTATAACTTGAAAAACTAGTATTTTGGTAAAATACTACAACTTAATTATCGAGTGATATTCGTATTTTTAAACGTATATTAAATCGCGTACAAAATGAGTTTTACGTTTAAACGACCGGGGAAACGAACACCGCACGGAGCGCAAACACGGAGGAACAAAGTTTGGTGAGACCACTCATTGGTGGCCCCACCAAAACCGGCCCAAGGGGTCAAGGGGACAACCCCTCACCCTTTCCCCTCACTTCCTCACTTACACACTCAAAACCCACACCCTCATCATTCTCTCCCACTCCTCTCTCTCTCTCTCCATCGGTTTCACTCTCTCTCTCTCTAAACTACCATCACTAAACCACCATAAAAACACCACAAAACGAGCTTACATCACAAAACGCAAAGGAGCAACGACGACCACGAGAACGAGGGCTACAAACTCATCTTTTCGGATTTTCGTTTCGACAACTTTGTAAGTTTTCCGGCGACCCGAAACTTTTCCGATTACTTTTATTTTGCTAGATTATTGTTCCCCTAGCTAAATGATGTCCAAAAATATACTTGAAACTCGTTTTTGAACACGTTTACGAAAATGTCGGTTTTGGTCATTTTAAATAAAACGACACCTCGAACATTAAAAACGACATCCAACAATTTTTATGAACTCTACATAACATAATATAACTTGTGTAAAAGTTTCATCTTGAACGGAACTCGTTAGACACGTTTTCGACACGAACCAAAATCTGACCAGAGGTAAGTGTCGCATGGCTCACGCCAGTTATGCGACACTTCGCCTTAGTGACGCATAGGTCACGACTCACCATATGCGACACTTCGTTAGTGCCGCTAAAATACTATACCGTCACTTCACAAGTGACGCAGTCATAACACGTTCGGCAGAAATACCACGACACTCTATGAGTGACGCTACCCTATAACTATCAGTAGTAACAATCACGACACTTCCTTAGTGACGCTATAACACGAATACCGTCACTCCATTAGTGACGCAAATATAACGCCTTCGGCAGAAACCCCACGACACTTCCTTAGTGACGCTAGGAAACTTATACCGACACTTCCTTAGTGTCGCTATCATCGGTAGAAACTTATAACTTTCAGTAGAAACGAATGACGTCCGGTTACTACTGATGACGTCACTGACTCTTATACCGTCACTTCGTTAGTGACGCACTGTTTCACCACGACACTGAATACCGTCACTACTCTAGTGGCGCACTGGTTAAAAAGTTGAACTTGATAACGTCACTTACATAGTGACGCACAACCTTAAATACCGACACTACTTAAGTGTCGCATACACATTGAAACAGATAACATAACACGACACTCCCTTAGTGTCGCATGATATCCAGAAGTGACGCATACAAGTGACGCATAAACAAGCTGATGGAAACTTACATTTTATTCAAGTATGGAATATACTTCAAACACAAACGTACTTTACTCGGCGTCACTTATACATGAAAATACTATACTTTTGAGAGTATACAACAGTACTTGAATATGTACAAGACTATACGAAACAAAACGTGGGATTTCACTCACACACGCGTACGAGATTACACTCGAATTACTTAGGAGATTACACTCCAACGAACTTACACTTGTACACTACACGGGATTGCACCCGATACGAACTTACGAGTTCACTTACTAGTTACGTGCTGGATTACACGTTAACTGATACGAACATACATACGCATACTTACGAGGTTTCACTCGTACCCTTTGGGGACTAAGCCCATTGGAACTTACACAAACGATACATGTTGTAATACAAACAAACGATCATACGAGTATACTTTACAACTGTACAACTACTATGAATACATAATAATAATGGATGGAATTATTATTATACACCGATAACAAACGAACCGTACAACTTTTATACAAACTACGATTTACAAACGATTACAAACAAACTAATGGACATTAACTAGTTTGGGAACAACTAGCATGGATACTTTAACAAAGTATTCCATTTACTTACTGAACCTTATGCGTATTAGGACGCTAAGGATTACTAGTTCGAGATACTACTTGCTTACTTACCGCATCGTCTGCTCGACTCAGGTGAGTCTTACAGCCCCTATTTTACTGTTTTATACCAGGGGTGAGATGCATTACTCGTTTTCCTAAAACTAATAAAAGCCGAGTTAACGCATGATTTGCATGACTTGCGATCATGGTAGCTTTGGATGTTTTCTTACTTGTTCAATATAAATGTTTGATTTATATTCACTGATGTACGAATAATTACTGTTGTTAAACTCCTACTCTGTTGCCTCATGACAAAGTATGATTTGCATGCCCTGCAATCATTTCTGAGGGAACGATCTGCATGTCCTGCAATCGTTACTCGTTGGATAGCTATGTGAGGTTTGCATGTCCTGCAACCATTTACTGATGTACGGTCTGCATGTCCTGCAACCATTTACTGATGTACGGTCTGCATGTCCTGCAACCACCCACTTACAAATGTTATGCATGACCTGCAATTGTTACTTATGTACTGGATTATGATTTTACAAATATTACTGGTGTGATTAAACTGTTTACTTACTTACAAACCTGTGAGATTCACCAACCTTTTGGTTGACCGTTTTAGAAATGCTTCTCAGGTACACAGCATCAGTAGGGATGCCCAGCAGGATAAGCTTACTTAGCTCGAGTCGCATGCATTTACAAGCTTGGAGATTTTTATACATTACTTTTGTACTAGTTGTTATGTATTAGAATCTCTAGGAATTTACTGAACTCGAGCTTGTATTTTGAAACTATTTATGTACTAATGTAATAACTTTTCGAACGTCTCATTTAGAGTCGTTCACTGTATCCTTTGTGCTTGTGATTATTGATTAGTAACACCCAAAACATCGCTTCCGCAAACTGTTAAATTTGGGGGTGTTACAGATTGGTATCAGAGCCTAAGGTTATAGTGAACTAGGTTGCATTTAGTGGGCCTAGACTATGACCGTTAGGCAGTATTCCTTATTAGATATAACTGGTTCAGGAATTACAGCATACAAGTTTAATTTAACATAGCCTGATCAACTATGTACAATTGAATGAAGATGACGTAAGTTCTGAAAGGGGTTATATTGAACAGGAATGCATTAGCTGACTCTGACCTCGAGAGAACCGGGACTTCTACTTGATTGTGCTAGACACGAATTAGGCGGTTATGTGATATATATATATATATACATAGGCCTCTCCCTTCGATACGATACTCCCTCTCGACTACTGCGAAATTCGTTTTCAATTTACAAACGACAACTCGATTCTCGTCGTTCCATCATTGTTTAACTTTTATGTTTCAATGATAACAATTCTACTACTATGGTTGAACTGTAACCTTTGTCGATATTTCTTTGTACTTAACCGATCATCGCGATCACAATTCTTGCTCAAACCTTCACATGTTCTTTATTTATTGTTTCAAGGAACATGCCTCCCCGACGACAAATCATGCTTACTGAAGCCGAAGTCGCGGGCCTAATTGCCCGTAGTGTGGCTCAAGCTCTAGCTACCCGGACTTCAGCACCCGGTAGCGAAGATACCGCTAACACTGGACCACAACCCAAAACCTGCACCTACAAAGATTTCCATAACTGCAAACCCTTGACTTTTCAAGGTACTGAAGGAGCAATCGGTCTGATTCGCTGGACCGAGAAAATCGAATCTGTATTCCTCATCTGCAACTGCAAGGAAGAGGATAAAGTTAAATTCGCCGCCAGCACCTTTTCTGACACCGCCCTTACTTGGTGGAACACTTATGCTCAAACTGTGAGCATTGCCGATGCTTACAAACTGCAATGGGGCGAACTGAAGAATATGCTGAGGGGCGAGTACTGCCCAAGAGATGAGCTGAAACAACTGGAAGTAGAATTCTGGAATCACAGGATGCAAGGAAATGACATCACCGGTTACACCAACCGCTTCCACCAGCTGGCACTCTTGTGCCCATCCATGGTTGATCCTGAATACAAAAGGATCGAAAAATACGTTGATGGACTTCCCGAGCGACTTCAGGACCTAGTAACTTCGTCCAAACCAGGAACCATTCAGAGCGCCATTCGCATGGCACATGAACTGACGGCCAATTCTGTTCGTCGTGGCTCAACTTCTGCCCCGTCTGCAAACAAACGCAAATGGGAAGTAACTCCCTACTCATCCAACCCTACCTCTGACAAAAAGCCCGCAACTACCGTTACCAAAGAAGCAAAGGTTTACAAGGGGAGTAAGCCTTATTGTTCCGAGTGTGGTATACATCACGAGGGCCCCTGCCCCTGCGGCAACTGCAAGAAATTTGGGCACCTGGCCCAAGACTGCCAAATCAACACCACTGGTACCAACACCAGCACATCCAAGACTTGTTATGAGTGCAACGGTACCGGGCACTTCAGGAAGGATTGCCCAAAGCTGAAAACCCGAACCAACTACACGAGGAGCAGGGCTTACGTAATTAATGCTAGGGAGGAGGACCCGAACCCGAGACTCTGTGATTTACTCAACCCGGGTACGCTCATTCTTTGATTACCCAAATTGCTTAACAACTTACGTATTTTGTCTTGCGTTCTATGTGCTTTCCTAGATCCTAAGTACACAATAGGATTAGGAACCGACCAACTACTACTTCGGACAAATTTCGGGACGAAATTTTATTAACAAGGGGAGAATGTAACAACCCCAAAATTTGGGTAAATTTAAAATTTTCCTAATTACGTGTTTATTACTTGTATTTAATATGAAATAGGATTAAATACATTACTTACTTATATATATATATATGGATGGAATATATGTATATATACGCGTATACGATTAGTACAAATATCGTATAAAACAACAACTGTACAAATTTGCGTACACTGATAAAACGATTATTAAATAATGTGAAATTATTTAATTACCTTAATTATTACTTTATATTATGTTATAATATAACGAAAACGTACGATTTAACCAAAACATAACCGAACTCTCCGAAAACTCGACCAACCGACAAAACAAAACAAAGTTATGATTTATAACTTGAAAAACTAGTATTTTGGTAAAATACTACAACTTAATTATCGAGTGATATTCGTATTTTTAAACGTATATTAAATCGCGTACAAAATGAGTTTTACGTTTAAACGACCGGGGAAACGAACACCGCACGGAGCGCAAACACGGAGGAACAAAGTTTGGTGAGACCACTCATTGGTGGCCCCACCAAAACCGGCCCAAGGGGTCAAGGGGACAACCCCTCACCCTTTCCCCTCACTTCCTCACTTACACACTCAAAACCCACACCCTCATCATTCTCTCCCACTCCTCTCTCTCTCTCTCCATCGGTTTCACTCTCTCTCTCTAAACTACCATCACTAAACCACCATAAAAACACCACAAAACGAGCTTACATCACAAAACGCAAAGGAGCAACGACGACCACGAGAACGAGGGCTACAAACTCATCTTTTCGGATTTTCGTTTCGACAACTTTGTAAGTTTTCCGGCGACCCGAAACTTTTCCGATTACTTTTATTTTGCTAGATTATTGTTCCCCTAGCTAAATGATGTCCAAAAATATACTTGAAACTCGTTTTTGAACACGTTTACGAAAATGTCGGTTTTGGTCATTTTAAATAAAACGACACCTCGAACATTAAAAACGACATCCAACAATTTTTATGAACTCTACATAACATAATATAACTTGTGTAAAAGTTTCATCTTGAACGGAACTCGTTAGACACGTTTTCGACACGAACCAAAATCTGACCAGAGGTAAGTGTCGCATGGCTCACGCCAGTTATGCGACACTTCGCCTTAGTGACGCATAGGTCACGACTCACCATATGCGACACTTCGTTAGTGCCGCTAAAATACTATACCGTCACTTCACAAGTGACGCAGTCATAACACGTTCGGCAGAAATACCACGACACTCTATGAGTGACGCTACCCTATAACTATCAGTAGTAACAATCACGACACTTCCTTAGTGACGCTATAACACGAATACCGTCACTCCATTAGTGACGCAAATATAACGCCTTCGGCAGAAACCCCACGACACTTCCTTAGTGACGCTAGGAAACTTATACCGACACTTCCTTAGTGTCGCTATCATCGGTAGAAACTTATAACTTTCAGTAGAAACGAATGACGTCCGGTTACTACTGATGACGTCACTGACTCTTATACCGTCACTTCGTTAGTGACGCACTGTTTCACCACGACACTGAATACCGTCACTACTCTAGTGGCGCACTGGTTAAAAAGTTGAACTTGATAACGTCACTTACATAGTGACGCACAACCTTAAATACCGACACTACTTAAGTGTCGCATACACATTGAAACAGATAACATAACACGACACTCCCTTAGTGTCGCATGATATCCAGAAGTGACGCATACAAGTGACGCATAAACAAGCTGATGGAAACTTACATTTTATTCAAGTATGGAATATACTTCAAACACAAACGTACTTTACTCGGCGTCACTTATACATGAAAATACTATACTTTTGAGAGTATACAACAGTACTTGAATATGTACAAGACTATACGAAACAAAACGTGGGATTTCACTCACACACGCGTACGAGATTACACTCGAATTACTTAGGAGATTACACTCCAACGAACTTACACTTGTACACTACACGGGATTGCACCCGATACGAACTTACGAGTTCACTTACTAGTTACGTGCTGGATTACACGTTAACTGATACGAACATACATACGCATACTTACGAGGTTTCACTCGTACCCTTTGGGGACTAAGCCCATTGGAACTTACACAAACGATACATGTTGTAATACAAACAAACGATCATACGAGTATACTTTACAACTGTACAACTACTATGAATACATAATAATAATGGATGGAATTATTATTATACACCGATAACAAACGAACCGTACAACTTTTATACAAACTACGATTTACAAACGATTACAAACAAACTAATGGACATTAACTAGTTTGGGAACAACTAGCATGGATACTTTAACAAAGTATTCCATTTACTTACTGAACCTTATGCGTATTAGGACGCTAAGGATTACTAGTTCGAGATACTACTTGCTTACTTACCGCATCGTCTGCTCGACTCAGGTGAGTCTTACAGCCCCTATTTTACTGTTTTATACCAGGGGTGAGATGCATTACTCGTTTTCCTAAAACTAATAAAAGCCGAGTTAACGCATGATTTGCATGACTTGCGATCATGGTAGCTTTGGATGTTTTCTTACTTGTTCAATATAAATGTTTGATTTATATTCACTGATGTACGAATAATTACTGTTGTTAAACTCCTACTCTGTTGCCTCATGACAAAGTATGATTTGCATGCCCTGCAATCATTTCTGAGGGAACGATCTGCATGTCCTGCAATCGTTACTCGTTGGATAGCTATGTGAGGTTTGCATGTCCTGCAACCATTTACTGATGTACGGTCTGCATGTCCTGCAACCATTTACTGATGTACGGTCTGCATGTCCTGCAACCACCCACTTACAAATGTTATGCATGACCTGCAATTGTTACTTATGTACTGGATTATGATTTTACAAATATTACTGGTGTGATTAAACTGTTTACTTACTTACAAACCTGTGAGATTCACCAACCTTTTGGTTGACCGTTTTAGAAATGCTTCTCAGGTACACAGCATCAGTAGGGATGCCCAGCAGGATAAGCTTACTTAGCTCGAGTCGCATGCATTTACAAGCTTGGAGATTTTTATACATTACTTTTGTACTAGTTGTTATGTATTAGAATCTCTAGGAATTTACTGAACTCGAGCTTGTATTTTGAAACTATTTATGTACTAATGTAATAACTTTTCGAACGTCTCATTTAGAGTCGTTCACTGTATCCTTTGTGCTTGTGATTATTGATTAGTAACACCCAAAACATCGCTTCCGCAAACTGTTAAATTTGGGGGTGTTACACTGTTTGACTGAGATACCTCTGGAACCAGTTCCTTATTATTTTCTGCGAAGACTTGTTAAATGGGAACTCGATTCACAAACTGGTGAAGCGGTTATTACTTTTGTACCAGATTCAGAACCGTGGCCAGAAGTTGAAGGTATTTGGAATTTGAGACAATCAACGTTTAGATTGTATGATCCGATGAGTTTGATTAACTTTCATGAAAAAGATTTGAGAAAACTATATGATGATTGGATTCGTGTTGGTCAGAAGAATGAGTTTAACAAACGTTTAGCCGAACAATTCTACAAAGTTGTTACTGTTTGTGTAACTCATGGAATTCATGCTGACGGACAATTTCCTGCGGGCTGGGTTTAGATGATGAAACTTTTTGAAGACCAAGCTGAAGACACGGGGGAGTTTGTTGATGCAATTTGTGTGTCTGTCAGTTAGTCTAGCTCGTAGTTCGTTTTGTTATTAGATTTGTGTTTCCTGACTCCTGCGACGTTGTCTGTAACGTCGCAGGTGCGACGTCAGGTTTTGGGCCTGCGACGTAGTTAACGTCGCATGGGCTTGGGCCTGCGACGTCGTGTGCGACGTCGCAGGTCCCAGATTATGTATAAAAACGTTTTTACGTTTTCTGTTTAGGGTTGACGAAACCCTAAACGCCATTTGTCGAAATCCCTGTAATCTGATCGATTATAATTCAATATACAAACGTTTTGGTTCGTATTCATTGCGTATTGATTATTCGTGTGTTTAGTTTATAACTTAATCGTTGATTCCGCAAACGATTGAGTGACTTGTTCCGTTTAGATCCTAGTATAGGGACAAACAAGTGTTTACAGAATGTGCCGGGAATTTATTACATCCGGTCGAACTACTAGAGTTTAACTGGTAGATTACATATTTCACACTTCCCTAATCTCGGCATAGATTAACTCGTGGTTCTGAGTGGCTGTGATGTGAGTGGGAGAGAGAGGCACGTGTAGTTTGCCTAGGTGGTAAATCTGCCATTTCTGTGGCAAGAGCATATAAAGAGTAAGGCTTTTATATATTTAACATAAAACAACCTAATGTGTCTAGCACAAACACGTATTGGTCCCATTTCTCTCATGGTCAGAGTCAACTAATGTACCCCTGTTCAACATGACCCCTTTCAGACCTTGCATCATCTTCCTTTAATTATACATAGTTGATCATGCTATGTTAAATTAAAGTTGTATGATGCAATTCCTGAACCAGTCATACCTAATTAGGAAATACCAGCCTAACGGTCATAGTCTAGGCCCACTGATGCAACCTAGTTCGCTATAACCTTAGGCTCTGATACCAATCTGTCGCACCCCCAAATTACCTGTTGCGGAAGCGGTTCGGGTCGGGGCGCGACTAATCAAGTAATCAAAAGCACAAAGATATACAGCAAACGACCTCTAAATGAGACGTTTGTAAAACAGTTACATTCCATAATTAAATCGTTTGAAAACATACTGTTTTCGTTACAAAAGTATAGTAGCCTAGAGTCCGCGTATGTAGCGGGAGATTCCATTACATAACCGTAACATACAAAAAGTAATGTCAAAGAATCTTCGTAAATGCAGTGTAGAAATCATGCAACTCTAGCTAATATCCTGGAGTGAACCTACTCCGTAAGTGTACCTGAGAATACATGCTAAAAAGGGTCAACCAAAAGGTTGGTGAACCAAAAGGTTGAACACAAGATTTTATCATCGTTGTCCGTAGGCAAAATCAAGTATTTGCAATCAAGCAAATAGTAAGTATATATGTATATACCGTTGCCATGAGACTCATAGTCGAAGCTTAACCCGAAAATCAGTGGTACAGCCAAGTACCGTAAGATGCCCCCGCGAGTGCCCAATCCAAACACTCGTACGAAACAAATATAAGTCGCCCGTTTCTACAGAACGGTTCGTGGTAGCGCTACTACCCCGGGCGGGGAGGGTCAGTTCCTAATGGATCCATTAACTAATATTCGCGCTCAAGTCCATAACTAACGAAACTATGATGGAGGGACTTCAGTGGATTAGTAAGTAACTCATGCAAGCCCGTATATGAAAAGTAAGTAATTTAGCACTTGTGTTCAAGAAAACAGTTAAGCAATGTATCTCACCCCAATAGTAAAACAGTAAAAGTGGGGCTGTAAGACTCACCTGAGTCAAGTAAGCAAGCTACGTCTGCAGGTCAAACGAGTATCCGAAAGTAAATCAGCTAGTGGGTTCTCCGAACCCGCAACCTTCTAATGCCCTAAGCATATAAGGTTGTATGTATAAGTGAATGTCTCAAAAGACCATTCATGCTAGTTGTCCACTCACTAGTTATATCCAAGTGGTTAATCGTTTGTTTACTCAAAAACGTTTGCGGCCCGTTGGTGAATGTTTAAGTATGTAATAATAATTCCGGAAGATATCGTTTTTAAGTTGCTTATCGTTTCATTGTATATCCCCATAAGTATCAGTTTTACAAGTACGAGTAGTGTTGTATATCGTTTAGTTGTTACGTGAGTTCAATACTTGATAGTTAAGTGTTTTTATGTATTTCAGGAAATTGCGACGAAAAGTTACGTCACAAAAATGGGCATTGCTGTCGCAAAAGTAGCGACGGAAGAGTGACGTCGCAATAGTTGCGACGGAAGAGGTTACGTCGCAATTGACGTAGCAAATGTTGCGACGGGATAGGTTACGTCGCAAGTGACGTCGCAAAAGTTGCGACGGGAGAGGTTACGTCGCAAGTGACGTCGCAAATGTTGCGACGGGAGAGGTTACGTCGCAAGTGACTTCGCAAAACGGGCTGAGAGGGTTTTCAAGTTTTTGGTCCAAAGTCAAAAATGCTCGGTTTGACCCGAAACTTTGACACAATCTCAAACAAGGTAAAATATGAGCAAATTATGAGTTTCATGGTCATTGGTAACTTGCAAGTGTCGTTTTTAACGAGATTATGAAAACTGCCCTTAACTTAGTTTTTCTGAAAATTATACGTTTTTGTCCTTGCGATTTAACCATCTAAATATCCGAAATCACATCCAAGAAAAATATATGTTATTCCCCTATGTCTCAGGTTTCTGGAACATATTTTTATGAAGTCTAAAACAAAACACAAGTCGAGAAATAAATTTGTAAATCCCAATGGGTCCAGCAGCCATATTTTCAGTACATATGTTCAAAGATCTGATCATAACTCACGTTTTACAAAACTTCACAAAGTGTGCGAGTAGGGGATTTAAAGATAACGAAATTTGTGATCTTTTCCAAGTGGTCTCATCAGTTTTCATTTCGTGTTTAACGAGATATGCTTTCAAACATTTGACTAACAATCTGATCAGAAAGTACAGATCTGCTATGTACTTTTATTTTGAATTTTTAAAATAGTAAATGAACTCTATTTTTCGTGAGGCTTAAAGATCTGGAAACTAGACTTCTTAAAATTGATTTTAGGCTCAAGAAACACTTGATTTTGTTAAGAAATGAGTCGTTTATCACGGATCCAAACCGATCTAAATTATTGTCCAGTGGACAAAGCTTTTATCCGACGGTTAATAGCATGTTCATACGATTTTTAAGTTAGATTTGGACATAATCAGTAAGAGATGAAGCTATAGCATGTATATACATGTTATCCAAGGATGTATGAACGAAATCTAAGTGAAAACTTACAACAAAAATCGATCTAGAACTGAAACGAGAAGGTAAGTCTGCTGCAGTTTCGGTTTGAGAGTTCCCTGCTTCTCCTTGTGATTTGGTGTATGAGATGGTGTTAGATTTTGTTGAAACGAGTTTAGATCTTCTTGGATAAGATTTTGAGAGTGTGAAGGTCGTTTTTGGGTGGCTGGAACTCAGGGATTTAGAGAGATAATGGTGGTTAAGTGTGAGTGGTTAAATGATGATGAAAGGGAAATGTGGTTTATATAGCTAGGTTAAGTAAATGGGTCTTGGGCTTGGTCCTTGGGCCATGGGCCTGATCTGGGCCGAGGGTGGGCTCAGCCCATCTTGAGTTGGGCTCGTGTCGCGCCTCCCGAGTTCGGGTTACGTTCGTTAGTCGTTTAAACGTTAATCGCGCGAGTTAAAAGTTAAGTTTTAACGTTAGATCTTTCGTGTGAGATTTTTGATACGTAATTGGTATTTAATATGAATAAATATGTTTGAACATCTTATTTTGAGTTACCAAAATATATTTTGGATTTCGTTCGGGTGTCGGGCTCGTTTCGCGCATTTTCTCAGATACGTTACGTTTTAGATCAAATGTAATAGTTTCTCGCATATATTGTTGTACAATAATAGTACCAAGTAAATAACAACTATTTTATCATTAAAATAGATTTATGTTGAGTACAAAAGGGTTCACCAACGGCCGGGTGTTTCGGATTCCATCCGAGTAAATCGCGTAATATTAATTAATTACGTACGGGTGTATATTCAATATACGTTATATTACCTGTGCGATCTGCTCAAACCCTAACATACGGGTTTAATATCCAAATCACCAAAACTCAAATTCTAACAGTTTTAAACCACCAATAACTTCACATACACATCATGTACTAGTTATAACAAGTTTCTAACATCAAATTCTTTCAATTCTTCAATTTCCCAATTTCAATCAAATTGAAATAATTAAACTTACCTCTCAATTGAAGAATCACTGAATTGAGATAGTGATTAGGATGAAACTAGAATCAATCACAGCTCCAAATTCGATTTCAATTTGGTTCCTAAGTTTTGATTTGGATTTGTAAGGTTTCTTGATGATTTCAAAGTTTCTTATGAAACTTTCCTAAAGAGGAAAGTGAAATAAATAGTCAACCTCACAAACCGCCTCCAATATACGGGTATAATTTAATACCCCATCTCAATCTATTGTCTGGAACCCGAAAACCATTTGCGAGTCTAAACATTTTATTGTACCGTCAACTATATCAATTTACAACAATTAATAATTCACTTATCACATTGGAATATTCGGCTCTTATTCCAATTATTTCAACTATTTCAAACAATATTATTTCCAAACACATTTAAATACTAATTTAAATCAAGAAATAATATAACACAACTAGGTCCATTTCGAGGATGTTACATTTCTCCTCTAACTCCTAAGAGTAGTGCTAGAGAGAGAAAGTTAGAGAGAGAAAGTGAAAGAAAGAGAGAAATGAGAAAAGTGTGAAAATGTGAAAGTGTGTTGAGGTGTGTAAAATGAGGAGGTTGGTATCCCTATTTATAGGCAAAGCTCAAAATCACACGTACAACTCGTGAAACAGCACGTACAAGCAAACGAAGCAGCAGATGGGGTCAGGGGGCCGTATACGACCTTGGTAGGGCCGTATACGGTGTATACTAGGCCGTATACGGTCTCTGTGGGGCCGTATACGGTTCCTGAGGCCGTATACGGTGTCCATCTGATTTTGTTCGTTGCTTAAAACGCGCGTATCTCCTTCGTTATGCGTCCGTTTGACCTGATTCTTTCGCCTGTGTCTTCGTAATTCCGTTACGCTTCTAATGATGCCAACTTCACTGAAATTGGATGTGTATAGATTAAGCATAGCCGAAATGACTTTATAGGGTCTAATACCGCTCAGTCTTCTCCGTTCTTTATCCGATTTGCATGATTCTTGATTTTCCCATCTCGATTTTACCTGTTTTATCATATGATGAAGTTAGAATGTGATCTATATAAGGTAAATGAGGCCGGAGGATTTTGTGCACGTTTATTCGCCCTAATTTGCTTGTTATTTGGACATTTTAGGTGATTTTTGCAATAACGCCTATTTTTAGACTACTTTAGTGATTTTTAGTAAATAATGATCATTTTGGAATGTTTTCACTAAAGATACGTCCAAAAAGTGTGGAATATTGCCCTTAAAAACATGACTATTTGAGTCACATCAGGTTATTACATAAAAATACAACTACGATGTGATTAAGTATACATAATTGTACAAACTGGCAATTATATAACGATGTCACCGAGTACATATCGGGTAGTACACACTGACTTGACAAATGTGGATTACCAATTATATTCACGAATGTAATGCATATTTATCATTAGTTTGGTTATTCCAGAAGAATCATGGTGTAATGAAGATTTCATTCAAACCAGAACAGCGGTGTATTAATCTGGAACAATGCAAATATCTGCCAATTCAAACCAACACGATTACTATTCATGAAATAAAAAAGATTTACCTGGGGATCTAGTAGGATCATATCCATTGAGGGGGCCTGGTTTGGCGTGTTTTTATAGATCTGTTTTCACAACATCAAAATTTTACCCCTAATTTTCCAGTCACTCCTTTCATTGCTGATCAAATTTAGCGGTGTGAAAACGACTTCGACGGCCATTGGGGTCTTTTACTATCGTTTTGACTCTGATTATTAATGTAACCCTAGAGTAGTTTTAAACTATGGATTTATAGTAGATGATTGGGGTTTCAAAATTCAAATTCTAATGTATAGAGGGAAAACGGATGTGATCACAAATTAGAGGAATATTAGTTCATTATCTTTCTCCCTTTTTTATTTGATACTCATTGATCGCTTATTTCCTTATACTTTCTGTGACACCCGCCAAATTAGGACTAGTGATTAGTGCCTAATCATCCGTTAATACATGTAATTGGTTCTTTGATTAGGCTAATTTATGTATCCTCATATATATTGTTGAATATATACATACACGCGATTTGGTTATATCGTGCACGTTTCATATCGAATAGATTTCGATACGCTTTATACGGACGTTGGTGAACTTTAAATATTAAATAATATGAAATTATTTAATAAACTCATAAACCTATAAATATTGTGTTGATAATATTTAACGCGTTAATTATACCGTATAAAGTAACACAAACGCGATGAAAACGAGCGAGACGCGCCCGACAATCAAATGAGAACCAAAATATATTATATAAATTTAAAATATCTTATTTCGAGTAAAGCTTTCATTTAAAATATCGTACATTGAAACGATAACGAAAAACGTCCAATTTCCAACCGTTAAGCTAACGGAATATTTCTATAATTGTTTTCAAGTATTTAGAATAATTATATCAAGTAAAAACATCGAGATTTAAATCGTTATTTAAAACGCACGTATTAAACGTTTAACGTTTAAACGACCGGGGAAACGAGCACCACACGGGACACAAATTGGGGAATTAAATTTACACACTTATATGTGGGTGGGACCCACTTAAATCTGCAATTATAAAAATCTTCTTGGTTGATTCCTTCATCTCTTGAAAAATAATATACAACATCCACACTTTCGTAGTTAATCACGATTGCATTTAGCATATGCAATAAGCCTTTAAACCCCTCAGTATCCCAAGTGGACGAGTTATAGTCTCGTGAGGGTTTCCAGTGAACACACCCACAAATTTCAAAATTAATAAGATAAGTAAGAACTTTATAAATAAAGTGCTGAACTTACTGCCAGTCTAATGCTATCACAAATAACAACCATATCAGCATAATAAATATAATAAACGTGAAAAGTAATCATAATAATAAGTACAGTCATCCCAAATATAAATGTATCAAATGTATCCAACAGAATCTAATCATCATCTGAATCCTCCTGCCCTGGCTGTCTCGAAGGTCCAGCTCCATCATCAACAAAAGGAATATACGGCTGAAACTCTATAGACCTATCTCTAAACAGCTGCTGTAACAATCCAAACTGATAATCAGATCTACGAAAACTCTCTCTCTCTCAAATCTATCAAACCTCTGCTCCATCCTGGCAAACCTCCTATCAATCGTATCAAATCTCCTACCATGCCCTATCTCAATCCTCTCCAGTCTCTGCTGAATATCATCATACAAATCACCTCGACCACGACCTCTACCACGTCCTCTGCCTCTACCTACTGGCAAATCAATCTCTGGTATCTCCGGTACTGGAGGTGGTATATCTGCTGCTGGTGGAACAGGGGGTCCTCTCAATCTAGCTCTCTGCACAGGCTGTTGTCCAGGTGCAACCTCTGGTGTCCACAACAAAACTCCCTCCTGTACACCCTCCTGAATAATCCCTAACTCTATCAACTTGTCCTCGCCTAGCAAGGACATCCCAGGTGTAACCGGTGTACAAGTCAAAAAATCAGCATTTCCCATCTGATAATAATGAGCTAACCTAGTAACATACTGCCCTCCACATAAACTACTGGTCCTCCTATGTCCTGTCGCCCCAGTGGTCATCCAATGAACTAATCTCCAGGGAACATTGATCAGCGTCCCCTGAATCATAGTATGCAAATAAAAGAAATCGGGCTGATAGACCTTCTCAGGTCCAGTATGCCTACCACAAATAGAAGATGATAACAACCTATGTATCAGTCTATGAACCGGACTCCTCATATGTATATCTGAAGGCGCTCTATCTCCATAATCAACAATAGCCAAATCTCTCCATTATGCAGCAATCTCAACAGATGAATACTGATCAACCATACCTGCAATCAAATGATCCCCAAAAGAATGGTTGTGGAGCTCATCTAATGTATAGAGCCCCACAGCTACCCCAAACTCAATCAAACTCATGGTCCTAGGCTGACCTCCTAAATAAAAGAAAATCGAAGGCTGGTCAAACTGTCTAGAAGCACTATCAAACCTAAAGGTAGTATAAAACTCAATCACAAGCTCCCTATAAATAATCTCCCGAATCTGAAATAATCTAATCCAAGCCAAAGAAACAAAACCAACATCACCTGACGGTAACAGATAACTCTGAGTCATCAACCTCCTCAAAGTAGCATCCCCAGTCTCACCCTCTCTGCGTGGATCTATAACTCTCTCCATAACTGTCCAATCCAAAACATCTGGTGTCTCTACCGGCTGAGCAATATGCTCCAGTAATCCATCAGCGTACTCTGCTCTCCTCTCTGGTGTAATCGACTCATGCTCAAAACATAGGTAAGGATGTAGCTGGAAATCCTCCCTGTCTAATAATGCCCGTCCTACCTGTCTCCTACTAGCCATAACTGTAAAACAACTTAAAATAACTGTGTTAGATTTATCTTTCAAAAGAAATTTGGGCAGCATTTCTGCTTAATTTTTGATAGCCACCTGTTTATTTTCTTAATTTTAAAACTAAACAGAATAATATATCGAATCAAAATGAATTCTACAATATTTATTATCTCGAAATAATATCGAATCCAACAAAGTGTATAGATTGTAGTAATAAATATTTAATATCGTTTTACTGTCGAATTTTATAACGACATATAAGATAATTTTCATATAGCAACACTCCCAAAGATTAAGTAAAGTATCACTATTTATTAAGATCTATCAGCACTTTATTAATACAATTCCAAGATTAGGTTGAATTACAGTGTTACTTAACATTAATAATTGACAATCATTAATTAATTTATAAAACTCACAAGATTAGTAAAGCTGTCTATATAAATCAATTAACTGTTATCAATAATAACATAACACAGACAATTCTTGTATAATAAGCATTCAATAATATAGTTCCAACATAAACATATAATTCATATAATAAATCTAATAAACATACATTTAAACATTCATAATGAAAACCTAATAAACAATTAATTCAAATAAACAATATCCAAAATAACCCAAAAGATTAATAAAGTTACAAGGATAAATAAACCGAACCAATTAGCAAACCAGCTTTTCCTTGGGTTAAAAACCTTCAAACCCTAGCTCCTTTGCCTCCAAAATCGCACCTTAAAGTCGTCCTAAAACCCTAACTTTCGGTTTTAGTATTCTTGAATCGTATATGGTTTAAGCTAAATTGAGCCTCTATTTATAGTTTTACTGGCCGACCTTCCAACCGCCGGTTGGATACTCCAACCGCCGGTTGGATACTCCAACCGCCGGTTGAAGTAATTTGAATCCGGGTCCAACTCCACGTGTCTGCACCGCCTTAAACCCTAAAGCTCAACCGCCGGCTGGTTAATTCAACCGCCGGTTGAATGTTAATTCCAGAATATTCCATTTACGGGCTTGGGCTTAATTCTTGGACTCTCAATCTTCATAACCGGACTTCTTTGTTTTCTTGGCCCAATTCTTCATTTTAACTCTTTTAGTCTTCATTTCTTCAAGGTCTTTAATCTTTATTTCCTTAAGTGCTTTAATTCTTCAGTTCTGGTCTCGTTCTTGTTCCTTTTTCTTCATTCTTCAATTAAAATACATTTCTGCAATTATTAACAAAATAAGTATCTAAAATCATATAAATGCAATAAAATGTATAAAAATATAAGGATAAATAATATAAAATATAGTATCTATTTGATGCTTATCAAATATCCCCACACTTAAGTTCTGCTTGTCCTCAAGAAGAAAATTGAATAAAATTTAAAAAATAAGCATCAAACTAATATTTAAGAATCAGAATACCAATACTAAAAATATGTTTCATAAGTTAAAAATTTAAACAATTTAATTAACATGGATAACTATAATGTATAAATAAATTTATTATTATTTGTGCAATATATGACTTATGAATGATTACTAATATATTTATCCACTTTAAACAATCTATACTCATATTTCTGAATACCCTTTATTGTTAGTATGTATATTACTTATGATTTCCATATATGATATACCTTTAAATTTAATTATACAATTTACTTCTATATTCCAATTAAATATATGAAATACATTTTTAAGAATCAAGACATTGGTGACAGGTCTGCATTTTCATGCAACAGAGCGACATAACTTGATTCAGGTTTAAGCAAAACCAGACTTGGTCAAACCATTTTTGGCGACCTCATTAGGTATCTTTTATTTTTTAAGACTTTTCAAGTACTTTTGACTTGCGTTTGCTTAATTTTTAAAGTATATATTAATAGAAACCAGGTCTATACTTTCGTATAACAGAGGAAACCATCAATATATACCCCCAAATGTACTCACATAAGTAAAAAGATATAAAATTATTGCATAATAAATTTAAAAATTAAGACTTTTATGTCATACATCATATTATGTATCATAAAATAATAAACAAGTTATTTATTAATTTATTAAAATTCAGAAATCTTCATATAGATTGCCTATTAGTACATCATATCATATAACTATATATCACTTCCTTATTAAGTAGCTTACATTATATATACAAAACAGTTAATCCATATTAAAGTCTAAACTTTTAAATACAAAACAAAACTTTTAACAAAAGTATTCTAACTAATAAATACTTAGTTATTCACTTAAAATTTTAAATTTTCAAAAATTTTAGAACAATAGAAACTTAAATGTTTAATTAAAGAAATTCTTTTTCTTACGAACGCTATCCCCACACTTAAAGTATACAATGCCCTCATTGTATAAAAATGATAAACAAAAAGTGAGTAAGGGAAAGAAAAATAGAACAGAAAAACTCCCCTGACTGAAATTATAAATTTCATCATCGGTTAAAAAAAATATTCTTGGTTGACTCCTTCATCTCTTGAAAAATAATATACAACATCCACACTTTCGTAGTTAATGACGATTGCATTTAGCATATGCAATAAGCCTTTAAACCCCTCGGTATCCCAAGTAGACGAGTTATAGTCTCGTGAGGGTTTCCAGTGAACACACCCACAAATTTCAAAATTAATAAGATAAGTAAGAACTTTATAAATAAAGTGCTGAACTTACTGCCAGTCTAATGCTATCACAAATAACAACCATATCAGCATAATAAATATAATAAACGTGAAAAGTAATCATAATAATAAGTACAGTCATCCCAAATATAAATGTATCAAATGTATCCAACAGAATCTAATCATCATCTGAATCCTCCTGCCCTGGCTGTCTCGAAGGTCCAGCTCCATCATCAACAAAAGGAATATACGGCTGAAACTCTATAGACCTATCTCTAAACAGCTGCTGTAACAATCCAAACTGATAATCAGATCTACGAAAACTCTCTCTCTCAAATCTATCAAACCTCTGCTCCATCCTGGCAAACCTCCTATCAATCGTATCAAATCTCCTACCATGCCCTATCTCAATCCTCTCCAGTCTCTGCTGAATATCATCATACAAATCACCTCGACCACGACCTCTACCACGTCCTCTGCCTCTACCTACTGGCAAATCAATCTCTGGTATCTCCGGTACTGGAGGTGGTATATCTGCTGCTGGTGGAACAGGGGGTCCTCTCAATCTAGCTCTCTGCACAGGCTGTTGTCCAGGTGCAACCTCTGGTGTCCACAACAAAACTCCCTCCTGTACACCCTCCTGAATAATCCCTAACTCTATCAACTTGTCCTCGCCTAGCAAGGACATCCCAGGTGTAACCGGTGTACAAGTCAAAAAATCAGCATTTCCCATCTGATAATAATGAGTTAACCTAGTAACATACTGCCCTCCACATAAACTACTGGTCCTCCTATGTCCTGTCGCCCCAGTGGTCATCCAATGAACTAATCTCCAGGGAACATTGATCAGCGTCCCCTGAATCATAGTATGCAAATAAAAGAAATCGGGCTGATAGACCTTCTCAGGTCCAGTATGCCTACCACAAATAGAAGATGATAACAACCTATGTATCAGTCTATGAACCGGACTCCTCATATGTATATCTGAAGGCGCTCTATCTCCATAATCAACAATAGCCAAATCTCTCCATTATGCAGCAATCTCAACAGATGAATACTGATCAACCATACCTGCAATCAAATGATCCCCAAAAGAATGGTTGTGGAGCTCATCTAATGTATAGAGCCCCACAGCTACCCCAAACTCAATCAAACTCATGGTCCTAGGCTGACCTCCTAAATAAAAGAAAATCGAAGGCTGGTCAAACTGTCTAGAAGCACTATCAAACCTAAGGGTAGTATAAAACTTAATCACAAGCTCCCTATAAATAATCTCCCGAATCTAAAATAATCTAATCCAAGCCAAAGAAACAAAACCAACATCACCTGACGGTAACAGATAACTCTGAGTCATCAACCTCCTCAAAGTAGCATCCCCAGTCTCACCCTCTCTGCGTGGATCTATAACTCTCTCCATAACTGTCCAATCCAAAACATCCGGTGTCTCTACCGGCTGAGCAATATGCTCCAGTAATCCATCAGCGTACTCTGCTCTCCTCTCTGGTGTAATCGACTCATGCTCAAAACGTAGGTAAGGATGTAGCTGGAAATCCTCCCTGTCTAATAATGCCCGTCCTACTTGTCTCCTGGTAGCCATAACTGTAAAACAACTTAAAATAACTGTGTTAGATTTTTCTTTCAAAAGAAATTTGGGCAGCATTTCTGCTTAAGTTTTGATAGCCACCTGTTTATTTTCTTAATTTTAAAACTAAACAGAATAATATATCGAATCAAAATGAATTCTACAATATTTATTATCTCGAAATAATATCGAATCCAACAAAGTGTATAGATTGTAGTAATAAATATTTAATATCGTTTTACTGTCGAATTTTATAACGACATTGATATCGCTCATTTTGTATAAGTTTATCTTTAGCGATATCATTGTTTTTTGCATTCAGTTTAAGTGGACTTTATGAACTTTTGGTACTTATTTAGCTTAAATTGAATTACAGGCGTCGATATTGAAGAATCGTCGTTTGGACTGCATTTTGGTTATGATTCGAGCAAGTTTGTAAAGTGTTGAAGTCTCGAGCTTAAAGCTGGTCAGCTGGAAAATAGCTTGAAGCCGCCGGCTTGGGGAATGTAGCAGCCGGGTCCTAGGTTTCTAAAGAAGCCGGCGGGTTAATAAACCAAGCTGCCGGGTCTGCATGGTAACCAGCCGGGTGATTGAGGCTAGCCGCCGGGTGATTTAACTTTTCCATCATTTGTTGGTCACAGAAATATTCGGCTGTTTGAATCCTGTAGAAGCCGGCGGGTGATCCTACTGAGCTGCCGGGTTATGTTGCTTAGATTGACCCGCCGTGTTGATTAAACAAACAGCCTGGTTCCCCAAATTTCAAAGGACCCGCCGGGTTGTTATACTAACCCGCCGGGTAGTTTGGGCGGCAGATCACTTTTTGGCTAGAAAAGTACTTTTCACTATTGAATCTCACCAACTTTTCATTAGACACACACACACGAACTCAACTCTATTTTTGGGCGATTTTGGGGTTTTGAAAGCTTGTTTCCACATTGTTGAAGATTTCCTTTAATTTAGCATCTCTCGGTTACATTCAATCATCATCCCGACATTGTAAGAACTCGGTTTGCATTTTTATCCAAATATAATCATGATTTCCTTGGTTTCTTTGATGTTTTGTGTGTATGATGATGTGATTATGATGGTTGGCTAGATTTTGTTATACTTGCTTGGATGAACTAGTTAGTGACTAGGGGTGTTATATTTGGTGTGAGTTTGTGCAAGGAGTTTAAGATTCATCCATAAATTTGTATGTAACTAGTTGATGTGGTTTAACTTGTCGGTATTTTGACTAAACAACTATGGCGAATGTTTGTTGTTTAATAAAAATACTTGTCATTTGTATGAAATGTATGAATGAATCTATATTCGCGAATGTGAAAATTATTACAAGTAAAGCTAGTTAACTAGTATGATTTGAGTTAGCGGATTTGGCGAATGTCTTTCGTTTGGATGAATCATAAACTCTTTTAACTTGAACTTGTGTTTAATCAACTACTTGTGTATTTGAGCTTGATGTCAATTAATTAACTTGTTTGATAATCTGCTAATAGATATAGCGAACGTTTTCTATTTAGTGAATTGTTGTCAACTTTTTGTCTATAAATTGTTGAACTTGATTGCGGGTGTGGTTTGGGAATGGGTTAACAAGTTAAGCTCAAATGTGCAAGTGGGGTAGCTATGGCGAATGTCCGTTACTTGATTAAATCATGGGTTTGTAAATTGAAGTTGAATCATTAGGTGATGGCGAATGTTAAGCCTAGGTTTGATGGAAAATTGTTTGCATAGAATAACCGGTTTTAACTTTACACCCCGAAATCACTAACGATCTAATCTAAGCAAGTATAGTTTTTAATATTTGAAAGTTCCAAATCAATCACTTTGACTCTTAAAAGTCCACTTGCCTAGTTTAACTTAAAAATTGTAGTTTTAAGCATTGTGACAATTCGGTCACACAACCAACCACATTTTACATTCTCTCTTTAAATTGCTCACACTTACATTGATTATCCAATCTAGTTCCCTGTGTTCGAACCCGAACTTGCCATACTTTACTACCACTCGACAGGGTTCACTGCCCGGTTGTGTTTTGGTCTAGCTTGGTACTTTTTGGTTTACTTATCAACGATAAATTTTATAATTAGATTTAACACATCAGACATATAAAAATTATAATGATATGTTATATTAATCATTCATTATTTATACCTTAATGTATTCAAAATTTCAATTTATATTAAAACGAATTTGTTTTGAAAATATATCGATGAAATCCGACATATTTCAATAATGTAATTTTTAACATAGTCTCAAAATATCGAATCTAAACAAAACTTTTATGCCATGATATATAACGTTTTTATTTAAAATTATTTCTAAAAAGTTTGTAAAATGTTATAATTATAAATAATATTTTTGTTTCGTCTCATATAATTCAAATTCAAATATGAAGTTGAATTTTATTTTAAAATTTTATTGAATCAAAAACGTATCATTTCCTAATATAAGTGTGGTTAACTAACTACAAATCGAATATCTTAACGAAACAACCCGAAACAATCCGCAAACAAACCTCAAACTGCAAAAATCATAACCTAACTAACCTAAACTAATTTCTAAGCAATCCTAATCATCTAAACTATCAAAATACTTATAATCAATCCAATAAACGCAATCGATACAAAAAACTTTCGGATTAAATTCGGAAAAAACGAGTTTAGATAATACCTTTGATGATGTAAATCACAAAAAACGCAATGTATGGATGAAAATGCAATGATCACCGGTCGAAATCCTATTTCCCGATCGTATATGCGTGTTTGTATGTGTGTGTTTGTGTGTGAATGGCGAAAACCCGATGGTTTTCTGGTTTTTGATCACAAAAGTGTCCAACCGCCGGTTGGTTTAAAATCTGGCCAGGCCCTTTTCGGCCCAATTAATATTTTTTTGGGCTTTAGCCCATTAATTCTTTTAGCTAATATTTTTAATATTTGTACGAATAAAATTTTAATTTACGTAATACAACAATTTTTAGTAGATTTACAAAATATTTACAAATCATGATCAATGTGTATAAAATTTGTGTATTAATTTAGATAATAATTAATTTGGAAATTTTAAATAATAAATGGATAAATAATAAAATATTGTTATTTTAGCAATATGTACTTTTAATACAAATTCCTGTAATGCCGTTAGTTGTGACAAATAACAGATATAATAAATCTTACCTTGGTATACATAGATTTTTCAATCAGTGATTGTGTCGACTCATCCACCGCTTGGAAATTCAATTGTTGACTTTATCGAATTCCAAATATTGTTTCAATCTTTTTGTCACCAAAAATATTATATTTTTGTATATCTGCAATCTTGTAAACAATGTTAAGCATAATTCCAGAACTTTAATGTTATAATCTCTTCTAAGTATTTTGTGAAAATAAATTTTATCACTATTGCAACTCGTGTAAAAATCAATTCTAAATACTCAAAATTCCTATCATTTGTGTAGCTAATACAAATAAAGATGAGATATTCAGATAATTCTGAAAACAAAATTCATATTAATCAACCATAAAACTAAAAACATTAAACTTTAAATATCCAAATAACATTTAAATCCTAAACAATTATAAAACTAAAATAAAAATTAGAAAAATTTAACTAATTATTAAAAATGAAGAGGTTGCAAATGATCTTCAGAAATGAGGTTTAAGCCTAATTCCCATTAACAGGTCTTCCAAAGTTCTCAGGATAAATTCTTCGAAAGTGCAGATAGATCTTATTAGTTATCTCGGGTATTGGTGAAGCATATTCAGAAAAACTTTCATGATGAATCCTTTCAGCATTTTCTACTTCTATGAGTGTGTTAGCTACCCTTTTAACCTTCTTAGCTATCCTTCCTTCTTCATCAGTAACCATGTAAATATATTCAACCTTTGTTTCTCGTTCCACATGATTATGTCTTAATGAATGCATTAACCCATAGAAACCTAAATGTATATCATGATAATCATATGTGTTATGAGTTCTCACTGCCTTTCCTATGTCTCTTAAAATTCTCCTATAGTATCCTTCTTGATGCTCCGTTGTGATCCTAGAATACCTAAAAGTATCTACCAACTGATAGTAAACTTCAGATAACCCTAAATGAGAAAGGTTATTTCTTTGATTATAATGAACTCCATTGTAAGCTAGGTGCAACTCCATTTTAGCATAAGTGACCAAGTTTGCCATTGGTTCGTCAGAAAAGTACTCAGGAATTATATGCGTTCTTTCGTCACATTCTCCATAGTAAAATTCATCAACAATTTTTTGAGCATAAAAGTCAACCGTGCAATCAATGAAAAATTTCCCAGAACCAATATGCTCTCTAGCCTTTATCGAATTGAAGAAATCTTGAAAGTTTTCAAGTAAACATATATCAGCCATGTTACTCAAGTTCCCAGTGGCATGTTCTATTATTTCCTTAAGCTCTCTTAACATTTCTCTTTGTTTATCAGAATAAGGAAACAAAGACTTCTCAAATGTTTCATGCACATATGTATATTTCAACAACTGCTCTTCACAAAACGTTGTATCTACCATCTCATGCTCACTCATATCATATTTCAGCTCATTTACACAGTTTATGAAATCATCTGTATCTCTAGTCTCATTATATATAACCCAAGCATTGAATTCTTCTTCCATTTTCCTAATCAACTCTGTCTGATAATCAGTATACTCTAAAGTCGATTTGTGTATGAGTTCCATAATAAACCTAAGCTCATCTTCATGATGCTCTAAATAGTGAATCATATCTTCCTTATTTGAAACTACAGGTGGTGATTCATAGTCTTCTTCTTCATTAGATAGCTTGATCTTCTTGTTTGGTTCAAAAGAATGGTAATCTACTTCTATATCTTTGAAATCCATTTTCTCATTTCCAAAGTCCATTTGCATCGACTCCATTCTAATAACAGCTAATTTTTCTGTGCACAAAGAATATCACATAGTTCAGATTACTTATCTAGTCCTATTTTAATCTAATTAACTTAATATACAATTTTTAATTTTATTTCCTTTACATTGCTAGTCAAAAAGATCTCGGTAACTCCATTGATAGTACACAAAAGCGGAGAAACAGGTCAGCGCAAAGCTTATTAAAAACCTATTTCTTTTGAGAAGCACCTTACCTCTTATATGATAAATCAATGAGGTAGGTCTTTACTCTCCTTATACCTTTGTTTTTGTCAATATTCTCAATGGGTGAGCCGATATTTCTTAATGATTTTACAAAGTATCAGAGATGAAAATTATACAAGTAATATAATTAGTGTAAAATAAAATACACCGCTCCCCCGGTAAAACAAAAGTTCGACCGGTTAAGTGTTCCCCGGCAGCGGCGCCAAAAACTTGAAGTGCGGAAAGTATAGGCAATTATAATAACAAGTTTAATTAAGGAAATACTAAATAATGCTATCACACAATTCAGGCAAGATTGACCCGTTCATGTAATATAGCTTAATAAGTAAGTCCAAATTCGAACACAAGGAACACAGGAAAACGTTATTCTTATTTTTAACTAATTATCTATTTATTCTACTTACAAATATTTACAATTATAGTACAATTAAATACAAGGATCCAATTTACAATAATCTACAAGATAAGGGGGACGTTTTAGTTCCGAACGAACATATTTATATTTTATATTTTTGATACAGATTCTAATAGATAAGTTTTAGGAAACAACTTAAGTATACTCAATTAGATAGAAGATTATAACTATTTAAATAATTATTTATTAAACGTATTATATCAACTTATATCTATTTGCTTTGTTGGCTATTATTATTGGTGAATTACTAATGTAGAAAATCACAAAGATTAAGATAATTTTCATATAGCAACACTCCCAAAGATTAAGTAAAGTATCACTATTTATTAAGATCTATCAGCACTTTATTAATACAATTCCAAGATTAGGTTGAATTACAGTGTTACTTAACATTAATAATTGACAATCATTAATTAATTTATAAAACTCACAAGATTAGTAAAGCTGTCTATATAAATCAATTAACTGTTATCAATAATAACATAACACAGACAATTCTTGTATAATAAGCATTCAATAATATAGTTCCAACATAAACATATAATTCATATAATAAATCTAATAAACATACATTTAAACATTCATAATGAAAACCTAATAAACAATTAATTCAAATAAACAATATCCAAAATAACCCAAAAGATTAATAAAGTTACAAGGATAAAGAAACCGAACCAATTAGCAAACCAGCTTTTCCTAGGGTTAAAAACCTTCAAACCCTAGCTCCTTTGCCTCCAAAATCGCACCTTAAAGTCGTCCTAAAACCCTAACTTTCGGTTTTAGTATTCTTGAATCGTATATGGTTTAAGCTAAATTGAGCCTCTATTTATAGTTTTACTAGCCGACCTTCCAACCGCCGGTTGGATACTCCAATCGCCGGTTGAAGTAATTTGAATCCGGGTCCAACTCCACGTGTCTGCACCGCCTTAAACCCTAAAGCTCAACCGCCGGCTGGTTAATTCAACCGCCGGTTGAATGTTAATTCCAGAATATTCCATTTACGGGCTTGGGCTTAATTCTTGGACTCTCAATCTTCATAACCGGACTTCTTTGTTTTCTTGGCCCAATTCTTCATTTTAACTCTTTTAGTCTTCATTTCTTCAAGGTCTTTAATCTTTATTTCTTTAAGTGCTTTAATTCTTCAGTTCTGGGTCTCGTTCTTGTTCCTTTTTCTTCATTCTTCAATTAAAATACATTTCTGCAATTATTAATAAAATAAGTATCTAAAATCATATAAATGCAATAAAATGTATAAAAATATAAGGATAAATAGTATAACATATAGTTTCTATTTGATGTTTATCACGACACAAGCCTCTATGTCGCACCTATATATCTATCAGTGATATCCTGCGACACAAGCCCTTATGTCGCACACTAATATTGCGACACAAACCATCAGTGACCCTGAACCATCAGCGACCCCGAACCTGCGACACAAGCTACTATGTCACGTTAAATTGCGAACGTCGCACATAGCAACACAAGCCCTTATGTCGCCAAATTTATCATTGTCGCATACTGCGACACAACACCTTATGTCGCATTGAATTGCGAATGTCGCATGGTGCGACACAAACCTTTTGTCGCACATCACAGAATCATGAAAACTCAAATTTCACTAAGTGTTGAATAATTACAACAACTAAACATTTATACTTATACGATACAACAATAACACATGGAACATGCTTGTAAGCACAACGTTATAACATCATAATAATAATGCTTTGAGATTATTATTACAAATCATCACCAACTGACGATAAATGTTTTCAAAACTCAAACAAAACAATTAAACATTTGGACATAACTAGTTGATGGACAACTAGCATAGGTGATATTTTGAGATACCTACTCATATTAACCAACGCGCGTCTTGGACGCCCTAAGGTTACAGTTTTCGGACATCATTGCTTGGCGAAGCAATGCACGTTTATTGAGATAAACGCATCAGACTCAGGTGAGTCTCGTAGCCCCTATTTTACTGTTCTTCACTCAGGGTGTGATTCATTGCTCGTTTTATTTACATGTGAACGCAAGTACAAAACAACGCTTTATACTACATGAGTTTCTCATAACTAATCATTTTAAAGTCCTCCACAACATAGTTTGGTAATACTTATGTAGCGTGAATGTTAGTGTATGGTACCATATATGATTGGCAATCCTCGTCTGGGTTAGCAAGCACTAACTGGTCAAACGGACGCATTAGCATTTGTTCAGGCGATTGTAGATTAGGCACTCGTGGGGAGGCACCCTCGATCAGGTCCTTGAATGTGGATCCTGACACTTCAGTTAAGCTCAAACTATGTGCTCATGGTTGTATATGCATCATTTATTTGCTTGATTGCAAATCATTATATTAAATCTTGCGGTTCATACGATATGTTTTGACATACAAACCTGTGAGCTCACCAGCTTTTAGCTGACCATTTTTATCATGTATCACAGGTACTCAGCAGTAGGTTGGACTGCCCATCAGGATACTTTTAGCTCGAGTCATTATGCAAACATCAGAGATTTTCTTGCATTATTATATTTTGTAAAAGTAATTATGTATTGAAATCTCTCATATTCAGAACACGGACTATTGTACTAGCTTCAGTTGATGTAAACATTTAACGTATCAATGGATTTTGTTAAACGACGCATATAGAGTCGTTCATTAAATCTTATGTGATGTTGATTACCGGATTAGTCGCGCCCCGACCCGAATCGCTTCCGCACCATGAAATTGGGGGTGCGACACTTTCATTTTTTAAAAACATTTTTTTTTTTTACATAAAGATTATTATTGATTATTTTTTAAAACTTCATGGTTTATGTGGATGCTATGTGTTCTGCCGTATAACATATTTAGAAATTCAAAAAATGGTGGTAGTTATAATGTACTCCCTCCGTCCCAAAATTATTGTCCACCAACAAAAAACACACATTTTAATAACAACACCTTTCAACCAATCAAATAGAATCTTCACCCACAAAAGTTTCCTCCTATTGGTTGAAATGAAAAGTGGACAATTATTTTGGGACATTCCAAAAAGGAAATGTGGACTATAATTTTGGGACGGAGGGAGTAATATTAATCACATATAATTTTATGTGTTGAAATATTTAATTTGTTTTTTCCTTGCCTTAAAAATGGTAATTGTTATATGAGTGGCAAGTATTTATGTCATTTAATTTTTCTAATTAAATCTACATCTAATGCACAAAATACATCATTTGACATTTGCATAATTCAATTCAAAATTCAAATTTAGGTCCAGTGAAAAAGATTTTTAAATTTGAATGTGCCAAAAAATTCAAATTTTCATTTTCAAATTAATAGTAAGTAGTAATTAGTAATTACTAGTGGGCTAAAAAGTCATTATATAATCAACATTGTAATTTATTTGCAAATCAAAATTAGGTTTAGTGATTAATGGTTGAGATTAAAAGGTTTTATGCAATCAAAGGTTAAGATTAAATCCTCTAAACCTAATTAGAAAGTGATTAGACAAATCAAGCTCTCTTTTAATAGTAAAGAGAGAAGAGATAAGGGTAATTTGAATGGTAAGGATAATTTAGTAATTAAGTAATAGGATGGGTGATTTTTTGGTAAATCTAGAAACTAATCTTTGATCAATGGATGTAAGTAAGCATTCATTGTCATTGAATGGCCAAGCTTAGGCCATGGAAAATGATTTGCATTTGGATTATGCTAATATGATCCTTATTTAATACTCCCTCTGTCCCACTTAGGAGTCTTTTTATGACAACTTTGATATTGAATATTTTTGTTTGTGTTATATAATACTTGATGCAAATTATACCAATGAAAATACATTCAAAACCCAATCCATTCATATATTTTGAATCAAATATTATATAACACAAACAAAAATATTGAAAGTCAAAGTAGTCAAAGAAATGCTCTAAAAGTCAAAAGGGGACAATAAAACTGGTACGAAGGGAGTAGTAAAGAGGGATTACAAGACTGTATCTGTCTTTGAGATAAAAAAAAATTATAGTTTATTAATTAATGTGGTAGAAATAATAGACCAATTTTTTTTTATCGAAATGGGTAAAATAAGTAAAAATAGTTCGTTACCCGCACAATGCGGCGGTAAAGTTTTTAAAATCGATTAAAATAATATAAACGCATGATAAAGTTTGATTATAATATATGTTGGTCAGGGGTTCAAATCATGCCATGGGTAAACATTTAACATGTTAGGTACCCACACCCGTAAAACACATGGGCCCTGGGGAACTTGTAGGATAAAGGTTCATTCCAACTCCAGACTCCCCCACTGTGCCAGGGGAGTTACCCGGAGTCATCCTTGTGGGGTGGACAATGAATGATGCCAAAGGCACACGGGACCAGGGTGTTCCCGCCAATTTACACCTTTTTGCAGGATGATATATGTTGGTCTATTAGTACATAATGAATACTAATTACTCAAAAAAGTTTAGCAAATACAAAAATTGACTTTCTAAACACGAGTATTTGAAATTACATATACATTTACTTTGAAGAGTAAGGTTCAAATGAGTACATCAACTTTTGGTGATAATAAGCAAACTAATAGGAATGAGCCACGTGTCACTTTACTCTCTCTCCTCCAAATTTTTAAAAATTAAATATATCTCAAACAGTAAGTCGAAAAATTATAAAAATTGCACCATAAAATCAGTGTATTATTCTCTTCGATTAGAGATGTGACAAGGTATACTTTTGACGAACTTTTTGTTTTTCGGTTTTTTTGTGGGTTTTGAAATCGAGTAACACATGTGTTAGAAGATGGTAACACATGTGTTACTCGCTGCTAACACATGTGTTATACGCTGGTAACACATGTGTTACAGGCCAGTAACACATGTGTTACCAGCGTGTAACATATGTATTAGCAGCGAGTAACACATGTATTAACAGCAACTAACACATGTGTTAACAACTAGTAACAAAATCATGAAAATTGCACAATAAATTCAGCGTTTTCTCCTATTCGATTTGCCATCCCTCAAGGCATACTTTTGACAACTTTTTTTTTTCATTTTTTGGTGGATTTTACAAATTAATAACACAAATGTGAGGAAATGGGTATTTGATGAAAATGAGTTTCAAAACATCATCATTGTTGAATCTTACAACTCTTAAAAAAATTGAAGTGATTAAATTGCCCCTATTAATTCTAATTGTTGAAACACTATTAAGATTAATAACATACCCTCTTAACAACTTGACATTCCATAATCAAATTATCTTATATAAGTCAAGTTAACTAAAATCAAATCTCAAATAATAAAAGAATGTAGCACAAAATAAACAAAAAAATTAAAATAACATATGTAACATGAAGTTTAATACAAATTAACGTATGTATACATGGAATAAAAAGACTTGAATAATACATTACTTATATGATAAATATTTATACATCAACTTTAACGTGTTTATGTGTAGTGTCCGCTGCTTTGCGTGGATTTCATGCTAGTTGCACATAAAGCACACAATGCAAGTATTATTTCAATTCGTTTGTCAACTTTGAGTTTCCATCTAGAAAATGTGTTGAAGGTGTTTTTAATTCTCACTCCAAATTGATAGATGTTCTTGGTGTCCATATAAGCATTTTTTCCCTTTTGACTTTTGTATCCTTTCATTTTGTATAATCTATGAATTTTTTTTTTATTTTTTTGCTTTTGTTGTTATTGTTGTTACAGTCCATGAATGTAGATTTTGTTTTGGTTTAATATGTCACATGTCGGCCAATTCTATTTATTTTGAATTTTAGGCTTTAGGCATTTCATTTAGATCGTATATTATTTGTTCTTGAATATCCCAATCGAAAATCATACATATAGTACATTATGACCATTTTTTAGAAATGCTATCCGCCTTGACCTTAACAAAGATATCTTTTAGTTAGGACATATAAGCTATTATTCACACACACACAAACACATATTATATAGGAGTCGGTTCAATGGGAAGGAAATTTAAGTGGAGAAGAGGAGAATCAATATGATTCAGTATTTTACTATTGTATGACTCAAACTTCAAAAACTTCTATTGCATATATTGAATTTGTAAATATTGTCTATTGTATGTAAACTTTCTTTATTGGGTAAGGCCAAAATAGAAAAGTTAGCTTTTTTGGCTTTACCAAAAAAGGAAAGATTACATACAATAGACGATATTTACAAGTTCAACATATATAATAGAACAAATGAAAGTACGTCTAATACGATAGCAAAATGTGTAAAGTTTAATGCATAACGAAACAATATAATAAACCCAACAAGAAATATATATGTTGAGCTCTATAATAATAATAATAATAATAATAATAATAATAATAATAATAATAATAATAATAATATAATAATAATAATAATAACAACTTAATGAACCAATATGTTATCTTGATTAACCCACAAAATAGACGTATGCAACTTTTTCAACCACAAATGTACGCGTACATACGGGGGACTTTTTCAACCCCAAAATAAACGTATGCAACTTTTTATTTTGATTTGTTTCATTTAGAAAGAAAAAAAAATATAAAATTATTCTTTGAAATTGCTACATTTAGTATGAATTAACATTAAGATTCAATCACGATATGATCAAACTTAGATACTGAGTAATTCAAAACTGGAACTAGCTAGTTTTCTGATTCGGGCAATATACGTTCGATCGAATTAATGAAATCTTGTTTCCTCCAAGTAACGTCTTTGATTTTAGGATGACGACTTCCGCTGAGACTTATTCAAATCAACTTGAATCAGCTACTCAATCGTGAACAATACTCGATTCGTATTAAAATGTACGTACGCAATTGTGTATATATGATTGATCAATTAAATATGCTATTTATATATGGCATATGCTTATGCTTATCAATAGGTCAATGATATTTCCACCAACAAAAATAATAATTCCATCAAAAATGAGCAGTAAGCAATTGTACTATATGTATAAATAGTTGTACTTAATGGTGGATAGATCATTTTTTATGGTGGAAATATCAATGCCTTTATCAATATGATATGTACTCGATAGCCAAATATCCTACGATAATGAAAGAAGACAAGCAACAAAATACAAAGAATCATCATAACAATCAAGTTCCCAAACTGAATTTGACAGTCCTTAAAGCAAATGTACCTACTAATTATTGACTTAGCTTATACAATTTTAGTAACAATTATTAACAAATTAGGTCCATTGCCGAAAAACAAACAACATAACCACATTTTAGTCACACGCAACACCTTATTGACTGATCACTTTTTCAAGAGCACATCACTTACTAATGTATCAAAGTTGCAATACGACGATCCGCCAACAGCAACCGCTTCTTCAGCTTTCTTCTTCCACTCTCGAATCTTTCTTTTCATCATCTCCCCCTTCTTCCCATCCATCATCTCTAACACTTGAGCCTCAACATCTTCCCTTTTTACATCCGTATTAATTTCCATACCAATCTCCCATTCTACGCAACTATATCGACAATTTGTTTGTTGCTCCGAGAAAAAAGGCCAACAAATCATCGGAATACCACTGCTAATACTTTCAATAGTTGAGTTCCATCCACTGTGAGTCAAGAACCCGCCAATTGCTGGGTGCTTCATAACCTTCATGAAGTAGATAACTTTTTAATTAGTGATACTTCCCATATTAATTATGAGAAAACATTATATTAATGATGTATTAAGGCTAACAAAAATGTAGCGATAGCCTAAGAAATGCATTGATACTTAGTCTGAGACTGTGAGACCATGACAAACTCCATAACCCATGGTAAATAATTAAGTGGTTGATGTACAATAATTAATTATGCATGTTTTATGATAATCTTTAAAACTTCGGTTAACAAAGCTTAATTAAAAGGATTAAAATTACAATGAATTAACCCCACATGTATTCTCCGAGATGTTAATTTTGGCAGATGAGGTGAGACTGAAACGACCCAAATTAAACCAATGAATTCATAATCAGAGAGCCTACTACCAGGGGCGGAGCAGGGAAATCAGGAGGGTGAGGGCGTAAAAAATTTTATTTTTATTTCTTACATGGTTTTGTGGGGGCGAAAATTTTAAAATGTCATTAATACCTTAAAAAAATTTCTTTTTCACACAATTTAAAAAATCTTGTGGGGGCGGCTGCTTACGCAACCCCCACCCGATCTCCGCCCTTGCCTACTACGGAGGCTAGAAAATATCAATGTGTGTTTTAATTAGAATTATTAAAGTTCACAAAGAGTAATAAAAGTTACGACCTCATTGCATTGTTTCGTGGTTTATTTTTCTATTAGAGAGGATTAATATGACTTTAGGATGCAGCTTTATTTTATTTTATACGGAGTATTAGAATTATTGTAATACCCTAAAATTTCGTAAGTTATAAATTTTGTTTAAAAGAGTTACTTAAATTCTTGTCTCCGTGAATAATGTATATATGATTATTGAGTTGAGTTTAATTTATAAACGAGAAATTAGTTAGACACCTAAAGTACGAAAATAAGTGTTAAGGGACTAAAATTGTTAAAAACGAAAGATGTGTTAGGAGGGGTATTATTTGCTAAATGATAAAGAGTTTGAGGGGGTAAAAGATAAATAATTAATTTTGATTTTTTTAATTAAAAAGCTGGAAATTTAATAGAAGTGTACGAGAGAAAGAGCCACAGAGGGAAAGAAGAGCAAGAACAACACATCACAAAATTGAGCCAAGAATCTCGTGTTTTAGAGCTTGTAATCAGTTGATTATTCATTTTTGAGGTAAGAATAAACCTATTCAACCTTCAATTTGAGTTATTTGATGATTTAGTTATGAACCCTAATTTGAGATTTAAGAAAAATGGTGGTATTTGAGTTTGAGAATGTTGGATAATTGTTATTGAGTGTTATTGTGTGATTTAGATGCTAAAAGAGATGAGTTTTAAAATTAGTTATATGTTTTGATGATTTGGTAAAAACTAGAGGATTTCAATGATTTAGTTGATGACGGTGAATTGTTGTTGATGAGTTATGGTTATCAAAAGAGAACTAAAGTAACTATATGCATGAGAATTTTGTAAGAAAAATGTGTTATTTGCTAGTTGAAGTAGAATTGAGTTAAATATGAGTTACTTTGATGAATTAGACAATAAAAAGGGATGAACTATATTGATGTTCATGTGTTTTGATAATTATTGTGAAGTAAGGATATTTATGAGATAATGTTGTATGTTGTTGTTATGAAATAGACTTTATACACTTGATGAAATATGTAAGTCGAAACAAGTAATGTGATAAAATGAGTAAAAATCCTTGAAGATTGAGTTGTAAAGATAATTGATTCGGATGTTGAATCCTATTGAAATCAGTCCCAAAAATGTTATTTGAGTTAGAGTTTATCAAGAAAAGTGTTTGTAACATCCTCTCCGGTAGCCTGGTATTTTTCTATTTATAATTGCGTATTTAATAGTTTTAAATAATTTTGCAATATAATTGTTTAATTGTGAAAGTTGGTGAAATAGGTCTTAGGACTTATTGTGGATTATAAAATGTTGCTTATGCGGTATAATAAAATAAATTTCTCGCAATTGATTTCTAGGTTCCAGACAATAGATTTAGAGCGGGTATAAAATACCCATTGCTTGAGATCGGTTAAATGATGGGCCGATCCCTTTTTGGGATCACTTTACCAATTTCCATTTCATTTCATCTCTTCCTTTTCAAACAAAAACCATAAACCCTAACTTAAAAACTTTAGATTAAATCATCAATTGGAAGTAGAATTGAAGTGTGATCTTTGGCTTGTATCATCCTCATCATTCTCTAGTTGCCATCATCTTGTTCTTCCTTTCTTTGTAAGTGATTTTAGTTTATGAACTCCATTTTAGAATAAATGATGAAATTGATAATTTGAGATGATTCTTGAGTTTTAGATGGTAACTACTTGTGACATGTAATCATATGTATGATTCTTAACTTGTTAGATGTATTAGAATTGTGTTTGAATAGCTTGAATAATGAAAATGGAGTTAGAGTTTGTTCAGGTCTGTTCTTGAGCTGAAGAACAGATGAACGCGATCCCGGCTATGGTTCCGGATCGCGTTCCCTTGTTATAAACGACCTATTCAAGTTTTTGGCCTTAGAAACGCGATCCAGGCCAAGCATCCGGATCGCGTTTGCTAGTGTTTTTCGGTGACAGAATTTTTCATAAGGACGAACGCGATCCAGACCTGAATAGTCAGGATCGCGTTTGCATAGTTAATTTTGATGGATTTTTATAAATTTCAAATATGCATAGGTGTTTAGAAGGTGGTGTTTATAGTGGCACTTATTGGATGCTATTGTGGTATTTGTAAAAATGCTTATTTTCTTATTTACAAATTATGAGACAAAGTACTAACTTATGTTGATTATTGATTCTCAGATCCTTCGAAAGATAAGTGATCTCTGGAATCAGAGATTTTGAAGGCAAAGGTATCGGTGAGTGGATTCAAAACTTACCGTTTGGCTTAGTTGTAATCATTTGATTACAACGGGTAAACGTAGACTTGATTATTGAGTTGATTAGTTGTTATTGTTGATCATATGCCTATATGTGCTTTGCGTGGCCTTTGTGCATCGTTGTTAAGGAGGTCAACGAGTTGATGAACTGTTGGTTGGGCTAGTGTGTTGTTGTGTGAATGGTACAGGGATGTACTTCATTTGTTGTGTGTGCTGAACTGTACCTAAGTATAATAAACACTAGCTATCGGTCTCGTCCGTTATGGCCATACGGATATGTTTGGATAAGTGATCTTGGGGAGCCGCCCGGGTAATAAGGTTATCCCCGGATCCGCCGATCCTCATTAAGTTGTTGTTGACTGTCGTGTTTGCGAATATTTATTGTAGTTAATTGGTTTAGCTAAGTTGAATGTTGAGTGTTGGATTTACTCACTTAGCTATGTGCTAATCCCTCGTTGTTACTTCCTGCAGACTTTTGTTTATGCATGCGGGTGGGTAGCAGGAAGCTCAAACCTTGGAAGCATGGAATGTTTGATATTCAAGCTACTCTGATTATTTTTGTAACAACTCAGTTTAGTTTATATAATACCCCGACATGCTAGTCTTTTGAACAAGTTTTAAATCGTAGTAACTTAATCATCTAAACTGTTTTGATAGTTTTGGAAAAATATGAAATGAAGTATTGTGTTTTATTTACTTACGCTTCCGTATTATCTATAATATTATTACAAGTAAATGAGGGGTGTTATAAATTGGTATCAGAGCATAGTTTTGGGAAAATTGTTCATTGTTGAATGATCAATCCCAAAACTCGAGCGTGATATATCAAACATTCTTGGGTATGTGATTAGTTTTGGTTGAAGGTAGTTAGTATTTAGATGCTAACAATTAACAAAAGTTCAAGTGTTGTGTTGAATTTCAGAAATGGCAGATAACGAACCACCGACCACCAACCCCAACAATGCCTCCAGGATCGTCGCTCCTCAATTCGGGACTCATACCGAGCAACATGATCATAATGGTACTTCTCAACCAACCGGACAACAATCTAACCGAGATGAGTATATTCATGAGATGGAAGACGAGTTGGTATTCCTTAGGGAATTCAAGAGAAAAGCTGAGGAAGCTGCGACTAGACAGTTATTTCAGCAAACCCCAGTCTTTGGTTCTGGTTCATCCTCTCAATCAGAAAAGAAGTGTTCATACAAGACTTTTATGGCTAGTCGACCCCCGGAATTTCAAGGAAGTAAAAATCCTACGGTAACTTTGAATTGGCTTAGGGATATGGAACGCAAATTTGATGTGACTTGCTGTGATGAGGAACTTAAAGTCAAATATGCGGTTCAATGCATGAAGGATGATGCGATGGTTTGGTGGGATTCTGTTACCGGACACTTGCCGCAACAACAAAAGGAATCTATTAATTGGACTCAATTTCATCAGGCGGTTCGTAACCAATACTGTTCGGATTTTGATATTGCTAGGATTCGAAGAGAGTTTGTGAATCTTCGATTAAAGGATGACATGACTATTGATGAATTGATTTCACAGTTTACGGATAAGCTTAGGTTCGTGCAACAATGGGTTCCGGATGAGAAAACTCAAATTGAACAATTTGTGGATGCTTTACCGGATAACTACCGTATGGTTGTGAGATTGGCTAAGGATTTATCGCATGCTTTTAATCTTGCGCGGTCTGCCGATAGTGATTTGAGAGGTTTGAGATTATGGCAAGGAAAGGATACAAGTTTCTCTAAGGCAAGAACTGAATCGTCGGGTAGGAATAAATCTAAGTGGCAAGGGAATCGATCAGGTGGTAAGAAATTTGTTGGAAGAAGTAGTTCTTCGGGAAGTTATAATAGCTCCAACTGGTGTAGTTCGTGTAGATCTCGGCATGATGGTCCGTGTACGGCTCAGACAAACAAATGTATGAAGTGTGGTGAATTGGGTCATGAGATAAAAAGTTGCCGGTATCCAAATTTTGTTTGTTGGACTTGTAAGAAGGAAGGACATAGGGTTGGTCAATGTCCGGAGGCAAGGTCGACGGGATCGGGTTCGGTCGGGAGTTCGGGATCTTCCGGTCAGAAAAGAAAGAACCCTCCTCCAGCAACTAGTAGGGCTTTTCAGATGACGGTTGATGAGGCCGTGCGTACTGAAGATGTTATCACGGGTACATTTCTTATAAACTCTGTACCTGCACGTGTATTGTTTGATTCGGGTGCTAATTGTACATTCATTTCTGTGCAATTTTGTGATAAGTTGAAATTAGCCCCTACTGTGATAACAAAGCCTATAGAAGTAGAAATAGTTAGTGGTAAGTTAGTTCCTGTTACCACCTCGGTGACTGGAGCTAATATTACCATTGATGATCACGTTTTTCCTATTTCCTTCTTGTTGATGCCAATCCCTAGTTTCGATGTAATAATTGGTATGGATTGGTTGAGTCAGAATAAGGCTAGTATTGATTGTCACCAGAAGTTGGTTAGGATCCCAATCTCCGAAGGGTCATATGTTGTGGCTTGAGGAGAACGGGATGGTGTAGCTATTCCTTTGATTTCTTTGATGAAAGCTAGGAAGTCATTGTCAAAAGGTTGTGAGTCATTCCTAGCCTATGTAGTCGATGCCAAATTAGAAAGGAAAACTGTTTCAGATGTTCCGGTTGTTAGTGAATACCCCAATGTGTTTCCCGATGAATTGCCTGGGTTACCACCAGTTAGGGAAGTAGAATTCGGAATTGATCTTGTTCCGGGATCGTCGCCGATTGCTAAAGCTCCCTATAGATTAGCTCCTTCGGAGATCCGTGAAATGATGAATCAGATTCAGGAATTGTTGGATAAAGGTTTTATCAGACCTAGTTCCTCGCCGTGGGGGTGCACCAGTGTTATTCGTGAAAAAGAAAGACGGGTCGTTGCGCATGTGTATTGATTATAGAGAGTTGAACAAGAGAACAGTAAAGAATAAGTACCCTCTTCCCAGAATAGATGACTTATTTGATCAGTTACAGGGTTCTTCGGTATACTCCAAAATTGATTTGAGGTCGGGTTATCATCAAGTCCGTGTGCGTGAACAAGATATACCTATAACTGCTTTCCGAACCCGGTATGGGCATTATGAATTTCTGGTTATGCCTTTTGGTTTAACGAATGCACCAGCGGTATTTATGGATTTGATGAATCGGGTGTGTCGACCATTCTTGGATCAATTTGTGATTGTTTTCATTGATGATATACTTATTTATTCGAAATCTGAAAATGAGCATGCTATGCATTTGAGATTGGTTCTTGAAACATTGAGACGGGAACAGTTGTATGCAAAGTTTTCCAAATGTGAATTCTGGATTCGAGAAGTTCAGTTTTTGGGTCATATAATTTGTCGAGATGGTGTGAAAGTGGATCCATCAAAGGTTACAGCTGTGATGAATTGGAATGCGCCGAAATCTGTTTCTGAGATAAGGAGTTTTCTTGGGTTAGCGGGATATTATCGAAAATTTATCAAGGATTTTTCTAAGATAGCAGGTCCGTTAACCAAACTAACCCGTAAAGATGAGAAGTATGTGTGGACTGATCAACAGGAGCAAGCTTTTCAGGCATTGAAACAATTGTTGTGTCAGACACCGATTTTAGCATTACCAGAAGGTACTGATGATTTTATGGTTTATTGCGACGCTTCATATTCAGGTTTAGGTTGTGTCTTAATGCAAAGGGATAGAGTTATCGCTTATGCTTCTCGACAGTTGAAACCACATGAGAAGAATTATCCTACGCATGATTTAGAACTCGCAGCAGTTGTATTTGCCCTAAAACTTTGGAGACATTATTTATATGGGACTAGATGTGTTGTTTGTACTGATCACAAGAGTTTGCAATATGTGTTCTCCCAGAAAGAATTGAATATGCGGCAGAGACGATGGTTGGAATTGATAAAAGATTATGATTGTGAAATTAGATACCATCCTGGCAAAGCTAATGTGGTCGCCGATGCGTTAAGTCGAAAGAATATTCCTGATCGAGCTTTCTATTTAAAAGTGAATGTTTCCTCGGATTTGATTGATCAAATTAAAGTTGTACAACTTGAAGCATTGAAAGATCAGAATCTGAAACCCAAAATCATGTTAAAACGCAAGGACGAATTAGTTGATGACTCAAGGGGATTAAAGACGTATCAATCTCGTGTTTGGATTCCTTCTATTGGTGGTATTCGGGATTTGATTTTGAATGAAGCTCATAAGTCACGAATGTCTATTCATCCGGGTAGTACTCGAATGTATAATAATTTGAAACCATTGTATTGGTGGCCAACGATGAAAACCGACATTGCAAAGTTTGTGGGATCTTGTCATATTTGTGCTCAGGTTAAGGCGGAACATCAAAAACCATATGGGTTGCTAAAACAGTTGGAAATACCCGAGTGGAAATGGGATCATATAACTATGGATTTTGTGACTAAGCTACCGCGTACTGCTCGAGGCAATGATATGATTTGGGTTATAGTGGATCGATTGACAAAGAGCGCGCATTTTCTTGCTACGAGTGAGACCGCTTCGTTGACTAAACTTGCTCAATTGTATGTTAACGAAATCGTTTTCAGACATGGTATTCCCTTATCGATTGTGTCAGATAGAGATACTCGTTTTGCTTCTCGTTTTTGGCAAAGTCTGCAACAAGAGTTGGGTACACGTGTAAATCTTAGCACAGCTTATCATCCTCAGACAGACGGTCAGTCAGAACGTACAATTCAAACTTTAGAGGATATGCTTCGTGCTTGCATTATGGAATATGGAGGTTCATGGGATTCACATCTCCCATTGGTTGAGTTTACTTACAACAATTCGTACCATTCTAGTATTGGGATGCCTCCGTATGAAATGTTGTATGGTCGTCGTTGTCGTACACCTACTTGTTGGTTAGAAGCAGGTGAGAAACAGTTTGCTGGACCCGATATAGTACAAATAACCGCTGATAAAGTAGCTATTGCACGTGAGAAGTTGAAGGCCGCAAGGGATAGACAGAAACAGTATGCGGATCCTAAAAGACGACCGGTTGTGTTTTCCGAAGGTGAATTAGTGTATCTTAAAGTTTCTCCGTGGAAAGGTGTGATTAGATTCGGGAAACGTGGAAAGTTGGCGCCTAGGTACATTGGTCCATTCAAGATTCGACAAGTGGTGAACGATCAGTCAATGGCATTGGATCTTCCTCCAGAGCTCTCTGGTATTCATGATACGTTTAATGTATGCTATTTGAGAAAGTGCAACGTAGAGGATCAGTCGCAAATTCTTCCATTGCAAGATTTAAAGGTTGATCAAACCCAGAAGTTAGTAGAGGAACCAGTTGAAATTGTAGACCGAAAGATTACCAAACTTAGAAAGAAACAAATCCCTATGGTACTAGTAAAATGGAGACATAGTTTAGGTTCCGACCTAACTTGGGAGACTGAGGAGTCGATGAAATCCAGATATCCTGGATTGTTGGATAGGGCTGAGATTTCGGGGACGAAATCTCCTTAAGGAGGGGAGATTTGTAACATCCTCTCCGGTAGCCTGGTATTTTTCTATTTATAATTGCGTATTTAATAGTTTTAAATAATTTTGCAATATAATTGTTTAATTGTGAAAGTTGGTGAAATAGGTCTTAGGACTTATTGTGGATTATAAAATGTTGCTTATATTAAAATATGGAAATTGACGGTATAATAAAATAAATTTCTCGCAATTGATTTCTAGGTTCCAGACAATAGATTTAGAGCGGGTATAAAATACCCATTGCTTGAGATCGGTTAAATGATGGGCCGATCCCTTTTTGGGATCACTTTACCAATTTCCATTTCATTTCATCTCTTCCTTTTCAAACAAAAACCATAAACCCTAACTTAAAAACTTTAGATTAAATCATCAATTGGAAGTAGAATTGAAGTGTGATCTTTGGCTTGTATCATCCTCATCATTCTCTAGTTGCCATCATCTTGTTCTTCCTTTCTTTGTAAGTGATTTTAGTTTATGAACTCCATTTTAGAATAAATGATGAAATTGATAATTTGAGATGATTCTTGAGTTTTAGATGGTAACTACTTGTGACATGTAATCATATGTATGATTCTTAACTTGTTAGATGTATTAGAATTGTGTTTGAATAGCTTGAATAATGAAAATGGAGTTAGAGTTTGTTCAGGTATGTTCTTGAGCTGAAGAACAGATGAACGCGATCCCGGCTATGGTTCCGGATCGCGTTCCCTTGTTATAAACGACCTATTCAAGTTTTTGGCCTTAGAAACGCGATCCAGGCCAAGCATCCGGATCGCGTTTGCTAGTGTTTTTCGGTGACAGAATTTTTCATAAGGACGAACGCGATCCAGACCTGAATAGTCAGGATCGCGTTTGCATAGTTAATTTTGATGGATTTTTATAAATTTCAAATATGCATAGGTGTTTAGAAGGTGGTGTTTATAGTGGCACTTATTGGATGCTATTGTGGTATTTGTAAAAATGCTTATTTTCTTATTTACAAATTATGAGACAAAGTACTAACTTATGTTGATTATTGATTCTCAGATCCTTCGAAAGATAAGTGATCTCTGGAATCAGAGATTTTGAAAGCAAAGGTATCGGTGAGTGGATTCAAAACTTATCGTTTGGCTTAGTTGTAATCATTTGATTACAACGGGTAAACGTAGACTTGATTATTGAGTTGATTAGTTGTTATTGTTGATCATATGCCTATATGTGCTTTGCGTGGCCTTTGTGCATTGTTGTTAATGAGGTCAACGAGTTGATGAACTGTTGGTTGGGCTAGTGTGTTGTTGTGTGAATGGTACAGGGATGTACTTCATTTGTTGTGTGTGCTGAACTGTACCTAAGTATATCGGTCTCGTCCGTTATGGCCATACGGATATGTTTGGATAAGTGATCTTGGGGAGCCGCCCGGGTAATAAGGTTATCCCCGGATCCGCCGATCCTCATTAAGTTGTTGTTGACTGTCGTGTTTGCGAATATTTGTTGTAGTTAATTGGTTTAGCTAAGTTGAATGTTGAGTGTTGGATTTACTCACTTAGCTATGTGCTAATCCCTCGTTGTTACTTCCTGCAGACTTTTGTTTATGCATGCGGGTGGGTAGCAGGAAGCTCAAACCTTGGAAGCATGGAATGTTTGATATTCAAGCTACTCTGATTATTTTTGTAACAACTCAGTTTAGTTTATATAATACCCCGACATGCTAGTCTTTTGAACAAGTTTTAAATCGTAGTAACTTAATCATCTAAACTGTTTTGATAGTTTTGGAAAAATATGAAATGAAGTATTGTGTTTTATTTACTTACGCTTCCGTATTATCTATAATATTATTACAAGTAAATGAGGGGTGTTATAGTGTTTTAAGCATGTTTGAGTTGAATTGGTATATATTTTGTAAAAATTCGGAGTTGGACAGCTTTATGTGTAAAATGAGCTGTGTTTGAAAAATCATAACTAAATCACCGTAACTCGGTTTTTAATGTGGTAGGAGTCGTTGGAAAGCTGTACGAGTCTATTTTCTGGAAAAATTTATTTCAAAAGCTGAAAATGAGTGTAAGTCTCTTAAATAATTAAAATGCTACGGACTGTCCAGAGTTGAAATTTGGTTTAAGTGGTTAATATTATATATATGAGATCTTTGTTCAAGGTAGTAATTAAAGTAACGAAAAGTTGAAGTAAATGAGATTATGAAAAGTATAGTTACGTAAACTAAAATAAGAGCTACACTTAGTCTATCCAATGGGTGATAGATTAATGGTTATGATTAGTGAAAATTAATATGATTGTTAGATACTAAATATGTCGTTATATTTATGTGCTACGTGATAGGTGTTTCAAGAAATGGTGTTCGCAAGAGTTGTACTAAGTCTCTTAATTGCCTAAAGCCAAGGTGAGTAATATGAAGAATTAAATAGGTAATGATTGTGTAATACCGGATTGCTTCCGAGCAAGAGGTTTACACAATCAGGTGATGAATTGTTTGTATGCTTTTGTGTTTTAGTTTGTAATATGATTATAAAGTTGTTATTGTATGGCATGTGGATATGTGGTAAGTGATTAGTCATGAAAGAAAATGTTGATATGTGAATTAAGTGTATTGGAAATTGTAGAGATTAGTTGCATGACAAGTGACTGACTTGCTAACTATGTTAGCCATGACGTATGAAAGATTATGGAAAGGGCGTGCATTGCACATGGCTATGTTATGATTTCCTCTACTTACGCAAGTAGGTAGATGGGTATGATATTGTAAGTTATTTCCATTACACATGCAAATGAGTAGATGGGTAAGGTATAACCGAGTAGTGATCATGACACTAGCTCGATGATGTTCAGATGGTTAAGGATCCTTAACGGTACAGATAAAGTTTTAGTATGCATACCGTCGTGGTATGGTACTAACTGGAAAGGTTCAAAATGATCTCTAAAATTGCCCAAAAAGTTATGTGTATAAGTAAACTTGTGATATGTGTAGACTACATGTTAATGTGAATGTATATTACTTATTTAATTGTTCATATTTCTAACTAAGCGTTAGCTTACTCTTTCAGTGAAAATATGTTTTAGGTGTATGGCTTAGTTGGACCTAAGGTGCATGACAAGTAATGTATGACTACTAGAAGAATTACGTGGATCGAAGCTTGCTCTACAGTTAGATAAGCTTCTCTTCTTTTAAATTATCGTTAGGATGATACTTGTATAAGTCGCCCAGTTTTATATGAATTGTGTTTGAAGTCGAAGAAAGGAGAAGCTGTAATTGTAACTAATATATATATATATATATATATATATATATATATATATATATATATATATTAGCCTTCTACCCGCGCAATGCAGTGGCGATAAAAGATTTTGTTTATAATAGGTTTATTTATCGACATGTCGTACTTGAGTAAAGAGTAAAACAATAAGGGAAATTAACAAAAATGCCATTTTTTCCGTTCGTATTTTCGTTTTGCCACTTCCAAAAAAAACTTGCCGATTTGCCCTACCCGTCGCAGGTCGCATGATGACATACATTCATGGCATGAACGAATTAGTCATAAAAAGTATGCTAAGGTGAACAAATGCTTCTGCATGAGTAGAGAATATGTTAAGATTAAACAGATACGACTGACATTCGTAAGCACACAAATGGAATAAATGAGGGAGAGTTGTAACACCCTAAAATTTCGTAAGTTATAAATTTTGTATAAAAGAGTTACTTAAATTCTTGTCTCCGTGAGTAATGTATATATGATTATTGAGTTGCGTTTAATTTATAAACGAGAAATTAGTTAGACAGCTAAAGTACGAAAATAAGTGTTAAGGGACTAAAATTGTTAAAAACGAAAGATGTGTTAGGAGGGGTATTATTTGCTAAATGATAAAGAGTTTGAGGTGGTAAAAGATAAATAATTAATTTTGATTCTTTTTAATTAAAAATCTGGAAATTTAATAGAAGTATCTAGTGATTGTGTGTGTTTCTGCGTACGAGAGAAAGAGCCACAGAGGGAAAGAAAAGCAAGAACAACACATCACAAAATTGAGCCAAGAATATCGTGTTTTAGAGCTTGTAATCAGTTGATTATTCATTTTTGAGGTAAGAATAAACCTATTCAACCTTCAATTTGAGTTATTTGATGATTTAGTTATGAACCCTAATTTGAGATTTAAGAAAAATGGTGGTATTTGAGTTTGAGAATGTTGAATAATTGTTATTGAGTGTTATTGTGTGATTTAGATGCTAAAAGAGATGAGTTTTAAAATTAGTTATATGTTTTGATGATTTGGTAAAAACTAGAGGATTTCAATGATTTAGTTGATGATGATGAATTGTTGTTGATGAGTTATGGTTATTAAAAGAGAACTAAAGTAACTATATGTATGAGAATTTTGTAAGAAAAATGTGTTATTTGCTAGTTGAAGTAGAATTGAGTTAAATATGAGTTACTTTGATGAATTAGACTATATAAAGGGATGAACTATATTGATGTTCATGTGTTTTGATAATTATTGTGAAGTAAGGATATTTATGAGATAATGTTGTATGTTGTTGTTAAGAAAGAGACTTTATACACTTGTTGAAATATGTAAGTCGAAACAAGTAATGTGATTAAATGAGTAAAAATCCTTGAGGATTGAGTTGTAAAGATAATTGATTTGGATGTTGAATCCTGTTGAAATCAGTCCCAAAAATGTTATTTGAGTTAGAGTTTATCAAGAAAAGTGTTTTAAGCATGTTTGAGTTGAATTGGTATATATTTTGTAAAAATTCGGAGTTGGACAGCTTTATGTGCAGAAAATGAGCTGTGTTTGAAAAATCATAACTAAATCACCGTAACTTGGTTTTTTATGTGGTCGGAGTCATTGGAAAGCTGTACGAGTCTATTTTCTGGAAAAATTTATTTCAAGAGCTGAAAATTAGTGTAAGTCTCTTAAATAATTACAATGCTACGGACTGTCCAGAGTTGAAATTTGGTTTAAGTGGTTAATTATATATATATATATATGAGATCTTTGTTCAAGGTAGTAATTAAAGTAACGAAAAGTTGGAGTAAATGAGATTATGAAAAGTATAGTTACGTAAACTAAAATAAGAGCTACACTTAGTCTATCCAATAGGTGATAGATTAATGGTTATGATTAGTGAATATTATTATGATTGTTAGATACTAAATATGTCGTTATATTTATGTGCTACGTGATAGGTGTTTCAAGAAATGGTGTTCGCAAGGGTTGTACTAAGTCTCTTAATTGCCTAAAGCCAAGGTGAGTAATATGAAGAATTAAATCGGTAATGATTGTGTAATACCGGATTGCTTTCGAGCAAGAGGTTTACACAATCAGGTGATGAATTGTTTGTATGCTTTTGTGTTTTAGTTTGTAATATGATTATAAAGTTGTTATTGTATGGCATGTGGATATGTGGTAAGTGATTAGTCATGAAAGAAAATGTTGATATGTGAATTAAGTGTATTGGAAATTGTAGAGATTAGTTGCATGACAAGTGACAGACTTGCTAACTAGGTTAGCCATGACGTATGAAAGATTATGGAAAGGGGGTGCATTGCACGTGGCTATGTTATGATTTCCTCTACTTACTCAAGTAGGTAGATGGGTATGTGTAACATCCCAAAATCTAAAAGTAATGTTGTGATTAAAGTAATAGTAAATGTTTTAATTTATTTTTACCCTAGGTGAAATAAAATAGTAATAATTGTATGTCGGTTTTAAAGTTCCAGATAATGATAATTACGGAGTGTAAAATAAACATATACATGTCTAAATTATGTACGTGTGTATCATATTTCATTCCTAAACCTATAATAAGCTCCAGGAACTTCATGAACCGAAGGAAAAACGTGAAACCCTAAACCAAAATCACTTCCAAAACACGAAATCAAAGGTAGGGAACTCGAATTCATCAAGGATAAATCATTTCTAATCTAAGGTAATCATGATTCTTGCTTAATTTTGAATTTAAACTTAGGGTTTCATGGGGGTTTTGAATTATATGAAGGATTAATGGTTTCTAAGTTAAACTTAAGGTGTATTATGGTGAATTAATGTTAGTTAAGTATGTATATGATGATGAATGATGTTAATTCAATGGAATAATGAATTAATTGAATTATATGAATTGTAATCAAGTGGGTTTCGATCATATGAGTATGATTTGGTGTTAATACACCTTAATTAGTGTTTAAAAAGGGTTATTGAAGTATGATTATGAGAATTGAAATATTGAATCAAGAGAATTAAGCAATTGGATTAATTAGGCTAATGAGGATGATTATGATTATGTTGAAAGTGATCATGGTGATCATTAGTGATGATTAAAATGAAATATAAGTGATTGATTCATGAATATAATTATGGTATAATCAATGAAATAATGAATTTAATGAAGTATTGATGAATCTTGAATTATGATAAGAAATAATCATTGAAATAGTAATCAAATAATGAAATAGTGAAATAAAGAGAATCATGAAATAATAGATTTTATGCAGTATAATCAATTCAAAAGGGTGATGGATTGATAATGTTGATGTATTGATTTTGATGATTATTAGTTGTTAAATGTGTTATTGTATCGATGTGTTATCCATTAGGTGATCAAGAATGATGGACTTGCTATTCAAGGATTTCATCATGTTGTTGCTTAAAAGCAAAGGTGAGTGTTATGGGAATTAGATGAGTAATGATTGTATGTTCCGGATTGCTTACGAGCAAGAGGTTTATACAATCAAGTGATATTTATTTGTATCTTATCTTGTTTCTTAATTGTGGATTATTATGGTTATGTCTTACCGGATTGGTTATGAGCAAGAGGTTACATGACCCAACGGAATACTATTTGTTTCGAATCTTGTTTCTGAATGTGATTATTAGGATATGGATTATATGTGTGTAGTGATGTTATGTTTTGTGTTTCATGCTAAGATGTTAGTTGTGATTAAGTGATAGTTACGTGGAGTAATAGGATGATTTTGTGGCTTTTGGTGGAATGAGTAATTTGTAGAGATGTATCATTACGAAATAATTGGTGATTACGATATAAGTGCCTAGCACTACTTGTATCTATTAAGCATGGTATCCATTTTGATAAAAATTGGTGCCTTGCTTACTCGTATCTATTGGATTGTGGATCCATACGGAATAAATGAGAATCTTTACAATTGTTTCATAGCTTATTGTGGAATCAGATAAGTGTATTTTGATTAACGAAATATATTGTTGTATTTATAAATTATTCATTTAAGTATTCATAAGCTCACTAAGTTTTATGCTTATCCGGTTCAGTGGTTTCATTTTGTAGGTATATGGTTCAGTTGAACCATTTGGATGAAATACGAATTCAAGGAAGTAGTGTGGATTGGAGCTTGCAATGTGGTTAGACAAGCTTCTCTTTCTTTTGAATTGTCGTTTGAATTATCACTTGTGTAAATCGCCCAAAAAGACACCTTTGAATTATGTTGATGAATTAAGAGTAAAGTGTCATTTGGTTGAAAACTGCGTCTTTGACTTGGCAAAGTCAAAGTGGATTATGATGGTGTCAATTTGGGTAATGAGAATATTGTATGGTGGTAAATGTAATATATGTTGAAATATGTAAGTATTGATCATAATTTTGGTGTAATTATGATCAACGAGTCAAATGTTGTATTGTGGTCCAAATGAATGATCATGAGTCAAGAATTTTAGTATGTTGTTGAAATGAATTGAATCCAAGAGTCAAATGGTTGAAATGGATTAGTTTTAGTGAAAGTGTCCAAATGGACACTAAACGGGTCAAAGGAGTCAAAACGAATTAGAGTGGGTGTATGATGTTGATGAATATGCTCACACGTGTCAAATGTATCCTAGAATATGTGGGTAAAAAGTAGAAGTCTAAAACCAAGCCATTTGGAATATGACTTGTCCACCAAAATGGCTTAAAATGGTCAAAAAATGGTCACACGTCCGTTTTCTCGATAAACGTGTATTTTGAAAAAGTGTAAAAAGGGAAAGTTTTATTTTGGCATATTGGATGTGCCTGTAAAATTTGGTGGTCTAATTCGTAACGAGTAAAAAGTTATACGCGTTTGAAATCTGTATTTGGGTATTAGTTTGTGCAGCCCTGATTCCCGGGGAATGGGAGTCATTCCTGGGGAATCCGTATCTAAATGTTAACAGCAAGCCCGATTCCTGGGGAATGGGAGTCATTCCTGGGGAATCACTTGTAATTTCAACATTTTCTTATTTGAGTCCTTATTTGATTGAGGGAATGATATAACGAGTCTATAATGTCATATTTTAGACGTGGGACTTTACTAAAAAAAAAAAATGTTCACGAATTTGGGGCGTTTCAGTATGATATGGTAAGTTATTTCCATTACTCATGCAAATGAGTAGATGGGTAAGGTATAGCCGAGAAGTGATCATGACACTAGCTCTATGATGTTCAGATGGTTAAGGATCCTTCACGGTACAGATGAAGTTTTAGTATGCATACCGTCGTGGTATGGTACTAATTAGAAAGGTTCAAAATTATCTCTACAATTGCCCAAAAAGTTATGTGTATAAGTAAACTTGTGATATGTGTAGACTACATGTTAATGTGAATGTATATCACTTATTTAATTATTCATATTTCTCACTAAGCGTTAGCTTATTCTTTCAGTGGAATTATGTTTTAGGTGTATGGCTCAGTTGGACCTAAAGTGCATGACAAGTAATGTATAACTACTAGAAGAATTACGTGGATCGAAGCTTGCTCTACAGTTAGATAAGCTTCTCTTCTTTTAAATTATCGTTAGGATGATACTTGTATAAGTCGCCCAGTTTTATATGAATTGTGTTTGAAGTCGAAGAAAGGAGAAGCTGTAATTGTAACTGATATATATATATATATATATATATATATATATATATATATATATATATATATATATATATATATATATATATATATATATATATATTTGACTTGTAAAGTCCAAAGAGATGAAACGTTGGCTACAGTTTTAAATGATGTGATATTGATTCGACAAATATGAGTTTTGAATAGTATATAAAAAAAATAAAAAAATTTCAGGGCGTTACAACTATATTCTAGCTAGAAATTAACTTATTTTTCATTTCACGTGTTTTTTGTATTAAAAGAACATAATACAAAGCAAGTATATATAACCTGTTCTTGAGGGCACCAGCCAGTCACCAAACCTCGCCCTTTGGTCTCATGGACGAACTCCGGTGGCATAATGGCGTCATCGCCACCAACAATATCCGGTCTAGTTATCCACAAAAAGTCCTTGTTGCTATTAGCAAGTCCCCACCCAAACTCGATAAGTTGTTCTTTTGTCATGATTGTAATACTTCCAAAGTTAACATAAACAACCGAGTTAGGCTCTTTTGTGTCAAGCCAACTCATGCAACTATCATCTTCCTCCCACAGGTTAGACCCAATGTTTTTGAGTCGGTCATCGATAATATAATCTTCCATCATGTGGAGTGGGCCCACTGTGAAGATTCGTGGGTTCAAGGCGAGTAAGGGTTTAACACTGTCTTGTTCTAAGGCGTCAAATGTGTTGAGAATGATAGCTGAGCCTCGAGGGATAGCTGCGGTTTCTCTAATGAAACAATTGAGCAAGATATCGTTTATGTCTGTCGTTCGAATGAAACTCGGAAAGTCCCTTAATCGAATGTTATTCATTCCAGGAATCCAATCGAGTCTTGTTTCTAAATACCCATTTGTCGTGTCGCTCATATCTGTAGTGATTCATTTAGTCAAAATTTTATCTAATTTAGTTAGATCGTATCATGAAGATATATATAGTTTAATTACAAATTTTGATTTTATAACATGTCTTTCGTAAGTACTTTTTATAAATACAAGCAATTCTTATTTTAATTTGAAGTTTTTGTTACTTAGTGGTGAAGCAAGAAAATTTAGTTAATGGTAGTACAAATAATTTGAAAAATCATTGTACTTTATATTTATCAAGTTTATTTAAATAGAAAATTACACCACCTAAATATGAGTAGTAACACTTTTAGAAAACGAAGAACTTTTTAACTAATTTTACATTAAGTTGACTTAATGGACTAGTGACACCTACATGTGTTACCGCTGACTATAATGTATACGTGTACCAACTTGTAGTTGACTTGTAGTTCAGTCGTTCAGGTTTCCTAATTTATGTATGTCATTATTACTCCATTATTTTGGCGTATATCACCTTGTTGATGGGCCTAGTAAGTGCTGTATTTTGGTTGGTTGCTGGTTTTAAATTTTTAATATTATGTGTTTTTTCAAGAAGAATAAAATCCTAAATATAATATAGGAAATACATTTATGATGTCATCATTTTAATTAAATTACACTTTGTCAATTAAGTCATTTAATTTTAATAGATTTTAAAATTAGTTCCATAACTTATTAAATAAGATTTTCTTTTAATCAACTACTCACTTATATATAAAAAGAAATTTAATTCATTAATTAAACATTATTCAAATTGATATGTAATGTTTCTATTTTTAATTCAACATGTAAAAATCAAATTACTGGAAAATGTTAATATAGCCTTAAAATAATTAAATTTTTTCACTAACTTGGTTTCAAAACCTTTTAATTTTTTAATCTCTACGTACCCATATAAATCCATTTACATAAAGTAATATTATAATAAATTTTACTAAATATTTAATATACATCTTAACTTACACACTTTATTGTTAGAAATAAGATAATAAATACGGAATTTCATATTAAAAGTCAACGACCCGTGTGTATAAACGAGTTTAAAATCTAGTATATATTAGAATCGAATCAAAATTTTAGATCACCTTATGAAAGGTCACCCAATAGTATAAAACCTTAAATGTTGGTTCGTCTATCTATCTACATATACAGTGGCGGATCCAGAAAATTACATTGTTGGGGCAAAAACTATTAGTCTAAAAAAATTTTTTAACATGTAATTATAAATTAGTTCATAATATATAAAAAGAGGGGGCCATTTTAATGTTTTTTGATACAAATTGATTATTTTTGGGGGATCCTTGTAATATTTGAGCTAAATTTATGCTAAAAATATACTCCCTCCGTCTCAATTCTATTGTCCCCAGACAAAAAACACGCTTTTTAAGAAAATATAATCATCTCTCTTACTTTTTGGTAAGATGACAATTTTACCCTCTACTTTTTTTGTCTTATATATATACACTAAGGGTAAAAAAAGAACTTTATCCCCTTATTCTTATCTATTTATGAAAGTGGACAATTAATTTGGTACAGCCCAAAATGAAATAGTGGACAATAAATTAAGGACGGAGGGAGTATATAATTTGACTATTAGGCATTTAGACCCATTTGAGTGGGGGGCCAGCCACCCCCTTTCAAGGAACTGCATCCACCAATGTACATATCTCTATCTATATAGAATTTAAAATTATAAGATATAAGATAAGGATATCGTTTTCGAAAGATATATGATCGATATGCTATTTATTTGTTGCATTAATTTGTAATCACACAATTAACATGATTTTTTATAATTATATTATACTTATTGATTGATTAAGCTAATGTCTAAATTATTGTAATATCACGACAATGCATGTCAATGTCAACTTTATAAAAATATGTTTTTGCTGCAGATCTGTTTTTTCGATAGTCATAGATACGATGCTAAATCTTACTATTATGTACTAGTAGTTGTTTCTAATCATAAATCACCTAACTCATTATAGTTGGCCAGCTTCCAACGAAATGGTTTCTTAAGTAACGAAACATAATTATCTTAGTTAGACTTGTTGACGAAATTATGTTACTTCATTTTATCTTAAAAAAGTCACGTATATTCTGGGCTCTCTTAAATATTTGTTAATAAAAAGTTATATTTCAGGTAGTTACGTAGCAAGAGTAGTTTTTTTAAGGAACATGCAGTAAATAAGGTAAGTCAAAGAGTAGCTTGAATCAATCAGAGCCGTCTTCGAAGGTGGGCGAGGTGGTTGACCGCTTAGGGTCTCCGATTTCTAAGGGCCTCAAAAATGTGTGTATATATATATGTATATTGTATGTATATTTTTGATAAATAGTGTGACTGTTAATCATTTTGGCGATTAACTATAATATGTAAACTATAAATTTAGCTTTCTATTATAGTGCCTCATTTTGGCGATTAACGTTTTTTTGCCTAGAGCCTCTTTTGACGATTGACGTTATTTTTCCCAGGGCCTCCGAAAATTCAGAGACGGCCCTGGAATCAATCTATCCGACACTAATCACAATATTTACCATACTGTGCTAGCTACTGTAGTAAATATTTCACGTGTTTAAATAATAATTAACGAACTCCTAAAATTATGATTTGGTTCCAAAAGGAGATCGCTCGGGTAAAATAACGTAACTAGAATCATCAATCATGCATGATTTTGCCATCAGGTGTAGAAAGTTGAGCAAAATAAGAATAAAAGTAGGAGTATTAGATAGTGTTTAATGATCACCTTTGAGGGGTATATAGCCCCTTTGAACAAGATCATTATAATGAGTATAAGCCAAAACCCCACAAGCACTTGGCGTCCAAAACAAAACCTCGGGCAGCCCGAACCTGTCAGCAGCTTCAAGCGTAAAGCTCACGGACCCATCTGAAACAATACAGCTCACAGGTGGCACGTCGGACTCCTCGGAACCATTAAGCCTAGTGATGACCTCACAAAAAGGCTCTAAACAGTTCTTAGGAGCAGATTCAGCAAGGTCAGAAACTGATTGGGAGATGTCGGCGTCAGATGGCGGAAGCCCGTCAGTAATGGAGTAGAAACGAAAATCTGGTAGGCCGTCAAGGGAGGAAGGACCTCGAGATCGGAGTATGCGGTTATGGTTGTAGTGAGTGTTGACAAATGAGATGTGGAAGCCCTTTGAATGAAGGAGCTTAGCAAGTTTCATCATGGGGTTGATATGGCCTTGTAATGGGACAGGGAAACATACGGCGTGCGGCTTTTCTGTTTTTGCTGTCGAACCCATTTGTTGCGATGTGTGTGTTTAGTTTAATTTTTGTTTAGAGTGGTATTGAAAAGAGAAGAGGTTGCTAGTATTTATAGGAGATATATGACATTAAGTTCATATATTCGGTTTTTCTTATACGTATATAAAGAGTATTTTAAAATTTCACATTAATTATTTTAACTCGTTATATCCTCTAACTACTTTTAGAATTATTTGAGATCGACCACCCATTTGTTTAAGTTTGACTTAACTAAACGGAAATGTAATTATTCATGCTTCGACGTTTTTATTTTTATAATATAATATATAATATAACAAAGTACTCGAGATCATATTCTTTGTTAATAATAAATGTATCCCGTTATAGGTATGTGGCTATGTTGTCATGATAGCTTTATATGTTTGGTAAAACAATTATTGGTCTTTAAGAAAAGAATAGTGTTACTAAAACGGGTTAATAAACAAATTGGTTACTGTACTTTATTAAAATGTCCAATTTCATTACCGAACTTTAATTTTGTTCAATTTAAATTACTCAACTTATGAAACCGGGTTACAAGTGTGATATCCTTGTTATAACTAAATCGAGGCTGAATTACCAAATCGATGGTATCAAAAAAGGATGTAATATATCTATTTGTATTTGAGGAATGCTCAAGAGAAGATAATTTATATGAAGGAATAAATAAAAAGGGATATTATTCCACAAAAATGAAATTTCAGTAACGAAACTGAACATTTTTGTAAACTACAGTAACTAATATGTGTATTTACATATTACATGGCATAACGTGGACGAATGATTAGAAACTTAAGTAACAATTTAATCAATTATTTAAATGTTCAGTAATTCAATTAAATATAATGAATGTTTAGTAGCGAAATTGAACATTTTAATAAAGTACATTAACCAATCTGTGTATTAACCCAACAACTGTAAGGAAAGAATATAAACAAGTGTTGAAACTTCGAAAACATGTAGTGTACGTTCAACACAAACTATTGGTCTTTAATAGTTATCGTTGTCTTTGAAACATTTTTTTTTTTTTTTTGGCGAAAAAGAGGATATTTATATATAGTCGTGTGTTCAAATAAAAAGATTAATTTTCATAAGAACGTAGAAAACACTTCAAAATCATTTTTTAGTTATCCAAACCACGTTATTTTACAAAATTTTCTGCATAGCTTCTTTTTCAAATAACTTTTAGAATCTACTTTTCATATAGAAAAATTTTTGACGTTTTATTATTTTTTTAATTATTTTTTATTAATATTTTTATTCACAATAATCACATTTTATAATTTGATAATCACATGAATAATATGTGATTATTATGTCATATTTTGTGATTATCTCGAACATATGATAATCACATTATATTAGAGAATAATCACATGTGATTATCGTGTTATATTTTGTGATTATCTTAAATAATCACACAGTAACGACCATGAAAAAATGGATAGTTAAAAAGTGATTTTGAAGGATTTCCTACGTTCTCACGCAAAATTAGCCTTCTTATTTTAACCCACCTATATATATATATATATATATATATATATATATATATATATATATATATATATATATATATTGTTGGGTTTTATATTCCCTAATTCCCTAACTTGATTAACATACGCAGCAGAAATTAAATAATTTAATCGGGTAAAAGGAAACTAAAACCCTAAAGGATCTTATATAAAGGATCTTTTTGTTGGATTTTAAGTCGTTGTAATAGGGTCACGCTAGATTGGGTTAGGTGGCTTGAGTGTCACGCTTCATCTTGTATTCCCGTTTTGTTCGGGATGTCTGTGTTTTCCCATCTTTGTTTTTCCTATTAGCTACTTGCTATTTGGGATTCTTTCAAATTTTTATATAATCTCTTGCTGTTTCAAAAAAAAAAAAAAAACCCTAAATGATCTTAACTTAATAAATAAAACAATAACAAAACAAATAAAAGGGAATACACTAACCTTGGAGAAAATTGAATTTCTCACACGCAGACCACCTTACAGAACTTCTATACTTGGAGGTAAATACCCAAACCAGAATACCTCTAATGTTTCACATCCTAGAGCCCTAGAGAAAGAAGAAAATTCATATCTAACTTCAAATTTCGGATGGATTGAAAGCTTAGGCTATGCCTCTATTTATATAGGGAGAGAAAACCATCGGTATTGCAGATTTCAACTTCCAACCGCCGGTTAGACCTTCTAGCCGACGGTTGGGCTTGCTTTCTGCCCAAGCACCCAGCCACGACCCGCGTGCTCCACCGCCTTAGTAAACCCTAATCCCAGCCGCCGGTTGGACTTTCCAACCGGCGGTTGGAGTGGTTTTCTAGAAGGGTTAATACACATATATTAATATTTCGTACGTGATCGAAAAGTCGATCCATAGGAAGACATTTTAGGAAGAAGTCTTGTCTTGATGAATATAAGATTTCTCGTTTATTTACTACAAAGGTAACCCAACTTTCACCTTAACTTGTTGTTGTTAAGTTTGAAAAAGAAAAGTAATTTGGAGGTACCCCTGACCCGTACCATATTTAAATGGTACGCGTCCACCCCTCCTGCAAGGGCATCAACGTTGGGTAAATCATCTGTCCACAAATCACCCACATATGCTGAGGTACGGATTCGAAACCCTGACCTTTAGGTCACATATGTGAAGTCTGAACGTCTGCGTTGACGATACCACTTGGGCAATACCCAATTGTTAAGTTTGAAAAGACACAAACAAATTGTATTACGTATGTAATTAAATTAAAGTTTTGGTCATTATATATTACTCCTTCCGTTTCAAAATTATTATCACAAGACAATAAACACACAATTTAAGAAAAGTATAGACCACCAATAAAATTTCATCTTTATCATTTTCAAACATTTTGATTGGTTAATTTGAAAAAGACACTTATTTTGAAACATACAAAAGTAAAAAGTTGGACAAATAAATTAGAACGGATGGTGTTTATAAGTATTCCACAACAATATGCGATAAAGTATATGTAACTTGGAACCTTGTTTATTTATGTTTAAGTCGATGTATCAAATTGTAATTGAAATACTATATACGTGTGTTGAAATATGTGACTTCTAATTTGTCAATATTTTATGATCCATGGCTGATGGCCCATGGGGGCTGCGAATTACGGAGTAATTGGGTTGTTCAGTTGTCCTGTAGCATCATATATAATTTGTCATTATTATATACTTCATTGCAGCACGTTTATGTTCTAATGACCATATATACAGACACCCACGACGTGTTTCGACCTAAGAGCACGGGGAGTGCCGTAAAACGACGTCGCCGTTCTTCATCTTGAACGCCGGAGGTCGGCATTCGGCACACTAGCCCGCCGTTCAACCTCGGCGTTCAAGACCACCGTCGGGAACAAAACGGTGGCCACTCGACGTTTTCCCATTTTTTTATTATTATTTATTTTTTGTTTTACATGCAACGGCTAGAATTAAAAAAAAAAAATTTAAAAACTATCCGTTAATATAACCGTTTTTTTACTTTTTTATATTTTTATTTTTTTAAATCTACAATTTTACACTATAAATAACCACTCAATACCTCTCATTTTTTCACACCTCCAATATGTCTATTCTACTTCATTTTCTTTCAATAAAATTCTTCCAAACTAAACTTCCAAAAACAAAAATGTCTCAAAACCCGAACGACCCATACAACCTCCAATCACAATGGAATCCATTTCCACCAAACTACAACCCGCAAACACCACAATCATCTTCATACAACCCGTATCCATCACAACCTTCAAATCCCCAAATGTCGGATTTTGGTCAAACATACAACATACCACATACACAACCACCTTCCATCCAATATCCTCAATCATCATCACAATACCCACAAATGTCACCCGAAAGCTTCCATGAATATTTGTTATGGAAACAAAACCAAGCGCCACCATTGGAGCATTCGGTTGAATCCGAAACACCGACGTCGTCTCGGCCCAAAAAAACAAAATCCAAAGTACCCGGCGAGCCGAAAAAGAAGAAAGTAATAAACGTCCGCAATCTTTGGACGTCCAAAGAAGAGCTACTTTTAGCTTAATGTTGGATTTGTATTTCCGAATGCCCGAATCGAGGCATCGACCAAAAAGTAGATTCATTTTGGTACTTGGTGACGGACGAGTACAACAAGCGGGCGGACATTGAAAAAGTCGTCCAACGGGGAAAAGACGCGTTGTCTTCTAAGTTGTAACATCCTCAAAATTGGCTTAGTTGAAATGTGGTAATTTCTCTATTTTTAATGTTATTTAAATTATGCTTGTAAATATTGTGTGTATTTATATGACTAGAAATTAAATAAACTAGTTGATCAATTGTTTTAATTATGTTAATTAAATTAAATTACTAAAATTGGAAAGTGAAAAGCTAGTAAATATGACTAGCCTTAATTCCCCAATTTCTTCATTTTGACTAACTCTTTCTCACACACACACACACCTTGCTCTCAAATCTTTGCCACCAAAAATCAGATTATAAGACTTGAATTGAAGCTTGTAATTGTGTACACATAGTGTTCTTCATCCTCCTTAAGCTAGTAATCATCTCCATTGTAAGTAATCTAGCTCCATTTTCATATTCTTGCTTGAATAAATTGATTTAGGTTAAAATTGATGATTGAATGGTTATGTTCATGCTTGAATATGTAATTGTGTGATGATTACAAACTGATTTCATGTTTATCTTGTAGAATTACTAGTGTTCTTCAAGTTGTTAGTTGATTTAATGAAATTGGTTGAAACCTAGGTTGAAGAATTGATGCATGTATGATTTGTAGTGTTTGATGATGTTAGTTGTTGTTGCAATATGTTTATACATGTTAGTATAGGTCATTTTCATGTTAAAATCGTGTTTTGTAGCTGTGTTGGTCGAAATTTGGGGTTTTGGTTCGTACTTGGTCGTGCAGGAAAAACCTGCTGCTGTTGCACAGGGTTTCAAAGGGAATACGGTCGTATTCCCATGAATACTGACGTATTCTCTGGAATACGGCGTATTCCCTAGCGTATTCGTGTGCGTATTCCCTAGCGTATTCGTGTGCGTATTCCTTAAGTCCAACTCTGTATTGGGAATTGCTTGGGAATACGGCGTATTCCTCTGAATACGGACGTATTCCCGGGAATACGAACGTATTCAGTGCAATACGGACGTATTTCCACTGTTGACAGGGTTAATTCTAATGTGGGCTTAATTATGCGATTCAGTTTGTACGCCATATTAATGACACTTAATATATGTTCGATTATTAACGATAAGTATATGTATATTGTGATTTAGAGATTGACTTAGATTTCTCTTGTGTTCTCAGATAAACCGAAGACTCAATAATATTAGATCTTTGAGCAAGGGCGGTGATCGTCAAGGGTGAGTGGATCTTGGACTTTCAGTCTAATTTGGTTGTAACAACATGGTTTCAACGGGTAAATGTGAATATACTGTTTTCATTGTTAAGTTATTATTTTGCCATGATGGTTATATTTAGCTTAATTATTGGTGTCCTTGATTTCCTTGATGGTTGTGGACTATGTGAATGTCGGGGGTCAACGTGTGTTGGGTTTGAGTATTATTACTTTGGACATCATAAGTGCTTTGTACATGTGTTGTTCACTGAAATTATGTTGTAAGTAGTAATAGTACCAAACTATCGGTTTAGCCACTGATTTGGCCTTCAGTTGGTTTTAAGTGTTACTTGGGGAACCACCGCGGCATGAGGGTACTCCAAGGACCACCGATCCTTCATGATTAACTGTTGCTATGTTTTGCTGTATTCATTTGTTAAGCTAAGTTAGGTGATAGTTTGAGATGTGTTCACTTAGCTCCGTGCTAACCCCTCATTACTTCTTGCAGGTTTACTTTGGTATGTGGGTGGGCAAGAAGTACTATAGGAATGGAATGTTTGATAAGCTCACTCTGTTTTGTTAACCTTGTTAATGTTATGACATTATGTTGTGGATTTCTATAACACTAAACTTATCGTATGTAATGTCTAGGATAATCTAGTTTAAAGAATGTATGTATTTGGATTGCCATTTTGAAATGTAAATATGCAATCCAATGGTTTGTATCTAAATCTTGCGCTTCCTTTTATAATAATAAAAAAAATATCCTTGAAATTTCGGGTCGGGTGTTATAAATTGGTATCAGAGCAACGGTTTGGGTGAATTGAACATGGGTTAATTGTTCAATCCCAAATCTATTTGTGTTAATCAAACATTCCTGGGAAGGGGATTGAGCTAGTGAATATGATTTGGTTAGTATTGCTAGGTACTAACAATTAACGGGTTATGAGATGTGTTGTGGTACAGGATATGGCAGAAAGTAACGCTCCGACCAGTACCCCGATCAATGCTTCTGGAGCGAGAGACTCCCCTCCTGAAATTCAGTCTCAAAGCCAAGGTTAGACTAGTACTACACTCTCTGCAAGTGAATTGAGCCGTGATGAGTACACTTTGTATTTGGAGGATGAGTTAAACAAATATAAGGAGTTATTTGCGCAACAAGCTAGAACATCCCGGCAGATTCCGGCAGTTAGCACGATTACACCTCCGTTGGTGACATCACAGTTTTCTATGCCACTGCCTACTTACTACCAGACATCAGCTCCTTTTTCTTCTTCAGGACCTTCGGGATATCAGTTTCCGGTATTTCCTTCTCCATCTCAACAAAAATTGTGTTCATTTAAGACCTTTAAGTCTAGTGGACCTTCAGATTTCTTTGGGAGTACAAATCCTTCTGTGACCATGGATTGGTTAAGGGATGTCGAAAGAAAATTTGAGGTTTGCCGATGTGAGGATGAGATCAAGGTAACTTATGCAGTGCAACTTTTAAAGGGTCCGGCAATGGGATGGTGGGATTCTATCACATCTCATTTAACACCTCTGCAAAAAGCTTCCATTACATGGTCCGATTTCCATAACGAGGTTTGTAAGAAGTATTGCTCCGGGTATGACATGACTCGCATTAGGCGTGAATTCTTGGATATGCAATTGACTGATAGTATGACTATGGAGGACCTTATCTCTCAGTTTACCGATAAGTTGAGATTTGTACATCAATGGGTGCCGGATGAAAGGACAAAGATTGACCATTTTGTGGGAATGTTACCCCATACTTATCGAACTACTGTGAGACTTGCAGGAGATCTTAACCAAGCTTTTGATTTGGCCCTTTCTGTGGACGGCGATATTAGAGCTCATGATTTGGAAATTAAAGACAAGTCCCCAATGAAATCCAAAGGTGAATCTACGTCAGGTCAGGGAAAGAAGAAATGGCAAGGTAATAATAATAACCGTAAACCGAATGTTGTTGGTGGTTCAGTGGATAGATCAAATTGGTGCCATAATTGCAAGTCTAGGCACACGGGACATTGTACACCTCAGACTGCTAGGTGTATTAAGTGTGGTCGGTTCGGTCATGACATCAAGGATTGTCCTTTTCCTAAGCCAGTGTGTTGGAATTGCCGCAAGGAAGGACATCGTTCGGGTGCGTGTCCAGAGGCAGGGAAGCAAAAATCGGGCACGGTCGGAGGGTCATCATCTTCAGGCCAGAAAAGAAAGAATCCTCCAGCTCCAACTAGTCGGGCTTTTCGAATGACCGTGGATGAAGCTGTGGTAGACGAGGACGTTATAACTGGTACTTTTCTTATTAATTCAGTACCGGCATGTACCTTATTTGATTCAGGAGCAAATTGTTCCTTTATGTCCTTGCTATTCTGTGATAGACTTAAATTGACTCCTGCATGTATTCCAAAACCTATTGAGGTTGAGGTAGCGGATGGTAAAGTAGTTTCGGTTACCACATCGGTTACTGGAGCTAGTATTTTGATTGAGGGTCATAGCTTCCCTACTTCTTTTCTGCTGATGCCTATTCATGGGTTTGATGTTGTGTTAGGCATGGATTGGTTGAGTCGTAATAAAGCCAATATAGATTGTCATAAGAAGCTGATAAAAATCCCAATCTCGGACGAGTCATATGTCGTGGCTCGAGGGGAAAGGGAGAGGGGTAGTATACCTTTGATCTCTATGATGAAAGCTAGAAAATCTCTAGCTAAAGGGTGTGATTCTTATTTAGCCTATGTCATCGATGCTAAGCTAGAAAAGAAAGCCATTTGTAATGTCCGAGTTGTTTCTGAGTATTCGGATGTTTTCCCTGATGAATTGCCTGGTTTACCTCCGGTTAGAGAAGTAGAATATAAAATTGAGTTAATTCCTGGTTCTACTCCGGTAGCTAAGGCACCTTATAGATTAGCTCCCTCCGAAATTCGTGAAATGATGAATCAAATTTAGGAATTATTAGATAAGGGTTTTGTTAGACCCAGTTCTTCTCCTTGGGGTGCTCCTGTATTGTTTGTTAAAAAGAAGGATGGCACCTTCCGTATGTGTATTGATTATAGAGAGTTGAATAAGAGGACCATAAATAATAAGTACCCTTTGCCCCGAATAGATGAATTGTTTGATCAATTGCAAGGGTCTTCGTTCTTCTCTAAGATAGATTTGAGGTCGGGTTATCACCAAGTTCGGGTTTGTGGGGAGGACATTCCTGAAAGTGCCCCCTGGATGTGGATCTAAGTGTTGATCGATAGTAATAGATTGGCGGAATCAATCAATTACACAAACAAGTAATAAACTCAAAACGAAAACAATGATTAATCAAAGTAAACGAGTATATTAGCTTGTAAATCGTATTGGAACTGTTTACAGAAGTGCTTAGTCGACAAATGGTGCTAGGGTTTTCGTCAACCCTAGCCGAAAACCCGTAGGTTTCAATTTATACTAAAACAAAATCGGCAGACATGCGTCACTTGGGAAGTGTCGCATGTCGCCGCCCTCATGCGTCACTTACCTAAGTGTCGCTATGCGTCACTAAGGCAAGTGTCGCCTAATGCTAAACTTAAGTGTCGCAAATACAGAAAATGACTTTTCTAATAAAACTAACTAACGACACTTACAACTCAATAGACCAACTGACAGACACACAAACATGTATCAACAAACTCCCCCGTGTCTTCAGCTTGGTCTTCAAAAAAAAAAAACATCTTCAGTTTAAACCCAACCTGGTGGAAATACTCCACCAGCATGAATACCCACTCGAACACAAATCTCGACCACCTTCTCGAACTTTGAAGCTTCTTCTTGATCATAACGATGATACTCCATCTTACTTTTGTGAAGAGCTTTCAAATCTTTCTTCGTCAAATTGATAAGGCTGATCGGATCAAAAACACGAAGAGTTCTTCCATACTTTGCAGATAAACTCCAATTATCCTTCTCAATCACTGGATCTTCAACCGAAAGATATTCAATGACTGCTTCTTGAGTAACAGAGTCAAACCACCAATATCGTAATCTTTTCAGAAAATCAAGTGGTAATGACTGCAAAGGCACAGTTTTCTGACTAGCAGCTGGAGGATAATGATACTTCACAATCGGTTGCTGAGTTCTTGAATCCAACTTTTTCTTGTATGAATAACGAACTCCCAACTCTGGTCTAACCCACAAATACTTCTTGCTGTTAATATCTCTTCTGAGAATCTTCTGAAACATATTACCACGAAAATCATCAGTGTGGTTAACGATGTTCAGCTGAGCAAGACGATTTAATTCCTCCTTCGGCAATGTGCTGATACAGTTAAATCTTGGCCGAAAATACTGTACTCCATCTCTTCGCTTAATAAGAATCAGAAAGTTTACTTCATCAAACTTCCAACTTCTGATTAATCCAGTCAAATCACCTCGAACCTGATATGTTTTGCAAATCTTCAATTCAGGCTTGAGCTTTCGAAACATTGGGCGCTCTGAAGATGTAGACGGTTGCGCTTGTTCAGGAACAGATTCAGCAGTTGGTTGTTCCTGAGTAGTATCTGTTTGAGGCTCTTGGTCATCATCAGAATCATCGGACTCAATGATCGGTGCATCAAAATCATACGGTTGAGCTGGTTGTTTCTGAACTGGTTCCGATTCTCGCTCAGGTGCTGGTTCCTGATGAGGATTAACCAAATATTCTTCGTCTGACCCTGGAACCTCAGCATCCATCTCTATTTCATCCGGATCGACTGATCTATCTTCTTCATCATCCGGATTTATCAAACTCTGAATGTATGTGAGATTAACATTCGAATAATCAACCGAAATGGGTCTCGGTTGTCCTGGAACATCAACGAAATAATCCAAAGCAATGTTTTCATTAATAGAATCTGGATTTACATTTTCGGATTCTGGGGGAGGGGTTACATTTGTTTCTAAGGTTCTCTGACCTTCCTCCCCCGAAACAACAGTAACCGCTTCCAATTCTAACAATCTAGACTGCACATCTTTCAATTCTAGCTGCAACTCCTGCACATGAGCTGCTTTTATCTCCAAATCTTTTATTTGAGCAGCTTGAGCTTCAATCACGGCAGCCTGATCATCAAAACGCTTGTTCATCTGAGTTATCTGATCAAGTAACTGCTGAAGCATCGCAGTCGGCGGTTGTTGTTGTTGTTGTTGATCTTGGTGACCAGGTTCCTGAATAGTAATTCCTGTTCGCTGGCGTCTTCTCAATGGTAAATTAGCATAAGACGGAGAAGACCCAGCTGGTCGCTTTCCAAGATTAGGCGGTACATGAACACGCCCCGCAGAAATCCTTCTCAAAATACGCTTAAAGCGTCGAGGATCAGCCAACTGTATTCCATCCAATGCATCCTGAGGTGGTACATCACCTGGAGAATCAGGTGGTGTAAGACCACCATCAGATTCCTCAGCTGGAACCTCTTCAACTTGCTCAATATCCTCCAAATCTTGAGCTACAGCAGCATCAACTAAATCTGCATCATTGACCGGAGGAGCAACAACATCCTCATAACCATCCCCAGGCGGCGCAACATAGTTTTCGTTTACTATGTGCCCAAATAACTCACGATCAGGTAAGATCTGAGAATCTTTTGGTGGCAGCTTACAATCATTGAAAACACGTAACATCATGGGCGTTGGAAATAGTAACGATCTTAGATCCGGAGCTATTCCCAAATTCAAATCATTTAACAACAGCTGAACAAAACGAGGATATAACAGCCATTTTTCTTTTCCAGCTCGAACATTATCAACCATATTCCCGAAAATATAACCACTGAAGTTATACGGCTTGTTATAAACTAATGCCAGCATCAGAGATAACGTCATGTGACTTGCAGCATCGTATCCTCCTTTTCGCGGAGATAAACACACAATTACAATGTGAGCTAAGTATCTCCAAACCCGACAGAGATACTGTTTACGAAAATCAGTAAGCTGATCAGCCGGATAACCCAATCTCTGAAGACCCCCGTAGATAAAAGTGGTCTCAAAAACAGTCGGCATATTGTTTGCATCATCAAACCGCAAAACACGGCGAACTGAATCCTGTGTAATCTGAATCTCACGACCAAACATAGTGGACACAATCCTCGGAGTGTCGTTCTCTCTTCTGATAAATGCGTGGTCATAAAACTCCTCGATTTGATTCATATACACTGGTACTGAAGCTGTAATAGCGTAATGAATCCTCGAACGTCTAAGAAGCTCGATCATCGGCCGAAAAGGCAACGAGTTCTTATGCGTAGATTCCAAAAATGCAACAATGTTGTGCCTGGTGTTTGTGCGACGATAATAATCATGAAGATTCTCCATCTGTAACTATAAACAGGACAAGAACACGAAAAATCGTTACAGAATAAGCTCAAAATCATAATCGAAAAATCTGATTTTATAGCGTCACTAACGAAGTGACGCACGTAACACATCCGACACTTAAGAAGTGACGTATGAAAATCATAAATCAGAAGGATGCGTCACTTGAGGTAAGTGACGTATTGAAGGCGTCACTGGTGTAAGTGACGTTGTCCCAACATGTATCATTCAAGCGGTACTGATCAAGTGACGGGTATGCATCATTTAAAAAGTGACGGTCAGTTAAAGCGGCACTGACAGCGTCAGTTAAGGAAGTGACAGATCAAAGTGTCACTCGGTAAGTATGATGTGGGAGTGACGCATAAAGGCGTCACTCAGCAAAGTGACGTTTAAAGGCGTCACTTGTGGAAGTGACACTTAACCTGTGAAATTACCATTAAGCGTCACTTAAGGAAGTGACGCTTGAAGTGACGCAACGATGAAGATCATCGTGTCACTGTTCAAGCACGGAAATCACGACGAACCAAATTTGGGGTTTTTTGAAAACGAGTTAACCAAACGGTGCGGCAAGTGAAAGCGAGTAAAACACACCGTTTATTAACACAAAACAATAACAAAACGATCCCCAATAATCGTGATTACATAAACCCTAAAAACCCGAAACTTCAATCGGCGATTAAATCATGGATACGCAATTATAATAGATAAAACGGTACCTAATGATGCGTATGAGTGAGATGAACAAGGTAATGGAGGCCGATTGCACGCAAAATACACAAAAAGTCGTAGATCGATCGGAAATCACATACAGTCGAAGTGACGCAGCGACGAGAGAAGTGACGCAAGGTTAGTGGAAGTGACGCGTAGTGAATAGTGTTGGTGGTAGAAATAAGTGCCGGATACGGACTATTTATACCAAGACCCTAATCAGCGTCACTTAGAACGACTCTTAAAGCGTCACTTTTATGCGTCACTATGAGCGTCACTTATAAAGTGACGCATATCGACAGTTTTTGAAAAAAAATTTAAACTTTTATCGATCTTTTGCGGAGTGCTCAATTTGACAGTAAATGTGACTTGGTTAAAAAAGAAAAAATAATAAAATTAAAAATAAAATTTAAAGACACAAAATTACAAATATAAAACCAAACTAAATGCATTCTTTTTGGTGACGGAGTTGATTGAGTCTGGTTAGGGATCATATCGGAATAACATGCAATTATTAAGAATAGTAAGTGTTATTTCGATCATCAGTATATTTGTCCACTTTAAATTTACTTGGCACATTTAAAACACCTTTTATAAAAATTATTTCAAGACAATTATTGGTATTGTTTGTCCACCTAAACATGTTACATCCGTGTTTGTGAGTTAACCTTTTATTGTTAGAATGAATATTGCACCATGGTCCCCACCATAGATATACCCCTATAACTTAGACATGAACATAGTTTCCAAATTTAGAAAGAATATAAGAGAATCAATTTTAAGAATCAAGCCAGCGGTGACAGGTCTGTACTTGCGTACAACAGAGCAACATAACTTGATTCAGGTATAAGCAAAACTAAACGCAGTCAAACCAAATTTGTGGCGACCTTGTGTAGTATCTTAAATTTAAGACTTTGCAAGTGCATTGACTTACGTTTGCTTAGTTTTGAGAGTAAGCTGAATTGAGACCAGGTCTGCACTTTCGTACAACAGAGGAAACAAGCAGCATACTCCCCCAAAAGATCTCAGATATACGATCCAAAAATAGAAGTATGTCAAGCTATGCTAAGGAATTAAGACTTAGAGTCGTACATCACAATGTGTTTACCACATGATCATAGACATGTATTTAAATTACTTCTTAATACCTCAGAGACCGGTGTGTACCATGCCTACCAATACATCGTATGATGAAGATAATTTAGATAAAAACTGTTTTAAGTGTGTCAAATAAACCTACTGACACATCCAAGATAAACCTTAAAATTCCATTTTGTGCATGTCACCCGATGTACTATCATATCCCAAGTTGTTTACAGACACAACTTCAACGTCTATTTTAAAAATGTAGCAACCTTGCGTTTTCTTTAATACTAAAGAGTACAAAGAGTGGCTGTTGCAAATTTTTTTTTTTTTTTTTTTTTTTTAAACACACATAAAAGCAAATAACGTTAACTATCCAAGTCACACATTACTTTTTAGACCCAAAGAATCTTAAACCGATCATGTTGACCAGTTCATCAAATCGAGCACGTGAAAAGGCTTTGGTGAATAGGTCAGCATTTTGTTTAAGGGTGTCTATGTGGACCAGGTCTATCAAGTGTTTTTCATAGCAATCCCGTATGAAGTGGAACCTAAGTTCAATATGTTTTGTCTTAGAGTGCTGTACGGGATTGCGTGTGATAGAAATAGCAGCAGTGTTATCTATGTGAATGGGAGTCATAGTAAGAAGTAACCCGTAATCGCGTAATTGGTGCTGAATCCAGAGAACTTGGGCACAGCAACTAGCGGCAGCAACATACTCAGCCTCTGCTGTAGAAAGAGAGACTGTAGTTTGCTTCTTGCACTGCCACGAGACCAAACGCGATCCCAGAAACTGACATCCACCCGTTGTAGACTTCTTATCGATACTGCAACCTCCATGATCCGAATCTGAATAGGCTGTGAGAGCGAAAGTCTTCTCATTTGAATACCAAAGACCAAGGGTAGGTCTAGCTCTGAGATAACCAAAAATTCGCTTTACTGCCTTCATATGTGACACCTTTGGTTTAGCCTGATAACGCGAGCAAATCGACACGGCAAATACAATGTCCGGTCTTGAGGCAGTCAAATACATAAGAGAACCTATCATTGAACGATAGTCCCTCTCCTTGCAATCTTCATCTTCCTCAGCAAGTTTGAGATTGTGATTAAGCTCGATGGGAGTCCCATAGGTTTTACAAGTGAGCAGGTCATACCTAGTCAACATGTCATTGACATATTTTGACTGATGTATATAAATACCTTTTGCAAGCTGCTCAACTTGTACACCTAAAAAGAAAGTGAGCTCCCCCATTGCGCTCATCTCAAACTCAGACTTCATGATTTTCTCAAAGTTCTTACACATTGCCTCATTGGTAGACCCGAAGATAATATCGTCCACGTAAACCTGCACAAGTAGCATATCTTCCCTATCCTCTGACTGTTCACGAAGAATAAATAGCGTGCTATCGATGTTCCCTCTCACAAAACCATGCTTAATCAGATGTGTAGTTAGCCTCTCGTACCAAAGTCTTGGTGCTTGGTGAAGACCATACAACGCCTTGTTCAATTTACAGACGTATTCAGGATGCGCAGGGTCTTCAAAACCAGGAGGCTGCTTAACGTACACATCGTTGTCAACCTTTCCATACAGAAACGCACTTTTCACATCAAGTTGATTGACGCGAAATCCCTTGAAGGACGCGTATGCCAGAAAAATGCGTATGGATTCCAATCGAGCAACAGGGGCAAATACATCATCATAGTCCAACCCCTCAATTTGGCTGAAGCCTTGAACTACTAGACGTGCTTTATTACGAATTACAACGCCCCTATCATCCATCTTATTACGAAAAACCCAACGAGTGCCAGTCAAGTGGGCACCCTTGGGTAATGGAACTACTTCCCAGACTTGCAACTTTTCAAATTGTTGTAGTTCCTCTTGCATGGCCTCGATCCAGGATGGATCTTTTAAGGCCTCTTCAACTTTCTTAGGTTCATTCTGCGAAAGATAACATGAATTAACATTAGCCACCAGACCCGAAAGTTGTTCAGTATCAGTCTGTTTCGCTTGATGTCTTGTTTGAACCTTTGCATGAGGATCACCAATGATATTATCAATGGGGTGATCCTTATGTATCCGAGTCACTGGAATTTGATCTGGCACAAGATTCTGTTCCAGGTTACTCAGATCTCCCTCATTTGCAGAAATATTAGGAGAAGCATCATCATCTTAATCTCTTTGAGAAAATAAATGAGAATAATTCATATTTTCTGCTTCCTCTCCCTCATCACTTACCTCATCCTCTCCTCCTTCCTCTAATGACGGCATGTTTGGATCATAAGGAAGCTCCTTGGTGTAGTTATACACTGTTTTAGAGGTAGAAGGAGCATCTTTTGAAGGTGTAACTTGAGAAGTAGATGTTGGATTAGGTGTTGTTGATGGTGGTGTGGGTGTAGTATCAATTGGTGGTGGTTCGGGTGTTGCATTAGGAGATGGGTCGGATGGTTTACTAACTGGTGTATCTTGAGAAAAATCAAGTCCATGTAGCATGGAAACTAACTCTTCCGTTTCATCATCTTCTGGAATATTGAAAGAGTTAAAGAGGTTTCCATAATTGAAAAACCAATCCGGACCTGTTCCTTGAGGAGGCTCCGTATACCTTAAACATTTTACTTCAAACTGTTCCTCAATCTGATTCGTTGATTTGTTAAAGACTCTTTTGTTCGGAGAATTGACTGAATATCCAAGAAAAATCCCTTCAACAGCTTTGTCACCAAACTTAGAGACCTTATCTTTTGTAATCATGATCATGCATGGACACCCAAATGGTTCTAAGAACTGAAGGTTTGGCTTTCGGTTATTGAAAAGTTCATAACACGTCTTGTTCTTTTTCTTAACCGTGAGCACTCTGTTGAGAACATAACAGGCAGTATTAACTGCCTCAGCCCAGAAGATGATTGGTAATTTGGAGTCAGCTAACATAGTCCGAGCTGTCTCTATAATTGTCCTGTTCTTTCTTTCTGCAACTCCATTCTGTTGTGGAGTCCTTGGAGCACTGAATTGATGCTCAATTCCTCTTGTAGCACAAAACAATTCGAGAGTTGAGTTCTTGAATTTAGTTCCATTGTCGCTTCGAATCCTTTTCACCTTTAAGTTGCATAGATTTGCCAACTTATCCAACAAATACACCAGAATATCAGGAGTCTCCCCCTTTGTAGTCAAGAAATATACCCACGAAAACCTTGAGTAGTCATCAGTAACTACCAAGCAGTAAGACCGACCACCAATGCTCTTTGTTGAAACTGGACCGAACAGATCCATATGCAGTAGTTCCAACGGAGCTGCAATAGAATTCACAACCTTAGACTTGTGGGACTTCTTGTGGAGTTTTCCTTTGTGACAAGAAACGCAGTCGTCTTTTAGAGCAAATGACTGTTTTGGAACTCCCCTCACTAAATCATTGTTAATCAGAAAATTCATTTTACGGAAATGAATATGTCCCATCCGTCTGTGCCAAAGGAGTGATTCCTTTTCAGAAGCCTTTGAAAGAAGACAAGTATAGTCACTTGTAGTCTCCACAGTTCGCATATTCATCACATAGGTGTCATTCTTTCTAGGTGCCCGCATCAATACCCAATCCTCAGGAATGACATACCCCGGTTTCAATATTACACATTCCGTCTTTGTGAATAACGTGGTGTAGTCCTTGTCACAAACTTGTGAAACGCTCAGCAAGTTGTGAGTCAGCTCAGCCACATAATTCACATTTTCAAAGCTAACTTTTCCATTTGTTAGCGTTCCCTTTCCCGAAATCGTTCCTCCTGAATCTCCCGCGAAAGCAACGTATCCTCCCGAGTATGGTTTAATATCCGTCAGAAGAGACACATCGCCAGTCATGTGTCGCGAGCAGCCACTATCCATATACCATAAACTATCCTTCACACGTTCCGACTGCTGCAACACATCAAAGAAAGAGATTAGTGAGAAACGGAGACCCAAGCCTTTACAGACTTAGGTCTTCCATGGTCATCAACAATAAGCACGTCAGATAGGACTTTATCTTTAAACAAATTAGAATTTTTATCTGAAGTGTTATTGTTGACGACTGAAGAGTCAGCATCAGACTCTTTTCGTTTCCAAACTTTTGAAGGTTCGGAATTGATATCAGAAATAATGTTGGGCTTTTGAATTGGCAAAGGTTTTTGCTCAACATTACTTAGTTTCAGAACAGGCTTGGGAGATTTTGAGTAACGCCTAGGTGGAGATTTTGAAAAGGAATTATTATAAACTGATGTCCTAGGCATCTCTCTCCCATAGCGCTGATTTGACAGCTTGGGACAGTCACGGATCAAATGTCCTTGTCTCTTGCAGTAGAAACAAGAACGAGTCTCAACTAACGGTTGAGGCTGAGGCATTACCACAGGAGGTGGAGAAACATTTCTAGAACATGAACATTGAGTACATGTCTTAGAAAATGTTTGCTTTGGTTGAGAGGTCAAAGTTGAAGGTTTATCAGACAAAACTTTTTCATTTACTAATTTTCGTTGCAAAATCTTTACAGGTGACTGTAAAGTTTGTTGTTTTGAGTTTAAAACCTTGGCTTTACCCTTATTTGTTTGAACCTTAATTTCAGGTTCAACTTTTGAAACCACCTTTTCAGGTTTAACTTCAACTCTCTTAACTTCAGGATACTCCTGATCCGTAATGTCCTCAATCTCAACGATCTCCTCAAAACAAACTGGAGATACATCCTTTTGCTCAACAATCTCCTCAGCACTAACAGGAGATTTATTCAGTGGCTTAACAAACTTAGGAGTGGGATACTCTGGCCTCGTGGTTTTCTCCTTCTCCTGTTTGTTAGATTTAGCCACTTTACCCTTGATACCCAACAACTTAGCATAATCAACTGGAATTTCATCAAGGCCTTCCTTAACAGGTAAAGGAGTATAAGTAGTAGGAGGTGCTATTTCAACAAAACCTATTCCTTTTCCTCCCTTACTTTTCCTATCTTGCTTATGATTGCTAATAATTTCATTAAAGATCATTGTCGCAGAAGTTGACCCTAAGACTTTATCTTGATAATTACCATACTCACTTTTTAAGTCTGAAAGCTCTTTGTTCAACAGTTCAATTTCAGTAAGATAACTTTTAATTGCATCCTGTTGACTAAAAACTTTAGCTTTATAAGTTTGAGTATCTAACTTATGAGCTTCAATATGTTTTTCATAGAGTTTTTCATTTTCTTTCAAAAACTTATTTGACTCATTAAGTTTTGCAACTTTATCTCGCAACTCTTGGTTATCTTTTTGAAAAGCCTCTAGAGATTCAGTTAGATTAATGCATGAGATACAGTTTAAAGGTTCAGGTGATTCATTTTGTACCTCAGGTGTAATATGAGCCATGAGACACTGTTGAAACTTTGTAGCCTCCGCATTCCAGTCATGAGTAGTTGGCTCAAAAACCACCAAAGCATTGTCCACAGCTAACGTCTTTCCCTCTTCTTTCGTTTTTGGAGGATCAGGTTTAGTAAGGCCCGACGGTGGCATCTTGGGTTTCTCGCATTCCCTAGCGAAATGACCCAAATTCTGGCAGTTATAACAACGGACCTTGCTTTTATCAAAACCAAATCCTGACTTCCCATTGCCTTCTAAACTCTTGCGTCCAGTTCGTTGCAAGAATTTTTGAACCCTTCTTGTTATCATAGCAATGTTCCAATTCAAGTCCATCTGTTCTAGATCATCTTCATCCAATTGTCCGTAATCCTCCTTGATCAGTTCCAAAGTTGTATTTGGTTGAGTAACCAAATCTTTGTAAGAGCTCAGAAAAGCTGTATAAATTGCAGCTTGCTCTTGTATTGCTGGTGAAACTGGAGCCTGTTGTTGATTTCCTTGAGATGTACCAGAAAGATAAGCTGTTTGATGACCTCCAGAAGAAGCAGAAGATGAATTGGTATCCGTTATAAATGCTACTCCACCGTAACTCTTGCCAGAATTGACTAGTCCAACTCCACCAGTTGTGGCATTCTGTACAGATCCACCTGACTTACATTCTTTCTTCTTCAATTCCATCGCATGAGCTTGTAGAATACCTATCAATTGATCCAAAGTCATCCTCTGTAATTCTGGATTTTCTTTTAAAAATTGGACTTTCACATCCCAAGCACTTGGCAACACGTCCAGCAACTTCTTGTTTACCTCAAGTGCAGGGAGATTGTATCCTCCTTCATTTAACTCACTAACCAGATGTGAGTATCGAGTGAATAGACTGGAAGTCAGCTCATTAGGAATCATGTCAAATAGATCATACTGCTTTTTGATTAATTCTAGCTTAGCCTCCTTGTACTTTTCATTTCCTCCGCATCTTGTCTCAATTGCCTTCCACAGATCATAAGTTGTGTCATGAGATTTAAAGAGTCTCATAACATCCTTTGGCAAACACATACAGATAGAAGAATGAGCCTTTCTTTCTGTTTCATACTCCTTTTTCTCTTGAGGTGACATAGCATTATATGTTTTAGCTGGAGGAACACCACGATAATTTCCTTCAGCCACTGGAGCAACATATCGTTCTTTTAAAGGTCCCCACAGTTCAGGACAGTGGAAATCTATATACTGTTCATATCTATCTCTCCAATACACATAATCTAAATCTGGTCCAAAGAACGGAGGTTTATTACTGGAGCCAATATCATTGCTCTGTCTGAGCATCTCTCTGATTCCTCTAATATCTTCCTTATCAGACATTGAAGCGTACCTGTAAAATCAACTTAAAAAAAAAACTTGGAAGCTGATTAGTAACAAAGGCGTCACTTGGTAAGTGACGCACCTTAGTGTCGCAAAGAGTAGCGGTACTTGATAAGTGACGCTATCGAGTGACGGATAAACAAACAGAACGACACTAGAGATGAGTGTCTTATAAACACGTAAGTGACGTACTCAAGTGACGGACTTGAGTGTCGCTTAGCAATAACAGGCGTCACTAAGGTAAGTGACGCTTTAAGTGACTGACAGAAGTAACGCGTCACTCGTAGTAAGTGACGGATGATACACAAGTGTCGTATCAAATGACGCAGTAGAGTGTCGGATTGAACAGTAGGTGTCACTAATGTAAGTGACGTATAATACTCAAGTGACGTTACTAAGTGACGCACTTGAGTGTCGTAAAAACCCTAATTGTTCCTTACAGAAGTGTCGCTCGAAGTGCCGCACAAAGTGTCGAAGTGACGCTCAGAGTGACGCAGAAACGGCTGTGAACACCCAAAAACCCTAAAAATCGAATTTTCGTAAACCTAACGAAAATTCTTGAGTCCCAATCGTACGAAACCTGTAAATCTTTACTCAAAACACAGTAATAGCACCAAATCGATCCTAATCTTGCTAGAATGTCTTTGATCTTCACAAAATCGAACCGAAAACACTTCAATACACGTACACACGTCGATCAAATCAACTCCGAGGCTCTGATACCAGTTGAAAGTGCCCCCTGGATGTGGATCTAAGTGTTGATCGATAGTAATAGATTGGCGGAATCAATCAATTACACAAACAAGTAATAAACTCAAAATGAAAACAATGATTAATCAAAGTAAACGAGTATATTAGCTTGTAAATCGTATTGGAACTGTTTACAGAAGTGCTTAGTCGACAAATGGTGCTAGGGTTTTCGTCAACCCTAGCCGAAAACCCGTAGGTTTCAATTTATACTAAAACAAAATCGGCAGACATGCGTCACTTGGGAAGTGTCGCATGTCGCCGCCCTCATGCGTCACTTACCTAAGTGTCGCTATGCGTCACTAAGGCAAGTGTCGCCTAATGCTAAACTTAAGTGTCGCAAATACAGAAAATGACTTTTCTAATAAAACTAACTAACGACACTTACAACTCAATAGACCAACTGACAGACACACAAACATGTATCAACAATTCCTAAAACAGCTTTTTGCACACGCTATGGTCATTATGAATTTCTTGTGATGCCTTTTGGGTTTACTAATGCTCCGGCTATTTTCATGAATTTGATGAATAGAGTATGTCGACCTTTCCTTGATAAATTTGTGATAGTATTTATTGATGACATTTTGGTCTATTCTAAGTCTGAAACTGAACATGAGATGCATTTACGTTTGGTCCTTGATACATTGAGAAAGGAGAAATTGTATGCTAAGTTTTCGAAATGTGAATTTTGGCTTCGTGAAGTTCAGTTTTTGGGGCATATCATTTGTGAAGATGGGGTTAAAGTGGATCCATCTAAAATTGAGGCTGTCATGAATTGGCAATCACCTAAATCTCCGTCAGAGATCAAGAGTTTTCTGGGTTTGGCAGGCTATTACAGAAAATTCATTAAAGATTTCTCCAAGATTGCAGGTTCTTTGACTAAATTAACTCGTAAGGATGTGAAATTTCTGTGGAGTGATCAACAGGAATCGGCTTTTCAGACCTTGAAACAATTGTTGTGTCAGGCTCCGGTTTTAGTTTTACCTGACGGATCCGAGGATTTTATCGTATATTGTGATGCTTCACATGCGGGTTTAGGTTGTGTTTTGATGCAACGAGACCGTGTTATTGCCTATGCTTCGCGTCAGTTGAAACCTCATGAGACTAACTATCCTACCCATGACTTGGAACTTGCAGCTGTGGTTTTTGCCTTAAAGATTTGGAGACATTACCTGTATGGAACCAAATGCATTATTTGTACGGACCACAAGAGCCTTCAGTACATGATTACTCAAAAAGAACTTAACATGAGGCAAAGGCAATGGTTAGAATTGATTAAGGATTATGATTGCGAGATTCGATACCATCCGGGTAAGGCAAATGTGGTGGCAGACGCGCTTAGCCGAAAGGGTAAATCTGAAAAGGTTTGCTTAATGCGTTTGGAAATCTCTTTAGACTTGATCGATAAATTGAAATTGGCTCAGATGGAGGCCCTATTGGATCATAACTTGAAATCCGAAATCATGCTTAAAAGGAAGGATTTATTGGTAGAAGATTCTCGTGGATTAAAGACCTTTCAGTCTCGTGTTTGGGTCCCATTGTTTGGTGGACTTCGAGAGGTGATATTGATGGAGGCTCATAAATCCAGACTGTCGATTCATCCCGAAAGCAACAAAATGTATCAGGATTTAAAACCATTGTATTGGTGGCCTACTTTGAAGTTGGATGTCGCTCGAATTGTTGAATCTTGCCATATTTGCTCTCAAGTAAAGACCGAGCATCAGAAACCTTATGGAGCTTTGAAGCAACTCGAGATTCCCGAGTGGAAATGGGAACATATTACCATGGATTTTGTGACCAAATTACCTCGAACTGTTAAGGGTAATGATATGATTTGGGTAATTGTAGATAGATTAACAAAAAGTGCTCATTTTCTTGCTACTTGTGAAACGGCATCATTGAGTAAATTGGCGCAGTTATACATCAATGAGATTGTTATTAGGCATGGGGTCCCGTTGTCCATTGTTTCAGACAGAGATTCTCGATTTGTATCGGGTTTTTGGCAAAGTTTGCAGCTTGAATTGGGTTCTAGAGTCAATTTGAGTACGGCTTATCACCCCCAGACGGATGGTCAGTCGGAGCGCACCATTCAAACCTTGGAGGACATGTTACGGGCGTGTGTATTAGAATATGGCGGGTCTTGGGATTCCCATTTACCATTAGTTGAGTTTGCCTATAATAATTCTTTCCACTCTAGTATAGACATGCCACCTTACGAAATGTTGTATGGTCGTAGGTGTAGGACGCCCACTTGTTAGTTAGAGGCGGGTGAAAAGCAGTTTGCGGGTCCTGACATAGTTCAAATTAAGGCAGATAAGGTAGCTATAGCCCGAGATAGATTGAAAGCGGCCCGTGATAGACAAAAGCAATATGCCGATCCTCGTCGTCGACCCGTTTCGTTTGTAGAAGGTGAATTAGTTTATTTGAAAGTTTCACCTTGGAAGGGTGTTATTCGGTTTGGGAAACGTGGTAAATTAGCGCCTAGATTCATAGGACCATTTCGGATACGACAAGTAGTCAATGATCAAACGGTATCTTTAGATCTTCCTCAAGAATTGTCGGGTATTCACGATACTTTTAATGTGTGCTATCTAAGGAAATGCAATGTGGAGAACCAATCCCAAGTTCTTCCATTGCAAGATTTGCATGTCGACCTGAACCAAAGACTTGTAGAAGAACCCGTAGAGCTTGTTGACCGTAAGGTGACTAAACTTCGAAAGAAGGAGATCCCTATGGTATTGGTTAAGTGGAATCATAGTTTGGGTCCAAACGTATCTTGGGAGACCGAGTCTAGCATGAGGGCGCGTTATCCGAATCTTTTTTAGCGTGGCGAGATTTCGGGGACGAAATCTTCTTAAGGAGGGAAGATTTGTAACATCCTCAAAATTGGCTTAGTTGAAATGTGGTAATTTCTCTATTTTTAATGTTATTTAAATTATGCTTGTAAATATTGTGTGTATTTATATGACTAGAAATTAAATAAACTAGTTGATCAATTGTTTTAATTATGTTAATTAAATTAAATTACTAAAATTGGAAAGTGAAAAGCTAGTAAATATAACTAGCCTTAATTCCCCAATTTCTTCATTTTGACTAACTCTTTCTCACACACACACACCTTGCTCTCAAATCTTTGCCACCAAAAATCAGATTATAAGACTTGAATTGAAGCTTGTAATTGTGTACACATAGTGTTCTTCATCCTCCTTAAGCTAGTAATCATCTCCATTGTAAGTAATCTAGCTCCATTTTCATATTCTTGCTTGAATAAATTGATTTAGGTTAAAATTGATGATTGAATGGTTATGTTCATGCTTGAATATGTAATTGTGTGATGATTACAAACTGATTTCATGTTTATCTTGGTGAAATACTAGTGTTCTTCAAGTTGTTAGTTGATTTAATGAAATTGGTTGAAACCTAGGTTGAAGAATTGATGCATGTATGATTTGTAGTGTTTGATGATGTTAGTTGTTGTTGCAATATGTTTATACATGTTAGTATAGGTCATTTTCATGTTAAAATCGTGTTTTGTAGCTGTGTTGGTCGAAATTTGGGGTTTTGGTTCGTACTTGGTCGTGCAGGAAAAACCTGCTGCTGTTGCACAGGGTTTCAAAGGGAATACGGTCGTATTCCCATGAATACGGACGTATTCCCGGGAATACGGCGTATTCCCTAGCGTATTCGTGTGCGTATTCCCTAGCATATTCGTGTGCGTATTCCTTAAGTCCAACTCTATATTGGGAATTGCTTGGGAATACGGCGTATTCCTCTGAATACGGACGTATTCCCGGGAATACGAACGTATTCAGTGCAATACGGACGTATTTCCACTGTTGACAGGGTTAATTCTAATGTGGGCTTAATTATGCGATTCAGTTTGTACGCCATATTAATGACACTTAATATATGTTCGATTATTAACGATAAGTATATGTATATTGTGATTTAGAGATTGACTTAGATTTCTCTTGTGTTCTCAGATAAACCGAAGACTCAATAATATTAGATCTTTGAGCAAGGGCGGTGATCGTCAAGGGTGAGTGGATCTTGGACTTTCAGTCTAATTTGGTTGTAACAACATGGTTACAACGGGTAAATGTGAATATACTGTTTTCATTGTTAAGTTATTATTTTGCCATGATGGTTATATTTAGCTTAATTATTGGTGTCCTTGATTTCCTTGATGGTTGTGGACTATGTGAATGTCGGGGGTCAACGTGTGTTGGGTTTGAGTATTATTACTTTGGACATCATAAGTGCTTTGTACATGTGTTGTTCACTGAAATTATGTTGTAAGTAGTAATAGTACCAAACTATCAGTTTAGCCACTGATTTGGCCTTCAGTTGGTTTTAAGTGTTACTTGGGGAACCACCGCGGCATGAGGGTACTCCAAGGACCACCGATCCTTCATGATTAACTGTTGCTATGCTTTGCTGTATTCATTTGTTAAGCTAAGTTAGGTGATAGTTTGAGATGTGTTCACTTAGCTCCGTGCTAACCCCTCATTACTTCTTACAGGTTTACTTTGGTATGTGGGTGGGCAAGAAATACTATAGGAATGAAATGTTTGACAAGCTCACTCTGTTTTGTTAACCTTGTTAATGTTATGACATTATGTAGTGGATTTCTATAACACTAAACTTATCGTATGTAATGTCTAGGATAATCTAGTTTAAAGACTGTATGTATTTGGATTGCCATTTTGAAATGTAAATATGCAATCCAATGGTTTGTATCTAAATCTTGCGCTTCCTTTTATAATAAAAAAAAATATCCTTAAAATTTCGGGTCGGGTGTTATATAAGTGGACGTATTTGAACAATCGTTGTCAAAAGTTTCAAGGAATCCATGTTAGGTTGGGAAGAGAAAGACATAGTGGTGATAAAGATGAAGATTTTAGGTTGCGGTGTTTGGAGACGTACAAGTTTGAGGCGAAAGCGGCTTTTCACCATGAAGTTGCTTGGAAATATTTGAAAGATAAACAAAAATGGTTGGTGCCCGATGCGGTTGTAGTCGGCCGTAGGAACTAGCGGAGGGAGACGGTGGACTTGGAAGATATAGCTTTGGATTTGGAGCATGACGAGGAGAATGAAGAAAACCCGAACGCCGCCCTTTTTGGTGAAGATGTACACCCGCGGCCACCCGAAAAATCTAGGCGTCCTAAAAGTGCCAAAACATCTTCCGACGCTTCTACTAAAAGTAGCACGCCTTCTTTTGATGAGTCGGTCACAACAAACTTTCAACAATTGACTCAATCCCAAGCTAGTGTCTATCGTACCCGAGACATAGCCGAAGCAATGCAGGTTTTGAAGATGACTACAGATGGCTTATCGGAAGATGACGCGTGGTTTCTTAACATGGAAAAAGAGAAGATTCGGGAAAAGTTCGGGTGGAAGCGATCGGGTGATGGTGGTGGATCGGCTTCGGAAGACGTTGATGGATCGGAATCGGATGAAGAATAAGCTTTAGTTATAATTATTGTATTGTCTTTAGATTTTCGTATTTTTATTTTGTATTTTTAGGAACTTTAATTATTGTATGAAAGTGTGTTTTAATCTAATGTTATTTGTTTTTAGTTATTGTTATTTTTTTGTATTTAAATTGTTTTTACAAAAAAAAAAAATAAATAAAATAATCACAAGAACACTGATCTGAACACTGAAACCCAAAATTAACCATTACATCACTTTTCTGTTTCAGTGTTCAAGTTTAGTGTTCTTTTGAACACTGAACTGAACACTGAAATTTCATCAAGCACTCTCCGTGCTCTAACGCTTTAAAAACTGCGATTTATAATTATATAAAAAAGTTTTAAGGTATATGTGTTTAATATTAACGTTCGACCGTAAAAAACACGGACTATTTTGGTATTATTTTATTCATTTTATTTTATCTTATTATTATTAAGGGCTTATTGTTTGTAAATGTATCGAAGTATTCCCGAAATCCTTTTGTATGCATCCATGTTCAAAATGTTCTATTGTATGTAACCAACATACTAATCACTTCTTTTGTGTGCATTAATTAACCTGTTACCGAAATTTTGCCACCATGGCACCGTTAATCATCTTTTATACACATTGTATACCACGTAGATGCCATGTAGGAGCTTGAAAATGTAAATAAGTTTGAGAAAATGTATCAAAGTTTATCTTTTGTAATGTGGGTATCAATTGTCAATTTGTGGGAGTAACTTTGGGCCAAAATTCGAACACCTCAAACTTACTGATACGTGACAAAACTTCGTTCACATGAAAACCGATCATCACAATTCAAATTCCATTTTTCACTAGTATATACACACATTTAAAAAACTATACATACAAAAATTCATATCTATAATCACAAAAAAACCTAAAAAAAGTCATAAAATTACTACTATCGTTCCGTCACATCAAAGCTCCATCACGCCGCCATCGATCTCCGCTGTAGCCAGAATCTACAGTAACCGGCGTCGTTGACGGAGAAACAACGATAACGAAAACAGTTTCAATTTTGTACATCCGATATAAGAGCGGCAGCGGAAACGGAGGCGGCGGTGCTAGTTGAGTTTTGCCGCCGCAGCAACGGATGGATTGTGACCGTGATGACAACGATTTGCAAATTTTGTAGGATCGCCGGAATTTGTAGCGGCGGCGGTGGTGGTGGTGGTTAGGGTTTAGTAGTTTAATTTTAGGTTCTAATAGTTTAGTATTATGTACTCCGCAACCTTAACCACCGTTATCCCTAATTAAAAACATCATAATAAACCCGTAAAACAGATCTGAATACGGATCTGATCCCATCTTCTTCTCCGACCAAAATAAAGATCCGGCTATCAGTCTTCTTCTCCGGCCATTGTTCACTTTCTCCGGCCTTCGGTCTCGATCTCGATCTCCTTCTCTAGTTGCTACAGTACTTATATTAATGTAGATCTTTGATTTAAAAGCTAGTGTTATCTTTTTAGATCTTGATGTATTAATTGGTAGTTAGACCGGTTGCAATGGAAACGTGAACGCCGGTTGTGGAGCTCGAGAACGCCCGCAACGGGGTGTTCTCGGCGGGGCGTTGTGGGCGTGGTGGTATGGGAGAACGGCAGCAGAACGGCAAGAATCGTGGGCCCCACGTGATTTTTAATTCTTTTTCCACTTCCAACGGTAATTAAAAAAAAATAAAACAAAGAGACGTTGGGCAACGGTAGGAAGAAAAAGCAGTGACCAAAAAAAAAATTTATTTTTTAAACTCAACTCCTTTTTACACTATATATACATACATATATCTAACCTATTTTCACACCAAAAACACACTACAAACTCAAATTCTTTCTACACTTCTCACCCAAAATCATGTCTCAATCTCCAAATTCAAACCAAAATCCCAACTCAAATTTTAACCCAAACCCGGATAACTTATCATACACCAACCTCATGTTATTCGGGACATCAAACGCACCCGGCCCGAATTCGTCTCCCTCAATCTGCCATCCACCACTAATGCCACAATACGGAATGTATCCATACTATCACCAACCACCATTCGAATATCAAAACCCGTACTTCCAACAACAACAACCACCATTTTTTCAACCTCCTCAACAACCCCAACAACAACCCGAACAACCCCAACAACAACCCGAACAACCCGAGCAAGAATCCTCCCAACGAGCCGGAAAACAAGTGGCTCAATCTCCAAGCAAAAGATCCCACAAAAAAAAAGGTGACGGTGGAAAGAAAACGTGCAACAAACGACAATGGCACCCTAGCGAATTAGCGTGGTTAGCTACATGTTGGTGCGATACATCGGAAGACTCGGATTGAGGAAACTCACAAAAGAGAGGTACTTTGTGGGGTACGGTACAAGAGAAGTTTAACAACAACAGTCGTGGATGAGAACGCGGCGCCGACCAACTTTCCTCCAAGTGGCGTACGGTTAATAATAATTGCAAAGACTTCAACGCGATTTACGAATCGCAATACAAGGCTTGGGGAAGCGGGCGAGACGACAAAATGGTGTACGACCTGTCCGTTTCCGAATACTACGACACGTACAGAAGACACTGGAACATGCAAGAGGCTTGGAACGTGGTGAAAGATTACCCAAAATGGAAAGCACCACCATCGGTTGGTGGAACCGGATTACGCGACGAAGAAGAAGATTTTTTTGATGATTCCGTTGATCTTTCTGCCGACCACACTCCATCACAACAAAATGAGCTATTTGGACCCGACCCACTTTCAAGGCCCATGGGTCGGGACAGGGCCCGAAAAGCGGCTAGAAGTTCCGGTTCTTCCGACGCGGCGACATCATCACGTGCATCGGCAGGAAGCGACAGGGTGGAGGAGGCGATAGAGAGTATGGCCAAGTATAAGGCCGACATGTTACTCGCCAAAAGACAGTCAATTGAGACGATCACCCGCCAGGAACGACTTCGAACTGCTATGCAGGGTGTGCAATTTCTCCAAATCAACACCTCGGACATCCAGGATCCACATGACCGCGCAGCAGTTCAGAGGATGAAGAAAAAGTTTTGCCAAGAGTTTCGGGAGTTCTACGAGGCCGAAGATGAAGATTCGGAGAAAGACGCGTAGTTTAGTTATTAATTGGTTGTAATTTTCTATTTTTAGGACAATAACCGCGTACTTTAAATTATTGTATTTTTATTTTTAGAATTGTAACGTTTTTATTTTTAGGATTGTAACGTTTTTATTTTTAGGAATGTAACTTTTTTATTTTTAGGAATGTAATGTTTTTATTTTTATTAATGAAATGTATTGTTTTTAATTATTGAAATGTATTGTTTTTAATTTAATTGTATTTGTAGTGTTAAATAAATAGAAATGAGGTGGAAATAAGTGGGGTCAGGAGGGGGAAAAAGGGGCGTTCTGGTGTTATGATTGCATGGGTTAAAATGATGTTGTGGTGTTGTGCTGACGTGGCAGGGGAAAAAGGGGCGTTCTGGTGTTATGACTGCGAGTGGTCTTAATGATGGTTAGTAGATTAGGGGTTTTTTTGAAAGATGGATTTAAAACGGAAATGGGAAGATGATTTGGTGTTCACCATATTTATGAGTTATATACTCCCTCCGTCCCATATTTATTGTCCGGTATTCCTTTATGGATGTCCCAATTTTATTGTCCACTTCCATAAATAGATAAGAATAATGAGATAAAGTTCTTTTTTACCCCTAATGTATATATGTAAGACAAAAAATTAGGTAAAAAGTAGAGGGTAAAACTGTCATTTTACCAAAAAGTAAGAAAGATGATTATGTTTTCTTAAACTGCGTATTTTTTGTTTAGGGACAATAAATTTGGGATGGAGGGAGTATTAATTTGGGGAAAGTTTAAAAGCAATTTGGGGGAAGACCGATCAACATTGTTGGTGATACGATGATGAACATGGTACAACTATTTTTTTTTTTAATATTAAAGTGAAAAAAAAACCATTAAAAGAATAAAGAGTTCATGAGAAAAAATCAACAGGTGAAAAATGACAAATAAAATTTAAAAAATGGACAACAATAAAATGTATTTAACTATCTAATGACATGGTAATGATGTGGCGTTGCCGTGTCAGCTTTTCAAGCCACGTAATTAGGTCATGACTGGTTACCTGTGATTCCGGTTAATCACTATATACAATAGGAGTGATTAGTATCTTCGATGCATACATTAGAACTTTTAGGAGATGGATGCATACAAATGGATTTTGGGACAAGTTCGATACATTTACAAATAATAAGCCCTATTATTAATTATGAAAAATGATTGATAGACCTAAATTTGTAAAACTAAATATGGACCTAAAGATATAATTAGTTGGTTTGAAAAATTGATTGGATGAGATTAAGAGGGAGAAAAAATTCAACTAATCAGAAAAGTATGCCAACTTTTAGGTCTATATGTAATTAAGTCTGTTAAGCATTACTCATTAATTATTATATCAACAAAACTTGAAACGAGACCTTTATAACCGAAGTCGTTATTGGTACTACTATTTTCTTTCCACTGGCTACCGAAGTGGCGAAGTCGTTACTGGTACAATATTCTTAATTTCCACACTCTTTTAAGCTTCAACTAACATGATAAAGGTAGTATGATTTGAAATGTACCTATCTATAAATCAATTGTAAATAGTAAGAGTTGCACATGAACTTATACACTCGTATGAGTATATGTTTTGATTTTTATTGTGTCCGATGTGGGATGGGTGTGTGTCCAACAATCCTTCCATTATTGTCAGAAGTTGGCTCGACAAGACGCTCAACTCGTCCAAAAGTCTGTATATAAGCACATATGTAGTTCTATTTAGATATCAATTGACGATAAGAGGAGTGTCTTGTGAACTTATATAGGAATATTGTGTTATATTGTTTACCTTGTGAGAGTTGATATTAATAATCTAGCATACATTTATAAAGCATCGCTCCCTCGTTAAATCTTAAAATAATGTAACTAAAATTAATAATTTACCCTTTATCACATACATAAAAATATCATAAATTTAAAGGAATGATAAAGAATTATTTTTCCATAAAACATGTAGTTATCTCTTTACACGATAATTATGAACGTAAATTTTATAACGTATATTACGTATCAACTTAAAGTATATCCGGTGATGCAATTCATTTATATTATCTATTTAGTTAATTTTACAATGTGAATATCATTTAGTTAAAACGTAACGTGGTAATTTACTTATTTTGCAAAATATTTAGAATGTTATTTAATAAAATTGAAATACGTTCTACTCCGCATACAATAACCAAAGCAAATATTAATTACTGCGTACTTACTATTCAAAGACGACATGTAATTTAACAAAGAGGCTATCGTACGTAACAATAATAGATAAATTAGTTGTCATTGGTGTATTTCGCATGTTATATTCTAGTAACTAGACATCAAACCAGTGTATACACACGGGCCATCGAATGTGTATTTTATTTTTATAATTACGCGAATTATGTATATGATAAAATTCTGTAATTTTATAAGAGTTAAAAAAGATATGCAATGAAGTTCAAAAGTCCTTACACGAAAGGAGTTTAATAAATTGATTGCATATATTAATTAATTAATAATTGTAATAAAATACAAAGTATTAAGATTAAAATTATATTTTATTTATTACCTTACTTATTTAAGTTAAAATCCTCCTCGTACAAGTCTCCTAATGAATTTAGGAACCTAAAATAATAATAATTATATTGATAAATAAATACATAAATATATTTCAATACCAAATATGTATTTATGACATCATCTCATCCTAAATTTAGCTAATTGGACAATATTAAATAATTTAATTGGTTAATTTGGATTTTGATGATGTCATCACCCACTTCCTATATATAATAATAATAATAATAATAATAATAATAATAATAATAATAATAATAATAATATTTTTCTTTTGAGGGGATGCGTGAAAAGAGGGAAGAGTTTGGGTGGGTATCAAATGGGGTGTGCATGGGTCGGTTAATAGATAAAAATTAACCATAATCACCATGTCGGTTAATGAGAAATCAAATCCATCGGTTAATTTGGCGGTTATGTGTTGGTTAACGGTTAACCATCGGTTTTCTATGAAATTATAAAAAGACAAAATGCAACACGATGGTGGAAGAAAATAACCTTATAAAGTAAATAAAACATCTCACTTTTGCTTATAAAACATCGACCGTTATCTATTGTTGATATCTGCGTTTTTAAAAGTCGTTAAACGACAACTTAAATGTATGTGTAAAGCCTCAAAACAAATTATGAATGATTATACCACTAACGTTTGAGAGAAATAGAGATACGTTTAAATTTTGTTATAAATGATATCTCGTGCTTTCATATATATTTTGTTTAAATTGTATTGCATTTATAAAGTTATGTGCATTTAAGTGTATATATATATATATATATATATATATATATATATATATATATATATATATATATCTATGAAAAACTAATTAATACATATAATTGGACGGTTCGGTTAATGGCGGTTAATTTGGGTCGGTTATGGTTGGTTAACCGTAACCGACCCAAATTAGTCGGTTAATTAAAAATTCAAAACCGAACCGTCGATTATTAGTTTGGATTGGTTAATTTAGTTCGGTTAATTCGGTTAATCGGTTATGGATCGGTTAATGGTTAATGCCTTAATGGTGCTCACCCATTACTAGAGATGCGCAAAAACCGGTTTTGGTCAAACCCGACCCGACCCGACCCGAAACCGGTTTTGGTCAAACTTGGTCAAAACCGGTTTGGCCCAAAACCGGTTCGGGTTCAACCCGATTTGGGCACCCCAAAACCCCAACCCGACCCAAACCGGTTTGGGTAGGGTCCAAACCGGTTCGGGTTCAAAACCGGTTTCAAACCGGTTTTTTTTATAAAAATCGTATTTTCGCTCGCACGTCTTCGTTTTAAGGAAAAGCAACGTTTGGGCCAAAATTTTTTCATTAACTTTGTAGAACATTAGTAATGGAAACATAATTGATCAATAACATAACCAAAAGGCTTCTAAATCTCCTAAAAATATTATTGAATCCGAAAATTCTATATAATTCATAAACGTTAGGGCGTTAAGCGTTTTAATGAAAAGCAACCTTTGGGCCAAATTTTTTTCCTTAACTTTGTAGAACATTAGTAATGGAAACATAATTGATCAATAACATAACCAAAAGGCTTCTAAATCTCCTTAAAAATATTATTGAATCCGAAAATTCTATATAATTCATAAACGTTAGGGCGTTAAGCGTTTTAATGAAAAGCAACGTTTGGGGCAAATTTTTTTCCTTAACTTTGTAGAACATTAGTAATGAAAACATAATTGATCAATAACATAACCAAAAGGCTTCTAAATCTCCTTAAAAATATTATTGAATCCGAAAATTCTATATAATTCATAAACGTTAGGGCGTTAAGCGTTTTAATGAAAAGCAACCTTTGGGCCAAATTTTTTTCCTTAACTTTGTAGAACATTAGTAATGGAAACATAATTGATCAATAACATAACCAAAAGGCTTCTAAATCTCCTTAAAAATATTATTGAATCCGAAAATTCTATATAATTCATAAACGTTAGGGCGTTAAGCGTTTTAATGAAAAGCAACGTTTGGGGCAAATTTTTTTCCTTAACTTTGTAGAACATTAGTAATGAAAACATAATTGATCAATAACATAACCAAAAGGCTTCTAAATCTCCTTAAAAATATTATTGAATCCGAAAATTCTATATAATTCATAAACGTTAGGGCGTTAAGCGTTTTAATGAAAAGCAACCTTTGGGCCAAATTTTTTTCCTTAACTTTGTAGAACATTAGTAATGGAAACATAATTGATCAAGAACATAACCAAAAGGCTTCTAAATCTCCTTAAAAATATTATTGAATCCGAAAATTCTATATAATTCATAAACGTTAGGGCGTTAAGCGTTTTAATGAAAAGCAACGTTTGGGCCAAATTTTTTTCCTTAACTTTGTAGAACATTAGTAATGGAAACATAATTGATCAATAACATAACCAAAAGGCTTCTAAATCTCCTTAAAAATATTATTGAATCCGAAAATTCTATATAATTCATAAACGTTAGGGCGTTAAACGTTTTAATGAAAAGCAACCTTTGGGCCAAATTTTTTTCATTAACTTTGTAGAACATTAGTAATGGAAACATAATTGATCAATAACATAACCAAAAGGCTTATAAATCTCCTTAAAAATATTATTGAATCCGAAAATTCTATATAATTCATAAACGTTAGGGCGTTAAGCGTTTTAATGAAAAGCAACCTTTGAGCCAAATTTTTTTCATTAACTTTGTAGAACATTAGTAATGGAAACATAATTGATCAATAACATAACCAAAAGGCTTCTAAATCTCCTTAAAAATATTATTGAATCCGAAAATTCTATATAATTCAAAGTGAGTTGATACTTTCAAGGAATGTTTTACTAAATGCAAGGAAACATGTGCATAAAAAGTGATACTGTATGCATAAAGAGTTGTACATTTCCGTGTGTTTAGTAAAAACTTCCTTGCATTTATCAAACACGTTTTAGCATTAGGCTTTTTAAGGATAAACAATGTTTGGAGCAAATTTTTTTTATTGAATTGGTAGAACATTAGTAATACAAACGTAATTGAACAATAACTTAAACAAAAGTCTTCTAAGTCTTCATAATACAATTACAACTAAAAATATAAAATATACCAACGAATACATTTCGAGCTTCGGCATGGCCATCACCCGAAAATGTAATCGTGTAGTAATCTTCAACTTGTATTAATCTTCAAAAGTCGAAATCTTCTTCGGAGGTAGCCTCGCGCGAAGCTTGATCAAGAGCAATTTCTTCGTCGGAAAGTGATATTGTTACACCTTCATCCACCTCGATATTGTGTATGTCTTCTTCGTATTCCATTTCACCTTCAAGACTTGATACATTTTGTATGCGTTCCGCGGCGTCCAAGTGATCCTTCAAGCAAATGCACATCTCTAAGGAGGCCGGTGTGAGTCTTGTTCTTCGTATAGATAATACCCTGCCACTAAGAGAAAAAGCGGATTCCGAAGCTACCGTAGAAGCTTGGACGGTTAGTAAATCTCGGGCCATGATGGCTAGAACGGGAAATTGAGATTCCCTCTCTTTCCACCAAGCCAAAATATCAAATTGTTCGAACTCATTGGGTAGAATAGTGGCCAAAAAATCCGTAGTCGTATATCTCCCATATTCGTTAGTGGTATTTTGGTTACCATCACCCCTTGCCCGTTTATTGTTTTCTTGTCTTAAACTATTATAAAAGTTTAGCATTGGATTGCTAGAAGAAGATGAAGAAAACATTGGGTTAGCCGTACTACCGGACACATGTGTGGTTGAACTATATTTTTGAAAATATACGCCAAATAAATCTCACAAATATTTGTTAAAATCCTTTTTTGCATTATGTGAAAACATTGGGTCGGCCTCATTCAAATCCAAATTGTGACAAATGTTATCGATAAGCATTTCCACCCCGGTAACGTTCAAACAAGGGTTCATTGCGGCGGAACAAGTAATTACCGGTGGCATTTCTTGAAAATATTTTTTTAGTTTTTCTTTCATGGGAGCCACCATTTCTTCAAATAAAGGACCTTCATACAAGTAGTCGTTTAATTTTGTAGTCATTAACCAAATTTGATTAAGCACCAAATGACTAGTTGGATAATAAACACCCGATAATAAAGTGGTCGCGGTTTTGAAAAGTTTGAGCAATTCGACCATCTTTTTAATATACTCCCAATATGCGATTGGAAATGGTATTACAAGACCTTTTGTAACAAGATGATCATGAAAAACTTGTAAAGTATCGCGTTGGCGTAAACCACATACAAACATATGGTAGGTCGAATTCCATCTAACGGGCATGTCCCAATTAGGGGTTAAAAAAATAGAATTCGTTTCCTTGCACAATTTCATATAAGATTTGTATCTAGCTTTACCCTTTTGAAAAACGTCTTGCAACATAGTTTTAAACCTCGTTTTTACTTCGTCTACATCTTCAACCGCTAGTCCGGCTTGCACAACCAAGTTAATGATGTGTGCAACACATCGACTATGATAAAAAATGCCCTTCAATGGTGGTGCGTATTTTAGTATTAATTTTGAAACGGCAAGTGTATTATTACTAGCGTTGTCAAAAGATATTGAAAAAAACCTTTTCTTCCAATTTAAACATTTTAATCACACTTCGTAACATGTAAAATAAGTTTTGACCCGTGTGAGGATACTCAAAGTCTTCAAAAGCAATTGTACGTTTCATCATTTGCCAAGTTGCGGGATCAACCCAATGTGCGGTTACACAAAGGTACGAACCGGGCAAACCATGAGGAGCCGACCAAACATCGGTTGTTAATGATACACATGTATTTAAATTTTCAAAACCGATTTTTAATTGTTTTTTAGCATCTTTCCACAATTTAAGGGCATCCCGTTTAAGAGTAGTACGACTTACATTGTTATATCGCTGTTGAAGAGTGGTTTGAATCACACTAGTAAGCCGAGGGTTGTCGAAGTGGTTGAAAGGCAAAGCTTCTTGAATCACATAACCCGCAAAAGCTTGTCGACACCGTTCCACATCGTATGTAAATATAGAACCATCTACTCCCATTGAAGATTGACCACTTGCTTCCGGATTACCTCTAAGTCCCACACAATGCTTCTCGGTATGATTTTTCAACGTGGTGTTGGAGTCGGGTTTGAAGAACATCTTACAACGTTTACAATGAGCTTTAATCAAACCATCCGACAACAACACTTTGTCGTAAGCACCCCAAATCTCCGGATTTCTTTTGTTGGGCAATTGTTTCACAATCGTTGGTGCATTTGAAGAACCAACACCATGGGAAGCCGAAGAAGATTGAGTTGCCATGAGAATATAGTATACGTTTTTGAGTTTTTTGAGTTTTTGTAGATATGTATGAGTGTTTGGAAGTTGTGAATGAACCTAAACTCAAGCCTTGTATTTATAGTGATTTGGAATGGCAAAAATGTAAAAAAAATATAACAAAAAACGGCTAGAAACCTCAAAAAAACGGATAGCTTTTCAAAAATTCAAAAAAATCCCAAAAAAACCGGTTTCAAACCGGTTTTCAACCGGGTTTTCAAACCGGTTCCGGTCAAACCGGTTTTGAACCGGTTCCAACGTTCCAAAGGCCAAACCGGTTTCAACCCTACGGGTTGGGTATAACCCGAACCGGTTTTGGTCAAAACCGGTTTTGACCGGTTCGGGTTCGGTTTGGAATCGGGTCGGGTCTTGAAACCCGGTTTGAATTTGCATGCCTACCCATTACTATCAATGATAAATCAATGTATCAGTCCATTCGAGATTGCAATATGGGAATTGCAAAAATTGGGTAATGTGGAAAGAAAGTTTGTTCCACTCGTGGGCCTGGTCCACCAGCCTGATTAAGTCAAGAGTGACTCCAAAATTTAGGAAAATGACAAGGGAAAGTGGGCGTAAGAAGTGGCCCAGACCAATTGCTTCTTCTTGTTGCCTTGTTGGCTCAAATCATTTTATTTTTCTTATCTTCCATTTTCTTTTCTTTATTATTATTTTATTTTAATTTTATTTTGGAATTTAATTAAAAAGTTTTTAACCGGAGTCATGTGTGTTTACCAAATGATTGTTTCTTAGAAATATATCCACATAATAATCAATATTGTCTTTTCGCTTATTCTTTTTAAAACATTAAACCTACATGTTTTAGTCACACTTGACCACTTGTCACTTTTTTAACCATACCATCGTGTTTAACATAAGACCACTCGATAAGCTGCCGTGCTCGGATTTGTGGTGGCATAACGGCACGACGGCAGTCAGGGGCGGAACTCACACAAATGTTATTTCTCTCTCCTCAAATTTACCATAACACTCTTTCTCTCTCCTATATTACCAAAACACTCCTCTGACCAGCGAAAAAAATTCGATGGTACGGTATATATATATATATATATATATATATATATATATATATATGTATATATATATATGGTATTAACTAGATACATTGGAAAAAGTTGGACAGCGAAATGACTTGAAGTTACTCTGGTGATGTGACATTTTCGATGAAAATGGAGGCACCATCGAAATGTTTAAATATTTCGATGGATGCCATAGATATCAACACCAGCAATACTTATTGCACCATAGAATAATCTTCGATGGTTGCCACTTGTCATCATTTGATTGGAATTTAATCTAAACAAAAAGTAAAAAGTTAAACACCATCGAAATATATATTATACCATCGAATTTTTATCCGCTGGTCGGAGGAGTGTTTTGATAATATAAGAGAGAAAAATAGTGTTTTGGTAAATTTGAGGAGAGAGAAAGGGCATTTTTGTGATTTTCTTATTATAATTACTAAAATCAAAACAAGAATTATTTAACTAAAGATAGTAGTATTAATCTACAAACTATATATATGGTCATATATACATAACAAAACAATGGTAATCTAGTTTTTCCTTTCGAACAAATAACACCTAGGATAAAAGAACAACCTTTCAACCGATGAATGCCGTTAGCATTGGTCTAATCAAACTATTACTTTTCTGATAATCCCTTATTATTTAAATGTCAAAATGTCAAACTAACTCACCAATATCTCATGAAATCTAAGGTTAATATCTTTAACTTCTCATTGACTTACTTCATATCACTTCTCAAGATAATAAGAAATTTTAGTTAAGTGTGGTAACCATTACAAAGTTCGAACTGTCATGCAATATGTCGAGGCTAATTGATCCACTAATGATTAGTGATCAAATATACAACAACTAGAAATGTAGATATGTTACTTAAGTCTAATAAGAAGGGTTCCTTAGTGGATAATGGATAAATGTACATTAAAAAAAAGTGAGAAGACTTTTACCTTGATGCCTAGAAGTCTAGAAGACTAGAACCGAACTTATGACTATTAAGCTTTGACAATTAGCATTCTTCCATTGTTCCTTCAATAAATATACTAGGTTATTGACCCGTGTAATACACGGGTAAGTTTAAGTAACTGTATATAAAGTTAGTAAACTGATCACTTATTTGGTTTTTACTAAAGAAAAATTAGTTATACAGTTGTTCTCAAATTGGTTTATGTTTATGTTTGTAACTGTATTCGTATTCGGACTAAAACATGCTGAAGATCACAAAGTAAATTAGTGTTGGTTAATGTTTAAGCTTACCCGATACAAACCGTATTTAGTAAGTTAGTTTTGCTACCAATTCTATTGACCATATGATGTTGTTGAAGATCAACTTATATATCGAAATAAGGATTTGATATCCACTATTGGACTCCTAGTGTAAAACATAATATAACAAAAGAAGGACAATAATAAGCCACTGAAATCTTACATCTTATAACATGTGCAAAAAATCCAACATATCAATTTAACCAATACGAAACAATCATAACTGATAGCAAATGTGAAGAAACGTAAATGTGTTGGACTAAAAACTTAGAAAAAAAAAATATTATTTGAATTGTGCCTGATATTCCAGGAGAACATAGGCAACGACTTCACCAACTCTAATGAAGATAGCTACAACCTTTGACAAAAGTTCCTGAGAAAATGACAAAGTAAAACGTTACTAAAAGTGTATAAGTTGTAACATCAGAAACCATAAAGTATGTGCAAAACCAACAACCCTTCCGGAATTTAAATGATAGTTGACCGAACATTACACAAATCCGAACATTACACAAATAATAAATAAAATTACAGAAAATACTATGCTTACGATATTGCACGAACCTCCCGAACATAACTGTCACATTTTTGCAAGCACTTCCTTGTACACCACATTTGTTGTTTCATAATTAGTGCTACCATCTTTATTTAAGATTAACACCTTTAATCCTTGTCGACTTTTAACTCGAGAAAGTGCAACGTACAACTGGCCATGAGTGAACACTGCTCGAGGCAAAAATAAACCAACTTTCGAAAGTGATTGGCCTTGACTCTTATTGATTGTCATGGCAAAACATACTGCAAGTGGGAATTGTCTTCGTTTCATCTTAAAAGGTATTTTCTTATCTGTTGGAACCAACGTATGCCTTGCAATAAATGCTCTATCTCCAATGTGACTCCCCGATATGACTTCAACTTCAACAATTTTTTCGTACAAGTTTTTAACCTGTAATCTAGTCCCATTACACAAACCGGCAGGTTGGTCAATATTGCGAAGTAACATAACTGGAACACCCACTTTCAAAGCTAACCTGTGATTTGGCAACCCAGCAAGCTTGAGACCGTTTAGATTATCTGGGGAGTATAAAGACTGATCGAAATTGTTATGAAGGAACTCCGACATGTCTTGCTGAAATGAGGGACAATTAGCATTAGCAAAAGCTATATCAAATGTGTATATGGTTGTTAAATAAGGTAACCTGTTCAGGAGGGTTTTTCTTATGCAATTCGGTCAGAATCTTTTCATCGTCGGTTAACCTCAGAATACTGAATATGTTACACTTATTATCAAGATTCCATTGGGACACTTCAACTTTGAATGCAAACCTCTTGTCTGTCAACATGTTGAGCATATCAGGGTACATGTCGACATCACCAAGCTGCAAAAAAGATGATGTTATATAATGTTTGTTTAAAGTATATACATAAATCAATTTACATCACTAAATCCAGCCTTAGTGATTACCTCTTGCAATTTATCAAGCAACTCGTTCGCTGTTATGTTCAACAACTTTTCAGCATGTCGATCGAATAAGGTCAAGGAGACAGACCCAGTTGAATCTTGTACTCTCACTTGGATCCTAAACCTGGCAAGCAAAGAAGGTATAAGCTAATTTAGCAAATCAGATAATAAAATCTAACCATGGTCGATCAGCCATGTTTATTTATATAATATAACAAATAATGATTGTAAATATAACTATAAGTACATTGGAGCAACAGCAACGTCATCAAGTTTGCAACGTTTGCATTTGAATATCTGTTTTTCCTTAACTTGACCAGAACCATCATCAGCATCAATTAATTTGGTTTCTTTATCAGCCTTCCTTGTGCACTTCTTACAACCAGTATACCACCAAGGTTTGTCGTTTTTCACAAATTTGATAGTACCAACAACAATACATGTGCTGACCTATGAGAAAAAATAAAAAAAGAATGTACATATATACAAAAATGAAAAAATAAATAAAAATATATATAGAATAAATGATGAAAATCAACAAACATACAATTGCTATACCTCAATAACGGCTCTGGGTTCATCCACCATCATTTTAGGAGTCTTTTCCAAGAAATCCTCACGAATTGAAAAGTATGGTTTTGATGAAAGTTGTGAAATTTCATGGCTTGGCATATCATCACCATATGTTAACATGATACTTGAAGAAATAAATCACAGCAAGTTAGTATCCATTATATAGATTTAATCCAAATATAGGTATCCTAAATTAGTAAAAGTTGGAAGTAGTTACTATACTTTTTCTTGAACTGTTGTATCGCTTCGATGTCAGTGTTGATGAACAACTGCGTGGCATAGTAAGTATTGGTTACATTCTGACTGACTGCAAGAATGATGAATAGATGTGAATTAGAGTCATACAATAGTAACTGTATTAATAACAAAATCTAGAAACATGTAGAATTGTTAATAAAGAGATTAACCTCTCCAAACTTTAGTCTTTGCAAATGTGATTATGATTATGACATGGCCATTCAAAGATGGATTGGTCACATAGTCTGACATCTGGTGAGCATACTTACCCCATAAGGATACTTTGATTGTAACACCTCTGAAATGAAGATATACAAAGATAGCATTAGATGATATGAATTAATATTCTTTTAGAAACATAAGTAAGACATTACAAGATTACCCACGTTAAATCAGCGAGTTCAAAGTCAAGACGATCCTTCCCGTCATCGGATGGCTGAAGCTTACCACATGCCACCACATGGCCAATGACATCTAGAACCACATGTATATTCTGTTAGTAGTGAAATCTTATTAAAAATGTACGAAAGTAAAGTGAACTAACCAAAAGTGACTTTGGAATGGATTTTATCAGTAAATATTTTTCCAAACTCAGCAAATGCAAAGCTGTGCATGGGTCCTTCAAAGTGTTCGCAGACTGTGACTTTAGTGTTGTGATAAAAATTGATTTTGAATTTACTGTCTACAAACTTCAAGTCCTTATCTACATTATCAGCAACACCAAAGTTGAACATATAACACTTGCCACCTTCTTTCAACAGTGCATCATATTTTGGAACCTGCGGTTTCTTAACTGTTGCTTGTATTTTTGTACCCTGTCAATAAAGTTGAAGAGATTAGTCACCCAAATAATTGTCGTTGTAATGTATAGAAAGAAGGTACACACATGTTTACTAAAAGTAAATATTATTAAAAGATAATAGATAATGAATGTGGTAGATACCTTTTCATCAATTAGGATCATCTCAATAGACCAACTTTCAGAGGGTTGTTTGTAGTAAGGCGTTTTCCATAGACGTAGGATGCGAACTTTAATCGTCACAGAGTCACTACGAGCATTAAGATCATCAAGGAAAGTTATTTGTTGATCCATTAGCTTTGAGTATGCAGGAGGCAATAACAATGAACAGGTAAAAAATAACACGATAAAGTGCTTGATGTTTGTAGCTACTTAAATAGGGAGAATGACAACTAAAAAACTCTATTATTTAGGAGATTAGGTTGATAAACAAACTGTTGAATATTAGCTCCCCATTCTCCACAAAAAAGGGAAGTTTGGTGATAGTAGTACGATATGGTTTCTGAACAATTTTTATTTTTTTTTTAAATTATAAGTAAAGTTGAATATGTAGATTCAAATTATGGATAAGATGATAAAAAATTTGTAAGTCTGGTTTAACTCGAATATTGGACCTATGGGTATAACTTAAACTTGTGTAATTAAAATAAGAGTTATAAATAATGTTATAGGCAATGATGCAAACTACTTCCGATCGTTAGTGTAGACCGAACTCAGTGTCGTTAACATGTACTTGATATTTGGTGTTGACATTCGTTGGGGCATTGAGTCGAGCAGATGGTGTGCATCATGTAGAAGTTGAGTAATGCACATGAATCTCATATTAAAAAGCTATGACAACCAGAAAATCATGTGCCAACGCTATAGATGTATTAGAAAAATGATGGATAATATGTAATCAGCATGCTATAATTATATGTACCTGTTATGTTTCTGTTGGAGGTACCACCGAACGTATCCATTGAAATTTTACACATTGAATTGAACTTCACACATTAAATTGAATGATTAGGGCAACGGTTACAGACATGAGATTGAATATAGTCATGAGTTTGTGACAGATAATTGAAAGGAGGGAATGAATTTTGGGGACGATAGAAGTTTTGGCAAGGAGAAGAATAGCGGGTTTGATTTGTAGTGGAGACACGTGGCATTGTGTGAGTAGAGCGGGAATAATAAGAATTTGGTTAATGAGAGGGTGCCAGCTGTCCAAGTAGGTAGGTTATTAATTAATATATAGATATTTTCATAAGTTAAAATCTATGTATAAACCAAATTTAACTATCACTAAAAGACAATAAATTTACTTTTAATAACACCAGCCATTGATATTAAGAAACACTTACCATTAGCTTTGACAATAAGCAATACTCTTCCATTGCACCAACAACAAATATATGTTTTCATAAGTTATCTATATATAAACAAATTGGGAGCTGATTTTGGCAAGTAAACTTTTACTTGTCACAAGGAAGCAGTGCATTAACCAGCTATATTATAGGCATAAACAGTTGTACTGTTTCCTTGTGACAAGTAAAAGCTTACTTGCCAAAATCAGCTCCCAACAAATTTAGTTATCACTAAAAGAAAATAAACTTACCATTCATAATACTCCACAATTAATATTAAGGGATAATGTGGAATAAGAATGGGTATCACTTTTAAACCCGTTTGCCCTCATGACCCTTCCTCTGAAAAACACCATCCAAACACACCCTAAAGTAACGATTTTTTTTGTGTTGAAGGTAGTTAGTGACATTTTAAAATTTATACCCTCTTAAAATGATTGAAATGAAACAAATTATCTTTTACCCCGAGTATGTATAAAAATATTCTAGCTTCACTTCTTCTGATAGTGACTGATTTCTTAAGCCTTCTCTTTGTATTTTACTAGAAAAGTAAAAAAGGAAATTAAGAGATATTATAATCTCGTATATATTTTTAAAGACACGATTATTTGGTGAAGGGAGATGATAAATTCATCATTCTTTTTTTAAAAACCATCAATAACACAATGCTGCATATTCTTGGTAGATCTATTAAAAATTGAGGTGAAAATATTATCACTCTTTGGTGAATATGTTTCCACCAAACGAGACTATGATCAAAAATAGGGCTAGCAATTTCCGACACGACCCGAAACCCGACATGAAACCGACTTGAAAAAATTAAGGTAGGGTCGAGGTATTTTGACCCACGAACCCATCAACCTGAAACCCGCCAACCTGATTATTTTTTGGGTCGGGTTTGGGTCACCTAATGAGTTTTTGGGTTGACCCAACAACCCGAATTTTTTTTAAATGTAGTTAAAAATTTAGAAGTTTTATGTTAATATAATAATCTGACGTATTTAATGGTGTTTTAGTATTAAATTTTGATGAACATAATAGGTGGGGCTAAGTACTCCCTCCGTCCCAATTTTATTGTCCCCAGACAAAAAACGCGCAGTTTAAGAAAATATCACCCACTTTCTTACTTTTTGATAAGAAGACAGTTTTACCCTTTACTTTTTACCTACCTTTTTGTCATACATGTATAAATTATGGGCATAAATGAACTTTATCTCATTATTCTTATCTATTTATGGAAGTGTACAATAAAATTGGGACATCCCAAAAAGGAATACTGGACAATAGAATCGGGACGGAGGGAGTATATGAAAATGTGTCAAACGTTGACAAAATCTCTATTGTATGAACCAACTTTCAAAACCTCTATTGTATGCATCCAATTTTCGATTATTGCCTATTGTATGTAATTTTTCGACGTGGCGCTTTGTGAGAATGCCACGTGGCAGCTTTATATGATGACACAATAGCCAGGTTACATACAATAGACAATAATCGAAAATATGATACATACAATAGAGATTTTGAAAGTTGATTCATACAATAGAGATTTTGTCAAAGTTTGATACATTTTCATATACTTAGCCCTAATAGGTGATATGAGTCTTTTGAATTTTATAAACAATTTTATACTTATTAATGTGATCTATTTGACCCGAAATTGATCCGTTAACTGAAAATGACCCAAAAATATGTTAATCTCACTAGATAAATGGGTAATCTGAGTCGGGTCAGGTTAGGTCAGGGTTGGGTTGGCTTGAAATACTCAACCCGATTGTAAAATCAGGTTGGGTTTGAGTCGACTACTTTTGACCCACCAACTCTATAATCCGAGCGGGTCAACTCGACCCAACCCGAATTACCACCCCTAATCAAAAACTCAGAAGTACTCTGTTTAATATTCAAACAAAGTCCTTTTAACAAGAAAAAAATATAAATAGAATGCATGCGATCAAAACCCAAAACTGCGTACACATTGCTTGTATAATCTAATTATCAATCGAATTACAAATTCATACGGAAATATTGTTGAAAAGCATCACTCAATCTCTCATAGTCCTTACATTCACACGACATCCACACTATTCACTAACCGCCCTATACTCCTTTCGTTTTAAAATAAGTGTTCACACTCCACATTTTTATATTATTTTGTCCCCCAAAAAATATCTTATACATAAAATAGATAATCAAGTAATCAACTTTATTTTTTTACCCTTACTGACACTTTGTTGCTAAAGTCTGTGCCGGTAAAATTGATATTTTGACTGTTAAAAGGTAAATTTTGTGTACTTTTTTTTGTGTGGCAAGATACAAATATAAATATAATTGAGAACTTCAACAACGTTGAAGAAATACAAATACACTTGCAAATAGATCCAACAACGCCTACAAATGAAACATGGATGAGGAACTACACATGAAACACTATCAAGCAAAGATATACTTGAACCTTGACTCAAACTATTGAGATGCTTTACCTAGGGGTGTAAATGAGTCGAGTCAGCTCGCGAACTACTCGAGCTCGACTCGTTAAAAGCTCGATTCGAGCCGAGCCTAAACGAGCTCGAGCCCGAGCTTGAACATAGTTTAGAGCTCGTTTAATAAACGAGCTCGAGCTCGAGTTTCTTATGTCGAGCTTGAACAAGCTCGCGAGCCTAAATGAGCTTTTCATTTATATACATATATAATTTTTTATATGTAATTTTAATATATAATTATATAATACTACTAATATATCTACATAAGAATTAATATAATATTGACAAATTGTATTATATATAGCTAAAAATTAGAAAATAAATAAATAAATATTATATATTAATAAAATAAATTTTTAAAAATATTATTATGGGATAAACGAGTCGAGCCCGAGCCGAGATCGAACTTGTATTATATCAAACGAGCCGAGCTCGAGCTTTATATACCGGGCTCGAAACGAGCCGAGCTCGAGCTCACTGAATTTCAAACGAGCCGAGCTCGAGCTCACTGAATTTCAAACGAGCCGAGCTCGAGCTTAGGCAAGCTCGGGCTCGACTCGGCTCGTTTACAGCCCTAGCTTTACCAATGACAATAAAAGGGAACAACTAAGCCATGAAGGGTTGGCGATTGTTGAAACTCTTGAAAGCCCAACTTCCCGGACTGGACACAACCCGATTTGATAACTCAACTATGCAATTGATCTCTTTAATACTTCTTGAACACTAAGACTACCCAAAGAATTGAAGCACATGCATTTAGACATTTAGTGACCATTTGAACCATAATTGAAAATTTGATACCACTCATTCGCAATACCCTTTTTTGATTGAAGCATCCCCATCTTTTACTTATTAATGTGTTGCTCCTGTTCATAATCAGCCATATTTTGCATAAATTCCGCATAAGTTTGTTCCTTAAATTTCTTATGGCCTCCAATAAGGATTGCTTTTGATTTCCTCAACGAAGAAAAACTGTGATATTGTGAATCTGTTGCATCTTCATCGGACCAATCTGCAATGACTACTCTCTCTTCTTTGACTTTTTCACAAGCTTTACCATTCCTAGTTTTTGCTTTATCCTTCCTCTTTGGAATCACGAAATCATCACCTTTGTTTACATCTTTGCATTTATCTTTTAATTTTCTTTCACTATATTGTAAATTTTGTGTACTTGAATTAAACTGTTTGCCAAATGCCGATTATCAATCCGACACTGATCGAGGTACTTCTTTTATATGTGAAATCCATCATCCATCACAATGTGATTATTGTCAGAATAGCAATAACACGACATCAGCCCAAAGTTATCAATTGTACCCAACTCAAAGCCCATTTCAAGGGTTGGGTACCGCAACACGGCCCATAACTTGCCACATAAAAAACCAATAGAGTTTACTTTACTACAATCATTAATTACCATTTTTATATTCATTATTGTACACTTACAAATCTTTTTTGCTTTGAAAAGTTAATCGTGTTCTCGCTTTTACCATTTTCCTTAATAAAAAATGATCAATTTTCTGTTATTTTTTTTGTTAGGAAAACTTACCTGAATCCTTATTACAAAGTTCCCTATTATAGGGTCACGGCTTTAAGGTTAATATTTTGATAAAGACCGAGTATTCGTTATCTTGGGCATAACAAAAATCAAGGTTGTATATACAGGTACTTGTTAATGTGTGTGGGTAGTGGGTACAGCTTAAAAAGGCAATTGGTATGGTGGTCAAATATATTTGGTATGAGTAGTGGTGTTCAAAAAAACCGGGTTTTATACCCTACCCGGTTTCAAACCCGAAAACCCGACCCGGTCAAACCCGGTTTGACCCTACCCAGTTTGGGTTTTTTGAGTACCCGGGCAGGGTTTTTAGAATTTGAAATCGGGTTGAACCCGGATTGAAATAGGGTCGGGTTAGAAACCCTGTAAAAAACCCGGTCAAAAACCGGTCAAATACCCGGTTGAAAACCCGAAAAAACCCGGTTCGGGTTGGGTCCAACCCGGGTTTTGACTTTCTTGACTAATACCCGGTTCGGGTATCGGGTCGGGTCGGGTTGGGTGAAAACCCGCTTTTGTTCACGCCTAGGTATGAGATGAAGAGTGGCATGTGGCATTTTGTTATTATGGGTTTAGATTGGGGATATTTGATATTATGGGTTTAGGTCGGGGAAATTTGTTATTTAGATACTTATATTGGGGATATATGTTATTCTCCCTTTTGTGTAAGGGTTCATATATGTAAAAAATGGAAGTTAATTTAGTGGATAGAAGTGGGGTGAAAATCGATTGTAAATATGTTTGGTGTATGTACCGATGATTGTGAAGTATATCAATAAAATTTTGCTTAGAAAAAAAAAATAGTAGATAGTAGTCATAGTACTGTTATCGTGATCGTCGATCACATGGCATGCGCGTTAATTCAATAAAAACGTTGCCTTCTTTTCCAATTACTGATGCCACATATTTTAAGTTAAAAGATTCAAGGCAAAATCATCTTTTTACCTACTTCAAAAAAAAAGTTAAAAAGGATATTTTCTCTTAAAAAATATTGTTTTAACGAAGGGCATGTTCACAACCAATTGAGAACTCAACGAGGATTTTCACCGGCCCGTGCTTCACACCGGAACGAATCAATAATTACTCTATTGGTTACAATACAAATGTCAATGTTATTATTTATAAATGTCCTATTGTTAATTATATATGTCTCAAAATAAATTGTACACTTGAAAAAAGAACTATATTATACCTCATTTATTACTCTAAATCAAACATGCCTTTATTATAAGAGCAAAATTAATATATATCCAATATATATCAATCCCTTAAACAAACTATTAACATCCTAAATAATAAAGCTTTGAATAATTCATAGATACTAGGGGTGTTCACAAAACCGGAAAAATCGTGAAAACCGGCCGAACCGTTTACTAATTTAATATATATAAGGGTTTTGCTAACGTGTGCCACGTGGCACACGTTAACGTGCATTTAATAAACTCGTAATTTTCTTAAATATTAAGATTTGCATTTAATAGTCATTAATTCTATCTAATATTTACCTTTTTTATACATATATTAATTACAAATTTTGTTATTTAAGGAAATTACAGGTTTATTAAATGCACGTTAACGTATGCCACGGGGGCACACGTTAGCAAAACCCTATATATAATTATATAATTATGTAATATATGTATATGTGTGTGTGTGTGAGTGTATATATATATATATATATATATATATATATATATATATATATATATATATATATATATAGAGAGAGAGAGAGAGGATTAGGATATAGGGAGAAGGATTATAGAGTGGAGAAGGTGGAGAAACGATCTTGACCTTTCATTGTCTTGATCAACGATTCAAAGGAGAGATGGCATGATTGTAATATTGGCATAAAATTAGTCTCATGCGTTGAAGGATGGAAGGGTACATATGTAATTTAATTCTCTTGTGTACTTGGAAACCGTCGACCAACATTAAAAACTGACCAATAATATTGCTAATATATAGGGACTTTCTCAATAAAGTCAACAAGTGGTTCCTTTTATTCTCAACAAGACAACAACCCATTAATATATGTATTTATAAATAAAAGACAATAAAATTACATAAAATTTACAAACTTCTGAATCACTAGCCTAAGTTTTATATATCACAGGTGAATTTGTTTGAATCAATGTGAAACTCCTCAACAAAAGTTGAATCAATTATTGATTTTGTGAATCAATGTTACTTGTTGATCATGTTTTTTATTTGGCTTTTTTTTGGATTCACCTTTAGACGACGAAACCAAAAAATATGTATGCTACTTATATAAATTACTTAATGTAATTCAAATTAAAATTGAATGAATCAATTGAATGTATTATGATTGATGAATCAATGACATACAATTTTTGAATCTATATATTTTCTGAATCGATGTTATAATTCAATGATATAAACTTGGAGAAAAAATTTTAAATTGATGTTATGAAATTCGTAAATCGCTGTTATAAAATTTCCGAATCAATGTTATAATGAATCAACGTTACAAATTTCCTAATCGATGTTATAAATGATGTTAGTATATATGATAATTTACAAGTTAGTGAATCATTATTGCGACTAACTATTGAAAATGTGAATTATTGTTGCATAAACGTCTGAATCGTCCTTTAAACAAATGAAAACATATAAATCTTATCTATAATTTCGTGAATCAACGCCATCAAAAGCATCGTTTTGTTTTTCACAAAAAACGTATGATTAACATATTAAATCCTCTTATATTTAATTTAATTGAATCAAACAACACAAACTAATATTAGTTAAAAATGTAATGTTAATTGTTAGTTGAAATTATAATGACGATTGACCAAAAAAGTCTCACAATAATTAGAACAACATTTACACATAAACAAAAAGAGAATATGATGTTTTTGGACAATTGACTTACAAAGGAATCAAATTGAAATATCAATTGAAAAAACTTTGCTTTTGGTGATCACATGCTGGTATGATATGGATTGACGAAAGAAAACTTTGATATTCAAATCTATGTTGGACTTAAAGATGATGATCGAGAAAAATTCAATTACGGGAATTCAAAAAAGAGTAACCACCATTTTAATTGATTTAAAAGAATTGATATTTATTTTATTAACTAAATTACATTTTACAAGAATACCCTTTGACTCAAAATTTAAATGATTGGCCCAGATTGTTTCTCCCTCTTCTCCCCCTAAATTTCATTCCTTTTTTATCCCTCTACTATATATATATATATATATATATATATATATATATATATATATATATATATGTGTGTGTGTGTGTGTGTGTGTGTGTGTGTGTGTGTGTGTGTTTTAGTTTATTTATATTAAAAATATGTATTTATCACATAAATCGAGTGATTTGTAGTTTAGACTCCAACTACAATATATAAACTATCTAAATGTCATGACAACTTAACGAAATCTTCTTATCGGTTAGAAGCAAATTATAGTATATTTATATACATTGGTAGTTATAATTTATTAAGAATAAATAGTTTGTAATCTATCTCTACCCCTTTATTAAGCATTCACATGTGTTGATCTTATGTCATATGGGAAATCCCTATAATACCCTTCTATTTAATCTTAAATAAAAAATAATGTTAATACAAATGACTCTTTCTATTACAAACTTTTGGCACTAGCTGTCACCTAACATGTTAACTTATTTTGGCAAGTCAACTATACAATAACTCTACAAAATCAATTACATCAAAACATTCACTACTCAATCAATTACAAAATTACTACACAAAAAAAAACATAGTAAAATTAATACTATATAAACGCACTTATACTCATGAAAAAAATGCCAATCTATTCATGTGCGTTCGGATTTTGCTATTTGAAGTTTAAATTTATTTTCAATTATCAGTTATATAATTTTTTCACGTAATCATATAAATATGACATTTATAATGCACACATCTTAGACATGCAGTGTTTTTTTAATTTGTTATAGTGGTGTTCATCATATTACTTCGTATTATTATTATTATTTGCTTGATTTAAGACGTATATTTTATATCAATTTTTCAACTGCTCTTTCACCACCTTTTTTCACGAATTTCAAATATATTCCCGCTGCATTGCGCGGGTTATCGGCTAGTAAGGAATGAATAGTTTCTAATCGTTTTGTATAATTAATTATGATATCGTTATCGAATATTAAGTAATTGCATTATATAATTTACATTTATTCAAAAGAAAATATTTTTTAAATATTTTCTTGTAAAAGGATAAAAAACCGCAAAACCGGTCAAACCGGACCGGTATTCGCGGTTTGGTCCGGTCCTGTTACATAAGTTAAATGGTGCGGTTCGGTTTGGATTTTACCAAACCGTCAAACGGCGGTCCAGATTAGATTTTCACCAAAATTTGGCCAGACCGAACCGTGAACACCGCTAATAGATACTATATTTTACCCTCATTTATTACTCTAAATCAAACATGCCTTTAGTATAAGGGCAAAAATGATATTTATCCAACATATCTTAATCTCAACATAAATGAGATATCTTTCCCTTAAACAAACTATTAACATACTAAATAATAAAGCTTGGAATAATTCATACATACAAAGAACACAGGAAAAAAAAGAATAAAAAAAAAAAGTAAAAGCTTGGGATAATTCATACATACAAAGTAAAAAAAAATTGACACGTGGCAAGATTTGGGTGGAACTGTTACTGTTCATTGGCTTTAAAGATTGATTGTATGTATGAATGGATAAGTTGTGAATTCAAAGAGTGGGTCGCCTGGTTCGCATTGTAGGCATAGTGTAGAAGGTAAAAAAATTTACCCGTCAAAGACCAAATTTTGGGATCTTGGTGGTTTCCAATCAACGAGTTGCGTGGTTTGGGGTTTCCCAGCTAACGATCTGATCGTGGGTCAGGTTCCGTAGTTGTGTGGTCAAAAGTTGTATAGCCCGCGGTTGGGTAATATGGGTAATGGAGTCGTTATGTCATTAATCTGTTAATCATCATATTGCCATAACTAATGGTGTAACCGATATTCCACCCACTTTCTACCAACCTCTACCTGGAGGTTACCATCATTTGTCAATACTATAGTACATTTGCTTCCACTTGGAAGAAATTCGTCAATTGATCTTGTGGCGTGCAGTTGGCATCCGTAAGGTGCCTACTACCTTCTAGGGAACCGCCACCAAATTATTATTATCTTCCAACCTCAACCCGGAGGTTTACCTTATTATACTTCTAGGTCTAACAGAATTTAGAGTAGGGACCAATCCTGGATATTCACAAGATCTTTTGGATGGCTCAGATTATACCAAAAGGAATCATTTGTTAGTGCTCATTTGTGAATTCATATTACCTATTTAGATAATTCATTTTTCCTGTTTATCTTCTACCTACATACTATTGCAGATAATTGAATGCTACTATTTATTAAGCTATGGCTCTGATACCATTGATGGGTTTTCTATTCCTTAATACCCTAACTAGATTGGTATACGCAGCGGATAATAAATATTTAATCTAGGGCAAAAGGAAACTAAAACCCTAAAGAATCTTGACTTAATAAATAAAGCAATAACAAAATCAGATAAATAAAGAAAACACTAACCTTGGAGAAAATTGAATTTCTCTCACGCAGACCACCTAGCAAAACTTCCTTAGTTGGAGGCAAGTACCCAAACCAGAATACCTCTAATGCTTCACACCCAAGAACCCCAGAGAAAGAAGAATTTTTGACTTCCCAGTCAAAATTCGTATATACTCGTATATCATAGGGTATAGGCTTGACCCCTATTTATACAGGGAGTGAAAACCCTCGGTTTTGCAGATTTCGACCTCCAGCCGCCGGCTGGACCTTCCAGCCGGCGGTTGGGCTTGCTTTTTGCCTAAGAATCCGAGTTCACGACCCGCATTTCACCGACTTCCAAATCCAGCCGCAAGCTGAACCATCCAGCCGCAGGCTGAACCATCCAGCCACAGGCTGAACCATCCAGCCGCAGGCTGAACCTTCCAGCTGCAGGCTGGAATCCGGCTTCCAGATTCTTCCACCTTAATTACTTTTGATTTCTAATTAATTAAATTAATAAACCAATTAATTAAATATAATATTAATACCAATTAATATTATTCCTTATTCTTTTCTCTTAACTGTTCATTGAGGGCAACCCAATAAGGACTCTACTTTTAATGATATTCTTACCAATTAGTTATGAACTTGGACACTATATCCAACACATCTCTGTGCCATGAACAAACAAACAATTAAGGATACAAGCTGGCAAGATAATAACACAGCAAGATAAACATCATAATTTTTCACTTACCCTCCCCATTTTTATAAATAACCGGAACAGAACCATCGTTTGGCCAGTTTTTACTCATACCCAGGAGGACCAGAACCTCCTCCGCAAAAGCATCAATGAATACATGACAGTTTGCGTCAAGAAAGGCACGAAGTTCCTCCTCCTGGGCTGTAAGTCGAGGGGCATCATTCAACAACACTTCATCATTTTTCCACATTAAAACATCTCTAAACTCAATAGGAATCAACTTGTCACTCAACCAAAAGAAGTTATCTTTCCAATCTTTCAAGGACTCTCTTATACCTAACAAGATCTTAGGGGCATAAGCCCTCTTTTCTATGGTATAATATCCTTGATTGGGTGCACCTAAGCAAAAGAAGTATCTAAAAACACCTACGGTAGGAACTTTTTCATGAACTCGACAAGCCATTTCAAAACCAAGAATCTTAAGAGCACCCATTGGAGACATTTGGGAAATGTGGAGTTGATAATACTTTAAGACCAAGTAAAATGACGATAATGGAAGACAGAAGTTGGAAACGGAGAATAGCTTGGTATAAACACCGAATTTTTCAATCGGCGTTTTAGATATAATCTTGTTAAACTTAGGAAGAGAGGGTTCATAATCATTAGAAATTCCGTACTTTTTACAGAGATAATTAAAATGATTTTGGCATAGCACACTTGAAATCGTGTGAATGGTTTTAGTTGAAGACATAGTGACACAAAAAGCACGAACGCAACAAGTAAAAAGAAGAGGGACACTAACCTGGTAAAGCGATTGAAGAGTAGCCGAAAAACACGACGAATAAAGCTAGGGTTTTTCGAGAGAGAAAAAAAGGAAAAAAGAATTTCTTTTTGGAGTTACAATTTTGAAAATGGAAAATGAAACTAAGTATTAAGAGGGAAACGGTTGGTGGCCACGATTTCGTTGATTGGGTGACACGTGTACGGTCGAGGAAGAACTCAGAAACACGATGATGACAAACGATAATTGGAAGTTGAAAAGCTCTCAAATCAGTCTGACGTTTGAGACTTTTCAGTAACAAAGAGATAGAAAAACCCAGAATACACAAATCTCAAGTCTAGCGTCATCCAGCTTAAAGCTACCTCCCACTAGACTGGGGGGACTTAATGGTCTAACCGATATTTATAACACCCCTCGTTAATTATAAACATTTAATATAATATTTGCGACTCGGAAGCGTATATTTAAAGCATACTATCAATGTACTCAAAACGTCAATAAACTTTTTCAAATCCAAACACATGACATTTCAACCAACTCGGTGTTATATAATTTAAAACATATATTTAGTTATCAAAATAACATCAGAGTAACAGTCTGTCAAACATTCCATCCAATCCAACAACCTCCTGCCCCATATGTCCCATTAATATACAACCTGCAGGAAGAACTATGGTGGGGTTAGTACAACGCTAAGTGAATGAAACTATAACAACAGCTCAACTTAGCATAACAATCTGTTTACATCAAATAACAATAAACAGACAATGAACAATGAATCACTCATTCAATCACTAGCCGACATTCACAATGTCATTCAAGCTACGTCAAGAGGAACGGTGGTCCCTGAGCAACCATATACCGGTTTGGCACCCAAGAACACTTATAGTTCAACTGTATTGGCCCATACAGCACTACCGATAACTTGTTGTTGATCACACACGACCTAGATCTCTAAGCCAACATTTCAAGCTTTCGAGATCTCCTGTCGTCTACAACAACAACAACAAGCCCAACCATCAAATCAAGTTGACCTCTGAATCTTACATATTAGCACAAATTAGCTAAGTAAGCAACATGCCAGACTATCATGGCAAACATTTCAACAGATGCATCATATAAAAGTAATGCTATAAATTACTTGTTGTAAATCAAATCATTACAACTAAATCACACTGAGGTTACAGATCCACTCACCGACTACCTCAGGCCTCCACTCAGTAGTCTAATATCACTGAGCCTTCTCCACATCTGAGAATCAATAAATCAAATATAAGTTAGTAATCCATATCAATACATAACTTATATTAATCCATAATACTAGGAACTTAACATAATTAACATTTCAACTATTAGTTCCTAATTATGTATTAATGATTACAATAAAATCATTACTATTTGTTATCACGCAACTAGTACCAATCATATAAAAATCAACAAATTTCAAAGAAAAGCTGAGACAGCTCTCCAAGCCGCCGGCTTCATCCTAGAAGCCGCCGGCTTCTGGTCTCCACCCGCCGGCTTCACTATTCTAACCGCCGGGCAATTTACACATTGTGTTAACAGAACACAACTACGTTTTAAAGCCTACACCAGCCGCCGGGTCCATGTCCCAACCCGCCGGTTCCTACAAAAACATCACAAGCCGCCGGCTTGGCTTATGAAGCCGCCGGCTTCAACCGAGTATGCACAAGCCGCCGGCTTCCTATAGAAGCCGCCGGCTTCTATCGTCGTTCAGGCCTGGTGCGATCTGCTCGAAACTTAACCCACGAAATTTATAACAAAATCACCCAAACTCAATTTTAAACACTTTTAAACCACTAGAAACATCAGATAATTATCATATAACACTTATAACATGTTTCTAACATCCAATTCTTCCAAATCACCAATTATCCCAATTTCAATCAAATGGAATAATTAAACTTACTTCTTGATTTGAAGAACACTGAATTGAGGTAATGATTAGGATGAAACTAGAATCAATCACAGCTCCAAATTCATTTTCAATTTGATTTCTAGGTTTTCTTTTGAATTGATTTGGGTTTTGAGAGTTTTTGGAAGTTCATAATGAACTTTCCTAAAGAGGAAAGTTAAATAAATAGAAACTTAAGTCGGTTCCTCAACCGACCTTCCATTATACGGGTATAATTTAATACCCCATCTCAATCTATTGCCTGGAACCCGAAAACCATTTGCGAGTCCAAACATTTTATTGCACCGTCAACTATATTAATTTACAACAATTAATAATTCACTTATCACATTGGAATATTCAGCTCCTATTCCAATTATTTCAACTATTTCAAACAATATTATTTCCAAACTCATTTAAATACCTATTTAAATCAAGAAATAATGTAAAACAACTAGATCCATTTCGAGGATGTTACAACTCTCCCCCCCTTCAAGAGATTTCGCCCCCGAAATCTAACCTCAACCAATCGAACTAATATGATATAATCACATACATCTTAGTATTCATTAGTCCTCAATAGCAACTTACAACTATTCTTAGACTAGTTGAATTCTTTCGACATGCACATATCCAATTGTACATGCTTCTATCCTTTCCTACACACACATACAGTACATCTAATCAATATCATCAATCAGATATATCTTATAGACAAACACTCACTTCAATAAGTGAAACCTATAATCACTTAATCAACAAGTAAAACTTAACATTACTTAATAGGTCTATGCAACCCGAAATTAGCAACATGCTAAAATCTTTAACCTATTCTCACTGTTCATCACTGCTAACAACAAAACAGCGGTCACATTATCACAACAATGGTTATTAAACCACAATGTATCTAGCAACACTGAAATAAAATTCAGCTCACGACTTACAATCAGTCTAATAACAGGTAACAATCTCAAATTTCTACTATCCAAGATTTGAAATTCGAATCTAGGTCAACTTTTTATCCAAAAGTTTCATACCTATACTCTTGTGAATAACCAATCATATTCATATATCACTACAATCATATGAAATCTTTTACTTAAAAGTTTTCCAGATTCATATTACCTAAATAAGCAAAGCAGAGGTCACACTCAGTAGGTAAAACCACAATCAACAAGTACGTTACTCAATTAACAAAAGTACCAAAATCAATCTTACCTTCAATCGACCAACCTCTACCTTAACTTATTTCCACTTGTAACTCCTTTCATTACAATCTATCAATTGCTAGCAACAACAATTGACCAAACAATAATCACAGCACTAGTGATTAAACACCCCAGTATATCTATCAATACTTACTATTTATCTTCAAAATCTAACTAACCATCAAGTTAGAATTTATATTACTTAAACTGGTAAGACATCCATAATCTTATCTTAGTAACCAGTTAATTCACTTTTAATAACTACTAATCACAAGCAATTAGGAGTTACACAACTTAAACCAAAATATCAGTTAGTACCAAATTCCATCAATCTAGCAATTAAGTTAACCTTAATCAACATATTATGATACAACAAATCAAGTATCACAATATCACATTATCAAAATGTGCCACTATTCAACACATTTCCCACAAAGTCTACATCAAGTTAATCACACTAACTGACTTTCACAAAATCTATGGTATATTTTAATTCATTCAATTAAAATTTATCATACCAATTATTATCATGTATATCACACTTATATACATACACAGTTTCAATTAATTCTATATAATAGGCCATTCAGACTGTCATAGTCTTTATCAAGCCTTCATATTACTACTACTCATCACATATCCACACAACTGGATATGGAACAATTACCAACTCTATGTTTCACTTATATACTTACCACTTAGTATATAACTTAAACAATTTAAATCTAAACTTCCAAGAAAGTTTGGTGAATACAATCATCACCTATTTCATTTGCATACAATCAACAAATAACTAAAGAATCCATCCAATTCTTTCAATACTTAAATAATTCATCATGAGGTACCAATCAACCCACACAGTCATTAATAATAACTTTCAATTATTTCTTATCTCACATTGTTACCAAATCATGGCTGTCATCACAAGCCTCATACACTGGTAAGATTTTCTTATCATAATTCTAATCAATGTGATTTAGCTTACACTTAACATACTTTAGCAAATTATAACTGTCATATCAAACAATGACTTCATATCTGTATAATTCTTCAACACATATTCAGTTCGAATATCAAATATTACCCAACTGAATACTCAATTATACTTAACAATATTTCAATTACTTAATACTAGCCTTAAGTAATAAATCAAGTTTCACAAACTTAAACAATTCATCTATCTCCCTTGGATCTTAAATGACCCATTTCAACATAATGTGACCAATCTAGGAATTCAATCACATTCCACACAATCATAACATTTCAATCTATGTTAGACTATCTCAACACAAACAGTTGACTACATGTCAACTTTGATTTCAATCAACCAATCAATAAAATCCTCTAACTGCTTTTCTCAAGTTTGACTCAATTCAAACCAATCACAAGCAATTAATTTTATACACAATTCTCTATTTATGGTTTGACTTTCAAAGTTAACATACCACCAATATTAACTCACAACAAACCATTTTGTCTTATATATTCACTTTTAAACATATATTTTAAATTATTACATTCAATAATTTTATCAATCCTTCACAAGGACAAAATCAACCTACATCAATCTTGGCTCCATACAATCCATTTCATATTGTATGTTTACTTTCAAACATATACTTCACATTATTACATTCAATAATACTAGTAGTTTCTCAAGTAAAACAATATCAAATTAGTCAATTAGGTTTATCAATCAAAACCCCCACCAATGACTATTATTATTTACACTAGTATCTTTACAGTCTAGATGTCACAGTCCTATCAACTGATTGTTTTCTTATCAAAACAATTATTAAACATCTTAGCATACTTTCCTACTCAATTTTCCAAAATCACATTACATTTCTTTTATACCAAGTAGCCTCAACAAGTTCAGGTGACACAACATAATATAACAACGGTGATCAGGCGTTGCAAGATTATGTCCTTCACAATCCCTTCTCAGGCTACTCTACATTATAATTATCAATGTGATTTACTCTTGTCTCTTATATATTAAATACTTCATGATTTCAATTCAATCATAATCTATTTAATAGTTTCTATCAGCTGATACACACTCAAAATCAGCTTACTACTTACATATTCAACCTTATATATGCAAGTCATCTCACATACACACCATGTTCTAATTTTCAACAACTGTATTACTCAGGATATCACTTATCTGAAACCTCAAACACATGATAACTTATTATCATAGTTTCAATACTTAACACAATTCAATGTCCCTATTTACTACGAAATTCAGGACACATCTTAATTAATTATCATCACTTTGACATATGCTTTACTATCAAGCATCCATGTCACAACAAGCCTACTCAATCATGTTACTATCAACCATTTCATTTATTAATTTACAATTGACCAGAAAGATCTATCACTTCCCAATCAATTTCACATTATCACACTCTACATTTCTCTTAAACCTATCAGTCATGGTTTAGATCAAGTGTTTAACTATAATCAAGACATATCATATAGTCACATAAACACATATTGTCTCAAATAGCAGTCATTCTCAAATCAAATGACACAACCTTCCTTAACAAGGATTTAGATCACACCTTGTGATCAATCTGCTAATATAATACTATCATTTATCTTGTCTCCTAATAAAGACACTCTTTAGGTTCTAACATCAATCATGTTAAACCTTAATAAACGCTTTATCTACTCATTTAAGCACATTTCTGTATTTTCAATTCAATCAGAAATAATCACAACAATGAGTATCTCATTCAATACCTCTATCCTCATGTCAACCTTTAACAATCACAGTTGACTCAAAACTGGGGAATCATATCAGTCTGATTCAATTAACTTTACTACAAAGCTTACTCAACATAACAGAGTAAACAATACAAGTTAATTTAAATTAACAAAGGCTTATCAAAGATTACCTGACAAATCTTAAGCCAGCAATGTTGAGGAAACATGAAATAAACCAACCAGTTACTCATGTTCCTCCGTCTCTGCATTCAAACAACAGCTTCACAACTTGTTATGGGTTAGTACATATTATGTAACATCCTCTAAATGAACCTTGAGTTTTATGTATTATTTCGTGATTTAAATTAATATTTAAATGTGTTTAGAAATAATATTGCTTGAAATAGTGAAATAATTGGAATAGGAGTCGAATATTCCAATGTGATAAGTGAAATATTAATTGTTGTAAATTAATGTAGTTGACGGTGCAATAAAATGTTTGGACTCATAAATGGTTTTCGGGTTCCAGACAATAGATTGAGATGGGGTATTAAATTATACCCGTATATTGAAGGCAGTTTGTGAGGTCGGATATATATATCACTTTCCTCTTTAGGAAAGTTTATTTAGAAACTTCAAAACTCACAGAAACTCTCTGAAAACCTTCAAATCAAACTGGAAATCAAATCAGGAAGTTGTGATTCTCGTAAAACTTCCTAATCATCAGATTACCATCGTTAGATTCTTCAATCAATATGGAAAAAAAAAGGCTCAGTGACATTAGACTACTGAGTGGACGCCTGAGGTGGTCGGTGAGTGGACTTGTACCCTCAGTGTGATTTAGTTGTAATGATTTGGTTACAACAAGTAATTTATTGTATTACTGTGATAATATGCATCTGTGTGTTACCTGGCCATGATGGTTTGGCATATTTGCTTACTTAGATGATTGTGCTAGTAAGGAGATCCAGGGGTCAACTTGATTTGATAGTTGGGCTTGTTGTTGTTGTAGACGACAGGAGATCTTAAAACTTGAAATGTTGGTTTAGAGATCTAGGTCGTGTGTAATTGACAACAAGTTATCGGTCGGTCTGTATCGGCCAATACAGATGAATGATAAGTGTTTCCTGGGTACCAACCGGTCTTAGGGTGTCTCAGGGACCACCGATCCTCTTTGACGCAGCTTGTATGACATAGTGGATGTCGGCTGGTAGGTGAATGATTGATTCATTGATTGATTGTCTGTTTATTGTTATTTGATGTAAACAGGTTGTTATGCTGAGTTGGACTGTTGTTATTGGTTCACTCACTTAGCGTTGTGCTAACCCCACCACAGTTCTTCCTGCAGGTTGAATATTTTGGGAGATATTGGGCAGGAGGTTGTTGGACTGGATGGAATGTTTGACAGGCTGTAACTCTGATGTGATTTGATAATCATAGAAATGCTTTTAATAACACCCAGTTGTTTGAAATGTCTAGTACTTTAATTTGAAAAAGTTTATTGACATTTTGATAACAAGTAACATTGGTTGTAATGTTTTGAAATATAAGCTTCCGCGTCGCCATTATTATATTAATTGTTTATATATGTAAAATGGAAGGGGTGTTATAAGTTGGTATCAGAGCAATAGTTTGGGTGAATTGGACTTGATAGAATGTTCAATCCTAAACTTTGATTGAGTTGAGTCAAACATTCCAGTGGGTGCGGGTTTAGTTGATTAGTGAATGTGTGAGAAAGTGATTAGTTGAATATGTACTAACCCTTAACAAGTTGTGAAGTTGTTGTTTGATTGCAGAGACGGAGGAACATGAGTATCTGATTGGTATATTTCATGTTTCCTCAATACTCGTTGGCTTAAGATTGTCAGGTAATCTTCGATAAGCCTGTGTTAAATTTAAATTAACTTGAACTGTTTACTTTGTTATGTTAAGTAAGCATTGTTGTGAAGTTAATTGAGTCAGACTGATATGATTCCCCAGTTTTGAGTCAACTAATGATTGTTATAGGTTGACATGATGATAGAGGTATTGAATGGGATACTCATTGTAGTGGTTATTTCTGATTGAATTGAAAATGCAGAAATGTGATTAAATGAGTAGATAAAGAGTTGATTAAGGTTTAACATGATTGATGTTGGAACCTAAGGAGTGTCTTTATTGGTGAGACAAAATAATTGATAGTATTATATTAGTAGATTGGTTACAGGGTGTGATTTGAATTCTGTGTAAGGATTGTTGTGTCATTTGATTTGAAAATGACTGCTAATTGAGAAAATATGTGGTTATGTGGCTATATGATATGTTTTGACTATAGCTAAACCTTTGAGCTAAACCAAGACTGATAGGTTTATAAGAAATATGGCTTATGATAAAGCTAAATTGATTAAGGAAGTGGTAGATCTTTCTGGTCAATTGTAAATTAGTAAATGAAATGTTTATAGTAACATGATTGAGTAGAATTGTTGTGACAGTGATGCTTGATATGATAGCATATGTCAAAGTGATGATAATTAAGTAAGAAGTGTCCTGAATTTTGAATGTAAATAGGGACATTGATTAGTGTAAGTAATGAAACTATGCTGACGAGTTATCATGTGTTTGAGGTTTCAGATAAGTGATATACTGAGTAATTCAGTTGTTGAAAATTAGAACATTGTGTGTATGTGAGATGGCTTACATATGTAAGGTTGAATATGTAAGTAGTAAGCTGATTTTGAGTATGTATCAGCTGATAGGAACTATAATAGATTATGATTGATTTGAAATCATGAAGTATTTAATACATACATGAGATAAGAGTAGGTTATATTGATAATTATAATGTAGAGTAGTCTGAGAATGGATTGTGAAGAACATAATCTTGCAACGCCTGATCACCGTTGTTATATTATGTTGTGTCACATGAATTTGTTGAGGCTACTTGGTATAAAAGAAATGTAATGTGATTTAGAAAACTGAGCATGAAAGTATGCTAAGTGGTTTAATAGTTGTTTTGATAAGAAAACAATTGGTTGATAGAACTGTAACATCTAGAATGTAAATGTGAGAGTGTAAATAATGTTTGTCATTGATAGTTGTTTTGTTGATGAACATAAATGACAAATTGAATTCTGTTAAATAGGTAATTGTGATTGATAATGATAGATTACCTGTAGGTGGATTTGTATAGTGTTTAAATGAATCACTATGTTGTAGCTGACTTGTATGAAACCAAAGTTGAGATAGGTTGATATTGTTTGGTTTAAGGATTCTTAGTATTATTTAGAGTAATAATGTGAAATATATGTTTGAAAGTAAACATATAATATGGAATGGCTTGTATGGAGCCAATACTGATGTAGATTGACCTTGTCCTTGTGAAGGATTGATAAGATTATTGAAAGTAATAATTTAAAATATATGTTTGAAGGTGAACATATAAGATGAAATGGTTTGTTGTGAGTTAATATTGATAGTATGTTAACTTTGAAAGTCAAACAATGAATAGAGAGTTGTGTATAAAATTAATTGCTTGTGATTGGTTTGAGTTTGGGTCAAACTTGAGGAAAGCAATTAGAAAATTTTATTGATTGGTTGATTGAGATCAAGGTTGACACATAGTCAACTGTTTGTGTTGAAATAGTCTAACATAGATTGAAATGTTATGATTGTGTGGAATGTGATTGAATTCCTAGATTGATTAAAATCATGTTGAAACGGGTCATGTGAGATCCAAAGGAGATAGATAAATTGTCTAAGTTTGTGAGACTTGATTAATTACTTAAAGCTAGTATTAAGTAATTGAAATAGTGTTAAGTATAATTGAACTGAATATGTGTTAAGGAATTATACAGATGTGAAGTCATGTTATGATATGACAGTTATAATTTGTTGAAAGGTGCAAATTAAGTTACATTGGTTAGGATTGTGATAAGAAAGTCTTACCAGTGTATGAGGCTTGTGATGATAGCTTTGATTTGATAAGAATGTGAGATAAGAAATAATTGAAAGTTATTATTAATGGTTGCCTAGATTGACTGGTACCTCATGGTGAATTACTTAGGTATGGAAAGAATTGAATGGATTCTTTTGTTAATTGTTGATAGTATACAAATGAAATAAGTGATAAAGTGATAAATTGGGATTAGATCCAAGTAAGAAAAGATATGAAGGTATATCTGGAAATGAATTATATTAAAGGTTTAGCTTAACCTTGGTTAATAATTGAGGAAATATGAATTGAATAGTTGGTCATATTTAAGAAATCAGGTATGAAATTAAGTGTAATGATCATTATTTTGATAGTTTAAGAATAATGATTGCTTGACATTTGGGGCTGAAAACCTGATGTGTATAATTGTAAGTGTTAGAAAGTAAGAGAAACCTTGAGATTGATAGGTGATGATTGTATTCACCAAACTTTTCTTGAAAGTTTAGAATGAAATGTTTAAGTTATATGCTAGTTGATAAGTATATAAGTGAAACATAGAGTTATTGATTATTCCATGTCCTGTGGTATGGATATGTGATGATTAGTAGTATTGAGAAGGCTTGATAAAGACTTTAACAGTCTGAATGGCCTAGTATATAGAATGAAATGAAATTGTTGTGTATGTGTCCATTTTAGAGAATATTTGAAATTGTGTAAGTATATATGTGTAGTATACATGATAATAAATGGCATGATAAGTTTTAATAGATTGAATTAAAATGTGCCATAAGATATGTGGAGGTTAATTAATTGTGATTAACTTGATGTAGATTTTGTTGAAAATGTGTTGGAAAGTAGCACATTTTGATAGTGTGATATTGTGATGCTTGACCTGTAGTATCATAATATGTGGATTAAGACTGACTTAGTTGCTAGATTGACGGGATCTAGTGTTGAATGATTGGGTGATTAAAGTTGTATAAATTCTAATTGCTTGTGATTAGTAGTTTAAAATTGTAAAATTGAATTGAAATAACTGGTTGCTAAGAGAATATTATTGATGTCTTACCAGTTTAAATAATAAATAAGTTTTAACTTGATGGTTAGTTAGACTTTGGAGATACATAATAAGTATTGATGGGTACACTGTAGTGTATAATCATTAGTGTTGTGATTATTGGTTGTGTAAATTGTTGTTGTTGACAATTGATAGATTGTAATGAAAGGAGTTACAAACAGAAATAAGTCAATGTAGAGGTTGGTTGAATGTAGGTAATATTTGATTGTGGTACTATTGCTGATTGAGCAAAGTACTTGTTGATTGTGGTTTTACCTACTGAGTGTGACCTCTGCTTTGCTTATTTAGATGATATGAATCTGGAGTACTTTTAAGTAAAAAAAATTTCATATGATTAAAGTGATATGTGAACCTTATAGGTTGATCAAAAGAATATAGGTATGAAACTTTTGAGATGAAAAGTTGACCTAGATTTGAATTTCAAATCTTTGATAGTAGAGATTTGAGATTGTTATCTGTTATTAGACTGATTGTAAGTCGTGAGCAGAAATTTTATTTCAGTAGTATTAGATACATTGTGGTTTAATAACCACTGTTGTGATACTGTTGTGATGTTTTATTGATAACAGAGATGAACAGTGGTAATAGGTTAAAGATTTTAGCACATTGCTAATCTTTAGTTGTATAGATCTATTAAGTGATTGTAGGTTTCACTTGTCGTTTAAGTGATAGTGAATTCACTTGATTTAGTAAGTGTTTATCTATAAGATATATCTGATTGATGATATTGATTAGATGCACTGTATGTGTACGAGGGAGAAGATAGAATCATGTACATTTGGATATGTGCATGTGGAAAGAATTCAAACAGTCTGAGTATAGTTGTAAGTTGCTATTGAGGACAAATGTTTGATAAGAGATATGTGATTATATCACATTAGTTATATTGATTGAGATTAGATTTCGGGGCGAAATCTTTTTAAGGGGGGTAGAGTTGTAACATCCTCTAAATGAACCTAGAGTTTTATGTATTATTTCGTGATTTAAATTAATATTTAAATGTGTTTAGAAATAATATTGCTTGAAATAGTGAAATAATTGGAATAGGAGTCGAATATTCCAATGTGATAAGTGAAATATTAATTGTTGTAAATTAATGTAGTTGACGGTGCAATAAAATGTTTGGACTCATAAATGGTTTTCGGGTTCCAGACAATAGATTGAGATGGGGTATTAAATTATACCCGTATATTGAAGGCGGTTTGTGAGGTCGGATATATATATCACTTTCCTCTTTAGGAAAGTTTATTTAGAAACTTCAAAACTCACAGAAACTCTCTGAAAACCTTCAAATCAAACTGGAAATCAAATCAGGAAGTTGTGATTCTCGTGAAACTTCCTAATCATCAGATTACCATCGTTAGATTCTTCAATCAATATGGAAAAAAAAAGGCTCAGTGACATTAGACTACTGAGTGGACGCCTGAGGTGGTCGGTGAGTGGACTTGTACCCTCAGTGTGATTTAGTTATAATGATTTGGTTACAACAAGTAATTTATTGTATTACTGTGATAATATGCATCTGTGTGTTACCTGGCCATGATGGTTTGGCATATTTGCTTACTTAGATGATTGTGCTAGTAAGGAGATCCAGGGGTCAACTTGATTTGATAGTTGGGCTTGTTGTTGTTGTAGACGACAGGAGATCTTAAAACTTGAAATGTTGGTTTAGAGATCTAGGTCGTGTGTAATTGACAACAAGTTATCGGTCGGTCTGTATCGGCCAATACAGATGAATGATAAGTGTTTCCTGGGTACCAACCGGTCTTAGGGTGTCTCAGGGACCACCGATCCTCTTTGACGCAGCTTGTATGACATAGTGGATGTCGGCTGGTAGGTGAATGATTGATTCATTGATTGATTGTCTGTTTATTGTTATTTGATGTAAACAGGTTGTTATGCTGAGTTGGACTGTTGTTATTGGTTCACTCACTTAGCGTTGTGCTAACCCCACCACAGTTCTTCCTGCAGGTTGAATATTTTGGGAGATATTGGGCAGGAGGTTGTTGGACTGGATGGAATGTTTGACAGGCTGTAACTCTGATGTGATTTGATAATCATAGAAATGCTTTTAATAACACCCAGTTGTTTGAAATGTCTAGTACTTTAATTTGAAAAAGTTTATTGACATTTTGATAACAAGTAACATTGGTTGTAATGTTTTGAAATATAAGCTTCCGCGTCGCCATTATTATATTAATTGTTTATATATGTAAAATGGAAGGGGTGTTATATATTCAACTAACTACTTTCCCACATATCAACAAATCACTAAACCCGCACCCACTGGAATGTTTGACGCAACTCAATCAAAGTTTAGGATTGAACATACTATCATGCCCAATTCACCCAAACTCTTGCTCTGATACCAACTTATAACACCCCTCGTTAATTATAAACATTTAATATAATATTTGCGACTCGGAAGCGTATATTTAAAGCATACTATCAATGTACTCAAAACGTCAATAAACTTTTTCAAATCCAAACACATGACATTTCAACCAACTCGGTGTTATATAATTTAAAACATATATTTAGTTATCAAAATAACATCAGAGTAACAGTCTGTCAAACATTCCATCCAATCCAACAACCTCCTGCCCCATATGTCCCATTAATATACAACCTGCAGGAAGAACTGTGGTGGGGTTAGCACAACGCTAAGTGAATGAAACTATAACAACAGCTCAACTTAGCATAACAATCTGTTTACATCAAATAACAATAAACAGACAATGAACAATGAATCACTCATTCAATCACTAGCCGACATTCACAATATCATTCAAGCTACGTCAAGAGGATCGGTGGTCCCTGAGCAACCATATACCGGTTTGGCACCCAAGAACACTTATAGTTCAACTGTATTGGCCCATACAGCACTACCGATAACTTGTTGTTGATCACACACGACCTAGATCTCTAAGCCAACATTTCAAGCTTTCGAGATCTCCTGTCATCTACAACAACAACAACAAGCCCAACCATCAAATCAAGTTGACCTCTGAATCTTACATATTAGCACAAATTAGCTAAGTAAGCAACATGCCAGACTATCATGGCAAACATTTCAACAGATGCATCATATAAAAGTAATGCTATAAATTACTTGTTGTAAATCAAATCATTACAACTAAATCACACTGAGGTTACAGATCCACTCACCGACTACCTCAGGCCTCCACTCAGTAGTCTAATATCACTGAGCCTTCTCCACATCTGAGAATCAATAAATCAAATATAAGTTAGTAATCCATATCAATACATAACTTATATTAATCCATAATACTAGGAACTTAACATAATTAACATTTCAACTATTAGTTCCTAATTATGTATTAATGATTACAATAAAATCATTACTATTTGTTATCACGCAACTAGTACCAATCATATAAAAATCAACAAATTTCAAAGAAAAGCTGAGACAGCTCTCCAAGCCGCCGGCTTCATCCTAGAAGCCGCCGGCTTCTGGTCTCCACCCGCCGGCTTCACTATTCTAACCGCCGGGCAATTTACACATTGTGTTAACAGAACACAACTACGTTTTAAAGCCTACACCAGCCGCCGGGTCCATGTCCCAACCCGCCGGTTCCTACAAAAACATCACAAGCCGCCGGCTTGGCTTATGAAGCCGCCGGCTTCAACCGAGTATGCACAAGCCGCCGGCTTCCTATAGAAGCCGCCGGCTTCTATCGTCGTTCAGGCCTGGTGCGATCTGCTCAAAACTTAACCCACGAAATTTATAACAAAATCACCCAAACTCAATTTTAAACACTTTTAAACCACTAGAAACATCAGATAATTATCATATAACACTTATAACATGTTTCTAACATCCAATTCTTCCAAATCACCAATTATCCCAATTTCAATCAAATGGAATAATTAAACTTACTTCTTGATTTGAAGAACACTGAATTGAGGTAATGATTAGGATGAAACTAGAATCAATCACAGCTCCAAATTCATTTTCAATTTGATTTCTAGGTTTTCTTTTGAATTGATTTGGGTTTTGAGAGTTTTTGGAAGTTCATAATGAACTTTCCTAAAGAGGAAAGTTAAATAAATAGAAACTTAAGTCGGTTCCTCAACCGACCTTCCATTATACGGGTATAATTTAATACCCCATCTCAATCTATTGCCTGGAACCCGAAAACCATTTGCGAGTCCAAACATTTTATTGCACCGTCAACTATATTAATTTACAACAATTAATAATTCACTTATCACATTGGAATATTCAGCTCCTATTCCAATTATTTCAACTATTTCAAACAATATTATTTCCAAACTCATTTAAATACCTATTTAAATCAAGAAATAATGTAAAACAACTAGATCCATTTCGAGGATGTTACAACTCTCCCCCCCTTCAAGAGATTTCGCCCCCGAAATCTAACCTCAACCAATCGAACTAATATGATATAATCACATACATCTTAGTATTCATTAGTCCTCAATAGCAACTTACAACTATTCTTAGACTAGTTGAATTCTTTCGACATGCACATATCCAATTGTACATGCTTCTATCCTTTCCTACACACACATACAGTACATCTAATCAATATCATCAATCAGATATATCTTATAGACAAACACTCACTTCAATAAGTGAAACCTACAATCACTTAATCAACAAGTAAAACTTAACATTACTTAATAGGTCTATGCAACCCGAAATTAGCAACATGCTAAAATCTTTAACCTATTCTCACTGTTCATCACTGCTAACAACAAAACAGCGGTCACATTATCACAACAATGGTTATTAAACCACAATGTATCTAGCAACACTGAAATAAAATTCAGCTCACGACTTACAATCAGTCTAATAACAGGTAACAATCTCAAATTTCTACTATCCAAGATTTGAAATTCGAATCTAGGTCAACTTTTTATCCAAAAGTTTCATACCTATACTCTTGTGAATAACCAATCATATTCATATATCACTACAATCATATGAAATCTTTTACTTAAAAGTTTTCCAGATTCATATTACCTAAATAAGCAAAGCAGAGGTCACACTCAGTAGGTAAAACCACAATCAACAAGTACGTTACTCAATTAACAAAAGTACCAAAATCAATCTTACCTACAATCGACCAACCTCTACCTTAACTTATTTCCACTTGTAACTCCTTTCATTACAATCTATCAATTGCTAGCAACAACAATTGACCAAACAATAATCACAGCACTAGTGATTAAACACCCCAGTATATCTATCAATACTTACTATTTATCTTCAAAATCTAACTAACCATCAAGTTAGAATTTATATTACTTAAACTGGTAAGACATCCATAATCTTATCTTAGTAACCAGTTAATTCACTTTTAATAACTACTAATCACAAGCAATTAGGAGTTACACAACTTAAACCAAAATATCAGTTAGTACCAAATTCCATCAATCTAGCAATTAAGTTAACCTTAATCAACATATTATGATACTACAAATCAAGTATCACAATATCACATTATCAAAATGTGCCACTATTCAACACATTTCCCACAAAGTCTACATCAAGTTAATCACACTAACTGACTTTCACAAAATCTATGGTATATTTTAATTCATTCAATTAAAATTTATCATACCAATTATTATCATGTATATCACACTTATATACATACACAGTTTCAATTAATTCTATATAATAGGCCATTCAGACTGTCATAGTCTTTATCAAGCCTTCATATTACTACTACTCATCACATATCCACACAACTGGATATGGAACAATTACCAACTCTATGTTTCACTTATATACTTACCACTTAGTATATAACTTAAACAATTTAAATCTAAACTTCCAAGAAAGTTTGGTGAATACAATCATCACCTATTTCATTTGCATACAATCAACAAATAACTAAAGAATCCATCCAATTCTTTCAATACTTAAATAATTCATCATGAGGTACCAATCAACCCACACAGTCATTAATAATAACTTTCAATTATTTCTTATCTCACATTGTTACCAAATCATGGCTGTCATCACAAGCCTCATACACTGGTAAGATTTTCTTATCATAATTCTAATCAATGTGATTTAGCTTACACTTAACATACTTTAGCAAATTATAACTGTCATATCAAACAATGACTTCATATCTGTATAATTCTTCAACACATATTCAGTTCGAATATCAAATATTACCCAACTGAATACTCAATTATACTTAACAATATTTCAATTACTTAATACTAGCCTTAAGTAATAAATCAAGTTTCACACACTTAAACAATTCATCTATCTCCCTTGGATCTTAAATGACCCATTTCAACATAATGTGACCAATCTAGGAATTCAATCACATTCCACACAATCATAACATTTCAATCTATGTTAGACTATCTCAACACAAACAGTTGACTACATGTCAACTTTGATTTCAATCAACCAATCAATAAAATCCTCTAACTGCTTTTCTCAAGTTTGACTCAATTCAAACCAATCACAAGCAATTAATTTTATACACAATTCTCTATTTATGGTTTGACTTTCAAAGTTAACATACCACCAATATTAACTCACAACAAACCATTTTGTCTTATATATTCACTTTTAAACATATATTTTAAATTATTACATTCAATAATTTTATCAATCCTTCACAGGGACAAAATCAACATACATCAATCTTGGCTCCATACAATCCATTTCATATTGTATGTTTACTTTCAAACATATACTTCACATTATTACATTCAATAATACTAGTAGTTTCTCAAGTAAAACAATATCAAATTAGTCAATTAGGTTTATCAATCAAAACCCCCACCAATGACTATTATTATTTACACTAGTATCTTTACAGTCTAGATGTCACAGTCCTATCAACTGATTGTTTTCTTATCAAAACAATTATTAAACATCTTAGCATACTTTCCTACTCAATTTTCCAAAATCACATTACATTTCTTTTATACCAAGTAGCCTCAACAAGTTCAGGTGACACAACATAATATAACAACGGTGATCAGGCGTTGCAAGATTATGTCCTTCACAATCCCTTCTCAGGCTACTCTACATTATAATTATCAATGTGATTTACTCTTGTCTCTTATATATTAAATACTTCATGATTTCAATTCAATCATAATCTATTTAATAGTTTCTATCAGCTGATACACACTCAAAATCAGCTTACTACTTACATATTCAACCTTATATATGCAAGTCATCTCACATACACACCATGTTCTAATTTTCAACAACTGTATTACTCAGGATATCACTTATCTTAAACCTCAAACACATGATAACTTATTATCATAGTTTCAATACTTAACACAATTCAATGTCCCTATTTACTACGAAATTCAGGACACATCTTAATTAATTATCATCACTTTGACATATGCTTTACTATCAAGCATCCATGTCACAACAAGCCTACTCAATCATGTTACTATCAACCATTTCATTTATTAATTTACAATTGACCAGAAAGATCTATCACTTCCCAATCAATTTCACATTATCACACTCTACATTTCTCTTAAACCTATCAGTCATGGTTTAGATCAAGTGTTTAACTATAATCAAGACATATCATATAGTCACATAAACACATATTGTCTCAAATAGCAGTCATTCTCAAATCAAATGACACAACCTTCCTTAACAAGGATTTAGATCACACCTTGTGATCAATCTGCTAATATAATACTATCATTTATCTTGTCTCCTAATAAAGACACTCTTTAGGTTCTAACATCAATCATGTTAAACCTTAATAAACGCTTTATCTACTCATTTAAGCACATTTCTGTATTTTCAATTCAATCAGAAATAATCACAACAATGAGTATCTCATTCAATACCTCTATCCTCATGTCAACCTTTAACAATCACAGTTGACTCAAAACTGGGGAATCATATCAGTCTGATTCAATTAACTTTACTACAAAGCTTACTCAACATAACAGAGTAAACAATACAAGTTAATTTAAATTAACAAAGGCTTATCAAAGATTACCTGACAAATCTTAAGCCAGCAACGTTGAGGAAACATGAAATAAACCAACCAGTTACTCATGTTCCTCCGTCTCTGCATTCAAACAACAGCTTCACAACTTGTTATGGGTTAGTACATATTCAACTAACTACTTTCCCACATATCAACAAATCACTAAACCCGCACCCACTGGAATGTTTGACGCAACTCAATCAAAGTTTAGGATTGAACATACTATCATGCCCAATTCACCCAAACTCTTGCTCTGATACCAACTTATAACACCCCTCGTTAATTATAAACATTTAATATAATATTTGCGACTCGGAAGCGTATATTTAAAGCATACTATCAATGTACTCAAAACGTCAATAAACTTTTTCAAATCCAAACACATGACATTTCAACCAACTCGGTGTTATATAATTTAAAACATATATTTAGTTATCAAAATAACATCAGAGTAACAGTCTGTCAAACATTCCATCCAATCCAACAACCTCCTGCCCCATATGTCCCATTAATATACAACCTGCAGGAAGAACTGTGGTGGGGTTAGCACAACGCTAAGTGAATGAAACTATAACAACAGCTCAACTTAGCATAACAATCTGTTTACATCAAATAACAATAAACAGACAATGAACAATGAATCACTCATTCAATCACTAGCCGACATTCACAATGTCATTCAAGCTACGTCAAGAGGATCGGTGGTCCCTGAGCAACCATATACCGGTTTGGCACCCAAGAACACTTATAGTTCAACTGTATTGGCCCATACAGCACTACCGATAATTTGTTGTTGATCACACACGACCTAGATCTCTAAGCCAACATTTCAAGCTTTCGAGATCTCCTGTCATCTACAACAACAACAACAAGCCCAACCATCAAATCAAGTTGACCTCTGAATCTTACATATTAGCACAAATTAGCTAAGTAAGCAACATGCCAGACTATCATGGCAAACATTTCAACAGATGCATCATATAAAAGTAATGCTATAAATTACTTGTTGTAAATCAAATCATTACAACTAAATCACACTGAGGTTACAGATCCACTCACCGACTACCTCAGGCCTCCACTCAGTAGTCTAATATCACTGAGCCTTCTCCACATCTGAGAATCAATAAATCAAATATAAGTTAGTAATCCATATCAATACATAACTTATATTAATCCATAATACTAGGAACTTAACATAATTAACATTTCAACTATTAGTTCCTAATTATGTATTAATGATTACAATAAAATCATTACTATTTGTTATCACGCAACTAGTACCAATCATATAAAAATCAACAAATTTCAAAGAAAAGCTGAGACAGCTCTCCAAGCCGCCGGCTTCATCCTAGAAGCCGCCGGCTTCTGGTCTCCACCCGCCGGCTTCACTATTCTAACCGCCGGGCAATTTACACATTGTGTTAACAGAACACAACTACGTTTTAAAGCCTACACCAGCCGCCGGGTCCATGTCCCAACCCGCCGGTTCCTACAAAAACATCACAAGCTGCCGGCTTGGCTTATGAAGCCGCCGGCTTCAACCGAGTATGCACAAGCCGCCGGCTTCCTATAGAAGCCGCCGGCTTCTATCGTCGTTCAGGCCTGGTGCGATCTGCTCGAAACTTAACCCACGAAATTTATAACAAAATCACCCAAACTCAATTTTAAACACTTTTAAACCACTAGAAACATCAGATAATTATCATATAACACTTATAACATGTTTCTAACATCCAATTCTTCCAAATCACCAATTATCCCAATTTCAATCAAATGGAATAATTAAACTTACTTCTTGATTTGAAGAACACTGAATTGAGGTAATGATTAGGATGAAACTAGAATCAATCACAGCTCCAAATTCATTTTCAATTTGATTTCTAGGTTTTCTTTTGAATTGATTTGGGTTTTGAGAGTTTTTGGAAGTTTCATAATGAACTTTCCTAAAGAGGAAAGTTAAATAAATAGAAACTTAAGTCGGTTCCTCAACCGACCTTCCATTATACGGGTATAATTTAATACCCCATCTCAATCTATTGCCTGGAACCCGAAAACCATTTGCGAGTCCAAACATTTTATTGCACCGTCAACTATATTAATTTACAACAATTAATAATTCACTTATCACATTGGAATATTCAGCTCCTATTCCAATTATTTCAACTATTTCAAACAATATTATTTTCAAACTCATTTAAATACCTATTTAAATCAAGAAATAATGTATAATAACTAGATCCATTTCGAGGATGTTACAATATTCCACCCACTTTCTACCAACCTCTACATGTAGGTTACCATCATTTGTCAATACTATAGTACATTTGCTTCCACTTGGAAGAAGATCTTCAATTGATCTTGTGACGTACAGTTGGCACCCGTAAGGTGCCTACTGCCTTCTAGGGAACCGCCACCGAATTATTATTATCTTCCAACCTCAACTCGGAGGTTTACCTTATTATACTTCTAGGTCTAACATAATTTAGAGTGGGGACCAATCCTTGATATATACAAGATCTTTTGGATGGCTCAGATTAAACCAAAAGTAATCATTTGTTAGTGCTCATTTGTGATTGGCCGATGTAAAATTGGAGGCCAAGGCATGACAACTATAAAAGGGCACACACTCTTCATTTCAAGGTATGTTCATCTTCTCCACAAAAACCCTAAATTCATACTCACATTTCCATTATTAAACACAGATTCTTACTCTCACGCTGGAGGTGGTTCGGAGGGGTCATCCCTGTGCTCCACTGTGACATAGTGTTTCCATCTGTACTGCAGGAACACTCTGATCGGAGATATTTAGCTGGAATTATCGGACTGATGCACTTGTGCGGTTGAACATACAATCAATATGAAGCGTTAGGATTGTGTGATATGCCAATTATGGAAGAAAATGTCGGGATAAAATGAAGGTTTTGGCAAACCACTTTCGGAGTCAAATACAATCTTTAAAGCATTCAATTTTAATTTTCTCTCAAATTTACACTTCTTTTTGGTAGTTGAAAAGTAAAAATGATCCCATTAGAAAAGAAAAGGTAGAAAACAGGGGATGAACAGATGTAAATTTTAATGAAAATGCTAACTTCATTATTAAGAACACAATATTTAGTTTTATTTAATATTTATAACTCACATTTACCATGAAAAAAAGTAACGTAGTATTATTAAATTTTAAATAAGAAAAGTCGGTATTAAAAATGAATGTTTATACATTTTAACTCACTAAATTGATTTTAAACTAGTAAACATATAAATCTTAACTAATATTCTCCAAATTTGAAATATATAATCATGGTTAGATACATGTTTAAAATTGAGCAAAAATAAACTGGTCCGTCATTAAGAACAACTAACCCAGTCAACCAGTCGAAATTTTGCTCTAAGAAAAACAAGCCGAGATATTCCAGGCCGGTTGACCATTTTGACGGTTTTGATGAATTGATGAACACTTCTAAGAGCACAAGGTGTGGTGATGTTGTTTTTACAGTGTCCTGTGGAGAATGTTGTTGCTGATGATTTTATGGTGTGGTATACAGTGTTCAGGACAGTGTTCTGGAGTTTTTGTTTTTTTAATACAATTAATTTTTAAAAATAAATAGGTTAAATAAAACAACATTTAATTCATTAAAACAAATAAAAATAAATTACAAGTTTGTTGCAGGTTTGAGGATTGCGAAAAACCCGTGAACGTGTTCTAATTGAATTGTAAGTGGTACGGGTTGTTCGAGTAGTTTTGGCTGTTCGACATGATGAAGAAAGTGATGAATTATATAGAGTTTTTGAGTGAAAGAATTGTTTGAAGTGTGTTTTGGTTTGTAGGAGAAGTGTTTTTTAAATATATAGATGTAAAGGGTTTGAAAAAAAAAATTAAATGGCCATAAACGGCTATTTTTTAAAAAAATTTATTTTTTTATTTGGTTGTTGACCATTGGGGAGGAAAAAGAAAAAAAATAATAAAAAAACATTAATACTTCGCTCGCTCGCCGTCTCAAGCCGGACGCTGTCCCTGAACGCCGTCGTGAACGCCGTTTCGGTGCGGCAGAACGCCGTCCGACGGCGTTCTCGACCCAAAACGGTGACAAAAACCACCCCACACCGTGTGCTATAAGATGATATACTCCGTATGAAAGTGATAATTGATAATTATATGTTTTTAAATTTTATCCTTCCATAAATAAATAATTAAGTATCCGTAGCACATGTAACGTATTTGTAATCCAAAATTTTGCCACAAATTTAAATTATACTTAACCAGAAAATATTTGAGGATTTGATTAATTGTAAAACACAATTTTATTATGGCTTGATCGATCGATCCGTTAACCCGAACCTAGATGCCTTTACCAGAAAATTTTAACGCGCAGTTGTGTTTCGGTTTAGTAAGCAAGGGCGGAACATTTATATGGCAGGAGGGGGTGGCGGGCCCACCTAGAATCTAACTTGTAATCAGTAGTTTATACTTAGTGGGCTTGAAAAAATATTTAATTTGATTTTATAGCCCCCCAAAGGCCCAAACCATGAAAACAAAAGGTTACATAGCCCATTTATAAAAACCCAATCACAAAACTCCAATTACACAAATCCCCAATTAAGCAAGCGATGTTTCTTCTTCCAAACTTTCTCTACTGAAATTTATGAATTTCTTTCGATCGTATCTACAAATGCAACATTTCAGCTGTATACATCAAAACATACTTAGACTACAGTTTATAATTTGAGGTATTTTTCTTAATTTTTCTTACATTTTATGCGTTAATGGTTTCGTCCCCCTGACAAAAAAGTTCAAGTTCCGCCACTGATAGTAAGTTGATGGGTGAAAAATCCTAACGTTAAACTTTACTTTACGTCAATTTTGAATTGGGTTTAGGATCGTCTTGATGATTGTTCCCCTAAAATTATATTGAAACATGATGTACCACTATTTTCTCGATTCTCATTCAAGGACTATGTTAAACGTACAAATTTAGTCACGTATATAGTTAGTGACTGATTTATTGTGCTGGTAAGATACTAGTATAATATTTATGAGATGGATGACTAAACTTTAATAATTGAGAAGAGAACCCTGGCTGCGTCAATGGTTTAGTTAATCGACAATTAATTCGTTTTCATTGCATTTCTGAATGGAGAGGGAAGGCAATTTATTTATATTAATTTGATAAATAAATTGTATCTACTCCTACTTTTTGTTTTTATATATTTGTAATCAACATATTATTTGATATAATTTAATATTGAAACAAATGGTGGGGGTGAAACTTGTGTCGTTGAGGCTTAGCTCACTTGGTTGAGTAAAGTGGTTTTAAACCACAGGTTATGGGTTCAATCCCAATCAAGGACACTTTAAATTCAATTGGGGTCTTGGCAGTTGGACCAGTGGTCAGGGAGTTTTCCATAAGGTCTCTTCCTGGAGGTGATGAGTTCGAGCTTTGTTGTGAGGGGGACTCCTGCGACGCTATACTTATCCAAGACATGGGAGAGCAACCCCTATAGTGCGTCGCCTTGGCTACGAACTCTGGGACGGTTACTCAATTCCAGGGGAGTAACCGCTTATGGAGATGATCGGGTGGGCCAAAAAGGTCAAGCATGTTAGTTTAATAATGTTAGCACAAGGTACAAGTATTTAATGCATCTCCTTCCTATTGTGTATAGTAACAGAATTTGGGTGTTGGCAACGTGGGTTTGATCATGTGAGACTTCCTAATTTTTTGGATTTATGTGTAACCAAGATTCCACACCTGATATTCATTCTGTGTTATGGTTAAGATTAGGGAGTGAGGATCGCTATTTTGTTGTTATATGAGATTTTAGTCAAACTAAATCCCTAACCATCTATTAATTAACCTCTCTAAATTAGAATCATTGATAATCTCTAACCTAAATGACTACCTAAATAGTTGATTATCATTCTTCAAAAGTCTTTATTGCCCCCACCTTAAATATTCCAAATATAATTTAATCAAAGAAAAGAGAAAATTACATGCCCGTATTTTCTTTGGAGTAATAAATAAAAAACAATAAAAACAAGGTTAACAAAAGATACAACAATCGATCAAAAAAAATGCAATCAACTGCAAAACCACACATGCTAATCCCAAATTCTTTTAAGAATGCTGAATTAGGATCTGAAACATGATTTAGGGATCTGCAACTCGATTCAATGTTTTTAAATCACCGTCCCCACTGTCAAGTGTCAATAGATGATAGGATTTGAAACTCGATTTCTGTTGTTGTCTTGGGTCATCTGTAAGCCACCCGGTGCAAAGAACTTGGCGACGGCGGAAGACATAGATGGTCCGGAAATGGTGCAAACAAAGGCGGAGTTGTGATCATCTTCGCATTCACATACAAAGAACTCCCTAAAATCCCCTGGTTTGTTGCTGCTTTCAATCGGTAATTCTTCATAACCTACATTTATTTCCGTTTTATAATTCAATTGATGTACGTATCTATCGTTTTTACATAAGTATCTCCATTTTACATACAATTATTTTGCTTTTTGCTGCTAATGTAAGCAAGAAGCTTAAGATTTGAAGAAAAAGAATGCACTGTATGTTCTGCATTTATTTCCGTTTATGATTCAATTGATGTACGTATCTTCATTTGTACCTAAGTTTCTCCATTTGACATACAATTATTTTGCTTTTTGCTGCTAATGTAGGCAAAAAGGTTAAGATTAAAGAAAAATAATGCACTGTATGCTCCATTTTATTAATATAAGTACCGTTGTAAATTATTAGGGAAAAGAAGATAAATTGTAATATTTCGGGCGAACATGCGACAAAGTTACCGGATTTCATTACTTCATTGTATTTAACTGGATAGGTTGCAAAATGGACGATGGCCAAATGGTTCAAAGTGAAGCAAGTAATAGGTGTATACCTAGGAAGAACTAGAAATCTCTCAAACGCCTCTCTGCTTTATGATGCTGATAATTGAGAGGAATATAAGTTGAAAGAGGCAGATGTTTTCTCGACAACTTATAAAGTTTTCATTTAGTTAAAGGCTATAAGAAGTCAATTACGTAATTTGTAATAAAAATTATATGGCATGTAAGTGATCAAGTGATTTGGTTCAAGGTAAAAGAAATTGAAAAGCCACCAACTCATTTATTACACCACCTATATTGTTCCCAATTTTACCGTAATAAGCAATCATTTGCAAATGATCACCAGCTCAGCTGGTTGTGATGCACGGGGTTTTACCCATAGGTCTCGGGTTCGAGTCCTGTGGTGATTTTTCCTAGGTGAGGCAATATATGGGCTGGTAGTGGTGGCACGATGATACTTCATTACTGGCCCGCAGGTGTTATTTGCCGTTTCAAAAAAAAAAAAAGTAATCATTTATTAAATGTAAAGATACGTAATTCGTATTCATTAGTTTTTTTTTTGGTAAAGGTTAGTTTACTCTCGTGTACATCCACAAAATGTAGGATATGATTATTAATATTTAAAAAAAAAAAACGTTTTGATTATTCTGCCTTCGTGATAGTTGATAAGCTTATAACACACATATATATGGATAGATACATTTTTTGTGAAAAAAAAAGAATATAATAAAAAATTTGTATTAAAATTATGTGATAGCCCCGCGAATTCGCGGATTATAATCTAGTAGATATTAAAGTAAAGCATTACAACCATACTTGTTAACAATTTATCATAAATAATAATAATAATAATAATAATAATAATAATCGATATTAAAGTAAAGCATACAACCATAGTTGTTAACTCATACTTGACTAGTGACTTAAAATCTCAATTTTTAACTCGTGATTTGACTCGTAAAAATTACTACTTTACTATAAATATATATATTTATACGTATATATATATTTTTTAAAATTTTTTTACGAGAAGTAAACGTTTTGACTTTTGAGAGTCGATATTTAATTCATTGAAAAGTAATCAACAAGACTTAATTTACAATATATTTTAATCATTTCTACATGTTGTCTTTTTATATTCTGTACTCCTATTACATTACATTGAAAGTGTGTCTGAATTTCCAACTCGTAAGAATCACACACGACTCGGAAGAGTTAATAAACAACTCATAATAGTCAAATTAATTTAAGGTCGGGGTACAAGTCGCATAATTTTTTTTTATTCTTTTAACTCGACTCATGAAAGAAAATTCTATACAATAACTGGAGCATATTTCAAATAATGCAATACTTATGAACATTAAAATGGGAGTGGTCCCAATAATATATAACCATAACCAAAGGTAAAAAAGTCATTGTCTAGCGGTATCGATATAACTTATTAAGTTTAACGATGTGAGTTCATGCCTTGAAGTGGCACTATTTGTAAATATTTGTAAGAGCAACTACAATGACATAAAACTTTTTTATGTGCCACATAATTTATTTTCAAAAGATCTTTATAAAAAAGCTTTAGCTCCACTCCAATGTAAAAAAACTTTTTAATAGCTTTTTTATACCAAAAGAGGGGGTGTAAATGTAAATATTTGAGCTAAAAAACTTTGAAAAATGATTGGTAGATCCAAATATACAGATCTAAATTCAGACCTACAAATGTGATTGATAGATGTGAAAAAATGATTGGATGAGATTAAGAGATAGAAAATAATCAACCAATCGGAGAATTGGGTCTATTTTTAGGTCCATGTATTAGGCATATATAGCATTACTCAAAAGCTTTACACTAAAAGTTTGAGATTTCTCAACCTTTTTAATTGAAAAGGCTTTTCTCCTAACGATAGATAGTCATTCTAAAGTTTTTTTTTCACAAAAAAGAACTTTAGAAAAAGCTATCATTGGAGTTGCTCCAAAGAAATATATATATTCGTGATATGGTGTGTAAGTGTTTGACTTTATAATAATAATAATAATTAATTAATATATAATCATAGCATACGCATATGATTGTGTATTTCTTTTCACTACACGCTCTCATCAATTCTGGATTTAGGATCAGAGGGGAATGGTCATTTTGGAGGGCAAGGAACCAATTTGCAATTTATGTAAAAGTAAGATAGGGGGTAACACATTCTCTTCTTCCATCCTCACAAAACACACACAAACCCTCTCTAACTCTTTCTCTCTCTTCACACAACAAACACAAACACTTACACCACCACCACCACCACCACCATCGTCCATCACCACCACCACCACCACATTCGTCACCGTCGCAGCTCCACCGCCACCATCGGCCGTAGGTCCGCTGCCGCCACCACTGTCACCGTCCTCGTGACCGGAAAAAAAAAACGGAGACGAGTGCGAGTTTTGTGGCCGGAGAGTTGATATACGAACCACCACCGTTGGTGAATTGACCTCCACCGGACGTAACCAACCGTGGTCGTTTCTTCCACCACCGCCACTCACCGCCACTCCACTGCCACAATCACCGCTCCAACGTCACCACAACCAACGTCGCTCCTCCACTACCACTATATAGATCAAGATCTGAAAATTCGTAGATCTAGATCTAAAAAGTAGATCTACTTTTTAGATCTGACTGCATCGTACATTTTTCACTGCATCCACCGTTTTATCTACTACATCGTACATTTTCTACTGCATCGTATTTTTTTAGTTCTGAAAAAAAACTACTACGGAGTAGTACTTATTTACTGCATCCTTTTTAAGATGTTGTGATGTTAAGATGAAATGCTTTTAAGATGCAGTGATGTATTTTTGTTAGTGCATCATGAATATTTTTACACATACTATATGTTAAGATAAAATGTTTTTACTGCATCCCTTTAAATACTCATTGTAATATTGATCTAGATCTACTTTTTAGATCTGAAAAAAACAAAGCATCGTACATTTCTTTTACTGCATCTTACATTTTTTTTACTGCATCGTACTTTTTATATCTATAAAAAAACTATGAGTACTTTTTAGTGTATCTTATGTATATTTTAGAATTTTGATGTGTTTGTAAATCTTTAATTTTATTCTTGAATTCAGAAAATTAGTATTACTTTGTTTACAGCATCTTGTATATTTGTTAATGCATCTTTTATATATTTGTTACTGCATCTTGTATTTTTTTTGTTACTACGTCTTTTGTATATTTGTTACTGCATCTTGTATATTTTGCTACCGCATCATGTATTTTATTGTTACTGCGTCTTATGTATATTTGTTACTGCATCTTATATATTTATCAATGCATCTTACGTTCTTTTATTATTTTTGATTGAATCTTGCATATTAAATAGTTTTATGATTGAACAATTTTTTTGATAATTTTTAAGAATTTTTTTCACGAAATTTTGCAAGCGGATCCATAACTATGTCAAAATTACAAAAAGGTCTCTCCTCTTTTCCACAACTTTATCAAAATTGTAAAAAAGTCTATCCCCTCTATTCCTTGTGCTCCTCTTTATCTCTTCCCTAAAATCTAACTCGAGAACACGCTATCTATCTTATATACAATTTGACAATGATGCTGACATCACTTTTGTTGATTTGTCACACTCTCCTTCAATCTTAATGTTGATGTGTCCTCTCCTAATGCTTCCGCTGATGTCATCTTTTTTTTAAAAAAACTAAAATTGGTACAATTAATTTGGTTTTGAAATTAATTTGGTTTAATTTTGTTGTAAGTTTCTAAATATATAAATGTTTTATGCCGCCCTCATAATTTTTGTGTTTTTCAAGACATGCAAAAGGTTTTATTTCCTTGAAACTTTAAAACTTATGTTTCTCTAGAAAAGCATGCCTTTTTTGTAATTAGTTTCTCCCCATCCAACGTCACGCCTTCTATTATAATTGATCCTTTTGAATATCAATAGCACGCCTTTTCTTCTATTGGTTATTCCCACCGCCCGAAAATTAAGCCTTTCATTCATCTGAATTAAAACCATTCATGTATATGATCTTTCTTCTTCGTTTTCTTCCAGTTTTTCACTTCTTTTCTTTTTCAATCGTTCTGTGTTTCCTTAATTTTTAGCAACTTCAGTTTCTGCCATTAAATCATCTAAATTTGTCAACTCTGTAATGGTGGAATCAAGTCAGAGAGAACCAAAGCCTCAATTTATTCCGGTAAAGGTTTCGTCATGACTCAGATTGGTTCTTCCGATACCGGATTCTAATCCACCGGAATCTCTTGCTTACAACTCACGCTATTCTTCCGTCGGTGGCTTCTGCTGAGGCTGCCGAGATCCGTCTTCAAAACGGTGTCGGTGCTAACCTTTTCCCGCACATGTATACATATACATACATACGTATATATGTCTATGCAGCTGATGTTACAATTTGTATAATGTATATCATTATCATTACATATTCATAGTAGATCTTATAGGAATTTGAGTTAATTGACCTAATTAAGTTTATTTTTGTAAACGATGTGTTCGATTGATTGAATTTGCAGTTTTCGATATTTAACCCGAAATGTTCTAGAAGGATTTGATTGTTTACTAACTTAATGATTTAATTTTGTTCTCTTATGGACACAGCCTCTCAGGCTTGATATCAAGGTGTTGGTAGTATTTTAATTTTGATTATGTTTATGCTTCATGTCATTTGCTTGATGATGATGTTGATTTAATTTTTTCTTCTTCTATATCAAGGTGCTTTCTATGATGTCTCTGCCTCTACTTGACCACGTGTTTATAGGAACATTGAGGTTTTGTTCAATTTAAGATTTAGTTTCATATTATTTATTGATAACACATGTTTTTGTGTTTATATGTGTATTTGATTGTAGTGTTAACCAAAGAAGAAAGGACAAGGCGGCACGTGTTGTTGATTCAGGCTTTAATTTTTGTCCTCCGGTAATCTCACGATTACGTAGTTCTGTTTGTTTTTAGTTCATACTGATATGGATTCCTATCCCATTCCCTTCGCAATTAATAAGGTTAATGTTTACGTTATCTCATCAACATTATATGCATAGTTCACAAGGCTTCAATGGACTGTATGTCTGTGATATTCTCATCTATCCGTCTTCTTTTTGCTGCTCACTAAAATCTGGGATGTCAACATCCAGGTATGCCAAAATCTTGATTGATGCCCGAGTAGAGGTGGGAAAATGGGTTTCATGTGGACAATAAGAATATGATATTATGTTCGTATCATATAGGTGCTTTTAGAGTTCAAGTGGACCGTAAGACCCTTAAATTGTAAATGTTTACTACATACATTTTACCTTATTGCTTCCAAGTTCGTATCATATAGAAGCTTTTTTAGAGTTCTAGATTATCTTCTGCTTTTCTTCAGGTTCTACAAAGGCTCTTGCATCATGCTTTGTATTTGTAGTTGCACCTCTGCGACCGTAAGTTCCTCCATCATGAGTTCGTGGCTGTCTTAAATCATGTGAATTGACAAACAGATGATATCATAGAAGTGGTTTAGTTTAGGGGACGTGTTGTGTATTCATGAATTTACGTTTACAGACATGTGTCTTGCTGTCATCACCCGAATATGGCCGGAAACTACTAATGTGTCGGAGTTACTACTAGACCGAAAAGCACTGGAACTACCGCTATAAGTTTGAGTTCTTATTGTTTCTTCGTGTCTATTTAATTATTAGATGCATTTATTTAATATCACTTATTTGTTGAATGTTAAAAAGTTTTTTGTTTGTTTTCAGTTTAGGAATATGGTGGGATTAGTGGTTGGTGTTGCCGAGAGATTCGGAAAGTGTTACATCCTAGAGGATAGAAAATTATAAGCCGTTGAGTTTTATATTTGTAACTCTACAGCGGTACGAAGGCTACAAGCTTCTTGATTGGTGGTTTTTTGAGCATAAGTATATCTGTGGCAGAATCATTTGCAAGGTAAATATAATACCATTTTGAATGTGCCTGTTTGTTTATATGTTATTATGCTTTACTATATGTGTTTTCTTTATTGTTGATGGTAAAGGTGTCTTAAAGTAGGGCATGTGTATTTCCTGCTGATGTCAACTTAAGGCCATTTAGCTAAAGCTTTTTTAATGATTTTAGCTTTAAACATTTTGATTATATATGTAATTGATGGCTATAATTCATTGCTTCTGCTTTTTGTATGATGAGAAGAGAGATAAGTACTTCAGTTAGATTGGTGGGTTCGGGTCAATGGGTTTTAATTAGTCATGAAGTCAAGGGGTTGTTTTCTAATCTACGAAAAGTGTGCGGATATGTACTGTTCGGTCAGCTCTTTTTACAATTGTATATACTTGATTCTGATATATATGGTGAAGTTAAGGGGTTGACTTCTTTTTACAATTGTTCGGTCAGCTCATTTTGATTAAATGTCCAGATGAACACTAAGCAACAGACTATCAACGATTGCAAAATCCAGAAATACTTCGTCAGTTAGCCTATCCTCAAATGATGTAGGTATACAACTTGTGGATCAATTTATATATTTTTTTCACAAAGTTTGATCTTGACCTTATATTGTTGTAATATACTTTTCTACAGCAATGATGTCCCTACAGCTTCTACCTCAGGTTAACCAGCAGCTATTAACTTTGTAAGTGGAAATAAATATGAATTAGTTGATAGTCTGTTGGGACATGCTTCTGTGAGTTCTTTTGAAGTTCAGACAACTAAGCTTTAAATGGAAGACCATCATTCTTTCCTTTAATTTCTTATTAAGTATCTATAAAGCGTTATAGAATTGTAGTAGTTTGGCAGATAGTGTACAGTGAAAACCTTTCTCCCAATGATTGACTGGCTGAAAAAATCAAAGAGTAAGAGCATAATATTTGCAATGATCTAAATGGTCTAAATGAGTCATCGATCCAAGTTTAGTGGGATAAGTGGAGGATGAGCAGTGCATTGGGAAGTGATTATTCGGAAATGAATATTTCTTCAGTGGCCAATAATGTGAATGTGAGCCTGCTTGAATGCTGCTACAAAATTAAGCCTTTCATTCATCTGAATTAAAACCATTCATGTATATGATCTTTCTTCTTCGTTTTCTTCCTGTTTTTCACTTCTTTTCTTTTTCAATCGTTCTGTGTTTCCTTAATTTTAAGCAACTTCAGTTTCTGCCATTAAATCATCTAAATTTGTCAACTCTGTAATGGTGGAATCAAGTCAGAGAGAACCAAAGCCTCAATTTATTCCGGTAAAGGTTCCGCCATGACTCAGATTGGTTCTTCCGGTACCGGATTCTAATCCACCGGAATCTCTTGCTTACAACTCACGCTATTCTTCTGTCGGTGGCTTCTGCTGAGGCTGCCGAGATCCGTCTTCAAAACGGTGTCGGTGCTAACCTTTTCCCGCACAGGTATACATGTACATACATACGTATATACGTCTATGCAGCTGATGTTACAATTTGTATAATGTATATCATTATCATTACATATTCATAGTAGATCTTATAGGAATTTGAGTTAATTGACCTTTCAGTCCTGATCGAATTCATCATTTCTGACTCAAATGTGAAGTGCAGGTCAAAATTTGGGGCTGCTATACATGTTGATTTACTTGCATATGTTGTAATGGTTATGGTGGTTTGGTACAATGAAGTCAAAATGCAGTCACATGTTGATTTACTTGCATCTGTTGTAAAGGTTTTGGTGGTTTGGTACAATGTAGTCAAAATGCAGTCTAATTGTAAATATTACTTATAAATGTTTCTAATTAATGGTTTTATCATGGCAGCGTACTTAACGATTATGAGTAAGGTTTCAATGGAAAGCACGAGGGCTAATAATGTGTCTTACAGAAGAAGATACGGTATGCTCTTATGCCCATCAGTAAAATGTTATTGGTGGCAATATGGGTGGGTCGGATGGACTAAGTAAATGTGTTATGTCCGTATCTGGTGGGGATTCCGTTCTGAATTTATTTCTGGAATGAATCAATTTGTATGGTTGAATGTAGTTGCAAGTAATCTCATTCTATCTTTGAGCTACTATTTCATTATATCCCAAATGGACATTGTAGTTGTTGTGATTGTCGACTCAAATTGATGAATTTCGTAATATAGCGTTTGTAAATATGTTGTGTATTTCTCTTTTCATCTGTGCTAATTTTTTAACTTCTATTATGAGAATGTGAGTTTACTTTACATGCTTATTGTGAATGATATGCAATGGGCTATGACATGTTTTTGCTCACAATGATTCTGCATTTCTGCTGTGATTTAAGTGTTCAATTGTGCAAATTTGGGTCATAAAGCTATTGTAAATAGCGATTAGCATGCTGCAGTTAGTCTATCATAAGCCTTTATTTCAATTGCTTTCGAGTCCTTTTTATGCCTTAATGTCTGACTAAGTTGTATGGAAAGCAAAATAATATAAATATCTTATACTTATAACATCTATTTATTTAATAATTATACAAAAAAGTTTTCATCAAACCCGTGTTGTCACGGGTCAATTAACTAGTATTATTTAATTAAGGTGTCACGCACATTTAAGATCTTGGTTATTGGGCTTAGTCAATAAAAGCCGGCCCTTATAGTGGAGTTGGGCAATCGTGTTTGAATTGACTATCTAATATTTTAATATCACCTTCCTTGTTTCATATCGAAACTAATAAATCTCGATCGGATATTTTCATGGTTCACATAATTAAGAAAACATATTTTAATTTGTCATGGTTCACATAACTAAAATTTTTTAAAAAATTAAATATAATGATGATTATATGGCATTGTTAAGTTTTTAAAAAGCCTCAATTTAACGCGTATAAAAAATGATTAGTTGTCGAAATGAGAGTGCCACATTGGACAACTCATATTCTCCCTTAGTTATAAAGTAAGACACTTTTACTGGTAATACGTAGTATATAATGTAATTAGTATTTTTAATTTTAAATTTTCATTATTATTATAATACCATTTTGTATAGACTTAGAGTTCTATACATATGTTCAAATTAGGCTCAAGCTCCTTTGAGCTCGCCTCATATTGAATTTTGAGTTTGGTTAGATAGCTGGCTTTACTCTAGCTAGTTTTTTTTTTCATTCACAGATCACAATCAAGCTCGCATTGATTAAGATTTGAGCTAGCTTGAATCGTTCTAAAGTATCAGCCAACTGATCAAAGAAATATGTTAATCGTACTTGTTAAATAAAATAAATATATTTCGCAACCTAAACAAAAGTTCAACAAGTTATTGTACGTGTCTTATTGTACATCATATTGATAATTAGTTACAAATAGTTGGCATATATTCAGAAATAAAGAACGAAACAAACAAATTAAACAAGTGTCCGGCCAAGGCCTTTTGCAACGTACATAAGATAGATCTATGCCAGCATACGGGCTGGATTCAATACTTCTTCAAGAGAACATCACTAACTAATTTATCAAAGTTAAGATAAGACGACCCACCAAAAGCGACGGCTTCTTCGGCTTTCTGTTTCCATTTCATTGCATTCTTTTTCATCGTCTTACCTTTCTCTCCATCCATCATCTCTAACACCTGAGCTTCAACCTCTTCTCTTTTCACATCCGTATTGATTTCCATACCAATCCCCCATTCTACACAACTATATCGACAGTTTGTCTGTTGTTCAGCAAAAAACGGCCAACAAATCACTGGAACACCGTTGCTAATACTTTCAATAGTCGAGTTCCATCCACAATGAGTCAAGAATCCTCCTATAGCTGGGTGCTTCATTACCTTTATACATTAAATCAAACAAATCATCAAAATCAATATTTGCTATATATATGGCTTTAATTTAATTTGTTCAAAGATTAATTTATTTTTATGTTTGAATTGTGTGAAGATATATGCAACTAGCGGCACAAAAGTAAACTGACAGAAATAGATTTTCATATAACTAATCACGGTACTTTTTTAGCACTTATAGTTTCTAACATATGCATAGTCACCCCTGCTTTGTGAGACACTATATATTTATATAAAACATTATATAAACATGTCCGGTACCTGTTCTTGAGGGCACCAGCTGGTCACCATGCCTCGTCCTTTGGTCTCCTGGACGAACTCTGGGGGCATCATGGCCTCATCGCCACCGACTATGTCCGGTCTCGTTATCCACAAGAAATCCTTGTTGCTATTAGCAAGTCCCCACCCAAATTCGATAAGTTGTTCTTTTGTCATGATTGTTATACTTCCAAAGTTGACATAAACAACCGAGCCTGGGTCCTTTGAGTCAAGCCAGGTGATGCAACTTACATCTTCTTTCCAAAGGTTAGACCCAATGTGTTTGAGTAGGTCATCTTGAACATATTGTTGCATCATGTGTAATGGGCCTATGGTGAAAATGTTTGGGTTCTTAGCTAGTAAAGGCTTAACACTGTCTTGTTCTAAGGCGTCGAATGTGTTGATTACGACAGCAGTGCCTCTTTGCATAGCCTCGGTTTCTGTCGTGAGATAGTTTAGCATGGTGTCGTTTATGTCGGTGGTTCGAATGAAGTTGGGTAAATCCTTTAATTGGATGTTGTTCATCCCAGGAATCCAATCCAAAGTTGTTTCTAAATACCCATTTGTCAAGTCGCTTATATCTGCCATGTACATATAATCAAGTCAATCAAGGCGAATTAAGTAACTAGTAGAAGTATAAAGTTAAATTTACTATTACTCCGTATATTATATTATATATTACACATTTAAACCTTTCTTCATATTATAAGTGTTCTGCTTTTTATTTATAAGTGTCCCAACACGTACAATTAAATGTCCATTTTATAATTCAACCAATCAAAATAGATTTCAGTAGATAGATATGATATATGATTAGTGAAAATTGTAGTTAGTAGAGAATCCAAAAACTTTGTGCACGATATGAATTATATAAGTTGTCGATATGATCTCTAAATCTCTAATAAATCCAAATCTATATATCTCAGCGCCAAATGTCATGGACCCAAGAATTTAATATCACAAGTAGTGGCTCAATAATCCAGAAGATACGATCTCGTAATAGATTCGTTGACTACAATATATATGTATACGTACTGAAATATTAATTGCGCGCTGAATATAATATTACTTATGGTCAAAGTTGATTATCTCGTTCTCTTCAAAGATTTATTGGATCGTTCCCTTATTTTTTATCTTTATATGTCTAACATAATAAAATAAACCTTTTCAAATCTGAAAGTAAATGTCAGAACTTAAATTACTATTATTTTTATAAAAAAAAAAACTTTATAAAAAACTCTATTTCGGTGATATTAGTTGTCAAACGATAGCACATGGTTATTATTGTTTTATTTAATGTGATATGTAAAAAACTGGTCGAATTAAAATCAATCATTTAACGGTAACCTGCCGGAGCATGTTAGTTATTTTAATGCTTCGATTGTTAGATGTTGATTTAAATCTTTTTAATACCTTAAAATAGCAATAGACGTACATTACTAATAAGGTTTTGCTAACGTATCCCCGTGACACACATTAAGCCGTATTTAATGAAGTTGAAATTTTCTTAAATATCGGAATTTTTAAGTAATATGTGTATAAAAAGGTAAATATTAGATTGAATTAATGAGTATTAAATGCAAATGATAATATTTAAGAAAATTTAGAATTGGCACATGTTAACAAAACCCTTACTAATACAGAAAAGATTTTTATTTAAGGGTAATTTAGACATTTTTCGTTGTTGAGTCTATTTCTAAAACAACGAATATATGTTTTATGAGTAAGGTTCAAATGAGTACACCAATTTTGAGTGAGAATGAGAGAACCAATAGATTTATGACATGTGTCACTTTATTCATTCTCCTCCACATTTTTTAAAATTAAATATCTCACAAACGGTAAGTCGAAAAATCATGAAAATTGCACCATAAAATTAAGCGTTTTCTCCTCTTCGATTTGCCGTCCCTCAAGGCATAATTTCGACAACTTTTTTTTCTACCATTTTTGATGGGTTTTACAAATTAGTAACACATTTGTTAGTGATTGGTTATTCAATTAATTTGTGGTTAAGGTTAGGGTTTAGGGTTAGGGTTTAGTAGGGTTTAGGGTTTAGTAGGGTTTAGAGTTTAGTAGGGTTTAGTATGATCTAGGGTTTGGAGTTTTATAAAGCGTTTAGGGTTTAGGGTTTAGGGTTTAGGGGTTAGGGTTTAGGGTTTGAGGTTTGGGGTTTGGGGTTTCGGGGAGAAACCCTAAACCCTAACCCCTAAACCCCAAACCCCAAACCCTAAATGCAATACTTTAACACATGTGTTAGTAAATGTGAAACCCAACAAAAAAATGAAGGAAAAAAATCGTCGAAAGTATGCCTTGAGGGACGGCAAATCGAAGAGAAGAAAATGCTGAATTTAATGGTGCAATTTTCATAATTTTTCGATTTGTCGTTTGTGAGATAATTGACGTTGGGGGTAAATGAGTTTTGTACATGTGGAATATTCTCTTTCTACACATGGCTTAATATCATTGGTTCTCTCATTCTCTCACAAATTCATATTCTCATTTGAACCCTACCCTATGTTTTATATATTATATAGAGATAATTATTTTCAAATATCAGTTTTATCTCTTATATTCAAGAAAAACTTGAGCGTAAATTGTAAAAAATAAATTATTGATAAATGATGGTAAAATAGAGAATTTAATGATTTTTAATACTTCTTATCTTTTACAAAAAGATAATCGTCTTAATAATAATAGTAGTAACACTAATTATTATTATTATGTAAACAAAAATACGAGGGGGTGTAATTATCACCGAAAATAAATATTACCCTCGTCCTACTTAAATTGAATGTGTCACAATTTTGAGTTGTCGCAATATATAAGTGTACAGTTTTTGTGTATAACAAATAAAAAAGATTTTCTGACATATTCTAAACATATTAAGACCATCTGTAACGCAAGGACGTGGCCCGCGTTCTCAGCCTCCACAACGCCAGAACGCCGCTAACGCGGCGTTCTGGCCGGCGTTCTCACTCGAATAACGGGACGATTTTGGCGTTTTTGTGGGTCCCACGCGTTTTTTTAATTTCTTTTCCCTTTTTCTTTTGAAGTTTAATTCGGTTTTTTAAAAAAAAAAACGTTTTTTTTTTTTAAAAAGTTACCGTTTGAACTACAAAAAAAAAAAAAAAAAAAAAAAAATTTCAAAAAAAATATGGACGCTCCCCACCCGTTTTTTTCAAAATTTTTTAAAATTTTTTCCAAACCACTTCTATATCTATATATATTACACCATTCACACTCCATTTTCATCAAAATCAAACTACTTTAACCTTTATTTTATAAACTTTCTTCACTATTTTATACACTTCTACTTCCCACACTTTCCTCATCATTTTTAATAAATATTCCATCCACTTTCACCACCATTATACACATCCATCTAATATATTTTCTACACCATTTTATACCATTTTCATCACATAATTTCACAAAATGGATTCGATAAATAAGATTTGCGGATCCGACTCCGACGATGACAACATGTGGCAACTTTTGCAACAATACCAAGCTCAACTAAGTAGTGACGCCGGACAAAGTTCAAGAACACCACGCAACCGAAGCTACATTCCAAGAGACCGTGAAGGTGCCCAACAACGTCTTTGGGACGACTACTTTTCCGAGCGCCCGAGGTATCCTCCAAATTTGTTCAAACGACGCTTCCGTATGAGTCGAGGTTTATTTGTGCGAATAGTACAAGGTATATCCGACTACTCCATCGAACCTATTCCCGAACACTTTCAATTTTTTAAACAAAAACCGGATGCACTTGGTCGGCTTGGTTTTACGCCGCTACAAAAGTGCACTTCCGCCATGCGCCAATTGGCGTATGGCACAGCCGCGGATATGTTCGATGAGTATTTACAAATGGGTGAAAAAACATCGCTCGACTGTCTAAACAACTTTTGTAAGTGTGTCTTTGATTTGTACTCGGCGGAATATTTGAGAAAGCCGACCGCTACAGATATTGCTCGGCTATATGCAGCACACGAGCAGAAGCATGGGTTTAGAGGAATGCTAGGGAGCATTGACTGTATGCATTGGCAATGGAAAAATTGCCCGAATGCATGGAAGGGGCAGTACACTAGAGGTGATCAAGGACACCCCACCATTATGCTTGAAGCTGTTGCTTCATACGACATGTGGATATGGCATGCTTTTTTTGGCATGGCGGGTTCGAACAACGACATCAACGTATTAAACCAATCTCCGTTGTTCGATTCTATCAAAAATGACACTGGGCCACCCGCAGATTTCACTGTCAATGGACATCACTACACTAAAGGGTATTATCTTGCAGATGGTATTTATCCGGATTGGTGTACACTAGTCAAAGGCTTTCACTCCCCTACTGATGACAAACGAGCCAAGTTCAAGAGATTTCAAGAAAGTGCTCGGAAAGATGTCGAACGGGCTTTTGGCGTACTGCAAGGCAGGTTTGCAATTTTAAAAATTTCGGGGAGAGCTTTGAGTGTCAACAAGATGCGAAGACAGATGTATACTTGTGTCATACTACACAACATGATTCAAGAGGATAACAACTTCGCAATATCATCTATCGAGCAAGAAATGATCGACGACCCTACTAACCGACCTCGTCGTGATTTTAGGACTCGTGTTCAAGATAGAGAGGCTAGAGCCAAGGAAATACGGGACAAAAATGTGCACGACCAACTGCGGACCGATCTCACCGAGCACATTTGGATGCTACCACCAAACTTTCGCAGCTTACCACCATCCACGGCTTAGTTATTTTACTATAAACTATTGTATTGTATCGTATTTTATTTTAATGATTGTATCGTATCGTAATTTAGTTTAATTATTCGTATCGTATTGTATTTTAAATTTAGTGTGATGTATTTTATTTTAAAAAAGTAATGTATTTCATTTTCGATTAATTAATGTATGGTTTTTATTTTAATTATTGTGGTGTATTGTATTTTTAATTAAAATGTTTTGTATTGTATTTTAAATAAAAGAAAATTAAATTTAGTTAGTTAGTGGTGGGTCCCAGAATGGAGAAAAAAAGTGGCGTTCTGGTGTTATGATTAGGGGCGTTCTGGTGTTATAGTTTGACGCTGATGTGGCGCTGATGTGGCAGCTGAAAAAGTGGCGTTCTGGTGTTACGGTTACGGATGGTCTAAGTGGAGCTTAATTTTCAAGTTGGTGTGAAACATACGGTTAGTGGATATTTCTGGATATTTCTAAAACTGTATATATTGTTTCTAAAAATGTATACATTTTTTTTTTTTTTTTTTTTTTTGCCACCAATGAGAATTTTATTATAGAAGCCCAAATAGCAAGATGCTAAAAGGGCAAAGAGGAACAAGAACAAAGGAATTAATTAAAACTGTATACATTGTTTAAGTGAACATGTTAGTTAAATGTGACGCAGGGAGTAATTTATTGGATAAAAGTCTAAGTGCATACCCAACTAGAGTCACACCACGACAATCATATATTTGTATTTGTTTGCTGGCAACTAGGATATTAATAGCGGTTTATTCAAGTGTTTATCTGATAATTAATTGTTCGTTTTATAATATACTCCCAAATTCAACCATGCTGGATAAGTAAATAATTATCTGTTTATTTTATACTAGTATGTACATAATAAACACTTAACAATATGTAGTTTCGATATTCATACTTATTTTTTAAATTGAAAAATCCTTACAAATAGAAAATAAGAACAAAAAGAATTGTAGCAAAATATCACCTTTGAGGGGAATATAGCCCCTTTGAACAAGATCACGATAATGAGCGTAAGCCAAAACCCCACAAGCACTTGGTGTCCAAAACAAAACTTCAGGCAGCCCGAACCTCTCAGCAGCTTTAAGCGTAAAGCTCATGCACCCGTCCGATACTATACAGCTCACCGGTGGCACATCAGCCTCCTCAAAACCATTAAGCCTAGTGATGAGCTCACAAATAGGCTCCAAACTGTTCTTAGGAACAGATTCACAAAGGTCGGGAACTGATTGGGAGATGTTGGCGTCAGATGGCGGAAGTCCGTCAGTTATGGAGTAGAAACGAAAATCGGGCAGGCCGTCAAGTGAGGAAGGACCTCGAGATCGAAGCAAGCGATTATGATTGTAGTGAGTGTTGACAAATGAGATGTGGAAGCCCTTAAAATGAAGAAGTTTAGCAAGTTTCATCATGGGATTAATGTGGCCTTGTAATGGGTATGGGATGCATAGGGCATGTGGTTTTTTGGTTTTGGCAATGGAACCCATTTGATTGTAGATTATTTGTGTTGTTTGGTTAATATGATTAAGGTGATATTGGAGGTATGAGAAATGGAAAGATGCTACTAGTATTTATAGGAGAAATGTGGATTTACTGGGGGTAACTTTAGCCGACTACTTGGACCATATAAATGTGAAGTTGCATAAACTAGCGGACCCAGAAAGTGTGGTCGCACCCGCAACTAGGGAGGAGTCAACTTGAAGGTATATGTAGTTATTGTTATGGGTTCATCTGCTATACGGAGTGTTATTGAATTTTTTGTGTGTATTACGGGCTCACAAAAATTGAGATACCAGTTCAACGGGTCTCCAAGTTATGGATCTGCCACTGCCCCCAACACGAAAAACTTAAAGCTCTGACTCAAAACGTAATTTGTCAAGAAAAATTTTAAACCTTCAACATGAATGCAGGTGATTCGACTAATTGAATTTGTAAGTTTTTAGAAACATCGAGTAGCAACGCTATAACAATCAGCAATTATTTTTTTGAAAAATTTTACACTTCATTGGTTAAATTAGCTCGTAGTAAGTGCTACCCATGGCTACAATGTAGCTCCGCACCTAATTATATTATTTATATATATACAATCTTTAATAAAAAGGAAACTCACAAAATGATGTGGCATTTAAGGTGGACCAATTAAATCCATATTTTTTTTCTCTCACATGATTCTCTCACTTCATCCCATTGGTACACATCATTTTGTGGGCAAAATTTTGTAAACTTTTTATGATTTTATCATTTCTCTATCTATATATATATGAATGAAGAGGATACATCGGGTGCAAATACTTGTTGCCAATATATAACTAGCTGCAAATAGGCACTAAAATGATGACATCCGATATATAAGGAGTTGGTTTACAATATTTCCTAAACCATCGCAACACACGTAAATGAAGAGAACTTGAGAAAATAAAAATATAGGTTCAACAGACTGATAGAAAGTCAGAAATTGTTCTTCACTATTCGACTGAACTTGTTGGCTCCGCGCTCAAATCGGTCAGAACCCTGTTCAATAAGGATTCGTTGAGTATTCACTAGTATTGAAAAACTGAAAAATAAAAACGTATACATTGAAGGCAGTCTTACAGTCATTAAAAAAAACGAATGACGCAATGAATAATTAAAAAGATGCTATGTAAATAGACTCGGTATTTATAGTGAAGTGATGATGCCAATATATAAGGTCTGTTGGTTAACTTATTTGATATATAACCAAAAAGGTCATTGACCTATCGGTATTATGCATATATTCGTGATAGGAGTGCGTAACTATTTTCGTTCTAAAAATATATATATGACATATATAGTATTATTAGTATGAAAAATAATAAGAGGCCGGGATATAGATGGAGCTTTGATGGTGGACAACTAGACAAGAAAGAACACAAATTGATCTCCTTTTCATTTCATTCATACGGTGTCGTTTAATTAGGTAGTTGACTTAGCTAGTCGGCTGGAATATCCCTATCCTATTATAATATGTTATACAGTACTTTTTAATTCTGTCCGGTCTGTTTGGCTATGCATAGAATTTTAAATTTATCTTTTAATCACATTTTTCACCAATAAAAGAATGGTGGTGATTTGTATACCATCAAAAATTAGCCATTCACCATTTTTATGCATTGTCATGTTGTACTGTACAACACTGTAAAGCAGCTTTAGTGGTGTATGGTTAATTTTTGGTGGTGTACAAATCACTACCCATAAAAGAAGTCTAGTCTATATATTTTACTATAGAATTGGACCCTTATTTAAAATAACCTAAAATAAAAAGTACAAACGCTTGACAATAATTTAGATAAATGGAATTGTATTCATATTACCGTTATTCAATTTCATATGTACAATTCACACTATTTACATATGTTTTAAGTTCGTTATCTATATATGGAAATTAAAAATTATATGCAATTTTCCACATGATTTTGGTGTTAACACGTAGCTTTCACTTAGATCTATGATATATTAGTTTATAACAATAACAATTGACTAGAAGCAACGTTTCAACTTTTTTTTTTTATAATAAAATAAACAATTGTCTCAACATTTTCGGTGCATTATTATCTTATTTATTATTATTATATTTCTTTTTTTTTTCTTGACATTTAATTTCACTTTATTGTTGACAACAATCTTTTTTTTTTTTTTTTTTTGGAACGGCAAATAACTCCTTCGGATCAGTAATGGAGTATCATCGTGCCACCACTACTGACCCCACATTTTTGCCTCACCTAAGAAGAAACCCTCTGGAGAGGCTCGAACCCGAGACCTCTCCATCATTGGGAAAACTCCTTACCTCACTTTTACCATTTGGATAAGAGGTCATTGGCAACCCATAATTAAGATTCGTTTTACTTTTTAACTTTTTATGTTAACTTTTGTGCCCAATGAAAGAAGCCTATTTTTTCATTCACATTAATTTTGTGCTCATACAAAAAAGATTGAGATACTACCATTTGTCATTCTTCATACATTTTAAAATTCATGTTTTTTTCCCAATGCAACCAAGAAAAATCCATGTCGCATGGTTAAATTGATATGTGTTTTTATTTTTATATTTTTTTTTATCCTTGATGATTGATTGACACTATTTGGTATGATAGTTTTTATTTTTATATTGTAACTTTGTTATTCTTAAAAAACAAAGCTAGAGATAATGATAATATTGATTCTTTCTCAAACTTCTTTATTTGGTATGGCGTATTCTTGGTAATTTATCGTTGTTTGGTATATTAATGCCAAATTGGCTATTGTTGGTTATCCATGTGTTTATCTAAAGAGGTGTTTATATGGCATCTATGATTTTTGTCATGTTGTTTGTCTCTCCTTTTCATGCAATTTTTGTCATGTTGTTTGTCTCTCCTTTTCATGCAATTAGTACACAGACACACACACACATAAACTCACTTTCGAGTTTCAATTGTGATAGTAATTAGTTATCTGTCATAATAAAAAATAATGGAAGAAAGAGAAGCATAGTAGTCGATAAAAACAAACCCATACAATTGTAGTTTTCTATTTACTCTCTCGATAGATATTCAAAGTGAAACCATTCTATCTAATTCGGCCCGACCCGCCCATATTGCCACATGTACCATATATTATTGATTCTGGACTTAAACAGGTAAATTAAAAAAACAAAAAAGTTAAACCCATGGCATATTAACCATCTTCAGGAATGCTACAAGTGTAAAAATTAGTGTGATCCTCTCCACAAACTTCACAAATTTCCACAGGGTATCATTGCATGATAAAAATTTAGCTTCTTCTCTGGTGAAAAATCAAGAATTCTAAGGAGCTCCGAATTGAAGTGATCTTTAAGTATAACAACTATGAAATGAAATGAAGGAACATGCAAGCATAGTAATGCATCAAAACTCCCAAACAAAGCAGCTTGAATTTGAATGGCACACTATTTGTACATCATACAATCATTTCGAAGTATATATTATGAGGCACTCAAACGAATAATGTATATTATAGCCACAACTCTACTAAATATACAGTCATAAGAACTTAAAGATTCAGTTTATAGTGAGTATTGTTGACAAGCAATTAATCTCAGCAAAATGAACTCCAACATTAAGAGAAAAACAATGAAACGACTACTAACCTCAAAAATTTTACTAACAAACTTGAGGGCAGAGACAATATTTTGCGTCCTTCAAATGGGCTGACATTTTGCGTCCTTCAAAGTTGAACACATAAGTGACGACACTAACAGTTAAATATCCTGCTTCCTTTGCAATATGGGCTACTACTGGAGCAGCACCAATGCATGACCCATACATGCTGTTATGAACACAAGATCTGATCCTTTAAGAGCATTCCCAATGGCTTCCTTCGATTCCACTGCAGCCTATTCTCCTAAAAGCTCATTCCCACCTGTACCCGCATGCATCTCTCAACACTAATCTCAACACCGCGACTCTGTATACAATCCTTAGAAAAAAGTAGACCTATAAACGCGTTTGATAAATCCGATTATTGCCATTTCAGCAACAACCTGAAAAACAAATTATTTGGTTATCACATTCTTTAATAAATACATCACATTGTTTGATACATACAAAATGGGCAAACCAAAATAGCCCGTTGCAACCATTACTAAATCGTTCGAACCTCGTTAAGCAGCCCAGCTGTCCACCATATTGCCACGGGTAGCTATCACTTATGCATCCAAGAGTAATTCACACTTGAGTATACACTTAGAAATGGCTTCTTGACATTGGCAAACATGCAATCAGTGCCAGGAATTTGTGATGTGGGGGCGCAAAAAGCTGTTAAAAAACAGTATCAAGACTATCAATAAATCGTTTATAATCAATTTCATGCATCATAAAAGTAACAAATTGGTTGACTAACATGTTGTAATCATAATCATGCATGTCTACAGACTTTTAAGCGCATCAAAATCATCCCATCAAGGTAGAAAATTTAAGATTCAATTATGAGATTTCAAGTACCTGCAAAAAGAAACTTAAAGTTTAGACTAAATTTATATGGAGAGACTAACCATAAATTAAAAATCACAAATAAAAGAATTGTATGAGCTAAGATAGTATTTGGATTGAAGCAGCAATCTAGGCTTGTTTTGCATATAATTCTGATCTATCATTGTTTCATCATTTATCGTAGACAAGAAGTTCGAACAAAAAAGATCAAACTTAACCATGATAACATATTATAACCCCATAAAATAAAAATTGAGAAAGAATTTCAAAAATTTCACTTCGTAATTTCATTCCAGCATATCATCAAACAACTGGTGTGCATAAAAATGATCTTCATGATATTGGAGTACACGTACTTGCAGAAGTCGTTTACCATCGGCATCTAGAGCCATTTCATGATTATAATGTTGTGAATTCTGGAAATTACAAAACCAATCTAACAGTAACAAAATCAACCTACAAAATTCATTACCAATATCGAAATCAAAATTGTCGACATTTTTACAGCAACAATTAATACAAGATAATCAATTTTTCTACCATAATAACCTAATCAATCCAGTATGAAATTGAAATCGGAGTCGGAATTGCATTAGTTTGTACCACATGAAGCAATCGAAGGAAGACGATGGAAGGTGTTAGCAGCAAATGAATTGATTCTAAGGTATCTCAATTTTTGGATTCAGCTTGTTAGGGTTGAGGAACGATTGCAATATTAGGTTACAGGGATCTTGAGAAATTGAAGTAGAAGAAGAATTTAAGGATGTTAGATGGAAGATGATCAATTGCAAAAGAGTTGTTTGCCCTAGATCCTTTAACATGGTCGCAGGAAACTTGGACCTCACACAGATGATGGAGATTAATTTTGAATAAAGGGCTCTTTAGTAATTTACAACATAGTTTATTGGGCTAATGACATCGGTGTTTTATCTAATGGCTAGCTAATAAAGGATTAACTTTTAATTAAGGGTGGGGATTTGTTTAAGGGTTTTCTTTTATATATATATATATATATATATATATATATATAGATCTACAAAAATGTAAGCTTATAATAACTATGCAATAAGAAAGCTCCCATTAGAGTTATTGTTAACCACCTGCATAACAGAACATTATGTAAATGCACCAAATGATTAATGAGTAAAAAATAAAACAGAGTAAAAAATAAAACAGAGTAAAAATACAAAATAATTCAATTTTATCCTTCCCCATGTATGGGCATATAAGTTTAACTTATTTGACCCTGATGCGCTCCCAGCCGTTGGTGTCGTTTGTGTTTTTTTAACGGCTGAGCAGGCGATTAGTGGGTTTTAAATTCATAAGTGTGGGGGCCTAAGTTTCCCTAACATTGCTAATCCTAACGGCGAGCAAGTGGTAGGTATGACCTATAGTCGTTCTTCAAACCGACTGAATTGAAACTTAGACGAGGCAGATGATGGCTTTCAAACTAGTGAAGAGTTTATAAAATAGTGGGGGAGTTTTTAGTTTTATAATAAGTAACTTAGGCAAAGAAATAGAAGCAAAATAAAGTAAATCGTATAAACAGATAAGATAAAGGTAGTGTTTGCTGAGATTTCGTTAGTTAAGTTATGTGATGATGTTTGAAGAAACTGTTTTGAAAGATATTTGGTAATTATTATTCTTGAATACTTGTAATGTAAACACTAGATTCCTTACTAATTAATTTCCTATTAGCATGTCACACAGGAACTAGGTTATGGTGATTACGATCAGACTGACATGCCCAACTCTCAACAATTGTCCTATGAAGAACAAACGGCCCTTTCCCGGAATACGAGGATTCCTTATGCGTATGAATAGAGTGGCTGTGACACCCCCGCAATTTCAACATAATTATAAACGTTAATTGCACACATTTCTAGGCTAATTCCCTACTTTGAGTGAATTCACTACAATTTTAGAGATAAGTCTAGCAAAGCCCAACTAGTTAATACGCGTGGTATTATACATTTCGTACAAACAATTGGAATAAATGCGACAAAAATATACGACTGTTGGTGAACAAAACTATTTAGTAATATGGAATTATTAAATAACATTATTATTTATTAAATATTATGTTAATAATATTTACAAAGTGTATTTGTATCAAAACTGAAACAACTCGAAACTTATCCGCCAAATCAAGTCAAAACAAAAATTATAATTTTAGAACTCAACTAAATTACTTTAATAAAATATCTCAACTAAAAATATATTCGAATACATATTTAGGAATCTACCAATTAAAAATATTGTAATATTTAAAGATCGGGTAAACGAACACGGGTTAAATACCACAAAATTTGGGACAAAAATCCCTTCCCTCTTTTGATCCCAAACTGGCCCAAACCCCCACCCCACTCCCTTTCTCTTTCATTTTCACCAACCCAAAAACACACACACTTTCTCCTCCCTCTCTCTAATTCTCTATCTCTCTCTAAAAACTACACACAAAATCCACTGAAACTAACACAAAAACGCCATAAATCACATAGCTTATTTAGAGACAAACGACCACGATATCACGAGCTACACATCCATCTTTTCGGAATTCAAAACCGGCACGCGTAAGTTTCCGACATTTTTCGAAAACTTTTAGATCTCGCTAATTACTTTGACATCTCATGTTTATATTACTTAAATTATCATGTTTTAGTGTTTTTATCACCTGATTATGTCCAAATCGAAGCTTAAAACTCGATTTGAAACTTGAAACCCGTAGCATGTTGTTGTGTCGCTTTTGGCCCAAAAACAGTAGTGCGACACAAGCTTTTGCGTCGCATTACCACTTCTACGTCGCACAGTGCGCACTACGTTGCATAATTGCGACACAACTACTTATGTCGCATCAATTGCGACGCAAATATCTCCGTCGCATTAAATTGCGGGTGTCGCATATGCGACACAAACCCTAACGTCGCCACAATATTTCTGCGACACAAATCTTTACGTCGCTACACCCTGCCTGCGACACAACACATTGCGTCGCACATTTGTGTCGCACACTGCGTCGCTAAAAACAAAAGGTTTATAACTACTTTTTCACTAAGTGTTGGACTTAACCGGGGACAAATATTTACATACGATACGATACACGAACTATACCAACATTACAAACACACTTATAATATCGAAATTGTGATTTCAAACTATCACCAACGAGTCGTATACATTTTCACAACTACGAAATACAAACGTAAACGCTAAACGAACACTTTGGACATAACTTGGTTGTACAAACACTAGCATGGATGGTCGACTTAGACATCCACATACTTATTAAATCTCATACGTTTAGGGCATTAGAAGATTCCGGACTATACTTGGGCTTTAGGCTTTGCGAGCACTCACACATTTCTTAACTCAACAGGTGAGTTCACAGCCCATACTTTTACCGTTTTACTACTTTTGAACAGGGGTGGAAAACATAGTCAACTGCTTTTACTTACATGATTGTATACTTGTTTTACTCGAACGAATAGAGTACTTGAAACTGTTAAACTCTTACACAAATTGATGTTTATGAAATAACGTTTTCATACTACAAACTACTACAAACGAGTTAAACTATATTTGATAAACCGGAGAACGACCGGTATTGTTTTGGAAACGATGGAGAACAACCAGCAACACTTTTTACTAAATTGATGGAGAAGTCCCTACATCTTGGGCACGCATACAAAATCTCTACTACTTGAGCAACTATTTGGTCCTACTGACATGGACCGGATCCTACTAACATGGATCCAGGGATACTGACTTTCCCTACTATTCTGGTTTTGCCCTTCTGACTTGGGTACTCGATCCTACTGACTTGGATCAGGGATACTAACTTTCCCTACTATTCTGGTTTTGCCCTTCTGACTTGGGTACTCGATCCTACTGACTTGGATCAGGGATACTGACTTTCCCACGAAACAACTATTAGGATACTGGCATTCCTACTAAAACTTATACTGAAATTTGGGTGACATCCCAACAAAACATATCTAGGATTAGGATATGTACTCTCCTACAAAACATACTTGGAAATAGGATACTACTTTCCTACAACTACTAGGATACGAACTTTCCTACAAACAACTACTTGCAAACGTATTTGGTTTAACGAACTGTACTTGCAAACTTAAAACCTGTGAATTCACTCAACCTCGTTGTTGACTTTTACTATATTTTTCAGGGAATTAGCTGCACGTAAGATCCGCTTGCACACTTGGAACATAGGCGACCCACGAAGGAATAGGATGCCAACTTTTGACAACTGGATTTCTTTTATATAACAAAAACTTTTTAGTCATATTTACGAAATCTACTTTTGTAAACTTAACTACTTTTACATTTATACGATTCGATAAATCGTAAAACTTTGTAACTATTACTTTTGGCATCTTAATATAATTGTTCTGTTGTAATCATATGCTCTGATACGTATGCATGTACAATGTTGGTGTCATTACCCCCATACTTAACTTAATGCTTCCGCTAAACACAACAATGAATTTGGGGGTGTGACAGTGGCAGATCAATTATAAAGTCCGACCATTTTTAACATCACGAAGTATTTAGAATAATAAGCAAAATCTTAATTTAAGTTTAATATTACTTTCTTATGAACGGGAACATAATTTGAAGGTACTATACAAAACTGGATCACTTAACGGTTCCTCGTCATCCTAACAGATTCAGATATTATAAAAGTTCATTAATGACTTTAAACTAACAATTGTTTAAGACTTCTCAATAAATCCCCTAGTTATTCACAGTGTTCCTCACTTGAAGTTGTTCCGCCGCTTCAAACCTTGGCCATGTCTTGTCCTACGGTAATTTTCCATGTAGTCTTGCGGTTCCATGGTTTCATACCTTTCGACAAATTATCTTGACACATATAATTGACTACCTTTTATATTGACGTCATTAAAAAGGTGTTGTAATCACGTTTATTGGTAGAAAGGTGATAGATTAATTTGAGGTTTAAAAATCTATTTAGAAAGATTAATTTAAACTAGGTTTCTCATTTTATAATATTAGTCTGTAATATAACTATCTTCGGTCGTTATGCAGCTTCCACGTGTTTGTACTCCACCTAAAGTGTTTCCAACGCTATACTACGTAACAGTCGAATAGGGGCCGTCGTATTACTTCGTAATTTTATATCGGTCCGTAATATGACTACCTTCGGTCATTCCTCGACTTCCATACGTTTGTACTCCACCTTAGAGTGTTTCCAGTACTACATCGAAGAACAGTCGAATAGGGGCCGTCATATTACATTATTATTATTTATTAATCATCCCATAATTAAATAACTACATCGCAGGCAAACAAATAATAAACTACTCGCAATTCATGGCAATAATCGTACTACATACCAAGTAATAATGCAAAATTAAATATAACATAAAACGAGTATGAAAAGGTTTAGATATCACCCGGAAATTAATGCGTAGCAACGTATTATTATAATTGACAAACTCTTCACACGTACAAAGATAAATGCGAAAAATTAAATAAAATTTGGAAGTGTATTTTTGGAGCAGAAACTTGTCCAAGCGTGCGTTTTTTAGTTACGAATCCAACGATATATTTATAGTTGAAATCCGGTTCACGATAGCGAAACTAGGCTCATTTTAGTGAAAAGCGTGCGCAAGTACGAAAAAGGAGCCGGCATCGGGTGGCAGCTTCCGAGCATGGGGTGGCGGTTGGCCGGCACCGGTTGGTGGCGGGCCGGTGCCGGGTCAAGTGCTCCTCGTTTGTTTTTCGTTGTCGTTTTGCTTCGTATCTTCTTCGTTACGCGTCCGTTTTCGATGATTCTTTTTGCGTTGGATTCGATTTTTGAAAAAAAAGACTTTGATGTAAAGAAATCCCTGAGATGATTTTCCTATCTTGAGATATCTTATTCCGAATGGTTTGAATCTTTCGTTGCGCGTAGAATCTTCATTTCTTATCCGTTTTTTATGATTCTTTTTGCGTAGGATTCGATTTTTGAATTTGGATTCGATTTTTGAAAATGAAGGCTTTGATGTAAGAAAATCCCTGAGATGAACATTTTAGCTTGATAATCTTTCATCGATTGCTTCGAAACTTTAAATGTGTGTGGAACCTTCATTTTTCGTCCATTTTGCTTAATTTTTCTCGATGTAATTTATCTCAAACGGGTCAATTGGGTAAAACTAAAATGGTAAGGGCCAAAGTGATTGACTAGGGTACAAAACATAAATAGCTTACCGTTTTAAGAGACAATCCAGTTTTAACAACTTCTTTAGTAATTGTCTTCCTTACTCCCAAAGATCCAGTCAACACAATTAGTCTGATTGCCTGAAAGACAGGAGATTAAATATATCTAAGCCTTACTTTCACATGTTATATCACTAATACAAAGAAAAAATCACACATTGACTCCAGGCGTAAGCCCTGCAACTCTTCAAGTACCACTGTGTTGTCCCCTAAGACAAAATCAAACTGACTTAGACATGTAAAAATTTGCAATCCCTAAGATTAACACTCCATTATGTACCTATATGTCATCATTGGAAACAAGGTAGGTGGCACTATATTCTATAAAATCAAATGCACCGTGGTTAGTTAAATTATAGAACTACATAATAAAGATAAAAAAATCGGATCAAAATTATGAACCATCCTTGATCATTCAGTTGTAAGCAACTAAAATTTTGCTTACCTGAACTAGCACCCTCTTGCCTTAATCCTGCTTGTCAGTAGACAGAATGTCATTCATAAGTTCAGTGCTTTCACATAAAATAGGAGTAATATTACCTCAATAATCTATAGCTATGACATGATATTTGTAAATATCAATTTGGAAATCAGATAACATAAGAGCCAACCTGCTCGACTACGACCAAAGTTATAAAACCTAATCAATAAGACAATAAAATCAAAGGAACTTGAACTTTTCCTGATGGGATTCAAATAAGACATCAACAACCATTCTCCTGACCCACTCAAGCAGTGGGTATATCTCCTATCGATAACAGTAAAAGGAGGTCTCAGAATTTTAGAAATTAGAAAAGCCAATGAGATGAACTTTAATCAAAAGAAAAAAGGTAAGCATTTACCATTTACAAATCTATAGGAACTTATACCACATACTGAAGAGAAAGCTAAACTGAACTTAAATGACAACTTGCAGCAATAACTAGGCCGTCTTGCCTAGAGGTCAAGAGAGCATAGATTCTTATAGCATCATATCTACTATTTTATTGGCAATATGTTGCATCTCTTCTTCCAATAAGATGGTATCTGAAAGAAGGTTGTATATCAATGAAGGATCACTAAACTAAACAAAATGAATAAGTTTACATTGGAGTCAAGAATGAAATTGTGAAAATGAAGAAATTATCATTCACACCATCCCTTAGCAGTGATGCTGTGTAAACGGGGCTTTAGTTTTAAAAATGGAAATTACCTAACTTACTACACACAACACAGGCAAGAATACCTGGTCAGAATATAGTATAGCTAAGTAAGTCCGAGTCGAATACAGGGAACGGATGTCAATTTCTAACAAATTGGAAATTATTACAATTAATTAAAGCAGTAATAAGTGGGGACGTTTTAGTTCCGATCGAACAATTGACAAACAATTATGATAAAAGGTTTACTAACTAAAACTTAATTAGAAAATAAAGAAATACTAAAATAATTACTTAAATAAAAGATTTAATTCAAATGATAAAAGAGATACAATTGTTTAGACTATTTTCCTCAGATCTGATTTTCACTTTATTGAATTGCAAATATATGGTTCTTATTGTGACATGCCAAATATACCAATTATCCTTACAAGATTAACTGATTAAACACAATCAAGAAAGATATAAAGTTGTTTTCAACCCGCTAACAGTTCAATTTAACGTTATCCACCGAATTGTGTTATAGATTAAAACTACACCATCTATATGATTTACTTTTGCAACTTGAATCAACAAAGTTTATAACTAATAAATAGTTATCATGTTCATTACCAATCATCAATCATAAGTAACCCTAGCCTATCAAACTCAATCTATTTAGTGATAATTATCAATTAAAATCAACAATCATCAATAAGTCTATAATCAAAAGGAACTCAATCTCAATTAATCATAAAATCACGCTAGGTTATCACCAACAATCAATAATTAAACATGGATCATCAAGTAAACATACAAACATTCATAAAAACCAATATAAATCCGCAATTTAATAATCAAATCATCATCTGAGTATTATCATCTAAACAATTGTATTAAAAACTTAGCCAATCATATTACTACAAAAAATCAGATTCATAAACATCTCAATATTCATAATCAAATGAAAGGAAGAAACGTATTCGAACCGAAATATCGAAATAACGATTGAATGAATGAAACCTTCGATTATCTTTTATCTTTTTTTCTCCCAAAAGTCTCTGGAAAATGAGGTTTTGTTGAGGGAAAAACGGCTGGAAGAAGTCTGGTAGATGATGTGCAAAATGAGAGCAAAATGAAGTTTTTAGGGTTTCTGTCGACTCAATCCATACGTTGTATGGGCATCCATACGCCGTATGGATTGAAAAGCCCACGGATCCAACCCGCGTATTCTGGCGGCCCGGCTCACTTCATCCATAAGCCGTATGGAATTCCATACGCCGTATGGATTGATTTCTCCAACTTTTTAAACATCGACCTCCACTCTTCATGCTTCCTTTCTTTAACTTCTTTTCTTCAATTCTCGCCCGTTTTCAGCTTCTATTTACGATTCAAGCTCCAACTAATTCCTAAATGCAAATATGAATGAAATGAGTATCGAATTCAAATAAAATGCATAAGAAACTAATCAAACTAGGGGTAATTAGCACTATAAAATAGCACATTTTGGCGTTCATCAAGCAGCATCTTAGAAATGAAAATTAAACACAAAGAACCATTGATAACTTCTATTTAGAAAGTATCTCTAGTAAAATGATATACAGTTGTGAGTTGTAATCACTTTATAGTAGTATCTAAAGAAATATATTATTGATAAACAAAACTGAGTGCGTGCAGTCAAATATTTGTATGAAACTATACCTTCCTAGTTAAACATTGAACAACTAGTAGGATAAGAAAGTCACTAGCACGAGAGTGTTGGTATGAGGCAGAAAAGTTCCGCTTATAAAGCAATATAAATCTGCTCACATCCAGCCACCGAGAGCTAGTAAGAAAATACATCACATCACCTAAATTGTGCGTTAACAATATATTATGTGAAAAGATCACTAAATCTCAAAGACATGAACTAGCATACTCATAAAACTCCGCCTAAGTTACATAAATTGATTCCATCGTTTTACTGACAGGCTTTCACTTAATTATGACATGATTCACAACTGCAATCGTAAGCAGACACACACTAGAAGTGGCAAACATTACAATATTTCACATACAAGTCGAATAAATAACTACTAATCTACCATACCTTGACTTGCACTTAAGCATTATATAGATCAGTGTTTGATTGCAGAAAAAAATCCAAGAGAACAACCACATTTGCATCTCCAATCTTAAGATCACCTGCTGATCACCATCTGCTATATGATTAAACACAACAATTATGTTCGTGCACTTTATCAAACATGTCTTATGCATATAAAGCTATAAATTACAAACTTAAACTAACAGTTATAGGCAATAAGCAATAGCATATTTTTTAACTAGATATATTAGTATATTACAAGTAGATGTGCCTAATAGATACTCATTCAAACGGATCAATTGAATATATCTGCAAATCGGCAAAGTGAATACGGTCTAGAATGTAAACCTAATTATATTATTGGGAGTTTCTTCAACAGATTGACAGAAATACAGAGTTCATGTCTTTCTGTGAATCAAATCGCTCTATAATTCAAATAATTATTGAATAAGAGCGATTGAATAAAACATCTATAATACCGTAGATAGACCGATTTTAGGAGAGTATCAATTGAAGAAGAAACCGATCACGGTAAAATTCGGAGACGATATTATACGATGACGGTGATTAGACGGCGGACGAGTGTAACACCTCAAAATTTGAAATATTATTTTAATAAAAGTAAAAGTTATTATTTTAAGTTATTATTGTTGTTAGTTATATAAAATAATAACAAATGTGAATGGGTTTTTAAGTTCCAGACAATAATTATTGAGGGGAATAAAATTAATAAACTCATATCTATCTATTTACACACACATACGCGTACACAAACATATCTATAAGCAAAAGCTTACTTCCAGAAACTAGAAAGAAGAAGAAGAAGCTGGTAGGAGCTAGGAAGGGAGATCAAAATCAGTTCCACACAAGTATTAAAGCTTAAGGAATCCAATTCATTCTCCAACTATCATCCTTAATCAAGGTATGAATTTGTTCTTCAATTTCTTTAACCTAAAAATTGGGTTTTCAAGGGGTCGGGTTTGAGGAATTGATGGGTTCTAAAACGAAATTAAGGTTAATTATGATTGATTGGTGATGTATAAGTGTAGATATGATTGTTGATAACCCTAACTTAATCATAAAGTTGATTATTTGAATTGTATGCATAGTTATTAAAGTGGGTTTTATCCAAAAGTTTAATAATTGATGTTAATTCATCTTAATTGTTAGTTAAAGAAGTTATTAGGATTGGGGTTGGCAATTTCCGACACGACCCGAAACACATCCTGAGACCGACTCAAAAATTATCAGGTTGGGTCAGGATTTTTTGACCCATTGACCCACCAACCCGAAATCCGACAATCTGATTTTTTTTTCCAGGTCGGGTTCGGGTAATCCGAAACCTAAATAATATAATTTAAAATTTTTAAAACTTTTATATTAGATTTAATAAATAAAACATTTGAACCTCTATTAGGTTCAAAGGCCCACATCCCTACAACTCATAATTTTTCCCAAAATCACTTGAGAGTTTAGTTATGATTGTTAAGCTTTTTTATGCTTATTAATGGTTACCTATTATTTTTGAGACAATTGACCCACATGACCTATTTGACCCAAAACCGACCTATTAACCCGAAAGTAACCCAAAAACATATTTAGTTAAATAAAAATTGGGTTACTAGGGTTAGGTCCGGGTAATCGGGTTTTGGGTTGGGTTGAAATACTCAACCCGATTATAAAATCGGGTTGGGTTCGGGTTAACCATTTCTGACCCGCCAACTCGAACCCAGTAACCCAACCCGGCCTGAATTGCCACCCCTAATTGGGATGTTCTAGTGATGTTTAAAATAGCAATACAAGTAGTTGAACCAAGAAAGTGGTTAGGACCTTATTGATGAAATGGTAACAAGTGTTCTTCATAATCAAAAATTTGAGTTATGTTGAACTTTTGGGGAGTTGGTGGTAATCTACTCAATTGTGGGTAGAAGGAGTTGCTATAGTATCATTATGATGTTTTAATCATAATTAAAATGGTGTAAGAGTTATCTTAAATTCTTGTAATCATATGATAATTCATTTTAATTACTAATTAAAGAAGTTATTGTGAGGTTGAGGATGGCAATTAAAGTGGTATTTCAAGTGATTAAACACTTGAGTTAAATATGATTATGAAAGGAGAAACTTTATTTAATTTAACTGAAAGTCAAATTTGGTCAACCCAAACGGGGTGATGGGTTGATGATGACGACTAGTTGATTATGATGATTGTTAGTTGCTAAATGTGTTGTTATATTGATATGTTATATGCTATGTAATCAAAGACGTGGCATTCAAAATCGATTGTTAAACTGCATATTTGCCTAAAACGCAAAAGTGAGTGATATGGGGGTTAAATGGGTAATAGTTGTGTGATTCCGGATTGCATACATGCAAGAGGTTTAAACAACCAAGGGGAGTTAATTGTTGTGTTTCATAATTGTTGATTATTTATGATTGTTGTAAGATGTGGTTAATTGTTGAAAGAAGTTGTTGATAATTGTTGATTTTGTGAAATTATGTGGAATGAGCATTGTAGAGATTTGTTGTTGAAATAATTGCTAACTTATGTTAGCACATGATGTGGTTAAAGCAGTTGATGTTGATAAAGTACTTGGTGCTTGACATTGTACCATGTACTAGCAGTTGATTAAGTTGAATATGTACTTGACATTGCACATGATGTTGATAAAGTACTTGGTGCTTGACAGTGTACCATGTACTAGTAGTTGATATAGCTGAATATGTGTTTGACATTGCACATGATGTTATTGTAGCACTCGTGCTTGAGATTGTACGGTGCTAGGCAGAAACTTGAAGCGGATCCGCTTAGTGGAAAGAATAATCTCTACAATTGCTCAGTAGTTATTTGTCTAAGCAAATATGTGTTGTTGATATTTGCTATGTGTTGCTTAACTAGGTGGATTATTCATTTAATTGCCCGTATGCTCACTAAGTTTTATGCTTACCAGTTAGTTATTTAATGTTGTAGGTGCAATGGTTCGGTTGAACCAAGTGGGCATGGGGAAAGGATTGTGGTTGCAAGAAGGTAGCGTGGATTGGAGTTTGCTTTTATGGTTAGACAAGCTTCCTCCTTCTTTTGAATTATCGTTGTGGTTATCATTTGTGTAAATCATCCAAAACACGTTTTGATGACATGAGTCGGTTAGAATGTAAAGTCTTTAGTGGTTGATGAGGTATACTGATGTCGTGTAAACGGGGTTGTAGTTTTAAAATGGAAATTACCTTACTGGCTATTACACAACGCAGACAAGAATACCTGGTCGTACAATAGTATAGTATGGCAAGTCCGAGTCGAACACGAGGAACGGATGTCAATTCTAATAAACTGGAAATAAAAGTTACTAAAAATAGAAATAAGACGGGGGACGTTTGAGTTCCAAATGAACAATTGACAAACAATTATGAATTTAAAACTAACAATTAACTTAAGTAAGACAATTAATAAAACAGAGAATCAAATAATGTAATTTAATTCAATTGATGGAGAAAATGTGATCGTTTGGACTACCTTCCCTAGAATCCGGTTATTACTTTATTGATTTGCCAGATTATGGATTTTATTGCGATATAACTAATAAGATAACCCCCCTTCCAAGGTAAGTTAATCTAACACAATTAAGAAAGACACAAGGTCATTTGCAACACGCTAATTGTTCAACTAACGTTGCCCACCAAATTGTGTTCTATATTAAACCTACGTCGTTTATATGATTTATCTTTATAACTTGAATCAACAAAGTCTATAGTTAATTAAAACAATCTTGTTCATTAAAAGTTATTACCGGTTATTAATCCTAGCCTATCAAACTCAATATATCTAGTGATAATTATCAACCGCAACCAACAATTATCAATAATTTATTACTCAAAAGGAAATCAATCTCAATTGAATAACAAACCACGCTAGGTAATCACTAACAACCAATTAACAATCAAGGATTAACGAATAAACACATAAACATTCATAAAATCCAATAATCTTTCGCAAATCAATAATCAAACCATCATCTAGGTATTATCATCCAAACAACCACACTAAAAGTTTAGCCACTCATAATCTTGCAGAAAATCAGCAATGAAATCATACTCACAATCATAATCAAATGAAAAGTAAATATGTGTTCAAACCGAAAACCGAAGAACCGAATGAAAGGGAATCAATTGGCATCAATACCCACCTTCTTGTGCCTCCAAATCATCCTCAAAAAGCCTCTGGAACCAGCCTTAGTCGACTTAGGGTTTGTGGTGGAAGTTAGGTTAAAATGAGGCAAAGTGAAAATTTAAGGGATTCTGGCCGACCAATCCATACGCCGTATGGATGTCCATACGCCGTATGGATTGAAAAACTAGCCCACGGCCCAAAAATGAAAGTTGTAGCCCTGTTTGTTAGCTAAATTCTCCAAGTTGAATCACCCCAATCGGAGTTCGTATGAAGAAGTAATGGCCAAAATACTAACAGCATATCCGAAAACTCAGCTTTTACACTTTTCTTCATTTTCAGCTCATCTTTCATTCTCTTTCCGATTCGAGCTTCATTTACACTTTGATCCAATTCAATCTTGTCTATATTCACTTTCTTTGCAACTTTTCTTCCAAATAAGCTCGTTTTCCGTTCCTTTTTGATCCAAGCTCCGATTTAACTCCTAAATGCAAATATGAACGAAATAAGTATCTTATTCATACAAAATGCATTAGAAACCTATTGAATGAAGGGGTAATTAGTACTATAATGTAGTACATTTTGGCGTTCATCAAACATCCCCCACTTGAATCCTACTTGTCCTCAAGTAGACTATCGATTCAAAAACTTCAACACTTTAAATATGAACGGCAAAAAAAAGTGCAAAAGGACTCACATACTACACATCATTCTACAAACCAAATTCTTACCTTAAAATAGATTCTACCTTAAAGCTTCACAATCAAGAAATTCTCTATGGGAAACTGTTAGGACATAGATTGTGACAACAGATCTAGCTTGAAATAGGACTGGTGTAATTATTATTATGTTTGTATATTGGTTTGGATTTGTAAAAGAATATTTGTTTTGTTAGTGATATTCGTTAAACATATTGTTTTGTTAAGTTAGACGAATAATTAAATACAAAATAAATATATACGTTTGATGCGAGTCGAGTTCTCAAGTCGCTGCGAGTTGAGCAGCGAGATAAGAACTGAACTCGTGGACACAGATAGGCATAACGAGCCGAAGCATAATGGGCTTGGGCTTGCAGAACGAGTCGAGTCAACTCGCAGGCCCAGCGGCAGCGAGTTGAGACGACATATTTAATGTTTTTCAATCGTGAAAAACATAACACTTTTGATACTTTTACATTCTGCGATTCCAGCAAACCAGAGAAAACATAACCTACGGCTAGGTTTTGACGATTTATCGTTTAAAGCTAAGTCTTATTAAACGCAATACGAACATATTCGTTGTTAGTAAGATAACACCGTATTGAGGGATTCCGCACCTTAATACTACAGATAACGAAGTTATCGATCCTAAAACTAGGGGACTTACATCTGGTATCAGAGCTTTTGGGCTAAATACGAGTGTGTTCATAAGTTTTAGTGTTATTGCGTTTTTGATTCGGGTCGTTTTTACGTGCATTCTTGCAATACTAACGATCAAAATCATTCTCTGGACATTTTAGGGTTTGTTTACAGCCGAAATTTTAAGTTTCAGTCGTAAAAATACCTTAAAAATTCATTTTCGGGTTTAACAGCCGTTTCGCGAGTCGAGATTAGGGTTCCAGCGTCGCCTGCGAACCGAGTTGAACTAGCGAGTCGAACTGAGGCTTGCGAGTCGAACCGAGATCCCTCGCGAATCGACATCACTTGCGAATCGACATCTTTTAGCAATCCGAACTGAGGCTTGCGAATCGACGAGATTCTGCGAGTCGAGCTGAGATTGCAAGTTGAGCTGAGTCTTGCGAGTCGAGTTTTCTGAATTCGCTGAAACAGTTTAATTTTACGTTTTAAGATGTCTGACTTAAGTAGAATGATCGAAATGGACCACGAGGTGGGAAAGTCAAACGTTCCACCTAAGTTGTTAAGAATCGAGGATTACTACAATTGGAAGGACATATTTGAATCTTACTGTAGATTCCATGACCTGTCAATCTGGATGTGTATCAAGAGTGGATACACCCCACCTACTCAAACTGTTCAAAATGCTACTGTGGTTCTTACCTATGCGAACATGAGTGATCAAGAGAAGGAAGCTTACAGAAATGAAAATAAATCACATTCTTGCATAAAGATGTGTCTTCCTAAAGAGATTGCTCATCAACTGAAATCTTTTCATACTGCTAGAACGCTCTGGGAAGCTCTAGAGAAAAGAGGTGAAGGAAGTCCACAAGTGAGAGCTGGCAAGAGGAGTCTTCTTAAAAAGCAGTTTACTATGTTTAAAGCTTTAAAAGGAGAAGATCTTGATGCCTATGTCACGCGTTTCTACCATCTACTAAGTGAATTAGAATACCATGAGATTGTTGAAGAAGAATTATCTAAAACCGACAAGTTTCTTGAGGGTTTGCCTTCTAAATGGGAAATGTATGGTGTTATGATTAAGGATAATGAAACTAGGTATTCTACTATGACCTTAGAGCAAGTCATTGACAAGCTGAAAGGTTATGATTTCTCCAAGAAGTCAAGAGATAGTGATTCTGATCAGGTTCAGAACCCTGGGTTGTATCATGGAAAGTCAAGTCTTTCGACTGCGTCATCTAGTTCGACCACTGCACTGTTAGTTGGTGATACTAGTGAAAATGGAGAAATGATTACTGAAGATCTGTGTTTTATTTCCTCCTCTGGTGATGAGACAAAGGGAAAGAATTCTGAGAAGTCACCTCAAGAGCATCAGAAGATGCCGATGAGTGTGAAATCTGCTGAACAGCAACTGTCTGTTCTTGCTTCCTTTGTGGCATCATATGAGAACTACATAGAGGGAAAGATCAATGATCATATTCTGTTTGATGAGGATTATGAGCAGATAGATTCTGATTATCTTGAGGAATTGGAGCTTCAAGATCAACTAGCGTTGATATCTAGAAAGGTGAAGAATTTCCTCAAGAGAACTGGTAGAAAGGTGTTGGGCAATAGATCAGGGTTTGACAAAACCAAGGTCAGATGCTTTAACTGTCAGGGTATTGGTCATTTTGCTAGAGAATGCCAAAGACCTAAAGTAGAAGCACAAGGAAAACAAGGTTCGGGAAGTACTCTCGCTTCCAAAGCCTTAGTGGTGAAGTAGTTGGATGGCTCTTATGATTGGCAAGCTCATTCTGAGGAAGCCTTGATGGCCGAGATCGAAGAAACAACTGCTGGATCAGTGTCCTACATGCCCACTGATATGGAACAGAGAGTAGAGGTGCCTAAGTCTGAAGTGAAGGCAAGTGATGATGACGTGCTATATATGGATTCAGCTCCAGATATGAGTCCTGAGGAATTCGTGGCACGCATGGCTGAATTACAAACTGACAAGAAGAAGGTATGTTTAGATATTTTTAATCTTGCTGATGTTTGTTACTTAGTTACTGATTTACAATCTCAGAATAGTGTCTTAACTGTGTCAAATAGCAATTTGTCATCTCAATTGAATATGGATAAGGAATCTTATAAGACTGTTAGATCTGAACTCGATCAAGCCATTATGGATATTCGTAGATTAAGTGATGATAAACATGTCTTAAAAGATAAAATTAAGTCTGATGCTTCGGATAGAACAAAACTTAGAGATACCATAAGTGAAAAATCTGTGATCATAGATGGTCTCTATATGAATATTAAAGACTTAAATGAGACAATTGCTAGTAAGGATCAGGAAATAGTGAACCTTAACTTAAAGTTAATTGAGCAAAACCGTAAACTTGAGAACTATAGGACATCTCAAATGGATAAAATGTTAGATGCTCAACGTAGTGTAAAGGACAAGACTGGGTTAGGTTACAATGATGTATCCCCACCTTTTAATGCAAATTACACTCCTATTCCTGAAGATTCTGAGATGACTGAAGTTAATCCTGAGATTTCAGTAGCTGATAAATCTGAACAGTCAGAGGCACAGAAAGATGTTATTAAGAACGTATCATTAGGTAATAGCAAGGCTTCTCAGTTCACCAAAATACAGTTTGTATCGGGTGGAGTGATTAACGATGCTAAGACTGATGATAAAGTTGATAAGGAACAGCTTAAACCTTTAGTGCCTAAGACTCCGGATGAGAAAGCAAAAGTGAGTAAACCACGCAAGCAGATGTCATGTTTCAAGTGTCATCAAAAGGGACACGTGGCTTCGTGTTGTCCTTACAAAAAGCCTGAAACACCACATAAGCTTGTGATGGATGAAAAGACACAGACCAACTCTAGTATGACTGTAGATGGGTTAGATGCCAAACCTAACTTAGGTAATAAACAGGTTAACATTCTTAAAAGAGATGGTAAGCATAGTGTCTCCCCACCTAAACCTAAACGGCCATATACTCAAAGTGATAATTCTGTCCATAAGTATAGGGATGTGACTCCGTCGAGGTTTAGAACTCCAAGTAGAGGCCATAGTCATTATGAGAGTGGTACTACTTCACGATCACATGAGTTTAATTATAATTATCATAAAAGAGCTTATAATTATGTGCCTAAGAGGTTCTCCTCAAACTCACCTCTTAAGGCTGATCGTCCACAAACTCAAGCTACTTCGAATGTAACCAAAGCTCCTGATGGGAAGGATGGTTATTTTAAAGAGCTTAAGTTTGTTGATGATAAGGGACAAACCAAGACCGTAATGGCTTGGGTCCCTCTTGATAACTGATCGTATTTTGTGTTATGTGCAGGAGCATGCTGTGAACAAGGACAGCTGGTGGTATGTAGACAGTGGATGCTCAAGGCACATGACCGGAGAAAGAAGTCTACTGAAGGACTTCAAGGATAGTCTCAAGCAAAAAGTAAACTTTGCAGGAGATAAAGGAGGAGTAATTTCGGGAAAAGGAAAAGTTTCAAATGGAACTTTGACTGTTGAGGATGTAAACTATGTTGAAGAAATAACTCACAACCTAGTGAGTGTTTCCCAAGTCTGTGATAAAGGTCATCCAGTTTATTTCAATGAAAAAGAGGCCTTAGTCCTGAAGCCAGGTTTTAAAATTCCTGATGAATGGATATTGATGAGGGCGCAAAGGAAGAAGGACATCTATGCTATCAACATGGGTGTTCCTAACTCTTCAATGGTGTCTACATGTTTATTATCCAAGGCTTCGGAAACAGACGCATTGTTATGGCATAGGAGAATGGCACACCTGAACTGGAGAAAGATGAATTATATAACCAAAAATGGTTTGGTTCTAGGTGTACCACAAAAACGTTTCGAGTCTGAGGATAAGTGTGTTCCATGCATGAAAGGAAAGCAGCACAAGAAATAACACAGACCTAAGACTGAAAACTCTATCTCTTCGCCATTTGAATTGCTACATATGGATATCTTCGGCCCTATAAGCAAGAGAAGTATAGGTGGCAAATGGTATTGTTTGGTTGTCACAGATGATTATTCTAGATTCTCATGGGTATTCTTTTTGGGATCAAAGGATGAGACTCCTGGAATTCTAATTGAGTTCTTTGATCTAGTAGAGAATGTCTATAAAAAGAGAGTAAAGCGTATTCGTAGTGACAATGGAACAGAGTTCAAGAATTCAACGTTGAATATCTATTGCTTAAGCAAAGGGATATTACATCAATTCAGTGCACCTTATGAACCTCAACAGAATGGTGTTGCTGAAAGGAAAAACAGGACGTTGATTGAAGCTGCTAGAACAATGCTTGCTGATTCAAAGCTTCCGGTCATCTTTTGGGCAGAAGCAGTGAATACAGCATGTTATGTTCTTAATAGAGTTCTTACGGTTAAGAGACATAACAAGACTTGTTATGAGCTTTTGAACAATAAGAAACCTAACTTAAAAGGGTTTGAACCCTTTGGAGTTTCATGCACCATATTAAAGACTGGACATCAAGCTAAATTTGGTGAGAAGGCTGACGAAGGATTTTTCCTAGGTTGCATGCCCAATTCGCCAAACAAGAGAGTCTTTAATAAAGTCACATGACGTTTGGAGGTAGTTTCTAATATTGAGGTTACAAGCTATTCACCTGATGTTCATAAGGGCTTAGATTGGCAATTTGATTATTCTGATCTTTTTGCATCATTTAAAGTTCCTATTAGTGACTATGTCAGTGATTCAGAGATAGCTGAACATTTATTGTTTGAAGATGAGAATATTGGTCCCTCTTCAACATCAAGTGTTAAGCAGTCTAGAATCAAGACTAATGTTGACTCAGATAAAGCTTCCACAAGTGAGTCACAACAACCTTCAGAGGATAAGTCTCAAGAAACAGAAGATCCTGATGATCTTCCTACAAAGTTTGATGATATACTTACTCCTTTGAAACATTTAAGGATATCTTCAGCACGTACGGAAGATGTACCTGAATTGGAAGAGATTGGTACTAATTTAGAAGATGAGATACCGGTTGAACCAGTTACTACAACTAGAATGAGTAAGAATCATCCCGTTGAAAACATCATCGGTGAAATTAATACTCCGGTTCAAACTAGGCATCAATCCAGAACTAGTACGTCTGAGAATTCGGAATACCAAAGCTTGTATACTGCAATGAAAGAGACAGGGATTCCTAATCAATGTCTATATTCATGCTTTATCTCACAAGTCGAGCCGAAAAATGTTCAAATGGCTTTAAAAGAAAGTTCGTGGGTAGAAGCAATGCAGGAAGAACTATCTCAGTTCTCTAAATTACAAGTATGGGAGTTGGTTGACCTACCAAAGGGAGAATATCCAATTGGAACTAGATGGGTATTTAAGTGCAAGAGAGATGATAAAGGAATCGTTACTCGCAATAAAGCTCGTCTGGTAGTTCAAGGTTTTAATCAACAAGAATGTATTGACTACAACGAAGTGTTTGCACCAGTTGCTAGGCTAGAAGCAATTAGAGTATTCTTAGCATTTGCATCTTATTTTGGTATAAAAGTGTATCAGTTGGATGTTAAGAGTGCCTTTTTGTATGGCAAAGTAGAAGAATTGGTGTATGTTTCACAACCGTCAGGGTTTGCTGATCCTGAGTATCCAGATAGAGTATATCGTTTGAATAAGGCTCTATATGGATTACATCAAGCACCTAGGGCATGGTATGGAACACTATCAACGTATCTACTTGAGAATGGATTTACAAGAGGATCGATTGATAGTACACTATTTGTGAAATGGAAAAAGAAAGACTTTCTTCTCGTGCCAGTTTATGTTGATGACATTATCTTTGGATCATCTGATGAAAAGATGTGTCAAGAATTTGAGAAAGTCATGAGAAAAAGGTTTGAAATGTCTGCAATGGGAGAGTTAAATTTCTTCTTAGGATTACAAGTTGATCAAAAGAAGGATGGATTCTTTATTCATCAATCTAAATATACATATGAGCTATTAGAACGCTTCAAGATGGATGAAAGTAAGGTCTACAATACTCCAATTCCAGTCAATCATGGACTAGGTCCAGATACATCGAGTGATAGCGATGTGGATCCAACTCTTTATAGAGCCATGATCGGATCACTAATGTATCTTACAGCCTCTAGGCCTGACATAATGTTTGCTGTTTGTTTATGCGCAAGATATCAGGCTAATCCAAAAGAGTCACACATGCAAGCTGTTAAACGAATCTTTCGTTACCTCAAAGGGAAACCTAAGCTGGGTCTTTGGTATCCGATTGATGGAGACTTAGATCTCGTAGCTTATACTGATTCGGATTATGGAGGATGCAATCAGAATAGAAAATCTACGACCGGAGGATGTCAATTCCTAGGAGGTAGATTAGTATCCTGGCAGTGCAAGAAGCAAACCTCGGTAGCCATTTCTACATGTGAAGCTGAGTATGTTGCAGCTGGCAGCTGTTGTTCGCGAGTACTTTGGATTCAACAGCAACTGCGGGATTACGGGTTAAATATAACCAATACTCCTATGATGATTGATAATGAATCTACTATGTCGATCACCAATAATCCTGTGAAGCACAGTAAAACTAAGCATATTGATATTCGACATCATTTTATTAGAGATTGTGCTGAAAAGAAATTGATAAAGTTAGTTAAGGTTCCATCATTGGAAAACTTAGCAGACTTATACACAAAGGCGTTCGACAGAGCAAGATTTGAGACGTTGGTTCAACTAAACGGAATGAGAAATCCAGAGTGATTAGTCTTCCAAGGGTATTTTGTAATAGTTAGTATTTCGGTGTTCAAAAAAAAAATAGGCGTATGGCATTCATTTGCTTGTTACCTAAGGGGAATCGCCTTCATTTAAGTTTTTTTATTTGAAAAAACTAAGGGAAATGATAGTACATTAGGAGAATAAGCTTCACAATAATAAGCTTAAGTTCTAAGTATGATATGGTAGTAGGTTCAAATAAAGTTGCTTTAGAACTACAGCGGTTCTATCAGGTATGTGTTTATATTTATTTGATTATACACCTATATCCACTAGTTATAATTTGTTTATTTCAATTAAAACTTTAGATGGCTTCATCATATGATATACTGGTAGGCAAATTATATGAAATTTTCTAAGCCTTAAGAAGTAAATTAACTACTTGCTTATTATTTTGTGTTACTATTCTATGATGTATGACATTAAGTCTTAAATGTTGAATGATGGTATTACTATACACTGTTACCATGCATCTTAATTTAAAGTAACAAATAGTAGCAATATGGGTATTAACTTAATTACTGGTAACTTTGTTGTACTAAGTACAGAACTGAAGCCTTTAATTAAATTAATATTCTCAAATATATTTTGAATTATGCTAGAAGGGATCTTCTGTTGTACTACGTACAGACTTAGATAACATAGCATATTCAAAGTATGTTTGATATTTGTCTAACCTTAAAAAAAATTCAAGTGTATGTTATATGTTTCGAAAAGATACATCATTTAGTAACCGCTACCTTGATATTTAATGATGCAGTGTTATGTGTTTTACTTGAATTCTTCAGTATGTCATATAATAGGAAGCACTTGATAATATTCATACTAACAATAAAGTGTTTGCTTAGAAAATTGAGTGTAATTTGTTTATGTGGATCATAATACCGGTAATCGTCTTGAACTGTCTATAATAAAATATTCACTTTATATGAGTAATGCATTTATTAATTATGCTATGTGGATAAAGGTACCTAAGATATAATTTTATAAATATAAATATATCAATGATGAATTTAGTTGTAATTTTATAGCAATTTATTTGAATTTCATGAGGTATGTATACTACCAATCTGCTTAGACTTTTTAATATATAATTAATTGCTTATTCTTACTAATATGATCCCTAAGCAGATAAAATCTTATTTACTTTGTATATGTACTTTGTTTCAAATAATTAATAAAATGGTACTTGATACCAAAGTTTATATAGTTGTATTTTTATCTTATTTTTATTTGTTTTTAAGTTTTTATGTTTATCTGAATTTACCCTTCGGAATTAAATTATACTGTATATTTTTGAGTTGAACAACGTGACAAATACAAGTGAAAATTAATCATAATTTAGACTTGTAAAATATCGGGTTTTTATTTATACTTAGCATTAAATTCGTGTTTTTAATTGTTTCTGCGAGTTTGACTAGTCAACTTGCGAATCCACTTGAATTCTCGCGAATCGGATACAAAGTATAAAACAGGAGGTCAAACGAGTCAATAGATCACCGGATCCACAGCATTCGCGAGTTCACTTCAACTTGGCGAATCCGCTTCCAGGCGAAACGAGGCGAAACGTAGTTTTCGTTTGATTTCGATTTTACAAATACGAAGAACGAGTTTTTGATCCGTAGATTTTATTCACCTTTAGATTGCGAACATATTGAGGTAAAATACTACGGATTTCACCATCTAATTAACGAGAAATCGAAGTTTTTATAAACTTAGGGTTTCGGTTTAAAGTTTGATCGATTCACGTAGATTAACGGCTTGTTAGAACACGAATCCTTAGGATTAATGTTAAACGAACCTTAATAAACGTAAATATATCGTTTGATCATGTTAAAACTAACTAACTCATCGATTTTAAGTTTAAACACGCGACGGCTGTTCATCGAACGAGTTGAATCTTCGATTCAACTCGCAGCGAGTTGACTAGCGGATCGACCAGCGAGTTGACCTGCAGATCGACATGATTAGCGAGTTCACTTGGCTGCATATCCAATCGCGAGTTGATAAGCGAAACGAGTTGAACTCGATTCGCATAGGTGTCTTATGCGAGTCCCGAACTTAGCTAAATTTTTTTTAAAAAAGGGTTTTTATAAGAGTTAAGACTTTTTAAGTAATAACTAGTATATTTTGGATTCCTATGACAATGTATGTATATATATATCGAAAGTCTACAGATTCACAATGTAATCGAGTGGCGTGTCCTAATTTTTGTTAGCGGTATAATATATATATTGGTTTTATAAAACGTTAACGACTTGAGGATTTCTTATTAACAAGTAATTAACGGATTTTACATATTGGACTTACGACTTATTAGTTATAAGTTATATATGTGTTTAATATGTTAAGAACTAAGATGTTAGATGATCATTTTGATTCATAAACATTATAGTTTATAACTTACTAACATGCATTAACTGTTTTTGTCATTTGTGTTTCTTGTACAGATATGGCGAGACAATTCGATAAGGGTCACAATATCCTTGTGGATCTTGATCTATCAGCAAAGGGAGCTAGCAAAGTAGCTCAAGTGCTGACCTTCTTTGCACGTTCACGTATTAGATATACGCTTACAGAGTCTCCACAGATCTCTCAGACTATACTGAACGATTTTTGGAAGGACATTCAGTATGATGAATCGGTTAACCCACCGGTTATTCGCGCATCGGTAAATCAACAACCGATTATTTTTGCTGCTTCTGACCTTCGTCAGATTTTACATCTGGGTACAGTAGACCAAGAAGATGGTCCTACTGAGTACTCCAGTGATTTTATCGAGGGTGCGTTAGGTCGCATGGGTTATACTGGTGAGAGAAGAGGACTTCAATTCCTCAAGGCACTCGTTATTGGGCAATGGAGATTCTTATGGCACGTTATAGTCACAGTTTTTGGACCGAAGAAGGGCGGTTTTGATGAGTTGAGCCCTGCTCTTGTATCGGCGGTACTGTCACTGGTTTACAATAAACCATACAATTTTTGTGATTATATTTTTGGCGAGATGGTAAGACAGATATCGGGTTCTATTAGATCTAGATTTATGATCTACCCGAGGTTCTGTATGATGATTATCCGTGCTCATCTTCCGGATATTGTTATCCCTGAGCCGCACTTACGTGTAGATACTATCGCGCTCAGAGGATACAACGCGATGTTTCAGCAGACTATTCGGCGGGAGGAATATGTCAAGCCGGAGACTCGTGATCTCTTTGGCTATATTGTTGATCCTGCTTATGTGACGCCGCCAAATCATGGTTGGAATGATGTTGGTGTTGCTGTTGCTCCTGCTGAGGCTGATGTTGTACCAGAACCTGTAGCTGAGGAAGCTCAACCTGAAGATCCACAAGGGCTTCTTGAGGATGTTTTTATTCAGGTTGGTCAGGTTGATCAGCAGGTGAATCAAGATGTTGCTGCACAAGTAGTGCAAGAGGTTTTGGAGCAGAATGATGATGCGACAAATCCTTTGCTTCAAGACATTGAGAGTTATTTAGCACCACCTGAGGTAATCTTTTATTTATGTAATAATATAGATGCTTAGTTGATAGATTGTTTTATTAATCATAGATGCATATTATTATTATATAATGATTATGATATTAGATATTTAGTAAATTGGATATTATTTCTGATTTTAAAATATAAATATCATTACACGAACAGGATGCTGAAGCTGAGGCTGCAAATCCCGAAGTTATATTACTTGAGGATGAGCAGATACAGCTTGATAGATCAGTTGTTGTACTGACTGAGGTATTATATCTGATTAATCTTAAATATATAGAACTTGTATGATAGAGCTTACGCTAATCATAAATGTTGAATATATTTAAACTTTAGGAGACTGTTAGATCATCTAGAAGTCGTGATGGTGAGACGGCTTCAGATGAAGATTCAGACAATACACCTTCTCCTCCTCCATCTGTTTCTAAAAGAAAGAGAAAAGGTAAGAGTGTTATGGAGGAAGGTACTGAGGAAGTTAAGATTCCTTTGATGAAGCGTCCGAGAACGCTTACTATTCGAGAAGGTTAGTATTGATTATAAAAGTTAAATAATCTTAACTTGTTGTTTATCAGGAGTTGAACTGAGACAGTTAATTCTGTATACAGTTGCTCAGGATACACCACAGGTGGAGATGGATGCACCGGTGGTTACTGAATCGATATCTTTACCGCTTCAGCATGAGGTTGCTGATCTAGTTCGTGGAGCTAATTTTCCGACGAACAAAACAGCTAGATTTGCGACAAGTTTGCTTACGCAAGCTTTGTCTCAACCTCATACACCGCTTACCAGAGACTGGCATATTGAGTCTCTCACACCGCCTGGACCAAGAACGATACCTGTTACTCCGACAACTGATGCTGAAAGGATTACGTCCTTAGAGTCGAGGGTAAAGGATTTGGAGAAGCTTACTTCTCAGATTCCAGAGCTGGTGTCGAGCAATCTTCTTCTTTCACAGCAGATTCTCAAGCAGAGTCAATCGTACAATCTGTTGATGAAGACTCATGAGACTTTGCTTGCGGACTTCAATGTACAGAGACTGAAGTTATCTTCTTTGGAGAGTCTGGTCTTGAGATCGCATTCTGGACAGTCTACTCAGGGGGAGATATTGGTATATCTGGAGTCTTGCAAAGAGGATGAGCTAAGGAGGAAGAGAGATTCAGACAAAGACGATGATCCCAATGCACCGAGTGGTGAGCAGACTGGTCCTTCAAAGACTGGTGAGCAAGCTACTATTCAGGGGGAGTCTGATGCTGGTGCTAGTGGTTCGGGTGCTGGTACAAGTGCTAATAAGATTGCACAGGTTGATACAGAAGCTGGTAAGATAGCTTAGTATTAGCATAGTGTAGTAATTATTGGTATTAATTTGTACAGAATAATTGTAACTTAATATTTTGGTAATATATTCGGCTTGAGATTGTAATTACAAGTTAAATGTATTAGATATTATTAATTTATTTGATTTTATATAATTATGTTAAGATAAAATAGTGATCGAAAGACTTCCGACTCATTGAGTAGTCGAGCGGCGTGTTCCGATTAATATCAACGCTTGATTTTATCGGCGGTCAAAATTTTATGATAACATATGCATTTTAGATTTGATTATGGACTTAAGACCGTAAGGTATATAAGTAATTAACAAGTTAAAAATGTATTCGTATTAACTAGACAAATGATATATAATTTAAAGGTTAGATTGATAATGAATGAGATCAATTAACACTTGGAAATTATATAAGGTAATTAATAGTAAATTTAAATGTTTGGTGATTATTCACAATGCATTAGAATTTAAAATTAATTAATATTTGTTAAGTAGACTTAAGAAATTTTGGATTGATTCAGGGTAATCAATAAAAGATTTTATAAGTTGTATGTAAATTGCGTTTATATGTTAGGTTAAAATATACAAAAGAATTAATAAAGAAATTCTTAGATTGGTTCAGGGAAATCAATGAAGAATTTGAATTATTAATATATTTGTATTTATGTTTTTCTCTAGGAATGGAAATGCTTAATCTATCTGATTCGGAAGATGATATTTTTGATGAGATAGATGAAGAGATTGATTATGATCTTGAGGATGGAGAATTCCAACCACCTACAGATTGGACTGTTGTACCTGAGAATGTGCAAGACATGGGTGTAGATCTAGATGCAAACATTGATGAACACCATGTGAGCCCATCTAGGACAGAAGTTGTTATTGAAAATGAACAAGGTCCAACAATTGTCGATATAGATGAAGATATTGATGATTCAACCTCTGATGAAGAAGAAGAAGTTCTTGTTCAAACCAAAAATCCTGCTGTTGTACTTAGGAAACTTCCAAAGAAAAAGAAGAAGATTGGAATTTCTGAAGTTGATGTTACGAAAAAGCGTGTACCACGTAAAGGGATTATTGGTTGGTACTTTGACTCAGAACTAAAGCTTTTTCCGATCAAAAGATTTGACGGAGTTCAATATTTTGAAAGAAAGCTTGCAGTTTTTAGTTCTCTACCACGTTATGAAATACGTGATTTGGCTAGATTAGAGATTAAGAACCCAAGTCGTGATGATTATGCTGATCGTGTTGAAAGAATCATTAGACATGAGGTTGGTACGAATAAGTTTGTTCAGATTAAGCCAAGAAAGGGAAAAACTGTGAAACTACAAGAGAGAAGTCAAAGAACAGGAAGAAGAAGAAGGAAGAAGATATATCCAGCTGTTAGATGCATACAGCAGATTCCACTAAAGACAATGCCACAAGATATTCTGGGTAATATGAAGAGATGGCATGTAGATTCAGGAACTGGAGAAGCTGTTATGGTTGAAGCTGATGATGAGGTTGATGGTGGTGAAAGAGAAATCTTCAGAGTCTATGACCATCGACACCTAATGAACATGTCGAAGAAAGATTTGATTAAGTTGAATGAAAATAGAATCTTGACGACAGACGCATGGGGTGATTTAGGACGAGATTATCAGATGATGGTTAAGACGTGTATCAAGATGAAGATTTACGCTGGCAGTAAGATTTACAAATGAAGACCAAAGACAAGCGTGAAGATAAAGACGCTAGAGCTATTGTCAAGGGGGAGTCTGTTGGGACATAGATTGTGACAACAGATCTAGCTTGAAATAGGATTGGTGTAATTATTATTATGTTTGTATATTGGTTTGGATTTGTAAAAGAATATTTGTTTTGTTAGTGATATTCGTTAAACGTATTGTTTTGTTAAGTTAGACGAATAATTAAATACAAAATAAATATATACGTTTGATGCGAGTCGAGTTCTCAAGTCGCTGCGAGTTGAGCAGCGAGATAAGAACTGAACTCGTGGACACAGATAGGCATAACGAGCCGAAGCATAATGGGCTTGGGCTTGCAGAACGAGTCGAGTCAACTCGCAGGCCCAGCGGCAGCGAGTTGAGACGACATATTTAATGTTTTTCAATCGTGAAAAACATAACACTTTTGATACTTTTACATTCTGCGATTCCAGCAAACCAGAGAAAACATAACCTACGGCTAGGTTTTGACGATTTATCGTTTAAAGCTAAGTCTTATTAAACGCAATACGAACATATTCGTTGTTAGTAAGATAACACCGTATTGAGGGATTCCGCACCTTAATACTACAGATAACGAAGTTATCGATCCTAAAACTAGGGGACTTACAGAAACAACTTCTAATACATTATTATTAGGCATAAACGATAATTCACTCAGATTACCAATATTGTTGTCCACTTAAACAATCTAAATTTCAGAAATTGAGCTCAACTTATTATTGTTCTAGCAGGCCTTACCCTTGATTCGCAATAGCAAAATACTCTCATACAAATAACGTGTCACAATTCTCCAAATAATGAACATCCAAATAAATCAATCATTTTTCAAACCAAGACATTGGTGACAGGTCTGTACCTCAGTACAACAGAGCGACATAACTTGGCTTTGGTTTTTCAATTTATGAGTCCTTTGTACTCATTTATTTTTATCTATTTTGATATCAAATATACTGACGGAAACCAGGTCTGTACTTGCGTACAACAGAGGAGACAACACTCAGTATATTCCCAAATGATGATAATTAGGATCCCAAAATTATGGATTATAACACGCTATCATACAAGAATTAAGACTAAGGTCATACCTTACTAAAAGATCCTCATAGGATAAATCCCTACTTAATGCATTAAATTTCTTAATAGCTCAACAACCTTCATATAGATTGCCTATCGATACATCACAAGATGAACTATCTAATATTTAAAAATTAAATTCATTTCATTATTTGCATTCCCAAAATATGTTACAAGATTCGCTAAACTTTAACGCAAAAAACAATTTTAAAAGAAAATTTTGGGCTGAAAAATGACTAACACGTAGAATGCCCTTTAGCTTTTTAATTTACCAATATTTACCATTCATATCTTAAGGACAAATAGACTTACTTCTTTTCCCCCATCCCCCACTTAAAAGTATGCAATGTCCCCATTGCAAAAGAAAACAATAATATAGGGAATAGAAAAGAAGTGAAACAGAAAAACTCCCTTGATTAAGAAGAAAAATTCATGAATGAACTGGTTCTGAAATAAAATACAACGGCACACTTCCGTAGGCATCACGGTTGCATTTAGCGTATGCAACAAGCCTTTAAACCCCTCAGTATCCTGAGTGGACGAGTTGTATTCTCGTGAGGGTTTCCAGGGAACATACCCACAAAGTTCAAACCTGCAAACAAAAACAACAAAACAAAATGACAAAATAACGGGTTGTCTCCCGAAAGAGCTTTTGTTTAACACGTCGGTAAGCTCGACATCTTGCTTCACAACTTAACTCAAATTCATCTCAAAATCATGCTTGGAGCCCCTTGCATCACCATAGTATCTCTTCAAACGACTTCCATTAACCTTGAAAGTTTTTCCAAAATGACCAGGAAGCAAATGCATACGAGAACTGTATGGGAGAACCTTATCACCCTTTTCAAATAAACAATCTGATTTAAAGCGTGAATCATGCCATTTCTTGGTGCGCTCCATATATAGTCGAGCGTTAACATAAGAATTCATCCCTAACACTTTCTTTAATTGTGCATTCGTATAATGTGTTTCACTGTCACTGATCAAAACCTTTGGCGTTCCAAATCGTGAAAACAAATGCTTAAGGAACTTCACCACAACCCATGCATCTTTTATAGGTAGTGCCTTTGCCTTCAACATCTTTCGTGATGTGTAATTAGGTCCCTTATGCCCTCTAGTAGGACCATTGTGACAATGACTTAGAATTCTTGTGCATTCTTTTCCATGAACACACCTTCTCACAACATCACTAGCACACCTCCTAAACAAAAATGGGTCTTCCCAAAAGTAATGTCGCAAAGCCAAGAAAAATCTTTTTCTTCCATGAGTTGAAAGATGTGCTGAAATGATTACCGACAGGTCGGAATCCCCATGTAAATTTGCATATTCAAGGTGAGTTGGCAGCTCTTTCAATTCTAACTTGGGTGGCTCTTCAAAAGAGGATTTAACCACCGACACCTCGGCTCTCGAACATTGGACACCATGCATAGTAATTCGCGTCTCCGTTTTGATCGAGATTCCATTTGTCAAGATTGACCCTTTACTCTCCTTTAGCTTGATGCCCTCATTCTCTAACTCCTCATCGCAAGTTGTCTCTATCTCCTCGAGCAATTTATCGAATTCTTCGATGTCACGGATTTCCTCGAGGCTTCCCGTCCATCCTTCAAGAATCATTGGGTCTAAATCTTCGTCATCCTTCAAACTTTGCAAACTCTCGTCAACCTTAGATAATTCTCTCATGCTAGCAAAGTAACAAGTCTCATCCACTGATTCCGGATATTTCATAGATTCATTCACATTGAATACAACTTTCTCATCCCCTAATCTCATGGTTATTTTCCTATCAAAAACATCGATCAACGCTCTGGAAGTGGCTAGGAAGGGTCTACCTAGAATAATAGGCACCTTAGGATCCTCTACCATGTCAAGAATCACAAAGTCACAGGGAAACACAAACTTATCAACCTTGACTAAAACGTTCTCAACGATCCCTCTGGGGTATTGAACAGAGTGATCAGCCAACTCGATGCACATTCGGATGGACTTAGGTTTTCCTAGCCCAAGTCTAGCGTACATAGTATAAGGCATAACAGATATGCTAGCCCCTAGATCCGTTAGTGCATTCGCGATGTCTAACTTACCAATTAAACAGGGAATAGTGATACTCCCCGGATCCTTCATTTTTGGTGGTAACTTGTTTGGCATCACGGCCGAGCATCGCTCGTTCATTGTTACAGTGGTTGCTTCAGGCAACTTGCTCTTATTAGCCAAAAGCTCCTTCAAATATCTTGCATACTTAGGTATTTGAGCAATGACCTCCACAAACGGAATGTTAATGTGGAGTTGCTTCAAATTCTCAAGAAATTGATGGTCATGAGCTTCATATTGTCCTCTCCTCAAAGCTGCTGGGTAAGGTGGTGGTGGCGCATGATCCTTCGCATATTGCTTATCCTTAGCAATTTGATCAGCTTTTGTGTCCACCCTTGGACTGTTGACAACTTCTGCTTCCTTCTCTTTCTCGGGTAAAGGCTGAGGTGCAGGTTTCTTCTTAAAAATTGGGTCTTCATGAACGTTTCCACTTCTGGTAATCACAGCTTTCGCCTGATCACGTGGATTGGTTTCAGTGAATCCGGGAAGAGTTCCCGGGTCTCTCTCTTGGAGAACTTTAGCTATGCTGGAAATGGTTCTCTCAATTTGCTTGATCACCGCTCCCTGATTTTGAACCAATGCTTCGATGGTGTCCATCTGTTGTCCAGACCTAGCAATAAATTTCTCGTTGGCGGTCAAAAACTTCCCCATCATTTCTTCCAAATTGGATTTCTTCTCGGGGAAGGTTGCTGAGGGTTGTTCCTTAGTGAAAAGATGGCTGAGTCTGGCGGAACTGGCGACCTCCTTCCTGGTATGGTCTTAGGAAAAATTCCCCATTGTCTTGGCAGTAGGTTCCGTGAGTTTCCACACATTTAACTTCCTCTCTCACTTCTCCAGAATTCATTTCGGGACAATTCTTGACTAAATGCGTTCCTCCACAGTTGTCACATCCTACTTGGATTGCATGGACAGTCTCGGTCACCTTTTTTATGTCTCTTCCTATGCTGTCCAGTTTGGCAGTTATGGCGGCGAGTCCATTGTCATTGCTAATTGACCTCTTTCTCCTAGAGGAACCATCATCCCATAACCGAGAATGCTTTGCTTGGTCGCGTATAGCAGCTAAGGCGTCCCTAGGAATCTTCTTCGGGATATGTCCTTGAGTATCTAATTGCTGTCTTGTAGCACGATCCACTCCCATGTAGAATACCATTATAATTTGCTGGTCGTTTAGTTCGTGCTGTGGACATTTATGCATCAAGTCCTGGTACCTTTCCCACGCTTCGTGTAGCGACTCATCAACTTCTTGCTTGAAATTCCTAATCTCGTTGATCATCTTCGACGTTTTGGATGGCGGGCAGTACATCTTGACAAACTTCGTGCGGAGATCTTCCCACGTGGTGATGGATCCAGCTGGTTCATTAGTAATCCATCTTTTCGCGGCTCCCTTAAGTGTTCTTGGGAACACGCGGAGCATGACTTGATCGCATGTAATGTTAGGGATGCTGAACATATCGGCAATCTCCTCAATCTTTTCCACGTGCTCGTTAGCATCTTCTCTCTCCTCTCCTCGAAATGGGTTTTCCCTAAGCTCCTTCAGGAATTGTCCCTTTATCTCGAACTCGACGTTTTCTGCAATTGCGGGCCTCACTACTCCTGGGCCAAGGTCGTTACGCCTTCTGCTCGAATATTCCTCAAGAGTCATGTTGGAGATGTCGTCTGCCATTTCTAATTCTGGTTCCGATTGATCGATGGGAGGTTCAAAGAGAGATCGTAAATATTTTCTAAAATCGTCCTCCAAATACGAATGGTAAAACAAGATTCTTAAATACAAAATAACTAAACAATTAATCCCTAAACACAAAATAATACAAATAGACAGGTAAACAAAATTAAATTAAAACTAATAATCTACAGAAAACAAATTCCAATTTATCAAATTGAATCAAACCGTTCCCCGGCAGCGGCGCCAAAAACTTGATGTCGTGTAAACGGGGTTGTAGTTTTAAAATGGAAATTACCTTACTGGCTATTACACAACGCAGACAAGAATACATGGTCGTACAATAGTATAGTATGGCAAGTCCGAGTCGAACACAAGGAACGAATGTCAATTCTAATAAACTGGAAATAAAAGTTACTAAAAATAGAAATAAGACGGGGGACGTTTGAGTTCCGAACGAACAATTGACAAACAATTATGAATTTAAAACTAACAATTAACTTAAGTAAGACAATTAATAAAGCAGAGAATCAAATAATGTAATTTAATTCAATTGATGGAGAAAATGTGCTCGTTTGGACTACCTTCCCTAGAATCCGGTTATTACTTTATTGATTTGCTAGATTATGGATTTTATTGCGATATAACTAATAAGATAACCCCCCCCCCCCCCTTCCAAGGTAAGTTAATCTAACACAATTAAGAAAGACACAAGGTCGTTTGCAACACGCTAATTGTTCAACTAACGTTGCCCACCAAATTGTGTTCTATATTAAACCTACGCCGTTTATATGATTTATCCTTATAACTTGAATCAACAAAGTCTATAGTTAATTAAAACTATCTTGTTCATTAAAAGTTATTACCGATTATTAATCCTAGCCTATCAAACTCAATATATCTAGTGATAATTATCAACCGCAACCAACAATTATCAATAATTTATTACTCAAAAGGAAATCAATCTCAATTGAATAACAAACCACGCTAGGTAATCACTAACAACCAATTAACAATCAAGGATTAACGAATAAACACATAAACATTCATAAAATCCAATAATCTTTTGCAAATCAATAATCAAACCATCATCTAGGTATTATCATCCAAACAACCACACTAAAAGTTTAGCCACTCATAATCTTGCAGAAAATCAGCAATGAAATCATACTCACAATCATAATCAAATGAAAAGTAAATATGTGTTCAAACCGAAAACCAAAGAACCGAATGAAAGGGAATCAATTGGCATCAATACCCACCTTCTTGTGCCTCCAAATCATCCTCAAAAAGCTTCTGGAACCAGCCTTAGTCGATTTAGGGTTTATGGTGGAAGTTAGGTTAAAATGAGGCAAAGTGAAAATTTAAGGGATTCTGGCCGACCAATCCATACGCCGTATGGATGTCCATACGCCGTATCGATTGCAAAACTAGCCCACGGCCAAAAAAATGAAAGTTGTAGCCCTGTTTGTTAGCTAAATTCTCCAAGTTGAATCACCCCAATCGGAGTTCGTATGAAGAAGTTATGGCCAAAATACTAACAGCATATCCGAAAACTCAGCTTTTACACTTTTCTTCATTTTCAGCTCATCTTTCATTCTCTTTCCGATTCGAGCTTCATTTACACTTTGATCCAATCCAATCTTGTCTATATTCACTTTCTTTGCAACTTTTCTTCCAAATAAGCTCGTTTTCCGTTCCTTTTTTATCCAAGCTCCGATTTAACTCCTAAATGCAAATATGAACGAAATAAGTATCTTATTCATACAAAATGCATTAGAAACCTATTGAATGAAGGGGTAATTAGTACTATAATGTAGTACAGTTTGGCGTTCATCATATACCTTTGACTTGGTAAAGTCAAGGTGGATAGTGATAAATCTGACGTTTGGTTGCATATGTAAAATTTGGGTGTCAAAATGGATAATGGATATGCGGTATGATATGTTTGGTTAAACAATGAGGAAATATAGTTGTGGTTAAAACATGGATAGAAATGTGGTCAAGTGTTTAAAGTAGAACAATTAATTGATTTTCGCTATTGAAATTGCAAGTTGCAAGAAATTATTAAAAATGATGGTAAATGAAGAGCTTATTTATTGAAAGTGTAATTGATTTCAAAATGGGTCAAAATGGGTCTCCAATTGGGCTGTTGTGTCAGAAAGAGTTGAAATGATGGTTTGGACAGTTTTGATACTTGAAGTTGAATTAAAATGTATAAATGCACGCGTTGGTAAATGATGGAAATGAGTGAGTCAAATAATTTGAGTTTTGGCACTTGAAATGGTTAAAATGATCGTTGGTTCATTGTTGTGTCAAAATGGGTCATTTAATGGGTCGATTTGTTGAAACGGGTCAAAATAAAGGTTTGACTCACCTTGAAGATTGTTTTGGGGTCAAAGTATGCAATTGGGTATGTTAGTGGGTAATTGCAAGGAATTAGTCAAATGGCTTGAGACTTGGTCTCAAAAGTGGTTGAAATGACAAATTTTCGGATTAAGGTCCAAATTCGTCGTAAATGTGAATTTCATAAAAGTGCCAATTAAGAAACCCTTGTTATATCATATGGAATGTGTCTACAAAATTTTGTGGTTTGATTGTAAACGAGTCAAAAGTTATACGCGTTTGAATTTAGCTTTAAAACTTGAGTTTTACTGAGTTTTCAGCACAAAGAGGTCAGTACGCGATCGGGTAGGGGGTACGCAATCGCGTACCAATCAAAGAAATGGTAATAGAAGTCTCCTAGGAATTCATACGCGATCGCGTGAATGTACCAGGATCGCGACGCAATTACCCAGGATCGCGACGCGATTGAGGAGAATCGCGACGCGATTATGCGTTTGGTCAGAATTTGTTTTATTTGACCCCGTTAATTACCCGTTGTGTCTTTAAGCCTTAGGACTTCGTATTTTTACATGTATGAAAATATATAATAAGGTCTTCATATAAAAAAAAATTGGGGCGTTTCAAGGAGATGGCCAGCGGAGGCGATGGACGGCATAGGAGATGGCTGGCCGAGGCAATGGACGACAACGAAGAATCTCCGGAGATGTGTTTACATTTTTGACCGGGTCTTATTGGAAACCTTCACTTTATACGGAGTAATCATTATTATTACTACCTTCGTCCCAAAATTATAGTCCATCTTTCCTTTTTTATATGTCCCAAAATAATTGACCACTTCTCATTTCAACCAATAGGAGGAGAGTTTAGTGGGTGAAGATTCTATTTGATTGGTTGAAAGGTGTTGTGGTCCCACTTTTATTAAACTGTGTGTGTATTTTATTGGTAGACAATAATTTTGGGACGGATGGAGTATTTATTAATTTGATAATAAAACTTTTACACATGTTTCTGTCGTAATAGACATAACATATACATTTACTCACTGTTTCATTTTCAGTCACCAAAAATGTCAGTCAGTATAGGGCAATAATCTTGTAGTGACATTTGAAAAGCTAACATACATTTTTATTCGGAATAGGAGAGAACATGAATAAAAAGAACATTTCGAAATCATCTATTAAATACATAGTTGGTTGATCTCAAATTTTAAATCAAAATTTGTTTCAAATAAAATTATATTTGAAATTAAGCTGTATTATAATTAATAATTTTCTATTCTAATGAATGTGTGGTTACTAAATTACATAATTGATTAATTGATTAATGGTTATTTGTAGTTATATAAATGTTGGTCTAATTGAGTGGGAGATAATATCGACTTTTCGCATTTTGAATTTTGCAATGTATAAAAGGAAATGCCTAAACTCATAGTTGCCAACTCGTGACTCGACTCGTGATTCGGAATGTTGATTTTTAACTCGTGACTCGACTCGACTCGTAAGAGTCATAATTTTACAATAAATACATATATTTATATTTATATCTATATTTATATTATTGTTTAGATTTCTATCCTTAATTGAAGTAAAACATGATGAAAGACATTAAATAACACAAATGTTTAATTTGAAATGGATTATTAGTCATTTCCTATCATATGCTGTCGTTTTATAATTTTTATTAGATTACATTAAACGTCTTTCATATTTCTGACTCGTAAGAGTCGTCTAAGACTCGTAAGAGTCACCCACGACTCAGAAGAGTCAACAAATGACTCGTAAGAGTCAAAGTCATTTACGAGTCGAGGTCCGAGTCGTCTCGTTTTTTGAATTTCTGAGTCGACTCGTAATAGTCGACTCGTAAATCGTAAGAGTTTAACAACTATGCCTAAACTTGCTATAAAATTTTACCGCGAGAAGTGTAATTCATTAAATCTTCAATTTACAAAGTACCTTGATCGCCGATTTCAATGCGAAATATCATATTCTACAGTATTTTATAAATCTCATGGTGAAGAGTTTTGACTCAAACAAGTTACTACATACCCCTTGCGTTGAAAGGGGTATTTTATCATATCAAATCCGTCACCTTTGGATTAGGGATGGCAATCAACATCCGATCCAATGGATATCCATCTATCCAATCCACCGGTGATGGATATGGACGATCTAAATGGATGTATACCGGATATGGATATGGATGCGGATGAATAGTAGATTGGATGTGGATGACCAATTCTCATCCATGGATGCACCCATTATCATCCGAAATACATATATACGCGTACATGTACTTACACTTTGAACTTATAAATAGTATAATATTATAATTATTTAAGAGGATTATTCTTATACCTTTAGATCCCCAAAATATATTTACCTTTCTATCGTAATTTATCATCATTTATTTTTATATGTTAAGAGCATGTAAATAAAACAATAAACAAGTTATTCGTATCCTTAGAAACTATGTTTTACCTATATTCTGTATCAAATTATGTCAAGATTATCACAATGTTTAACAATTTTTTTAATATCCAATGGATATTCATGAACCCGCTCCATCCATCGGATATGGATGTGGATGGATGATTTGTCATTTTAATGGATATGGATATGGATGCGGATGAAGAAAAATAAATGGATATGGATATAGCGTCACCCGATCCATTGCCATCTCTACCTTGGATCACACTCCCCTTACAAATGTATGTTTACTTTTAGTGGGTGATGATAAATTCACCATCTATTTTGATAAATTCATCACAATTATGCATTGACAGGTTATATTGTACAGTTTGTTAAAGCATGATTGTGGTCGATATATCAAAATAGATGGTGGATATATCAATCCCCTTACTTTTAACCATGGATAGTATTAGTTTAGAAAGAGAGAGTAAATATTATTATTTCTCACACTTAATTCCACGTTTTTAAGCTTTATATTGTACTTCATATTCCTTTTTTAAATAATGTGATCGGAAACTTTCACGGTTTTGTGTAAAAAAATTATTAATAGAAAACACGCTTATAGTTTAATGGTAAAGACTTAGCATTTTTACTAATACTAGTAGATACTCGTGCTATGTGGCGGATAACTTTTACTAAATTCGTCAAATTATATTGTGATTAGTAGTTACATAATTTATTTGATCCTATTGAAGATAAACTATATCTTGGTAACACTTAAAAATACGATTTTTGTAGTTATCAACAAAAAAAAATTCACTCTCAAATAAACAATATATCCATAATTTTAAATGTTTATTTATAGATAACATTACATGTCACTTAATATATACATCTATGTTGATTATACTGTATTGATTCTTTTCAAATTGAGTTGTGGGTGGTTATGTAATTATTATTGTACATAGGGGTAATTGTGTCTTTTCCGATATTTAAAGTTATAAGGTTGGGAAGAAAAGGGTTAAACCCTTTATTATAAGGATGTATGATAACAATATTCATAAATAAGGTAGATTAAAATGGTTGATAAAATGATGTAATATTTATGAAGTACATGGGTTAATCTTGTTCATTGGGAAAACTTAGTTAAGAAAAAGAGAAAATTATGGAAGGGTTAATTATTTTGTTATGTATTAAACTTTACACTTTTTACAAATTATATGACTCAACTTTGAAAACTTCTATTGTATGTATTGAACTTGTAAATATCGTCTATTGTATGTATACTTTCCTTTTTGGATAAGGCTAAAATTGGAAATGCCAAAAAAGGAAAATGTACATACAATAGACGATATTTACAAGTTCAATACATACAATAGAAATTTTCAAAGTTCGACTCATACAATAGCAAAATGATTTACATAAATTGCAAAATATGTTATTTAATTTTGTTTAGTGCCGAGCATAATAAAATTTACATTTTCACCCCTTTTTACGACTTCTAAGAGCACAAGGTGTCGTCCTCCGTGGCATCAGTGTTCTTGGTCGAGAACACTGAGGCTCAGTGTTCTCCCACACCGCCTCAGTGTTCTCACCATAGGGGTGGGCAATATACGGTTTGAAACCGTTTAAACCGAAAAACCAAACCGAATAAAACCGATTTTAAACCGAACCGATTTTAAATTTGGTTTTCGGTTTGGTTTTAACTGAAACCGAATTCATTAAATGGTTTACGGTTCGGTTAATGGTTTCAAAAAAATTTAAATGGTTAAACCGAACACCGAATTCAAAAATACTATACCTTTTATTTTTATTTTTAAATATATGTGTGATGTATAATTAGTAATAATAAATAATAATTGTTGTATTATATTTTGTTATATTGAATTCTCGGTATTACATTACATACATAAGCCCACGTTAAATTAAAAGCCCAACCCTATACACAATTTACTACTTTACCACGTTAAATTAAAAGCCCAACCCTAAACTTCTATACACATTTTAATACTACTTTACTTATAATTTCCGGATCTAGTCTTCATCCGTTCATACTTCATCGTTTCTCAAATCCGCCATGTCGCACCCCCTAATTCGGGTTGCGGAAGCGAATCGGGTCGATTCGGGGCGCGACTAATCAATAATCACAAGCACATAAGATACATAATGAACGACCACTACATGCGTCGTTTACAAATACATTGATATTATAAAGGTTTTACACTGTTATAATATAGTTTACAAAAGCCCTTGAGTCAAATGATAGAGATTCTATGGCATAACTAAATTATACAAAATATAGTAATGCATGACAATCTCTTGATGTCTGAATGCGACTCGAACTAATAGGCATCCTGAGTGGCAGTCCTACTACTGCCGAGTACCTGAGAATACATGCTAAAAGGTCAGCTATAAAGCTGGTGAGCTCACAGGTTTAATGATAAACAGAATGTATGAACTACAAGATTTAATGATAATTGAAATTAATCAAATATAGGTATATACAGCCATGAGCACATAGTCTGAGCTTAACTGAGGTGTCAGGATCACAATTAAGTGCCTGAGCGAGGGTGCCTCTATGTGTGTGCCTAATCAACACACGTATGAACAAATGATAATGCGTCCGTTTGACCAGTCAGTGCTTGCTGACCCGGACGGGGATTGTCAGTCCCATATGGTACCATACACTAACATTCACGCTACAAAGTATTACCAAACTATGCTAGAGGACTTAGATTGATTAGTTAAAACAACTCATGTAGCATACAGCGATGTTTTGTACTTGTGTTCACATGTAAAAGCAAATTGAGCATGTATCTCACCCCTAAGTAAAAGCATTTAAAAAGGGGCTATGAGACTCACCTGAGTCTGAGTCTGATGACTTGCTAAGCAAGTAGAAATGATGATACACAAGGTAATGATGTTGTCCCAACGACTGTAACCTGCCGGGCGTCCTAAACGCGCAAGGTTATAATAATGATTAGATGTCTTATCAGACCATCTATGATAGTTGCTCATTCAACTATTAATGTCCAAATGATTAGCTTTGGATTGGTTGTGTTTTGAAAACATGTACGGCCCGTTGGTGTGATTTGTAATAATTATTCCAAAATATAATTATTATAATGTTGTTATAATGTACTTATAAAGCATGTTTTATATGAGTTGGAGTTGCATCGTATAAGTGTTTGATGTTGCGCGTGTTCGACACTTAGTATACAATAGTTAAGACTGTTAGTGTAAGTTATGACACTCGTTATCACTGTTTGTTATGGTTAAGGCTGTTAGTTATGAGTTATGACTGCCTTTGTATGTTGCGATCTCTGTTATTACTCCCCTTTATAACTCGTTATTACTGCCCTTTATAACTTGTTATTACTCCTCTTTATAACCGTTATTACTGCTAGTTATAACTTGTTATTACTCTTAGTTATAACTTGTTATTACTGCTAGTTATAACTTGTTATTACTGCTAGTTATAACTTGTTATTACTCCTAGTTATAACTTGTTATTACTCCTAGTTATAACTCGTTATTACTGCTAGTTATAACTTGTTATTACTCCTAGTTATAACTTGTTATTACTCCTAGTTATAACTCGTTATTACTGCTAGTTATAACTTGTTATTACTCCCCTTTAGTTTTTCCAGATTTTTGACTCAAAGAACTCCTCGTTTTCTACACTTTTTAGTCCGAACCAAGACCCACTAAAAATCACAGATGTTCCCCTACGGGTATAGTGTAGATCTGCACTTTATGATAATTTTATAAATACATTTAGTATTTTTAACAAAAATGAACATGAGACGTAGTCAGATTGTGTTCGGAGATGAGTTCAGTCCAAAGATCCACGTTTTTCACCATGATCCGTGAGGATCTGGTCCGAGAGCCAAAAATGAAAGTTGTAGCTGATATCCTAATGAACATTTTTCGTTTAGATGTCGAGAGTTGGTTCTTCCTAATTTTCAAGATATAGACGTTTTGGTGTGACGAAAATTTCTGGACAGAATCTGTCTTTATATATATACACATGAAAAACGTTTTTCGTTATAATTTTTGGACATCATAAAGTTGTATGAACAATATATCATCTATATAAACATAATACAAGTATTTTATGAAAGTGTCGGGATTCTTACAATGATCGTATGGAGGATCCGAAAAGATGGAAACGTAGCTCTCGTTCTCGTGATCGTCTTTGCTTCAATCGACTTTGTGATTCAAGGTGGTTTAAGGTGGTGATTTAGTGTGTTCTTGGACTGAATTTAGAGAGAGAGAGAGAGTGACGATGGAGAGAGAGATAGAGAGAGAGATGAAAGATGGTGAATGATTGAGGTGGTGGTGGTTTTGCATTATTTAACAAACAAGATCCACATTTTGTGGATCTTGTTTTCCAAGTTTGAAAACTAGCTGGGGAGGGCCCCACCGAGGTGTGGTTGTCTCCAAATTTTGTTCCCCGAGTTTGCGCTCCGTGCGGTGTTCGTTTACCCGATTGTTTAAATATATATTTAGACGTTATGTATTATATGTACGTTTTTAAATAACGAATAAACTTTCGATATTTTGAGTTGAAGTATTTTATCAAAATACTTGTTAATGAGTTATAAATATATAACTTTGGTTTGTTTCATTCATCGGGCGCGTTTTATGTATTTTTGGTCGCGTAGACGTTATTTATACGATACGAAATACTTATGAAATATTATCAAAATAATATTTAGAAACAAATGTGTTTATTAAATAAATTCATATTATTTAATAAGATAGGTTCACCAACGTCCATATAAATGAATCAGAATTTGGCCGATTTGAAGATGCACGATTCAAATTAAATCGCGTATTGATATATATATATAACAATATACATATTGATACATACAATTAGCCTAAGACATAGCACTAATTACATGTATTAATAGATGATTAAGAACTAATAACTAGTCCTAATTTGATGGGTGTCACATTCTCCCCTTGTTAAGAGAATTTCGTCCCGAAATTGAGCTCAAGTCGTGATTGGAGTAGAATCAGTGAATAATTGAGGATACTTGAGTCGCATTTGATCTTCCCGTTCCCAAGTGAATTTCGAACCACGCCGCGAATTCCACCGGACCTTAACGATGGGAATACGACTTTGCTTGAGTTGCTTGACCACACGATCCAGGATTTCCGCTGGTTCCTCGACAAAATGAAGCTTGTCGTCGATTCGAATCTCATCGAGAGGTATAATGAGTGTCTCATCAGACAGGCATTTCTTGATATTAGAAATGTGAAATGTGGGATGCACGCTGCTGAGCTCGGGTGGCAGCTGCAGTGGATATGCGACTGGACTAATCCTCTCGAGGATCTCAAAAGGTCCAACGTATCTAGGGTTCAACTTTCCACGTTTGCCAAATCGAATGACACCTTTCCAAGGTGATACTTTGAGCAATACTCGATCCCCAACCTGGAACTCAAGATGCTTGCGTCTCACGTCAGTATAACTCTTCTGACGATCACGTGCGGCCTTCAGCCGGTTCTGAATACCAACGATCTTCTCGGTGGTTTCATGAATGATTTCTGGACCAGTGAGTTGGCTATCTCCAACTTTGGTCCAACAAATAGGCGAGCGACACTTACGACCGTACAGTGCCTCGAATGGTGCAGCCTTGATGCTGGTGTGGTAACTGTTATTGTACGAGAATTCGCACAATGGTAAATGATTTTCCCAATTGACACCGAAATCTACTACGCAAGCTCGTAGCATATCTTTCAGTGTTTGGATGGTTCGTTCACTTTGACCATCGGTTTGTGGATGATAGGCTGTACTCATATCCAAACGAGTACCCAATGACTTTTGCAATGATTGCCAAAAGTTGGATGTGAAGCGACTATCCCTATCCGAGATAATTGAGAGAGGTACGCCGTGTCTAGATACGATCTCCTTTAGATAGATTCGTGTGAGGCGTTCCATTTTGTCGGTTTCTTTGATGGCGAGAAAATGAGCCGATTTTGTGAGCCGATCAACGATCACCCAAATGGTGTCGCAACCGCTAGGTGTTTTAGGGAGTTTTGTGATGAAATCCATGGAAATCTGCTCCCATTTCCATTGAGGGATTTCCGATTGCTGGAGCAAGCCGGAAGGTTTCTGATATTCGGCTTTGACTTTGGAACATGTGAGGCACTTGCCGACATAAGTGGCTATGTCAGCCTTCATGTTAGGCCACCAGTATAGTTCCTTAATACCATGATACATCTTGTCCGATCCAGGATGTATGGAATAGCGAGATTTGTGAGCTTCGTCCATCACCAATTCTCGGAGGTTTCCAAATTTAGGTAACCAAATTCGGTTTGCAAAGTACTTGACCCCATTGGGTTTGATTTCAAATTGATTCTCCATGTTTCGCAAGGCCTCATCTTTGTGGTTTTCAGGTTTCAAGGCTTCGAGTTGAGCAGTAAGAATCTGAATGATTAAATCATTATGAATGGTCATACTGAGGGCTCGAACTCAAAATGGTTTGGTGCGCTCCTTTCGACTTAGGGCATCGGCAACTACATTAGCCTTCCCCGGATGATACTTGATCTCACAATCATAATCGGTAAGCAATTCGACCCAGCGACGTTGCCTCATATTGAGATCCTTCTGATTGAATATGTACTGGAGGCTCTTATGATCGGTGAAGATGGTACATTTTGTGCCATACAGATAGTGTCTCCATATTTTGAGTGCGAACACTACGGCTCCTAATTTGAGAGCATGAGTGGTGTAGTTCTTCTCGTGAACTTTGAGTTGTCGGGAGGCGTAAGCAATAACCTTGTCTCGTTGCATCAATACGCAACCAAGGCCTTGATGAGAGGCATCACAAGATACCACAAAGTCATCGTTACCTTCGGGTAATGATAAGATAGGTGCACTGCAAAGTTTTTTCTTCAATAGCTGGAATGCTGACTCTTGTTTATCAGTCCAGTCGAACTTCTTCTCCTTCTGAGTCAGTGTTGTGAGAGGTTGGGCTATTTTGGAGAAATTCTCAATGAAACGCCGATAATAACCCGCAAGTCCTAAAAATTGGCGTACTTCGGTCGGTGTTGTTGGTGCTTGCCAGCACTTGATAGCCTCAATCTTTGAGGGATCAACATGAATTCCCTGACTATCAATCACATGACCAAGAAATTGAACTGTTTGCATCCAAAACTCACACTTTGAGAATTTGGCATACAACTCGTCATGTTTGAGTAACTCAAGAATGGTTTTTAGGTGTTGCGCATGTTCTTGCTCATTGCGCGAGTAGATGAGAATGTCATCGATGAAAACAATGACAAACTTGTCGAGATATGGTTTACACACTCGGTTCATGAGGTCCATGAATACCGCTGGTGCGTTTGTCAGACCAAATGGCATCACTTGAAACTCGTAATGTCCATAGCGAGTTCGGAAAGCGGTTTTCGGAATATCTTCATTACGTACTCGTAACTGGTGATAACCTGACCGTAGATCTATCTTCGAATAGAAACTTGACCCCTGAAGTTGGTCAAATAGGTCATCAATGCGAGTAAGTGGATAACGGTTCTTGATGGTTAATTTGTTCAACTCTTTGTAGTCGATACACATCCTGAATGAACCGTCCTTCTTTTTCACAAACAGGACCAGAGCTCCCTAAGGTGAAGAACTCGGTCTTATGAAACCTTTATCCAGGAGTTCCTGTAACTGAATAGACAACTCCTGAAGTTCTGAAGGGGCTAAATGATACGTGGCTCGTGCAACGGGTGCTGCCCCGGGCACGAGTTTAAATTGAGAACTCTACTTTTCTCGGTGGTGGAAGACCAGGAAAGTCTTCAGGCTAGACTTCTGGAAAATCTCTAACGATGGGCACATCAAGGCGTTTCTCTTCTGACCTTTTCTCCATAATGTGTGCGAGGATAGCCTGATAACCCTTTCTCAAATACTCTCGGGTTTTTATGAAGGAAATGATATTCAATCTCGTCCCACCGATCTCCCCTTGTATGATTAAAGTTCTACCCGAGACCACATTTGGGTCCTGATGGGCTTCCCTCGAGTTCAGAACGAATGCTCTTCCTTTAGCAGTGTTGTTGCCCTTGTTCTTTGGCTTCGGTCACTCATTCCTGAAGTGTCATGTGTCTCCAAACTCATAGCAAGACTTAGGTTTGCCAGTGGTGGGGTTGGCATTGATAGATCTGCAATCTTTGTCTAGATGCTCATACCTTTGACATTTTCCACAAGGAGTACCGCAAGGACCTTCGTGATGTCGGCGGCACTTTGAACAGAAGGGTTTATTCCTAGTATAACCCTCATCGGCTTCGGAACCAGAGATGCAGGTCTTAACAATATCAGACCTCTTGGATGATGGTTGATTTTGATTGGGATTTCCAGACTTCTTTCTTTTGTTATCTCTAGAGTTGTTTCCATCCAATGTAACAACACAATAGCACCTTCAGTGCCCTTGAAATTTAGAGGTTTGCAGCTAAGGAAGTCCTTGTACGTGCAAGATTTTGCTCCGATTACAAATTACTTGATCACGAACAATCTCCGCGGTGGCGGTGGTTTCCTCCATTTGATCGTGAGTACGATGGATAGTTTCGGAGATGCCCTCCTGATCCAAGTATATCTGTGCGATGCGGCCTTGAGCTAGTTCCATCCAATTTGAACGAGTTTCATGTTGTTCGATTTCTAAGTAGTGTAACCTGCGTTCGTGACGATGCAAGCGGGTAGTTAACACAGGCACGGTGAGATGTGTCGGTTCTTGAGTATAAGGGGAGAGATCCATTGCTGAGTATCTCCCAACATCAGCAGGGATTTTGTTTTTTTTGTTTTTTTTTTTCTAGAATCTCCATGTAGCAACAGCCGTTGGTAACCAGCTCCACTGATGTGCAAGAGCTCGATGGCGATCTATCGCAGATACGTCCTCTATGACGGCTGAGTTGTGATATGGTCTGGTTCGATATGAGTTAACAGTGCATCTAGTCACAAGTGCTTCTGAGTGGCTGAGACGGGAGTGAGTGATAAACGATGAAGTACGTGTAGTTTGTCTAGATGATGAGTCTGCCATCTTCTATGGCGAGAGCGTTTAACAAGTGAGGCCTATATTCATATCATATCCTATCATATAATATAGCCTAAAGTGTAGTAGTTTTTCCTAGTAGTATGTTTCGATCGTGATCCCGAAGGATAATATGGTGAAAAGAATATGAAGCGATATCTTCCAAATGTGTGCATGACGGTACAACGAGACGTGTCAGCTTCGGTGACGCGAGCGTTAACGAGTGATTATCACGTGAGGTCTATATATATATTCGATATATATAATTACATAGAAAGTTGTACGAGGGTAAGGCCTATTCATATATACCTATAATATATATAATAGCCTAACAGTACAGATAAAGAGTGAGGCCTATGTATGTGTATACACCTATATCACATAATGGCCTAGAGTGTATCTAACACAAAATGAGTAAGAGTTTCGGTTTCTCTCGAGGTCAGAGTCAACTAATGTATTCCTTTTCCAGCATAATCATTTCAAGCCTTACATCATCTTTATTTAATTGTACATAGTTGATCAAGCTATGTTAAATTAAACTTGTATGACGTAACTCTTGAACCAATCACACTTAACAGAAAATACTGCCTAACGGTCATAGTCTAGGCCCACTAATGCAACCTAGTTCACTATAACCTTAGGCTCTGATACCAATCTGTCGCACCCCCTAATTCGGGTTGCGGAAGCGAATCGGGTCGATTCGGGGCGCGACTAATCAATAATCACAAGCACATAAGATACATAATGAACGACCACTACATGCGTCGTTTACAAATACATTGATATTATAAAGGTTTTACACTGTTATAATATAGTTTACAAAAGCCCTTGAGTCAAATGATAGAGATTCTATGGCATAACTAAATTATACAAAATATAGTAATGCATGACAATCTCTTGATGTCTGAATGCGACTCGAACTAATGGGCATCCTGAGTGGCAGTCCTACTACTGCCGAGTACCTGAGAATACATGCTAAAAGGTCAGCTATAAAGCTGGTGAGCTCACAGGTTTAATGATAAACAGAATGTATGAACCACAAGATTTAATGATAATTGAAATTAATCAAATATAGGTATATACAGCCATGAGCACATAGTCTGAGCTTAACTGAGGTGTCAGGATCACAATTAAGTGCCTGAGCGAGGGTGCCTCTATGCGTGTGCCTAATCAACACACGTATGAACAAATGATAATGCGTACGTTTGACCAGTCAGTGCTTGCTGACCCGGACGGGGATTGTCAGTCCCATATGGTACCATACACTAACATTCACGCTACAAAGTATTACCAAACTATGCTAGAGGACTTAGATTGATTAGTTAAAACAACTCATGTAGCATACAGCGATGTTTTGTACTTGTGTTCACATGTAAAAGCAAATTGAGCATGTATCTCACCCCTAAGTAAAAGCATTTAAAAAGGGGCTATGAGACTCACCTGAGTCTGAGTCTGATGACTTGCTAAGCAAGTAGAAATGATGATACACAAGGTAATGATGTTGTCCCAACGACTGTAACCTGCCGGGCGTCCTAAACGCGCAAGGTTATAATAATGATTAGATGTCTTATCAGACCATCTATGATAGTTGCTCATTCAACTATTAATGTCCAAATGATTAGCTTTGGATTGGTTGTGTTTTGAAAACATGTACGGCCCGTTGGTGTGATTTGTAATAATTATTCCAAAATATAATTATTATAATGTTGTTATAATGTACTTATAAAGCATGTTTTATATGAGTTGGAGTTGCATCGTATAAGTGTTTGAGGTTGCGCGTGTTCGACACTTAGTATACAATAGTTAAGACTGTCAGTGTAAGTTATGACACTCGTTATCACTGTTTGTTATGGTTAAGGCTGTTAGTTATGAGTTATGACTGCCTTTGTATGTTGCGATCTCTGTTATTACTCCCCTTTATAACTCGTTATTACTGCCCTTTATAACTTGTTATTACTCCTCTTTATAACCGTTATTACTGCTAGTTATAACTTGTTATTACTCTTAGTTATAACTTGTTATTACTGCTAGTTATAACTTGTTATTACTGCTAGTTATAACTTGTTATTACTCCTAGTTATAACTTGTTATTACTCCTAGTTATAACTCGTTATTACTGCTAGTTATAACTTGTTATTACTCCTAGTTATAACTTGTTATTACTCCTAGTTATAGCTCGTTATTACCGCTAGTTATAACTTGTTATTACTCCCCTTTAGTTTTTCCAGATTTTTGACTAAAAAAACTCCTCGTTTTCTACACTTTTTAGTCCGAACCAAGACCCACTAAAAATCACAGATGTTCCCCTACGGGTATAGTGTAGATCTGCACTTTATGATAATTTTATAAATACATTTAGTATTTTTAACAAAAATGAACATGAGACGTAGTCAGATTGTGTTCGGAGATGAGTTCAGTCCAAAGATCCACGTTTTTCACCATGATCCGTGAGGATCTGGTCCGAGAGCCAAAAATGAAAGTTGTAGCTGATATCCTAATGAACATTTTTCGTTTAGACGTCGAGAGTTGGTTCTTCCTAATTTTCAAGATATAGACGTTTTGGTGTGACGAAAATTTCTGGACAGAATCTGTCTTTATATATATACACATGAAAAACGTTTTTCGTTATAATTTTTGGACATCATAAAGTTGTATGAACAATATATCATCTATATAAACATAATACAAGTATTTTATGAAAGTGTCGGGATTCTTACAATGATCGTATGGAGGATCCGAAAAGATGGAAACGTAGCTCTCGTTCTCGTGATCGTCTTTGCTTCAATCGACTTTGTGATTCAAGGTGGTTTAAGGTGGTGATTTAGTGTGTTCTTGGACTGAATTTAGAGAGAGAGAGAGAGTGACGATGGAGAGAGAGATAGAGAGAGAGATGAAAGATGGTGAATGATTGAGGTGGTGGTGGTTTTGCATTATTTAACAAACAAGATCCACATTTTGTGGATCTTGTTTTCCAAGTTTGAAAACTAGCTGGGGAGGGCCCCACCGAGGTGTGGTTGTCTCCAAATTTTGTTCCCCGAGTTTGCGCTCCGTGCGGTGTTCGTTTACCCGATTGTTTAAATATATATTTAGACGTTATGTATTATATGTACGTTTTTAAATAACGAATAAACTTTCGATATTTTTGAGTTGAAGTATTTTATCAAAATACTTGTTAATGAGTTATAAATATATAACTTTGGTTTGTTTCATTCATCGGGCGCGTTTTATGTATTTTTGGTCGCGTAGACGTTATTTATACGATACGAAATACTTATGAAATATTATCAAAATAATATTTAGAAACAAATGTGTTTATTAAATAAATTCATATTATTTAATAAGATAGGTTCACCAACGTCCATATAAATGAATCGGAATTTGGCCGATTTGAAGATGCACGATTCAAATTAAATCGCGTATTGATATATATATATATATAACAATATACATATTGATACATACAATTAGCCTAAGACATAGCACTAATTACATGTATTAATAGATGATTAGGAACTAATAACTAGTCCTAATTTGATGGGTGTCACACGCCAGGTTCCAAAAATGGCGAGTCCCTCAAAGTTATCATTTTTCTTGTTATATGTCCCTCAATTTTCTTAAGCTATTAATCATCTTAATCATTCTGATTGATCTACGATCCTTGTTTATTCTCAAATTTCTTTACGAATCTGAATTTGTAACACCCGGTCAAAAATGACCCAAAATTCGAGCCCAATTTAAACTTTTTATTCCGCGTATTATATACGCTCAATATCAAAACGTACAAATACGGACGTTGGTGAAAATTTTTAATAAATAACATAAATCTATTTGGCGATTAAATAGTAGTTATTTACATTATATTATTATGTATTAATAATATATAAAACAATGTACGTTTTGTTTAAAACGTAACCGACACGAATTAAACGCGTGAGATACGCCCGACAAATCAAATAATCTTAAGTTATATTTTTATAACTTCAAACAAAGTATTTTGATTAAATACTCTCATTATAAATATCGTATTTTAAACCAATGACAAAAACGTGCACATTTAATGCCACGCGATAAAACGACCGATACACAAACGCATAATCAAGACCCGAAACCATAAGCAAACATTTTTAGAAATGTTTTCCAAGTATTATAAACAATACTTCAATGTAAACATATCAAAATTCGAATGCCATTATGAAAACGTACGTATAAAGTTTAAAATACGAATTAATGTTTAAACGATCGGGAAAACGAACACCGCACGGAGCGCAAACTCGGGGAACAAAATTTAGACAACCACCATCTTGTGGGACCCACCCTAACCAGTTTTTCAAACTCCACAAACAAGATCCACAATTTGTGGATCTTGTTGTTGAAATTTCAAGACCAAATCAACCACCATCACCATTTTCATATCTCATTTCTCAATCTTTTCCATCTCTCTCTACTCTCTCTCTCTCCCAACGAATTGAGGCTGTCACCAGCCACCACCACAACCTTCTAACACCATCACAAGTCCACCACATCACCACCATAGAGCCACCATGAGCCGCCAAGCCGGAATTCAAGAAAACACGTGAAAACGAGCATACGACTTCCATTCTTCCTCCTCTTCATCTAGAACATTGTAAGAACTTTAAAACCTTTTCATATTACTTATAATATATTTATAATCATGTTATAGTGCTCATTCAACGTTATAATGTCCAAAATATAAACCGAAACGCGTTTTAAAACTCAAAATCTTCACTTAAAACTTCCTGTCCAGATTTTGTACCCACTTCCATGGATCATATAAAAATCATTACAACATGAAATGATGCGTTTCTTGAGCCTAAAATGTAGTACAAGAAGTTAACTTTCCAACAAAATTAGTCTCGTAACTTTTTGACTTCGTTTACTATTTTAAAATAATTTTCTCCGGTGACATAGAGTTACTGTTCCGGTGGACAGAAGTTTCCGTCTAATTCTCGAGACCATATCTCGAGCTATAGACCTCAAAAACGCATGAGACCACTTGGAAAAGTTTGGTACTTTTGTTAACTACAAAAAGTTCTTCTATGGCCTGACCGGAAAACCCCCTGATTCTCGTGTAGAAGTCGATCTATGGACTGAGTTTGTGTTGAGACCAAATCTGACAACTCTTCATTCTCATTTTTGTTAAAAATAGTAAAACAAATTATAAAATCGTGGTAAAATTCAGAAATGGTCTAGACACTTATAATAACATCTGTAATTTTTGGTTAGGCTTGATTTGGACTAGAAGTTAGTTAAATCGAGAGGTTTATTGAGTCGAAATCTGGAAAATATAAACCTTAGGGCCTGTTTTGGTAATTTTGTGAAAACGACACTTCGAGAGACCCACGAAATGAAATAATAATTTGATAACACTTATTTGACATATTTAAGACTAGTGTAAAAGTCTCGGGTCAAACCGAGCACGTTTGACTTTAAAACCGAACATGGAAATCAAATCAAATATGTTAAGATTTATACTCGAAACAAAATTACATTTATAAGTACATTGTGACAACATTATTATAATTATATTTTGTAATAATTATTACAAGACACACCAACGGGCCGTACAAAATCCATAAACTTAAATAACAAGTGAATAATTGCACGATTCGACTAGTCCGACTTATTAGTCTATTACTTACCTAATCTCACGTGTTTAGGACACTAGGGGATTTCCATTGGATCACGCGTATCTTAGGAACGCTAGCAACCAAAGGTGAGTTCATGGCCCCTCCTTTTAATTGTTTTATACGTTTTGGGGGAAAATGCATACTCAGTTAAATCTTTTCATTGCTTAATGAATTCAATCCATTTGACATAAATATTATGTTTCCACATCAAATGCTTTTCTCAAATATACTTAATTGTGTTAAGTATTCATGTGATTGCTTTAGGGACCATAGCTATTTCCTATTCTTATGTTCCATAGCTACTAGGCTTAGGCTAGTGCTTGAGTGGACATCACCCGTAGACCTCAATATACTTGCTAGGTTGGAGACTAGGAGTATACGATAGTAGCATCTGTTAGTATAGTTTGTTATACTGTTCCTAAGTGACTAGGTGATGATTGTCTATACCTAGACTCTTTATGCTACACACGATATCTAAGTAATGTTTATACGTACCTAGATACATTAAGTCATTTTCATATATTATATGACAATCGTAGGACCACCTGAGTATCTGCATTGTGTTAAATCATAATCGATAACATCCTGTGTGTTCTATTTGTTAACTAAGTATATATATATATATATATATATATATATATATATATATATATATATATATATATATATATATATATATATATACATATTATATATTTACATATTTGTTATTTCAAGCACTCGGTGCTATATAAAATCCACTGGTGTGTATTAAAATACATACCTTCATATAAATACAAATCATAAATCATGACGAGTTAATTCTCGTCATTCAATAAAGCAATTCTAGCTGCTGCTAGGGGATAAAGCAATTCTAGCTGCTGCTAGGGGATAAAGCAATTCTAGCTGCTGCTAGGGGATAAAGCAATTCTAGCTGCTGCTAGGGGATAAAGCAATTCTAGCTGCTGCTAGGGGATAAAGCAATTCTAGCTGCTGCTAGCGGATAAAGCAATTCTAGCTGCTGCTAGGGGGTAAAGCAATTCTAGCTGCTGCTAGAGATCAGTAAAGCCATGCTAGCTGCTGCTAGTCATCATTAAATCTTAACGAGCGGGGACTCGTCATCATAAATTAATACGAGTTAATTCTCGTCATCATTAAATCTTAACGAGCGGGGACTCGTCATCATAAATTAATACGAGTAAATTCTCGTCATCATTAAACCTTAATGAGCGGGGACTCGTCATCATAAATTAATACGAGTTAATTCTCGTCATCATTTTAAATAAATACGAGTTGTTACTCGTCATCATTTTAAAATCAATACGAGTTGTTACTCGTCATAATTTAAATCAATACGAGTTGTTACTCGTCATCATTTCAAATCAATACGAGTTGTTACTCGTCATCATTTCAAATCAATACGAGTTGTTACTCGTCATCATTTCAAATCAATACGAGTTGTTACTCGTCATCATTTCAAATCAATACGAGTTGTTACTCGTCATCATTTCAAATCAATACGAGTTGTTACTCGTCACCATTTCAAACCAATACGAGTTGTTACTCGTGATTATTTTAAACCAATACGAGTTATTACTCGTCATCATTTTAAACCAATACGAGTTATTACTCGTCATCATTTTAAACCAATACGAGTTATTACTCGTCATCATTTTAAACCAATACGAGTTGTTACTCATCTTCATTTTAAACCAATACGAGTTGTTACTCGTCATTATTTTAAACCAATACGAGTTGTTACTCGTCATCACAGCTATGAGTTATTACTCATCATTAGTAAATCATTGCTAGTAGTTGCTCGTCCTTAGTAATTCATTATGAGTTGTTACTCACCATCATTAGTATTGATATAGGTTAATACTTGTTCTCATTGGTATTGCTACGAGTTGTACTCGTTGTAATAGTATTCACACTAGTATATGCTTGTCCATTGGTTATCATCATTAGTACCCTATTGACTTAGATCGGTAGGTATACTTAATGGTCCTCAATATTGCTCATGGGAGCAATCATGGCTTAACATCATCACTCGATTTACAAACTATTTTCGTATCTTATAATGTTTTTCAACATTACAATTTGTTTAACTAAACCTGTGAACTCACCAGCGTAAGCTGACCATTTTAGTGTGCATTTTCAGGTGACGTTGCTTAGGTAGGATCGGCCCGTCAGGATCCTAGCTTGAGTCGCATGCTTTCAAACATTTGGGATCATTTTGTATATACTTTGTATTTTCAAATTATGTATTTGAAATTTACTTACCATTTCGCAGCTTTGTAAAACTTATTTTGGTAATGAAATTACTATTTTCAAAACGTCTCATTTAGAGTCGTTTGCTATATCTTTGAGCTTGTGATCATTGATTGGTAACACCCCGACCCGACCGCTTCCGCAACCCGAAATTTGGGGGTGTTACAGATTGGTATCAGAGCCTAAGGTTATAGTGAACTAGGTCGCATTTAGTGGGCCTAGATTATGACCGTTAGGCTGTATTCCCTATTAGGTATGACCGGTTCAGTGATTACATCATACAAGTTTAATTTAACATAGCCTGGCCAGTTATGTACAATTAAATGAGGATGGTGTGAGATCTGAAAGGGGTTATATTTAAACAGGAATGCAATAGTTGACTCTGATTGTTCTGTGCTAGACACTCTAGGCTATTATATGTACGGTAGATATATATAGGTAATCCTTATCTTTGTGCTACATTTCATGGTACTTTAGTACTACCTTCATAATACATTAGTATTACATTATTGTGCTTTTAGCACTATATTACGGTACGATGTTACCGCATTTCAGTACTTTGAGTGCTGCATTTTGACCCATTAAAGCTACATCTACAGTATAATAATACTGAATCATTGTCCATAGGACTACATTGTTAACGATTACCTTGTAGCCACAATTTAGCTAAGATTCGAATAATGAGATAGTCAGAATTTGACTATTAAGATAAGCTACCAAGTAGTCATGGATTGACTGGCTTCCAAATCCTTTAGACATCATTATGTCTACCACTCTTAGTTTAGCAACTTTGTTGCACTACCTGTAGAGTAGTATCATTATTTGTGTAGAGACATAACCTATGTCAGGTGACACGTTAGAATCCCCTATTAGTAGGGCAGGAAAGTGTTAGGCTTCAATTACCACATATAAAATATTATTTTGTGAAAATGAAATAATACCTTAACTAGTAAGGATCTTACTAGGGTTTCAGTATTAAACCTTCATAATTGTATTGAAATAGAATTTAGGTTTCATAGTGGCCATAACTCTGCTCGTAGGAGCAATCATTTAATTAACGCCCTAAACTCAATACATGAATTATAGCTAATCTATACAGCGAGAAGTACTCGTATCAAACTATTCACATATACGCACACTTCTCCCCAGACCTCACGCAATCATAACTACACTTGAAATTTCGGGACGAAATTTTTTTAACAGGGGGAGAATGTAACACCCGGTCAAAAATGACCCAAAATTCGAGCCCAATTTAAACTTTTTATTCCGCGTATTATATACGCTCAATATCAAAACGTACAAATACGGACGTTGGTGAAATTTTTTAATAAATAACATAAATCTATTTGGCGATTAAATAGTAGTTATTTACATTATATTATACGTAACCGACACGAATTAAACGCGTGAGATACGCCCGACAAATCAAATAATCTTAAGTTATATTTTTATAACTTCAAACAAAGTATTTTGATTAAATACTCTCATTATAAATATCGTATTTTAAACCAATGACAAACACGTGCACATTTAATGCCACGCGATAAAACGACCGATACACAAACGCATAATCAAAACCCGAAACCATAATCAAACATTTTTAGAAATGTTTTCCAAGTATTATAAACAATACTTCAATGTAAACATATCAAAATTCGAATGCCATTATGAAAACGTACGTATAAAGTTTAAAATACGAATTAATGTTTAAACGATCGGGAAAACGAACACCGCACGGAGCGCAAACTCGGGGAACAAAATTTAGACAACCACCATCTTGTGGGACCCACCCTAACCAGTTTTTCAAACTCCACAAACAAGATCCACAATTTGTGGATCTTGTTGTTGAAATTTCAAGACCAAATCAACCACCATCACCATTTTCATATCTCATTTATCAATCTTTTCCATCTCTCTCTACTCTCTCTCTCTCCCAACGAATTGGGGCTGTCACCAGCCACCACCACAACCTTCTAACACCATCACAAGTCCACCACATCACCACCATAGAGCCACCATGAGCCGCTAAGCCGGAATTCAAGAAAACACGTGAAAACGAGCATACGACTTCCATTCTTCCTCCTCTTCATCTAGAACATTGTAAGAACTTTAAAACCTTTTCATATTACTTATAATATATTTATAATCATGTTATAGTGCTCATTCAACGTTATAATGTCCAAAATATAAACCGAAACGCGTTTTAAAACTCAAAATCTTCACTTAAAACTTCCTGTCCAGATTTTGTACCCACTTCCATGGATCGTATAAAAATCATTACAACATGAAATGATGGGTTTCTTGAGCCTAAAATGTAGTACAAGAAGTTAACTTTCCAACAAAATTAGTCTCGTAACTTTTTGACTTCGTTTACTATTTTAAAATAATTTTCTCCGGTGACATAGAGTTACTGTTCCGGTGGACAGAAGTTTCCGTCTACTTCTCGAGACCATATCTCGAGCTATAGACCTCAAAAACGCATGAGACCACTTGGAAACGTTTGGTACTTTTGTTAACTACAAAAAGTTCTTCTATGGCCTGACCGGAAAACCCCCTGATTCTCGTGTAGAAGTCGATCTATGGACTGAGTTTGTGTTGAGACCAAATCTGACAACTCTTCATTCTCATTTTTGTTAAAAATAGTCAAACAAATTATAAAATCGTGGTAAAATTCAGAAATGGTCTAGACACTTATAAGAACATCTGTAATTTTTGGTTAGGCTTGATTTGGACTAGAAGTTAGTTAAATCGAGAGGTTTATTGAGTCGAAATCTGGAAAATATAAACCTTAGGGCCTGTTTTGGTAATTTTGTGAAAACAACACTTCGAGAGACCCACGAAACGAAATAATAATTTGATAACACTTATTTGACATATTTAAGACTAGTGTAAAAGTCTCGGGTCAAACCGAGCACGTTTGACTTTAAAACCGAACATGGAAATCAAATCAAATATGTTAAGATTTATACTCGAAACAAAAATACATTTATAAGTACATTGTGACAACATTATTATAATTATATTTTGTAATAATTATTACAATACATACCAACGGGCTGTACAAAATCCATAAACTTAAATAACAAGTGAATAATTGCACGATTCGACTAGTCCGACTTATTAGTCTATTACTTACCTAATCTCACGTGTTTAGGACACTAGGGGATTTCCATTGGATCACGCGTATCTTAGGAACGCTAGCAACCAAAGGTGAGTTCATGGCCCCTCCTTTTAATTGTTTTATACGTTTTGGGGGAAAAATGCATACTCAGTTAAATCTTTTCATTGCTTAATGAATTCAATCCATTTGACATAAATATTATGTTTCCACATCAAATGCTTTTCTCAAATATACTTAATTGTGTTAAGTATTCATGTGATTGCTTTAGGGACCATAGCTATTTCCTGTTCTTATGTTCCATAGCTACTAGGCTTAGGCTAGTGCTTGAGTGGACATCACCCGTAGACCTCAATATACTTGCTAGGTTGGAGACTAGGAGTATACGATAGTAGCATATGTTAGTATAGTTTGTTATACTGTTCCTAAGTGACTATGTGATGATTGTCTATACCTAGACTCTTTATGCTACACACGATATCTAAGTAATGTTTATACGTACCTAGATACATTAAGTCATTTTCATATATTATATGACAATCGTAGGACCACCTGAGTATCTGCATTGTGTTAAATCATAATCGATAACATCCTGTGTGTTCTATTTGTTAACTAAGTATATATATATATATATATATATATATATATATATATATATATATATATATATATATATATATATATATATATATATATATATATATACATATTATATACTTACATATTTGTTATTTCAAGCACTCGGAGCTATATAAAATCCACTGGTGTGTATTAAAATACATACCTTCATATAAATACAAATCATAAATCATGACGAGTTAATTCTCGTCATTCAATAAAGCAATTCTAGCTGCTAGGGGATAAAGCAATTCTAGCTGCTGCTAGGGGATAAAGCAATTGTAGCTGCTGCTAGGGGATAAAGCAATTCTAGCTGCTGCTAGGGGATAAAGCAATTCTAGCTGCTGCTAGGGGGTAAAGCAATTCTAGCTGCTGCTAGAGATCAGTAAAGTCATGCTAGCTGCTGCTAGTCATCATTAAATCTTAACGAGCGGGGACTCGTCATCATAAATTAATACGAGTTAATTCTCGTCATCATTAATTCTTAACGAGCGGGGACTCGTCATCATAAATTAATACGAGTTAATTATCGTCATCATTAAACCTTAACGAGCGGGGACTCGTCATCATAAATTAATACGAGTAAATTCTCGTCATCATTAAACCTTAATGAGCGGGGACTCGTCATCATAAATTAATACGAGTTAATTCTCTTCATCATTTTAAATAAATACGAGTTGTTACTCGTCATCATTTTAAAATCAATACGAGTTGTTACTCGTCATCATTTTAAATCAATACGAGTTGTTACTCGTCATCATTTCAAATCAATACGAGTTGTTACTCGTCATCATTTCAAATCAATACGAGTTGTTACTCGTCATCATTTCAAATCAATACGAGTTGTTACTCGTCATCATTTCAAATCAATACGAGTTGTTACTCGTCACCATTTCAAACCAATACGAGTTGTTACTCGTCACCATTTCAAACCAATACGAGTTATTACTCGTCACCATTTCAAACCAATACGAGTTATTACTCGTCATCATTTTAAACCAATACGAGTTATTACTCGTCATCATTTTAAACCAATACGAGTTGTTACTCATCTTCATTTTAAACCAATACGAGTTGTTACTCGTCATTATTTTAAACCAATACGAGTTGTTACTCGTCATCACAGCTATGAGTTATTACTCATCATTAGTAAATCATTGCTAGTAGTTGCTCGTCCTTAGTAATTCATTATGAGTTGTTACTCACCATCATTAGTATTGATATAGGTTAATACTTGTTCTCATTGGTATTGCTACGAGTTGTACTCGTTGTAATAGTATTCACACTAGTATATGCTTGTCCATTGGTTATCATCATTAGTACCCTATTGACTTAAATCGGTAGGTATACTTAATGGTCCTCAATATTGCTCATGGGAGCAATCATGGCTTAACATCATCACTCGATTTACAAACTATTTTCGTATCTTATAATGTTTTTCAACATTACAATTTGTTTAACTAAACCTGTGAACTCACCAGCGTAAGCTGACCATTTTAGTGTGCATTTTCAGGTGACGTTGCTTAGGTAGGATCGGCCCGTCAGGATCCTAGCTTGAGTCGCATGCTTTCAAACATTTGGGATCATTTTGTATATACTTTGTATTTTCAAATTATGTATTTGAAATTTACTTACCATTTCGCAGCTTTGTAAAACTTATTTTGGTAATGAAATTACTATTTTCAAAACGTCTCATTTAGAGTCGTTTGCTATATCTTTGAGCTTGTGATCATTGATTGGTAACACCCCGACCCGACCGCTTTCGCAACCCGAAATTTGGGGGTGTTACAGAATTCAACTTGCAAAATTTGATCTTGGAAGGATCCTATCATCTAGTTGTAGCTGGTTTTCACTGAATATTAGTTATCTGATCACTGGATTCCGTTTAATACTATCCAGATAAGGTCATATTATATATATACACACACGCACACACTGAATTCGGTTTTCGTTTATCTGCATTTAGATATATACACTGCATTTAGATCTTTTGTTATCTGCAATTCGGTTTTCGGTTTCAAACCGGTTTCAAACCGAAACCGAACCGTATTCCAATCCGGTGTTCGGTTCGGTTAAATACACTGAATTCGGTTTACGGTTCGGTTTACGGTTTGCTTCCCAAAAATTCCCAAACCGAGGAAACCGAACCGAATTCAAACCGTAAACCGAACCGATGAACACCCCTATCTCACCAGTGTTCTGGTAAAATTTTGTGTTCAGTGTCCTCTGCAGGACTTTGGGGTCTTCAATGTTCTTCTTTTTATGTTTTGTTTTCTTCTTATTTTTCAAATAAAACAAATAATAAAAAATACCCGAACACTGTTCAGAACACTGTGAATACTTTTTCACCACACCACAAAATTCTCACTTTCAACATTCTCCAGAACACTTTCTAGAATACCGGTTACCACACCCTGTGCTCTAAGCAGCCCGAAATTATTTTATTTAATTTTGTTTAGTGCCAAGCATAATAAAATTGACATAAAATGTACAATCTTTAATACTTTAATGTTACCCATCTTACCCTTTGAGATCCCAAAAATCACGTGATTTCTCACCAAGAACACATTTCACATTAAAAACCAATGGTTAATAATGTTTTAATCCTCAAACTTTAAACTTTTTTCATTTTAACCACTCAACTTTTTTTAACGTTCAAACACTTTAACTTTACGTGACCTATTAAAATAATCATTACGACCTGTTATCAAGGTTAACACTTTTAAAATTTAAAAAATAAATTTTTTAAACCAAAATTCATTGTAATACTTTTGCGAACAACATTTAATAGATATAATAATGTTGTCACATATTAATAACTATTTTTTAAGACATTTTATATGAAATAGCAACATACCTTCATTATAAATAGCTTTTCATATAATTAGACATATTATTCATGAAAACATTATAAATATATATCGTTGTCAAAATAAAACATTATAAAAATAATTGTGATGACATATTGCAATTAATTTATATGTATTTATATCATATATATGAACATATCCAAAATGATATAATAGTATATACACAACCTATTATTATGCTTATAATGAATTTTTTTATTATTATAATGTACAGACAATGTAACTATTGTGTAAAAAAACTATGTTTTGTTAAAATAGTCAAATAATTAGCATATACAATTATACATAACTAAAAGGTTTAGATTTTGGTCAACTCGTATATTAAAGTGTTAAAACATTAAGAAAAAAGTTGAAGGTTTAAAACGAAAAAAAAAATGAAAGTTTGAGTATTAAACCATTAATTAAATGAAATAAGTTATTTTCACGTTGCCTATTCAACCGGTTACCAAAAGAGTAATTTAAAACGGTCAAACAAACTAAAGTGACTAAATTTTGGTCAAAACACTAAGTTAAGGTGTTAAAATGTTATAAAAAAATTGAGTGGTTAAAAAAAAAAAAGTTAAAAGTTTGAAGAATAAACTACTATATATCACGATTACTTGCCAATTTAGTTTGTCATTTATACCTAAGGGTTAATTAATAAGTAGTGAGATAGCAATTCGTAATTATATAATTCTCAAAAGGCATATAATAACCGTGTTTGTGTGGTTCATATATATATATATATATATATATATATATATATATATATATATATTATATTTTTTAAAAATAGGTAATTTTTATTATAATAATACACACATTGTTTGACCACGCATATTATATTATATTATATTATATTATATCGAATCGAAAAAAGAAACACTATTATTAAACAAATGAAGTACAAATAATAACGAAAAAAGCAACACTATTATTAAACAAATGAAGTACAAACAATAACAAAAAAACCAATCTCAAAACTCAAATCATATCTGGTATTTTATTACTATCGAGTCAGCATGATGTAGAATATACTCCGTATAACATTTTGGGGATTCTTACTTTTCAAACAAATATAACAAGACCAATCACATGACCACATGGTACATGCATTAGATAAAAAATTAAAAACGACAATTAACTATTAGAAAGATGCTAACTATAATTCTAAGGGTTACACTTAAACATATCATATTTAGTTTAATTTCATATTTATTGCTCACATTTACTATAAATAAACACAATTATCAAAACATAAATAAGAAAAGGTCGGTATTAAAAAGGAATGTTTATACTATTTATCTAATTAATTCAAGTGAGTTTAAAATAATAAATATAGAAATCTTAACCATAGCCCAAAGAGCTGTCGTTAATATTCTTCCTGAAACTAATCTCTCTTTACTAATAAAAGAGAGGGTTAATTATTTAATCTTTATGAAAATCACCACTAAAAATTAAATCTTGGCCTTCAATGTTTTAGGCTAATCTAATCTAGACCCTTGATGATCATTAAGATGGTAGATTAATTAAGCTTTGGTATTATTTGCACCTAACTCCCACAAATGCCCTTCAAGTTACATCCCCCTAATTTAATTTGGTCAACGGACTCCATTTAATGTATATTTAAGATTAAATTTAAATTTAATTTAATTAATTTCATATTTTTAAATATTTAAATAGTTAATGTTCTATCATTATAAATAATTACTCCAATACTACCGGAAACAAACTATCTACTACCCCTTATTATGCATTTCCGTATTTTGGCTGAAAGGTTGAAAGGAGAGATATCCGAAATTACCTATCTACCCTTCTACCTACAAATTAATTCCATATATAATGTCCCTTCACCCTAAATTAACACGTACATCTCTCTGCCGCCACCACCAACACCATCATCGTCATCGGCACATCTCTCAACCGCCACCGTCATCATCAACATCGCACCACCTTCAACATCGCACATCTCTCAACCGCCACCGTCATCTTCAACATCGCACATCTCTCAACAGCCACTGTCATCACCGATTTGTTTTCTACTTGGATCCGATAATCATTCATGGTGGCAGTAGGTTGTAGTTTACTTTTTTAATGGTTTCATTATTAATGGGTCATAATACGGAGTAAATCGTAGTACATGACCCAAACTGTATCCACGTTTTTCAATTCCAAGTTTTTCATTTTTGGGATTTGGCGGAAGCAACCGGCGGGGAAACCACTATACCCACCAACAACAACCGCCGCAATCACCAGATCGTTTAACTTCTCCAAAACATATTCGTATTTTCTTGTTTGATTTTATTTTATTTCCGATCTATGTTAGGGTTTTGGAGAAGATTCGAGATTTTTCGAGTTCGTTTATTGTTGTCATCTTGATTGTGTGGCGATTTTCAGGTAAGTGTTATGGTTGTGTGTGTCTTGAATGTTTTTCTTTGAGCGTCTACTCTATTAAAACAGCAGTTAAATCGATGACATATTACGTGATTCGTGAGTTATGACTCTTGAGGTTCATTATAGGAGAAATATTTATAAATGATGAATTAACGAATATACAGTCAAGAGTTATGACGCTTTTTATTGCTACAATTTGAGGTTCATTATTGTTACAATTTGTTTTACCTTTAAAGTCAAGGGTTTTGTTCCTTCTCAAGCTTGCAGTTACATGCAAATGACATCCTTCTCATTTATGGCAGGGCATTTGTTCATATGAAAAAAAATCGTATTTGACAGGTGAATTCCTATTGTTTATGGGGTATTTTCTAATTATATTTATTATTAGTAATCATATTGTTCAACGATTTGTGCATAACTTTATGTTTTTTTTATAGACGGAAAAAGGTTTTGGATCACTTGTTCATGCTAATAGAGAGACGGCGGAGAACTCACAAATGTTGCAATTAAATCATCTTCACTTGAAGTTGTAAGCTTCAATACCTTGAAAATTCTTGTTTTGGAATTTTCTATTATTGCTTACGGAAATAGGTTTTGGATCACATGTTCATGCTAATAGAGTTTGATTGTGAGTGTGTTCTTTATGGTAAAGAATTCCCAATCCTTGATCCAAACCGACCCAACCTCACCCGTTTGCCAGGCATAGTTATGTTATTTTAGTGTTTCGTGTAAAATCGAAGAATATCCGTATCCGTATACGAATCCGAAAAGAATATCCGAAATTCGGATTTCCGGTTTTTCGGATTCGGATATCAATTTCAAGATATTTCAAGTATTCGGATATCCAAAATATCTGATTTTTTTTTGTACTTAAATACGTAATTGTACTTACTTATCCCTAAATAATACGGAGTATAATGAGATTTAAAAACTAAAAAAAGAAATGCATCTTTCTCCTGACATCTACCGGACATAAAGGTGATAACCTTTTACTTTCCCCATGCAGCCAACCACCATGCTCGAGTATGGTGGTTGTGATAGCATCCAAAATTCCGAAGATCAGGCGTGGAAAATTTCTAATTAAGCCTCTTATGGAATATATCCAAACAAGCCATAACTCAACACAGCTGGAAGCTATACGTGTGATTAGTAATCCAATAACTTGATTGTAGACTGCTAATGTTAGCGTTACACATGAGCATATGATAACTACCAATTGTATGTTAATTTGTTTCCTGCAGGCAGGTCTTTCTCGCAGAAAGTTTGTCCTAATTCAGGTTCGATGATTTACTGGTTCTTTGCTCCTTTTTAATTATTAATATTATTATTATTATTATTTGTTTTGTTTACATGGTCCTATGGTTAGAGTCTATGGACGAATAGTTGTGTCAATGGAGATCCTACAGACTAAATAGAATATGTGGTAGAAAGTATATGGTTAACAAACAGTAAGCCAGGAAGATTATATTACGTCTTATTTATGCTCATATTAGGGTCCACCAGGAACAGGGAAAACTCAAACAATTCTTGGGCTTCTTAGTGCCATACTGCACGCTACTCCTGCTCGCATACATACTAAGTGAGTATCTTGCAAGCTTCTTAGCAACTTTGTACGTGATTGCTTATATTTATATATTGTTAACTTCTGTTGTTTATAATGTCACGTGCAGGGGTAAAATAAGTGAAATAAAACGTGGACCAGATTTACAAATTCAGGACAAGTACGTCGTCTTTCCACACTCATTTGTTCATTAGTTTCATTCTTTCCCTTAAGTATCTCATGTTATTTCAAAAACACAGAAGCCACCGTGCTCCTTTTTCTTTTAACCACTCTTGTTTTTGTTAAACCATTTATATTGGAATATTGTAGATACAAACATTGGGCAAAAGCTTCTCCATGGTTAACTGGCATTAATCCTAGAGATGCAAAGATGCCTAAAGATGGTGATGATGGTTTTTTCCCCACCACTGGAAATGAGCTGGTAAGTCATTTTTTTCCTTCTATTTATATAAGTGGTGGTGATAAATATATATCAGCTTAGTATTTTAAAACATAAACCAGAAGTAGTCAATTCCAGTCGCAAATATCGTGTACGTGTTCTGGTGTGTGCTCCATCAAACTCTGCACTTGACGAGATTGTGTCGCGGCTTTTGAGCACTGGTATATGCAGAATCTATGCCTTTTATTTTATTCTTTTGCTTTAGATATCCTAGGTGGCTACTTGGACCCGTTAACTTGTAAGTGGGGACGTCGGTCAAAGTTTTAGTTCATGTTATACACGATGCTTACTTTCTGTTGCCTGTTTATCTTAGAGATATGCGTTGTTTCTGATTATCTTCAGGAATTCGTTATGAAAATGACCGTGCATACACACCTAAAATTGTCCGGATTGGTCTCAAGCCACATCATTCTGTTCAAGCTGTATCTATGGATTAGGAGGTTATCACAACCACCATACTCGAGCCGCCATCACAACCACCATACTCGAGCCGCCACCACCATGCTCGCCTGGGTTTTCGGGCTTTTTTTGAAAACAACACGGGCTTTCGGGCTTATTTTCGGCCTTATTTTTGAGCTTTTTCGGGCTTAGCCTGGCCCGGGCCCCAGCTGGACCGGGCTTTCACGAATAATTTACGGCCCCTTCTAGCTATTTCGGGCATTTTCTAGGCCCGAGCTTGGGCTAAAACAAGTCTGTGCACCTCTAATATGAATATAACAGCCATACTGTACACATCTAAGACATGCGGTGTTTTTTTAATTTTCTATGCTTTTTTTTCCTTCAACCGTTCATCATATTACTTCATATTATTATTATTTGTTTGATTTAAGACATATTCTAGGCCCGGGATTGGGTTAAAGCAAGTCTGTGCACCTCTAATATGAATAATATAGCATCTATAATGTACACATCTAAGACATGCGGTGTTTTTTTAATTTTCTATGCTTTTTTTCCTTCAACTATTGTTCATCATATTACTTCAAATATTATTATTATTATTTGTTTGATTTAAGACATATTTTATATACATTTTCAACTGCTATTTCACTACCTTTTTTCAAGAATTTCAAATATCTTCTCCGCCGCATTGCGCGGGTTACCAGCTAGTTCTCTCTAATATGTGTATTCTTCTTCATATAATATAATATATATATATATATATATATATATATATATATATATATATATATATATATATATATATATAGGTGGGTTCAAATAAGAACGTCAATTTTCGTGAGAACGTAGGAAACATTTCAAAATCATTTTTTAACCATCCGAAACACATTTTTTTCAAAACTTTTTTAATGATTACTATTAAAATAACTTTTGGAAGCTATGATATAAATATAAATAAAAAATATTAATTTTTTATCCGATCTTTTTTTACAGTTATTACTGTTGTGATTATTTAAGATAATCCCAAAATATAACATGTTAATCACATTTGATTATTCTCAATTATAATGTGATTATTTTATGTTCAAGATAATCACAAAATATGACATGATAATCACATATTATTCATGTGATTATCAAGTTATAAAATGTGATTATTGTGAATAAAAAAAAAGATAATTAAAAATAATAATAAAACGTCGAAAATTTTTTATTTGGAAAATAGATTCGAAAAGTTATTTGAAAAAGAAGCTACGAAGGAAATTTTGTAAAATAACGTGGTTTGGATAGCTAAAAAATGATTTTGAAGTGTTTCCTACGTTCTCACGAAAATTAATCTTCTTATTTGAACCCACAACTATTAATATATATATATATATATATATATATATATATACTAATTTTAATCATCATTGATTTTTTCATATTTAATATTAATGAAAAAAGTTGTAAATTGTAATTATAAATATATATAATTATTTCGTTGATATATACAATTGCTTTGAAATAGAAATTAACTAATTATTAAATTATAATTTCGTGCTTAATTTACGATTTAGAATTTAATATACATATATAGTCTCAAAGTTTGTTAGACAATGTTGGTACATCAATTTTGTTTGATCGATTCCTAATGATAAGGTATTCACTGATCGATATATTTAATACTCTAATACTTTATTAATAATGAAAGTATAAGTTATTATTAATATCAATATATGAAATATTAATATCAACTTCATTTGATTTGTGAGATGATAATAACATATACCATATAAATATTAATACTAAAAAAATAGACAAAAGCTATACGGTATATCGGAAACATGTTATTTTTTAAAATATATTATTTCTTTATATATCATTTAGAATATACATATATTAATGAGTAATAAGTTGTAAATTGTAATTATAAATCAATAATATTATTCCGTTGATATATACAATGGATTTATAATTTAAATTTAATAATTATCAAATTACAATTTCCATATATAGTTTATGTTTTCGAATTCAAATTACAATAATATTCTCAATGAATATTACAATTTATATGGTAAGTCACTAATTTATGATCACAAAATTTGCATTGTTTTACCCGGTTGATCTCTTTAAAAAAAAAAAAAAAAACATAATGTTTTCTCAAATTCCCTCCGATTGTTTTCAATATATACAGAATATATACAAGATAAATAATGCAGTACCTTATACAGAATATAAACCTACTGAATTACAATTGAGCAAAATACGCCGTTTGACAAAGAAAGTGAATAATGATGAGAAAGTTTTATTTTAGGCAACTTTAAGATTGCAAAATAATATTGGAGAATCTATGTTAATGGTGCTATGACTTCAGCAAGTAATTCACCAATTGCGTCCACTTACATGTCTCACGTGTCTAAGGCTATGGGTAATTTGGAGCGATAAAGGATTATCTACAATGGGTATATACATAAGTAAATAATGTCGAATAATAACTTTTTTCATTTATTTTTTTGCACAATACGCTATGATATTTATTTAGTGACCGAATGGTTGAATCATGTTCACTATCACATGTATAGGCTGATTATATTTGGGAGAATACATTGAAAGGAATTTTTGAAATATTGACTACACGACAATCTACTTTGGCATGGCTTGTAATATCAGACTACTTCGCTAGGCTACTCTATGGCTTGCAAGGCCACGAGTTGCACAAGAAGATTGAACGATTCACTTATTTCCTTGATACTAACACTCTTTTTAGAAAAGTATTTCAACATTATTTTGTTATGCTTGATTATATTAATTACTAGAAATTCATTATTAGTAAAAAAATTGATATTTATTTAGTTTTCCTATTTTATTATCAGGACACCCACACGCTTGAATTGTTACAAGAGCATATGTTTTCTAACTACTTTTTTCGGAATTTCGCTATATGATATCATTTCCTTAACATATAGATACACATTCAACAACTCTACAGTACCAAATGTATTATGGCGATATCCAACATAATTACTCATAATACTATAATTTTTGAATAGAAAAAAAGAACTATCCCGCAAATTTTGCGGGTTATGATCTAGTAAAGACCGAAACAAACATTTAATCATTGAAGTTTTGAACCATTTATTCTACTGGCTTCTAACTAATATTTAGAGCATCTTCAATGTAAGCACTAAATGTACCTTTTCGCACTAAAATAGTGCAAAAGTGTAAAACATGCTACAGTATTAGCACTAAACACTACACTATTTTAGTGCAATGACAAATAGTGTTTAGTGTTGCACTGAACTCTACACTAAATACTATTCACATTAAATAATAATATTTATAATAATTAAAATATATTAATATAATGTATCAAATCTAAATTTGTGGTTAATATTTTTAAATTTATTTAATATAATGTTTCATATCATATTTATCAAAAAAACTTCATAATTTTTATAAAACTTCCATATATATTTTTAAATTTTTTAAATATAATGATTGTTATTACTCCCTCCGTCCCAAAATAATTGTCCACCGACAAAAAACACGCAGTTTAATAAAAGTACAATCATTACTGCTTTCTCTTTCTTACTTTTTGCAGAATGTCAGTTTTACCCTTAACCAATTAATTACTACTTTCTTTAAAGTTTGTAATAACAATTTCAATTGATGGTAATATGGTAATCACGACCAAAATTTCCTTTCTATATTTGGAAGTGGACAATTAATTTGGGACGTCCGAAAAAGGAAACATGGACTATATTTTTGAGACGGAGGTAGTATATCTCTAATGATAAGTTTAATAGTTATATAAAAATTTTAATATTATATTAGCGAATTGTGTGTTTTAAATTAATTAAAAATGATTTAGTGTAATGATTTAGTGCAACAAATAGAAACATTTTTTTTTAATTTAAACATATTATTAAAAAATTCTCTTTTTACATTAAAATAGTGTTATTTAGTGCACTAAAATATTGCATACAAAATGCTCTTAAGGTTTTACTTTATGTCGAATTAATGATCTCTAGACAAGCTTTAAGACCACTCGCATCGCGGCTCTAAACGGGCGTTTTGAGCATCCAGAACGCCACAACGCCGCAACCGGCGGCGTTGTAGCGGGGCGTCGTGCGAGAATCAACGGGAGAGAACGGGCGTCAAGGTGGGGCCAGCAGGTTTTTTCCCTCTTTTTCGTTTTTCTTTAGATTTCTTTTTCTTTTTTTCTTTGCTTTTGATTCGTTTAGAGAAAGGAGATCAAGAAGAAAAGATGTTGCAGATGTTTGATGGAGAAGAAAAAATGGGGAAGAAGAAGAACCTGACGATATTATAGGTTAAAAATTTGGGCTTTTGAAATTGTTGGGTTTTTTAAGAAAAATTGGACCTTTTAAAGTTGTTGGGCATTTAGAAAAGTTGAGCATAAATGAAAATTATTATTATTTTGTTATAAAATCTGTGTAAATTTTTAGAAAAGTTGTTGGGTTTTTTTAATAAAATCTGTGTATTTTTTAAAAAAAATATGCATAAATTTTTTTATTGTATATTAATTTAATTGATTAAAATGTATTTGTTTTTTTAAATAAATAAAAATTAAATTTAGTTAGTGGGTCCTGAGGGTAAAAAAGGGCGTTCTGCTGTTACAATTGCAAGTGCTGAAATGGTGTTTTGGTGTTATGTTGACGTGGCACTTGAAAAATGGGCGTTCTTGTGTTACGATTGCGAGTGATCTAAAAGCATTTTAATTACAAGCCATAGAAAATCTCCATATACTTTAATTAGGTGATAGAGAAACAATGATGTCTAATTAAAAACATTATTAACAAAAAAAATCCATCTTAAAAAGTTTTTTTACGACATTTTCATTTCTTCGTACTTTCGTTAAACATAAACTTATCTACTCCAATGCAAAAACATTTATAAAAACTTTTTGTGTGAAAAACTACGCTAACATATAATGAGGTTTAGAGCTGGAAACGAGTTGAGTTTTTATCGAGCAATTCGAACTCAGCTCGAGCTTGAACTTGATCGAGTCGAGCTTTTATCGAGTTCGAGGCCGAGCTTGAGCTCGAGCCTAAAAATCAAGCTCGAAATATTTATATGAACATTTAAGAGCTTGGCTCGAGCTGTTATCGAGCTTTTTGAACCTTTATTAATATCTATATTTTTGTATATACATATATATGAAATTTTTGATATGTAAATGATATTATTATTATTATATTTCGAAATTGTAAAATTATTTAACATAGTTTTTGACATGCTTTCACGATTTATTTTAATTTTATATATATTTGAAATGATTTTTCTTATAGATCTTTAATTTTTAATAAATACAAAATAATTTTGAATATTAATTATTATTTTTATAAAAAAAATCGAGCTTTTCTAGCCGATCTCGAGCCATTTTAAAACATTTCCGAGCCGAGCTCGAACCTGCATCGTGAAAGCTCGTCGAGCTATCGAGCAAAACCTGAGCTTACCCTAAATGAGTCGAGCTTGGCTCGACTCAGTTACAACCCTAATGAGGTTCAAATGAGAAAATTTTTTGTGAGAATGAGATAATCAATAAGAATGTAACATGTGGCATAAAACCCATTTTCCCCCATGTTTTAAAAATTAAATAACTCAAAAATGACTTATTGAAAAATTATAAAAATTGAACGATACAAATCAACATTTTTTTCTCTTCGATAAAGATGTGATAAGGTATACTTCCGACGACTATTTTTCTGAGTTTTACAAATTGTACAAAATTAGTATCACATGTGTTACCCGATGTTATCACATGTGTTACTCAATTTCAAAACCAACCGAAAAACGGAAAAAAAAAAGTTCGTCGAAAGTATACCTTGTAACATCTCTAATCGAAGATAAAAAAAAAACGCTTAGTTTATAATGCAATTTTTGTGACTTTTCGACTTACCGTTTGTGAGATATTTAATTTTTAAAAACGTGAAGAAAAGTGAGTTCTATGACACGTGGCACATTATCCCATTATCACACAATATTATTATACTCATTTGAACCTTACTCTAAGTAGAAATTATTAAGTTTAAGCCGAATTTTGACAAACTCATCTAAACCTTTTCAAAAGGCTTTTTGTTCAAAAATACAATAGTAATCCCTCCCTAGGAAATAAATAAATGTTATAACTCCAAGATCTCAAACTATAGTGTCTTTTTACTTTTTTTATTTACCTTTTTTTTTTAACAAGGCATAGCATTTCATTAAAAATAATCAATAATGAAACGAAGGCACAAAAAACAGTCAGCTTGGCTCAAAAGAAGAGCACGTACAAAAAAAAAAAATAACAAAATTACATAACCAAAACAAAAAAAATTGATACCCAAGAAAGCAAACCAAACCAACTTCAAAGAAGCAAATTATGGAATGTTAAATACCTTCTAAGAGCATAGGGAGTGGATGGGGCAAAAATCGCCGTTTAAACATTTTGAACGCTGGTAACCGACGTTCACGACATCAGGTCGGTATTCAAGGCCGGCGTTCAACCTCACTGTGCCAAACTAAACGCTGCAGCAAACGACTTTTATTTTTTCCTCTATTCTAATTGGTTCCAAATTATTTTTGTGAGCCCAATTGAACTTCGAGTTGAACATTGAACCACTCCCCTCAAATTTATACTCTTGTTAATTTTCAATGTTCAAATGAACATTGAATTGAACATCGAGCACAAAAGCAACCACTCCTTGTGCTCTAAACAACCACAAGGGTTTAAAATCTATTTCTTCTAGTCAATCTTGAAATGAGAACTTTTATTGCCAAGCCAAAGAAGAGAAAAACCTCTGAATAGTTGAAAATATGTCTTATTGAAGCACCGAATCAGTTAATGTGAGATCTGAGTGTAATACGCGATTCCTCCATTTCCAAATACCCCACAAAGTTATATAACATATACCATGAAAAGCTTTCGCAATCAGATTATTTTGAAAATTTGTCGCGTTATTCATGATAATATTATTGAGATTTGGAGAGGTTTGATTTACCTAACATTGTTCATATAGACCTTTTAGTGGTATTATTCTCTGGTGTGCTACATCTTGAAGGCTTTGCTTTTGTTTTTCTCAATTAAAAATAGCTTTTTTTTAAGAAATATTGTCCATAAAGAGATGATAACATATGTAGGTCTTTTTTTTCTTTTTGGGATTACGAGAGCACAAGTATAATTGAAAATAAGTAAGTTTAATAATTAGAAATTAGTGAGTTTAATAAATTATTGACTTTAATAGTTCTTATCTTGTGCTTTAGGACACTAATTAGTCATTCCCATAATATAATTAAAACTAATTTTTTACTCTTTTAGCTTACCATGGAAAATGAAGATTGCACGTAAAATAAACGTTGTAAAAATAAAAAATTTGATATGTAAGAATCATACTACATAAGTGTTGTATCACATGATTAGTTGACAAATATATAAAAACAAATAGTAGGAGTAGATACAATTTATTTATCAAATTAATTAATATAAATTGCCTTCCTCTCTCCATTCAGAAATGTAATGAAAACGAATTAATTGTCGATTAACTAAACCATTGACGCAGCCAGGGTTGTCTTCTCAATTATTAAAGTTTAGTCATCCATCTCATAAATACTATACTAGTATCATACCAGCACAATAAATCAGTCACTAACAATATACGTGACTAAATTTGTACTGTCAACATATTGTCCTAGAATGTGAATCGAGAAAATAGTGGTACATCATGTTTCAATATAATTTTAGGGGAACAATCATCAAGACGATCCAAAGCCCAATTCAAAATTGACGTAAAGTAAAGTTTAACGTTAGGATTTTTCACCCATCAACTTACTACACCGAAACACAACAGCGTGTTAAAATTTTCTCATAAAGGCAGGTCTAGATTCGGGTTAACGGATCGATCAATCAAGCCATAATAAAATTGTGTTTTACAATCAATCAAATCATCAAATATTTTCTGGTTAAGTATAATTTAAATTTGTGGCAAAATTTTGGATTACAAATACGTTACATGTGTTATAGATTCGTGCTTGTCTTATGTCGGCCAGAGCTTCCATCCTTATCAATGGCAATCCTACAAATGAATTCTCTTTGGAACGCGGTCTTCGGCAAGGAGATCCTCTCGCCCCTTTTTTATTTATTCTTGCTATGGAGGGCTTCCACGTTGCGATAGAAAATGCTAAGGATGCCAAAGTTTTCCAAGGCATTAACATTGGTGATATTTGTTTGTCACATTTGATCTATGCAGACGATGTGATTGTGTTGAGCGAGTGGTCTAAATCTAATTTCATTAATGTTATTGACATTTTCAATTGTTTTTACCTTGCTTCAGGATTACAAATAAATGTTTTAAAATCTAAACTGTATGGTAATGGCATCACGGAAGGGGAGATCGTTAATCTCGCTGCGCGAGTTGGTTGTAAGGGAGAGAGATTACCTTTCATGTACCTGGGTGTGCCTATTGGGGCTAAGATGGGTAGAGCTATCTCCTGGCAACCTGTCATTGACAAATAAAGAGATTATCGAAGTGGCATGCTAGTTTGTTATCTATTGGAGGAAGGTTAGTGCTTATCACCTCAGTTCTTAATTCTCTTCCAACTTATTATTTGTCGTTGTTTAGCATGCCTGTTGTGGTGCGAAAAAAGTTGGAAACTTTAAGATCTCGATTTTTCTGGGGATCCAATGAGAAGCACAGCAAAATCCCATGGGTTAAATGGGATTTAATTAGTATTGGCTAGTAAGGACCATGGTGGATTAGGGTTTGGCAGCCTCGAAGCTTTTAACATTGCTCTCTTATATAAATGGAGATTGAGATTTCATAATTTCTCTCGGGCTTTATGGGTCAGAATCATCAAAAATCTGTATCCTAAATTCAAGCATTCTGGAGGGCGATTTAATGTTGATAAAAAACCTGGGCCTTGGCACAAAATTATGAATGTCGTGTCTTCTTTACACGAATCTGGGCGGGTTCCTTGGTCGGTAATCAAAAAGAAAATTGGAAATGGGATTTCGACTAAGTTCTGGCTGGATATTTGGTATAATGATCAGCCTTTAGCTGTGCAGTATCCTCGTTTGTTTAGTTTGGAGGTTCAAAAGCAGGCTACGATTAGAGATCGTTGGTATATAATGGGTCGATTTTTAATGGGTTAATTGTTTCATTATGTATTTAACTTTACCTCTTTTACTATTGTATGCAACCAATTTTCAAACGTTCTATTGTATGTATCAAACTTTCAAAAAATGTCTATTGTATGTATTGGGTGACCTGCTCAGCAGGTAGCCGGTTTTTCTGTGTTTGCAACCAAATGCCACGTAGGATGACAAATCAGCGCCACGTCAGCATGACCGGTGCCACGTCAGCAAACAGGTCACCCGATACATACAATAGACATTTTTGAAAGTTCGATACATACAATAGAACGTTTGAAAGTTGGTTGCATACAATAGTAAAAGATATAAAGTTAAATACATAATGAAACAATTAACCCATTTTTAATTGGTTTTGGAGACATCCGATAAGGGGCGGGATTGAAGATGAGCAACTCTGAAGTTTATGTGATAATATTAATCAGGTTACTATTGCTCAATGGCCGGATAAATAGATTTGGGATGGCCTCAATATGGATTCGTTTACAGTTAGCGACATGCGCAAATACCTTGATAACGCCATGCTTCCTCAAAATTTCATTTTCACACAATGGAATAAAATTGTCCCGATATAAGTTAATATTCATGTTTGGCGGGTTCTAAAAGATCGCCTCCCATCTCGATTTAACTTATGGTTTAGAGGTATTACAAACAATTCGTTAATGTGCCCTCACTGCAGCTATGGTTTAGAAACTATCCATCATTCTTTGTCGGAGTGTATTGTTGCTAAAAAGGTTTGGACGTCTCTTTCTAAATGGCTAGACGTCGAGCTTATATTCCACATCGACCACATTGGTTTCTTAGATTCGGTCATGTCTCTAAATTGCAGCTCTATGGAGAAGACGATTATTACCACGGTGATTTATACGACTTGGTGGGAGTTATGGCGATTTAGAAACGAAACAATTTTTAACCCGACTAAGAAAAGAGAGATGGTTCTGGTTGATTCCATAATTAATTTCTCATATATGTGGTTTCGGAACAGAAGTAAAAAAGTGAAGCTTAATTAGAATGATTGGATCAAGAATCCGCTTGTTCATGTCATGAAGGGAAGTAATTGATACTATCATGGCTGCTTGTTCTGTTCATTTTTTTTTGTTGGTTCGTTCCCCGGGACATGGTTGGGACTACTTTAAAAACACCTCAGAGTAAAAACCGGTGGCATGGCCTCCGCGGGTGGAGGTTTTTCTTGTGTCTTGCTTCACCGTAATTGGCTCGAGTTTTTTCACCTCTTTTGTAGTCCTTGCAGTTAATGTCTCGGGAAGGGTCTAGAATATATAGTTTTGGTAAATTCTAGATTTGTATTTGTATATGTTTTTGTATTTTTGGCTTCTAGCGTTTTGCTAGCTGTCTTTTCTTAATAAATTTCTGCCGTTCAAAAAAAGAAAAAACATATATAATTATCAATTATCACTTTCATACGAAGTAAATCATCTTAGAGTACACGGTGTAGGGTGGTTTTTGTCACCGTTTTGGGTCGAGAATGCCGTCGGACGGCCATCTGCCGCACCGGAACGGCGTTCACGACGATGTTCAGGGACAACGTCCGGCTTGAGACGGAGAGTGAGCGAAGTTTTAATGTTTTTTAATTATTTTTTTTCCTTTTTCCTCCCCAACGGTCAACAACCAAATAAAAAAATTAAATTTAAAAAGAATAGCCGTTTATGGTCGTTTAATTTTTTTTTCAAACCCTATACATTTATCTATTTAAAAAACAATTCCCCCACAAACCAAAACACACTTCAAACAATTCTCACATAAAAACACTCAAAAACTCTATATAATTCATCACTTTCTTCATCATGTCGAACAACCAAAACAACCCGAACAACCCGTACCACTTACAATCCAATTGGAACCCATTCATGGGCCTGTCGCAATCCTCAAACCTGCAACAAACTTGTAATTTATTTTAATTTTTTTAATGAATTAAATGTTGTTTTATTTAATTTATTTATTTTTAAAAATTAATTTATTCAATTAATTGTATTAAAAAATAAAAAAACAAAAACTCCAGCACACTGTCAATAACATTGTCTACCACACCACAAAATCCTTAGCAACAATAATCTCACCAGGACACTGTAAAAACAACATCACCACACCTTGCGCTCTTAGAAGTATTCATCAATTCATTAAAACCGTCAAAATGGTCAACCTGGAATATCTCGGCTGGTTTTTTTCTTAGAGCAAAATTTCGACCGGTTGACTGGGTTAATTGTTCTTAATGACCGACCAGTTTATTTTTGCTTAATTTTAAACATGTATCAAACCATGATTATATATTTCAAATTTGGAGAATATTAGTTAAGATTTATATGTTTACTAGTTTAAACTCAATTTAGTGAATTAAAATGTATTGTGACACCCCCAAATTTAATGATTTGCGGAAGCTTGATTTGGGTGTCACTAATCAATATACAAAGCACATAAGATATAATGAACGACCACTATATGCGTCGTTTTAAACTTGTATAGATAAAGTAAATGTTTACATCAAAATATAGTTACATTAGCTCGATTCCTGAAATTGAGAGATTACATAGCATAATTACTTTTACAAAATATAATAATGCAGTCCAATCTCTAGTTGTATGTATGCTGACTCGAGCTAATATTTCTTGCTTGTGCAGCCAACCTACTGCTGGGTACCTGTGATAAATACTAAAATGGGTCAGCGAAAACGCTGGTGAGCTCACAGGTTTGTATGTCAATGTATAGCTGTCAGAACCGCAAGATTTATATTGAATTTAAAATGCAATTAAGCAAAATAAAAGTTATACTGTCCATGAGCACATAGTCTGAGCTTAACTTGATTTGTCAGGCCCACTTAAGGAAACCTAACTTGAAATGCCTCCTACGAGTGCCTAATCAACACTCGTCTTCCCAAATGCTAATACATCCGTTTGACCGGTTAGTGCGTGCTAACCCGGATGAGGATTGTCAATCCCATATGATATCATATACTAACATTCACGCTATAAAATACTAGAGACTATGCTTATGGAGGACTTTAAATTGATTAGCTTGAAACTCATGTAGTATTTGAAGTTTGGCACTTGCGTTCTACTTGTAAAACAAAATCGAGTAGTAATATCACACTCCTAGTTGTAAAGCAGTGAAAATGGGGCTATGAAACTCACCTGAGTCTTGGAGTGTTTAAGTTAATAAACTTGAAGTAATTAGCTGTGAGTTGATGTCCAAAGACTTGAAACCTGAATGTGTCCACGACACTTGATTGTTATTAATTGTACCGGTATCTCGAAAGACTACCTTTGTAGTTGTTATTTAATTATATATGTCCAAATTACTACGATTTGGTTGATTAATTGTTTTGTTTCAAGTTACTACGACTTGATTGACTAAATTATCCAAGTTACTACGACTTGGTTGATTGAATAATCTGTTTTGTGAGTTTTGAAAATGTGTACGGCCCGTTGGTGACGGTTTGTAATAATAATAATTCTAAAATGTTGACTTTGCTACAGTACTGCTACAGTACTGCTACAGTAAATTTGACTTTTTTGAACAGTAACTTTGACTTCAAAATTCTGGTTTTTCTGTGTTTTGCGACACAACATGCGACACAAAGATTTGACATGCGACACAATGGTTGTGTCGCAGACGTCATGCGACACAAGGATACGACACAGGGACTGTGTCGCATCGAATACGAAATGCTAATTTAATAGCGACATAGTGGTTGTGTCGTATAGAAATACGACATAATTTGCGACATAGTGTACGACACAATATTGTGTCGTATGGGTTACGACGTTAACGGTTTGGTACGACACAAGATGCGACATAACGGGTTTTATGCGACATAGTATGCGACACAATGCTTGTGTCGCATAGATGAACATCAGCCCAGAAACTTGCGACTGACGAGATTTTCAACCTCAAAACCCAAATTAAACTCGTTTTCCAGCTGTAAAATCATGTTTCTTTCATGTATTTGGACATATATAGTTAAATACAAAATTATAACACTAAAACAAACACACATTTGATAGATCTAAGAGTTTTTATAAAAATCCTTACAATCGAATTTTGAAGCGATTTGAGGCCGAAAATGATGTTGTTGCTTTTGTTAATCTTGTTCCACTTGTAGTGAGGATTCCGAAAATGAAATTTTTGAGGGTCGATTTGGTGATTCCGAAATTTGGTGATGATTTGGTTGAGAGTGTTTTAGTTGTGTGTGTTTGTTTGGTTAGATGAAATGAAAAAGAGGAAGGAAGGTGGATGATGATAGGGGCTGCATTTTTGGAGGGTGGGGGCCCACCAAAGTGTGGGTCTCCATCTTTTTAATTTCTGTACCCGCGCTCCGTGCGGTGTTCGGTTTTTTTTTTTTTTTTTTTGTTTTTTTTTTCCGATTGTTTAAACGTTTAAATAATTTTATGAACATTGAATTATAATTTGTAAAACCCGGATATTTATCTAATGTTTGCCTTGAAGTATTTCACCAATTTCTTAATACTTGAGTTATAATTATAACTTAGTTTGTTTTGCTTTGTTTGCGCGTTTACTACTTTAATCGCGTAGACTTCGTTTGTACATTATGAACTTGACTTGAGATATTCTCCAAATAATATTCTTGATATAATTGCATTATCAAATAATGTTACATTATTTAATTAAATTGTTCACCAACGTCCGCATTTTATTGAACCGAAATACATTCGATTTGAATTGAGCGCGATTTAATCAAATCGTTTACTTGTACATATATATTCAACAAACAATATATACATATATATATTAATTGATACAGTAATTAGCCTATCAAAGCACTAATTACACATATAAACACTTGATTAGGCACTAATCACTAGTCCTAATTTGACGGGTGTCACATTCTCCCACTGTTAGAAGAATTTCGTCCCGAAATTTAAGTTGAAGTTGTATTTGAAGTTGAGTCATTGAAGAGTTGAGGATACTTAAGTCGCATTTGATCCTCTCGTTCCCAGGTGAATTCCGGACCACGCCTCGAATTCCACCTGACCTTGACAATTGGAATGCGACTTTGTTTGAGTTGTTTGACCTCACGGTCCATGATTTCGGCGGGTTCCTCAACAAAGTGGAGTTTCTCGTCAACTCAAATTTCATCGAGTGGAATGATAAGTGTCTCATCAGATAGACACTTCTTCAGATTTGAGACATGGAATGTGGGATGCACACTGCTGAGTTCGGATGGCAGCTGCAATCGATATGCTACTGGACCAATCCTTTCAAGGATCTCGAATGGTCCAATGTATCTGGGATTCAACTTTCCTCGTTTGCCAAATCGGATTACGCCTTTCCAAGGCGATACTTTGAGTAGAACTCGATCCCCAACCTGGAACTCGAGTGGTTTGCGTCTCACGTCAGCATAACTTTTCTGACGATCACGCGCGGCCTTAAGCTTGTTTTGAATTTCAACGATTCTCTCGGTCGTCTCGTGAATGATTTCTGGACCTGTGAGTTGGCTATCCCCAACTTCGGTCCAACAGATAGGTGACCGGCACTTACGACCGTACAGTGCCTCGAAGGGTGCAGCTTTGATGCTGGTATGATAACTGTTGTTGTACGAGAACTCGCACAATGGTAGATGTTTTTCCCAGTTCACACCGAAGTCTACTACGCAGGCCCGTAGCATGTCTTCTAGTGTTTGAATGGTTCGTTCGCTTTGACCGTCTGTTTGAGGATGGTATGCGGTACTCATATCAAGTCGAGTACCCAGGGATTTTTGAAGTGATTGCCAAAATTGTGAAGTGAAACGACTATCTCTATCGGAGATAATTGAGATTGGAACACCGTGTTTGGTCACGATTTCCTTCAGATAAATGTTGGTGAGGCGTTCCATTTTGTCGGATTCCTTGATTGCCAGGAAGTGAGCAGATTTTGTGAGACGATCCACGATCACCCAAATGGAATCGCAACCGCTTGAGGATTTGGGTAGTTTGGTTATGAAGTCCATGGCAATTTGTTCCCATTTCCATTCAGGAAGACTGGGTTGTTGAAGTAAACCAGAAGGTTTTTGATATTCGATTTTGACTTTGGAGCAAGTAAGGCACTTGCTGACATAGGTGGCGATTTCGGCTTTCATGTTCGGCCACCAGTAGAAGTCCTTGATACCGTGGTACATTTTGTCGGATCCCGGATGGATAGAATATTTGGACTTGTGAGCTTCATCCATCACCAAGTCTCGTAGGTTCCCAAATTTAGGCAACCAGATTCGGTTTGAGAAATACTTAATCCCGTTAGATTTGATTTCGAATTGTTTATCCATGCCCCGCAAGGCTTCATCTTTGACATTTTCAGGTTTTAAGGCTTCGAGTTGAGCAGTGAGGATTTGAATGTTCAAATTGTTGTGAATGGTCATACTGAGGGCTCGAACCCGAAGTGGTTTCACTCGCTCTTTTCGACTGAGGGCATCAGCAACAACATTTGCTTTGCCTGGATGATATTTGAGCTCGCAGTCGTAATCGGTAAGCAACTCGACCCATCGACGTTGCCTCATGTTGAGATCCTTCTGATCGAATATGTGTTGAAGGCTTTTATGGTCGGTAAAGATTGTACATCTGGTACCATAAAGGTAATGTCTCCAGATTTTGAGGGCAAAAACGACAGCTCCTAGCTCGAGGTCGTGGGTGGTGTAATTCTTTTCATGAATCTTGAGCTGTCGGGAAGCATAAGCTATGACTTTGTCTCGTTGCATGAGCACGCAACCGAGACCTTGATGAGAAGCATCGCAGTATACCACGAAGTCATTAGTGCCTTCGGGTAATGATAGGATAGGAGCACTGCAAAGCTTTTGTTTTAAGAGTTGGAATGCCGATTCTTGTTTATCAGTCCAGTCAAACTTTTTGTCTTTCTGGGTCAGCGTCGTGAGTGGTATGGCTATCTTGGAGAAATTTTCAATGAATCGTCGATAATATCCGGCCAGTCCTAAAAACTGCCGTACTTCGGTCGGAGTGGTTGGCGATTGCCAGTCTTTGATAGCCTCGATTTTTGACGGGTCGACGTGAATCCCCTGACTGTCAATCACGTGACCAAGGAATTGAACGGTTTTGATCCAGAACTCACACTTAGAGAACTTGGCATAGAGTTCCTCGTGTTTAAGTAGTTCAAGGATGGTTCTGAGGTGTTGCGCATGCTCTACTTTGCTTCGTGAATATATGAGGATGTCATCGATGAATACAATGACAAACTTATCAAGGTAAGGTTTACACACCCGATTCATAAGGTCCATGAATACAGCCGGTGCATTGGTTAGGCCAAATGGCATCACTTGGAATTCGTAATGCCCGTAACGGGTTCTGAAAGCGGTTTTTGGAATATCAGCATCGCGAACACGCAATTGGTGATAACCGGATCGGAGATCAATCTTTGAATAACAACTCGACCCTTGAAGTTGGTCGAACAGGTCATCGATTCGAGGAAGTGGATACCGGTTCTTGACAGTTAACTTGTTCAACTCTCGATAGTCGATACACATTCGAAAAGAACCATCTTTCTTCTTAACAAATAGGATCGGAGCTCCCCAAGGTGAAGAACTCGGCCTGATAAATCCTCGTTCCAGGAGTTCCTGTAATTGGGTGGACAGCTCCTGAAGTTCGGATGGAGCTAAACGGTATGGTGCTCGGGCCACAGGCGCAGCACCTGGTACAAGATCGATTGAGAACTCAACCTGTCTTGGTGGTGGTAGACCAGGCAGTTCCTCAGGAAAGACTTCTGGAAAGTCTCGAACAATTGGAACATCCTTAAGTCGCTTCTCCTCTGACTTTTTCTCCATGATGTGCGCGAGGATTGATGGATAACCCTTTCTCAGAAATTTCCGGGTTTTAAGACAAGATATGATGTTAAGCCTCGTCCCTCCGGTCTCCCCCTGTATGACTAGGGTTCTACCGACAGTGAGAGGTATGCGAACAATTTTGTCATAGCAGATGATTTCGGCACGATGTTTGGATAACCAGTCCATGCCTACGATGACATCGAAACTTCCTATCTCAATAGGCATAAGATCTATGGAGAAGATTTCGTCGGCTAGATTTAAAGTGCAATTAGGCATCACACTATTGGTTTCTATCAATTTGCCATTTGCTAGCTCTACGGAGTACTTAACGTCTAAAGCAACAGGTGTAATGTCAAGTAGAGGGCAAAATTCATCGGAAATAAAACTTCTATCGGCACCAGTATCAAACAGTATGGAAGCAGTTAAATTGTTGAGGAGGAACATACCCGTGACCACGTTCGGGTCCTGACGGGCGTCCCCTGAGTTGATCACGAAGGCGCTACTTTTGGTGTTGTTGTTGTTGTTGCGGCGGTTGTTGTTGTTGCCCTTGTTCTTCAATTTTGGGCAAGAATCCCTAAAGTGTCCTGGGTTTCCACATTCGTAGCAGGACTTAGGTTGTCGGGTATTTTTGTCAGAGGGGCTGTTGTTGGATTTGGGGGCTCGGCAATCCTTAGTCGAATGCCCGTACCTCCTGCAGTTGTTGCAAGGAGTACCGCACTGACCAAAGTGGTGATAGTTACACTTGGGACAATAAGGTCTGTCCCCGGTGTAGCTGCGGTTGGATTCAGAGTTGGTGTTGTAGACTTGGATGGCGTTGTTTTTCTTGTTTGAGTTGTGGTGGTGCTTAGTAGATTTGCGTTTGTTGTTGTTAGAGGATGAGGTGTTGGAAGTCTCACGGCTGACAACTAGAGCCATGAGTTCGTGGGCCAATCGAGTGGCACTCTCAGTAGTAGTTGGTTTGGATGAGGCGACGTTGCCCTGGATGTTCTCGGGAAGTCCACGAATGTATTTCTTAATGCCCTTACTTTCTGGTTCGACCAAACCCGGGCATAATAAGGCAAACTGCTGAAACTTGGTGGTATATTCAGCAACATCATTTCCATGCACCTCCAGATGCCAGAATTCTTCTTCCAGCCTGTGCAATTCCTCTTCAGGACAGTATTTTTCTGTCAGTTTCTTCTTCAGTTCGGCCCAAGGAAGCCGATTTGCAACCTCAAGGCCTACAGAGTTTGCGTGGGTTTTCCACCACGTGAGTGCACCTTCCTGAAAGGTGTAAGCAGCGAATTTGACCTTGTTGTTCTCAGTGCAATCGCAGAGACTGAAAACAGATTCCATGCGCTCAATCCAACGGATTAAGCCAATGGCACCTTCCGTGCCCTTGAAGTATAGCGGTTTACAGCTAAGAAAGTCCTTATAGGAGCAAGGTTTGGGTGGTGGAGTATTGGTTGCTGTGTCCTCGCTACCGGGTGGTGTCCGGGTAGCCAAGGCTTCGGTCACACTGCGGGCAATGATTCCCGCGATCTCAGTTTCGCTAAGGGTAATTTGACGACGAGGAGGCATGATGCTGAGTAAGAAAGAACAAGGAAATGAAATAAGGTACTAGTCCGAGTGTGATGAACTAGTGGTGTGTTTGTCATCCCAAGACAAAACGTTAGAGAGAAAGATGCCTATATTCATATAATATAATATAGCCTAAAGTTGTAATGAGGTATATTCATGTAAATATATGTATATCACATAATAACCTATTGAGTGTCTAGCACAGACGTGTTTTGAGTCCCGTTTCTCTCGAGGTCAGAGTCAACTAATGTATCCTGTTCAGCCATAACTTCCTTCAGATCTTACATCATCTTTATTTAATTGTACATAGTTGATCAAGCTATGTTAAATTAAATTCGTATGCTGTAATCCCTGAACTGGTTATACCTAATAGGGAATACTGCCTAACGGTCATAGTCTAGGTCCACTAAATGCAACCTAGTTCACTATAACCTTAGGCTCTGATACCAATCTGTGACACCCCCAAATTTAATGATTTGCGGAAGCTTGATTTGGGTGTCACTAATCAATATACAAAGCACATAAGATATAATGAACGACCACTATATGCGTCGTTTTAAACTTGTATAGATAAAGTAAATGTTTACATCAAAATATAGTTACATTAGCTCGATTCCTGAAATTGAGAGATTACATAGCATAATTACTTTTACAAAATATAATAATGCAGTCCAATCTCTAGTTGTATGTATGCTGACTCGAGCTAATATTTCTTGCTTGTGCAGCCAACCTACTGCTGGGTACCTGTGATAAATACTAAAATGGGTCAGCGAAAACGCTGGTGAGCTCACAGGTTTGTATGTCAATGTATAGCTGTCAGAACCGCAAGATTTATATTGAATTTAAAATGCAATTAAGCAAAATAAAAGTTATACTGTCCATGAGCACATAGTCTGAGCTTAACTTGATTTGTCAGGCCCACTTAAGGAAACCTAACTTGAAATGCCTCCTACGAGTGCCTAATCAACACTCGTCTTCCCAAATGCTAATACATCCGTTTGACCGGTTAGTGCGTGCTAACCCGGATGAGGATTGTCAATCCCATATGATATCATATACTAACATTCACGCTATAAAATACTAGAGACTATGCTTATGGAGGACTTTAAATTGATTAGCTTGAAACTCATGTAGTATTTGAAGTTTGGCACTTGCGTTCTACTTGTAAAACAAAATCGAGTAGTAATATCACACTCCTAGTTGTAAAGCAGTGAAAATGGGGCTATGAAACTCACCTGAGTCTTGGAGTGTTTAAGTTAATAAACTTGAAGTAATTAGCTGTGAGTTGATGTCCAAAGACTTGAAACCTGAATGTGTCCACGACACTTGATTGTTATTAATTGTACCGGTATCTCGAAAGACTACCTTTGTAGTTGTTATTTAATTATATATGTCCAAATTACTACGATTTGGTTGATTAATTGTTTTGTTTCAAGTTACTACGACTTGATTGACTAAATTATCCAAGTTACTACGACTTGGTTGATTGAATAATCTGTTTTGTGAGTTTTGAAAATGTGTACGGCCCGTTGGTGACGGTTTGTAATAATAATAATTCTAAAATGTTGACTTTGCTACAGTACTGCTACAGTACTGCTACAGTAAATTTGACTTTTTTGAACAGTAACTTTGACTTCAAAATTCTGGTTTTTCTGTGTTTTGCGACACAACATGCGACACAAAGATTTGACATGCGACACAATGGTTGTGTCGCAGACGTCATGCGACACAAGGATACGACACAGGGACTGTGTCGCATCGAATACGAAATGCTAATTTAATAGCGACATAGTGGTTGTGTCGTATAGAAATACGACATAATTTGCGACATAGTGTACGACACAATATTGTGTCGTATGGGTTACGACGTTAACGGTTTGGTACGACACAAGATGCGACATAACGGGTTTTATGCGACATAGTATGCGACACAATGCTTGTGTCGCATAGATGAACATCAGCCCAGAAACTTGCGACTGACGAGATTTTCAACCTCAAAACCCAAATTAAACTCGTTTTCCAGCTGTAAAATCATGTTTCTTTCATGTATTTGGACATATATAGTTAAATACAACATTATAACACTAAAACAAACACACATTTGATAGATCTAAGAGTTTTTATAAAAATCCTTACAATCGAATTTTGAAGCGATTTGAGGCCGAAAATGATGTTGTTGCTTTTGTTAATCTTGTTCCACTTGTAGTGAGGATTCCGAAAATGAAATTTTTGAGGGTCGATTTGGTGATTCCGAAATTTGGTGATGATTTGGTTGAGAGTGTTTTAGTTGTGTGTGTGTGTTTGGTTAGATGAAATGAAAAAGAGGAAGGAAGGTGGATGATGATAGGGGCTGCATTTTTGGAGGGTGGGGGCCCACCAAAGTGTGGGTCTCCATCTTTTTAATTTCTGTACCCGCTCTCCGTGCGGTGTTCGTTTCTTTTTTTTTTTTTTTTTTTTTTTTTTTCCGATTGTTTAAACGTTTAAATAATTTTATGAACATTGAATTATAATTTGTAAAACCCGGATATTTATCTAATGTTTGCCTTGAAGTATTTCACCAATTTCTTAATACTTGAGTTATAATTATAACTTAGTTTGTTTTGCTTTGTTTGCGCGTTTACTACTTTAATCGCGTAGACTTCGTTTGTACATTATGAACTTGACTTGAGATATTCTCCAAATAATATTCTTGATATAATTGCATTATCAAATAATGTTACATTATTTAATTAAATTGTTCACCAACGTCCGCATTTTATTGAACCGAAATACATTCGATTTGAATTGAGCGCGATTTAATCAAATCGTTTACTTGTACATATATATTCAACAAACAATATATACATATATATATTAATTGATACAGTAATTAGCCTATCAAAGCACTAATTACACATATAAACACTTGATTAGGCACTAATCACTAGTCCTAATTTGACGGGTGTCACATGTATAAACATTCATTTTTAATATCGACTTTTCTTATTTAAATTTTGATAATACTACGTTACATTTATTCATGGTAAATGTGAGTTATAAATATGAAATTAAACTAAATATTGTATTCTTAATAATATAGTTAGCATTTTCCTTAAAATTTATATCTGTTCATACCCTGTTTTCTACCTTTTCTTTTCTCAAGGGATCATTTTTACTTTTCAAATACCAAAAAGAAGTGTAAATTTGAGAGAAAAATAAAATTGAATGCTTTAAACTCCGAAAGTGGTTTGCCAAAACCTTCATTTTATCCCGACATTTTCTTCCATAATTGGCATATCACACAATCCTAACGCTTCCAAGGTTATGGCAATATGATGATTAACAAATTAATCACATAATGACTCCATTACCCATACTCCATAACCGCGGGCCATACAACTTTTGACCACACAACTACGGAACCTGACTCACGACCAGATCGTTAGCTGGGAAACCCCCGACCACGCAACTCGTTGATGGGAAACCGCCAAGAGCCTAAAACTTGGTCTTTGACGGGTAAAATTTTTACCTTCTACACTGTTCCTCGCAATGCGAACCAGGCGACCCACTCTTTGAATTCGCAACTTATCCATTCATACATACAATCAATCTTTAAAGCCAATGAACAATAACAGTTCCACCCAAATCTTGCCACGTGTCAGTTATTTTTTTACTTTGTATGTATGAATTATCCCAAGCTTTTATTTTTTTTATTCTTTTTTTTCCTTTGCCCTTTGTATGTATGAATTATTCCAAGCTTTATTATTTAGTATGTTAATAGTTTGCTTAAGGGAAAGATACGTCATTTATGTTGAGATTAAGATATGTTGGATAAATATCATTTTTGCCCTTATACTAAAGACATGTTTGATTTAGATTAATAAATGAGGGTAAAATATAGTATCTATTAGCGGTGTTCACGGTCTGGCCAGATTTTGGCGAAAATCTAAACTGGACCGCGGTTTGACGGTTTGGTAAAATTCAAACCAAACCGGACCATTTAACTTATGTAACAGGACCACACCAAACCACGATTACCGGTCCTGTTCAGCCGGTTTTGCAGTTTTTTGTCCTTTTGCAAGAAAGTTTTAAAAAATATTTTCTTTTAAATAAATGTAAATTATATAATGCTATTACTTAATATTCGATAACGATATCATAATTAATTATACAAAACAATTAGAAACTATTTATTCCTTATAGATTACAAACTATTTATTCTAAATAGATTATAACTACTAATGTATATAAACTATAACTTGCATCTAACCGATAAGAAGTTTTCGTTAAGTTGCATTACATGAGATAGTTTATATCTTGTTGTTGGAGTCTAAACTACAAATCACTCAATTTATGTGATAAATATATCTTTTTAATATAAATAAACTAACACACACACACACACACACACACACACACACATAATTATATAATTAATATATTAGATTAGTAGACGGTCCGGTCCGGTTTAAACGGTCAGGCTGGTTTCTATTAGAAACCGTAGACTGGACCGGTTCAATCCAGTTTCGTATTTTTTAAACCGCGGACCGGACCGCCAAGAACCAAACCGGACCGGACCGGACGGGTTCACACGGTTCGGCCGATTTTCGCGATTTTTCCGATTTTGCGAACACCCCTAGTATCTATGAATTATTCCAAGCTTTATTATTTAGGATGTTAATAGTTTGTTTAAGGGATTGATATATATTGGATAAATATTACTTTTGCCCTTATAATAAATGCATGTTTGATTTAGAGTAATAAATGAGGTATAATATACGGAGTAGTTGTTTTTTCAAGTGTACAATTTATTTTGAGATATATATAATTAACAATGAGGACATTTATAAATAATAACATGGACATTTGTATTGTAACCAATAGAGTAATTATTGATTCGTTCCGGTGTGAAGAACGGGCCGGTGAAAATCATCGTTGAGTTCTCAATTGGTTGTGAACATGCCCTTCGTTAAAACAATTTTTTTTTTAAGAAAATATCCTTTTAACTTTTTTTTTGAAGTAGGTAAAAAGATGATTTTGCCTTGAATCTTTCAACCTAAAATATGGATTAATACATAATTAGGTCACTATACTTTACGAAAATATTTATCCGGGTTACTAAACTTTAAAAATGTTCAATTGGGTTACTGTACTTGTAAAAATGTTCAATTAGGTTACCAAACTTTCGACATAGTTGCAATAGCCAAGAAGACGCCGTTTTACTAAACTTAAAAATGTTCAATTGGGTCACTAAACTTTTAACCAAAATAAAGCAAAATAGGCGGGATGACACAATCAACAAGTACAGTAACCCAATTGAACATTTTTAAAGTTTAGTAACCTAGATGAACATTTTCGCAAAGTATAGTAATCTATTTGTGTATTAACCTTAAAATATGTGCCATCAATAATTGTAAAAGAAGTCAACGTTTTTATTGAATTAACGCGCATGCCATATGATCGACGATCACGATACTATCTACTATATATATATATTTTAAGCAAAACTTTATTAATATACTTCACAATCATCAGTACATACACCGAACATATTTACAATCGATTTTCACCCCACCTCTATCCACTAAATTAACTTCTATTTTTTACATATATTTTTTTTGAACGGCAGAAAATTATATTAAAAAAAAAAAACCATCTAGCAAGAAACTAAATGACAAAAAGCCTCATGCCACTCTTCATCTCATACTAAATAGTACGGAGTAGTATATTTGACCACCGTACCAATTGCCTTTTTAAGCTGTACCCACTACCCACACACATTAACAAGTACCTGAATATACCCCACCTCTAGGCTGTATCCACTAAATTAACTTCCAGTATTTACATATATGAACCCTTACACAAAAAGCCACATTTCCCACACACATTAACAAGTACCCACTACTACCCACTGTTATCTGCTACTATACCCACACAGGGACGGAGACAGGGCGGGGCAGCGTAGTCAGTCGCCTCCACAAGAATTTTTAAATTACGTAAAAAAGAAAAAAATTTAAGGTATTAATTACATTTTAAAATTTTTGCCCCCACGAAACTATTAAAGAAATAAAAAATAATTTTTTTTCGCCCCCACTATCGGGAATTCCTGGCTCCGTCCCTGTACCCACACACATTAACAAGTACCTGAATATACAACCTTGGTTTTTGTTATGCCCAAGATAACGAATACTCGGTCTTTATCAAAATATTAACCTTAAAGAATAACAGAAAATTGATCATTTTTTATTAAGGAAAATGGTAAAAGCGAGAACACGAATAACTTTTCAAAGCAAAAAAGATTTGTAAGTGTACAATAATTAATATAAAAATGGTAATTAATGATTGTAGTAAAGTAAACTCTATTGGTTTTTTATGTGGCAAGTTATGGGCCGTGTTGCGGTACCCAAACCTTGAAATGGGCTTTGAGTTGGGTACAATTGATAACTTGGGCTGATGTCGTGTTATTGCTATTCTGACAATAATAATCACATTGTGATGGATGGATTTCACATATAAACAACTACCTCGATCAGTGTCGGATTGATAATTGGCATTTGGCACCCAGCACTTTAAATCAAGTACACAAAATTTACCTTTTAACAGTCAAAATATCAATTTTACCGGCACAGACTTTAGCACAAAGTGTAAGTAAGGGTAAAAAAATAAATTTGATTACTTGGTTATCTATTTTATGTAATACTCCGTATAAAAATGTGGAGTGTAAACACTTATTTAAAAACGAAGGGAGTATAGGGCGGTTAGACTCCTCTCATCCGTGACTGAAACCGACTGAAATTGACAGCGTCACGTCAGCTTTTTTCAAAAAACTTACTGAAATTGACTGAAACTGACTGACCACTCTCATCCCTGCTCTACCACTTCATTTTTCTGGGACCCTCTAACTAATTAATTAATCAATTGAAACACAATAATTTAAATAAAACACATTTCATTAGAAATAAAAATTACAACAATTCCTAAAAAAAAAGTTTAATAATTAAAAAAAAAAATTACAATTCCTAAAATAAAAGTACAATAATTTAAAAAAAAAAAACGTTACATTAATTGGAAGAAAAAACACGATTACATTAATCAACGAGCACGGTAATTTGGTGGAAGTTGCGAAATGTGTTCGATTAGAGCATTGCGAAGTTGATGATGAACGTCCCGATCCCGTACGCAATGAAGTTGCAACTCTTTCTTCCCACGAGCGTCTTGGTCTATTTGCCGGGTCAGAGGGATAATCTTCCTCTAGTTGACACATATTTCGTCCGTTGTCCCCAGTTATCATGTTGTGTAGAATCATACAAGCATACATGATTCTTTTTATTTTGTTGGTGCTATATGGTCTAGCCGGGTTCTTGATGATTTGCCAATGGCCTTGAAGCACACCGAATGCTCGTTCCAGATCTTTCCTTGCGAATTCTTGATATCTCTTGAAATGGGCTTTGAGTTGAGTACTTGATAACTTTGGGCTGATGTCGTGTTATTGCTATTCTGAAAATAATCACATTGTGATGGATGGATTTCACATATAAACAACTACCTCGATCAGTGTCGGATTGATAATTGGCATTTGGCACCCAGCACTTTAAATCAAGTACACAAAATTTACCTTTTAACAGTCAAAATATCAATTTTACCGGCACAGACTTGAGCAACAAAGTGTAAGTATGGGTAAATTAATAAAGTTGATTACTTGATTATCTATTTTATGTAGTAGACATTTTTTGGGGGACAAAATAATATAAAAATGTGGAGTGTGGACACTTATTCTAAAATGAAGGGAGTATAGGGCGGTTAGTGAATAGTGTGGATGTCGTGTGAATGTAAGGACTATGAGAGATTGAGTGAAGCTTTTCAACAATATTTCCGTATGAATTTGTAATTGTATTGATAATTAGATTATACAAGCTATGTGTATGCAGTTTCGGGTTTTGATCGCATGCATTCTATTTTAATTTTTTTCTCAATAAAAGGACTTTGTTTGAATATTAAACAGAGTACTTCCGAGTTTTTGATCATAGTCTCGTTTAGTGGAAACATATTCACCAAATAATCGTGTCTTTAAAAATATATACGCAAGTATAATATCTCTTATTTTCCTTTTTTACTTTTCTAGTAAAATACTCCCTCCGTCCCGTATCTATTGTCCACTATTCATTTTTTGAATGTCCCAATTTAATTGTCCACTTCCATAAATGGAAAAGAATAATGAGATAAAGTTCATTTATGCCCCTAATTTATATATGTAAGACAAAAAAGTATGTAAAAAGTAAAGGGTAAAATTGTCTTGTTACCAAAAAGTAGAGAGATAGTGATGTTTTTATTAAACTGCGTGTTTTTTGTCTGGAGACAATAAAATTGGGACGGAGGGAGTACAAACAGAGGGCTTAAGAAAACAGTCACTATCGGAAGAAGTGGAGCTAGAATATTATATTATTATAAATACTAGGGGTAAAAGATATTTCAATCATTTTAAGAGGGTATAAATTTTAAAATGTCACTAACTACCTTCAACAAAAAAATTTCATTACTTTAGGGTGTGTTTGGATGGTGTTTTTCAGAGAAAGAAGGGGTCATGAGGGCAGACGGGTTTATAAGTGATCAAGCATAAATTTATATACCAGAGTGCAATGGGTTGGATCGATTTGATGCTCTCCGTGACTTACGTGGATAACCCGCCGGAGTGTATTGAACAAAACCGTGTGTGGCGTGAATCGTCGGTGAGAAGATGAACAGTAATCTTCTCTTGAAAACTAGGGTTTTTGTGAGCTCTGATGAGTGAATATTTTGAGGTGCTTGAGGGTGAGTACCGTTCATACCCTTGTATTTATAGTGTTCCATAATCACCTTGGTGGGCAAGTTTTATCACGTGTCACCATCTGGTGCGTTTGATCGTACGGTTAAGCCACCATCTGGTGGTACTTGGTGATCGTACGGCTAAGTCATCATCTTGGCATTGTTAAATCGTACGGTTGTGATCGACGTTTCTTGTGCGAGGGCCCCCTGTGATGACGTGGCCCAATGATAATTTAGAGTTTATACCCTTGTCGGCTCACAGGAGACCACCACTAACGTTGGTGATTCCCTGATTCTTATTGTCATGGGCCAAGGGGACATAAACCCTAACTTGATGGGCTGACGAGTGTGTTGGGTCTTCCCTGATGGGCCTTTCCTGTTATTTTTGGGCCTTTTGTACGATGGCCTAAGCCTTGTGAAAGCGTGCTAAATCTTTAATTTAGGCTTGTTACGTGGTACATGATTAATAAGTGATACCCATTCTCATTCCACGTTATCCCTTAGTATTAATTGTGAACTGCAGGGACGGAGCTTGAAACATTCAATTGGGGGGGCCAAAATCATTCTAGTTTACAACCATAGTTCTCGTTGAAGGAAAACATGTAATTAACGATAAAACAAAAAACCGGTTACATGACGATCACGACCCACCTAAACATATTGCATTCTAACAGTGGATAAAACGGACTAAAATATTTAAGTTTGTATTGTCGATCACTACGTTGTTTATAACAAACTATTTGTTTATACCTATTATATATGTAAGATAAGATGACAAAAACTTGTATATATCAAGAATACAATAAAGTGATAACTAACAGAATTAGATTGAAATTCTCAAACTATCACATCCCTTTTTATTATTACTTTAGTTTTTTCTTCTTTTAAAAAAAAATTGGTATATATCCCAACATAACAAAAAACAGAACATGTAAAATAGTGCCATTTTCTTTATTTAGTAGGGGCTACTATTGTACTAAGGTAACTATGAATTGCATGTGGCTACTCGTAGTAATATGAAATCTATATATATGACTCAAACTCTTGGGGGGCCACAACCCCCTCTAATCTCTTCTATCCTCCGTCCTTGGTGAACTGTTATGAATGGTAAGTTTATTTTCTTTTAGTGATAACTAAATTTGTTTATATATATAACTTATGAAAACATATATCTATTGTTGGTGCAATGGAAGATTGCTTGTTGTCAAAGCTAATGGCAAGTGTTTCTTAATATCAATTGATGGTGTTATTAATAGTAAATTTATTGTTTTTTAGTGATGATTAGATTTGGTGTAACATCCTCGAAATGGACCTAGTTGTTTATATATTATTTCTTGATTTAAATGTGTTTGGAAATAATATTGTTTGAAATAGTTGAAATAATTGGAATAGGTGTCGAATATTCCAACTTGATAAGTGAATTATTAATTGTTGTAAATTAATATAGTTGACGGTACATTAAAATGTTTGGACTCGCAAATGGTTTTCGGGTTCCAGACAATAGATTGAGATGGGGTATTAAATTATACCCGTATATTGAAGGCGGTTGGATGAGCCGACTTATATATATCCTTTCATATTTAGGAAAGTTATTCATTTTATTCTGAAACTCACAGAAACTCTCTGAAAACCTCCAAATCAAACTAGAAATCAAATCAGGAAGTTGTGATTCTCGTGAAACTTCATCATGATCAGATTATCATCATTATGCTCTTCAATCAGTAAGTATTCTTGTGTATTTAAGAATTTGATTTTGATTGAATTTGGGTAAATTGATGATTTGAGAGATTTGGATGTTAGAAACAGGTTATAAGTGTTACATATTGATTATGTGATGATATTTGAGGTTTATAACCGTTTAAAAACGAGTTTTTGGTGTTTTGGGGATTAAACCCGCGAGTTAGGGTTTCTGCTGTTCGTGCTGGGCTGGGACGAGGCCAGAAGCCGGCGGCTTCTTTGGCCAAGCCGGCGGCTTGTTCTTGTTAGCCGAAGCCGGCGGCTTCATAAGCCAAGCCGGCGGCTTGTGATGTTTTGTAGGAAACCGGCGGGTATAAACCCGACCCGGCGGTTGGTATAAGCTTTAAAACGGGTTTTAGTTCTGTTACCACATTTGGTAAATTACCCGGCGGTTGTTGAAGTGAAGCCGGCGAGTGAGGTTAGGAAGCCGGCGGCTTCTAGGAGGAAGCCGGCGGCTTGAAGGGCAGGTACAACATTTCTTGTTTGTTTGTAAATAAGTAATATGATTGCTAATTGATATATGTTAATAGATGATAATGATTATATTATAAATCATTAGTGGATAGTTAGGAACTAGTAATCTTGATGTAGATTATGTTAAGTTCCTAATGTTAAAGATTGATATAAGTTCAGTATTTATGATTTGATTACTAACTTATATTTGATTGGTTGATTCTCAGATGTGGAGAAGGCTCAGTGATATTAGACTACTGAGTGGAGGTCTGAGGTAGTCGGTGAGTGGATCTGTAACCTCAGTGTGATTTAGTTGTAATGATTTGATTTACAACAAGTAATTATAGTCTTACTTTGATAGAATGTAATTGTTGAGATATCTTGCCATGATAGTTTGACTAGTTGCTTACTTGGCTGTTTGAGCTAGTATGTAAGATTCTGAGGTCAACTTGACTTGACAGTTGGACTTGGTTGTTATTGTAGACGACAGGAGATCTTGAAACTTGAAATGTTGGTTTGGAGATCTAGGTCGTGTGTGATTAACAACTGGTTACCGGTAATTCTGTATAGGCCAATACAGATGATTGATAAGAGTTCCTTGATTACCAAACCGGTATTAGGGTATCTCAGGAGCCACCGGTCCTCATGACGATTTATAATGTTTGATTGGTGTAGCTTGACATTGATTGGATGTCGAGTGAATGATTGATTTTCTGTTTATTGTTATTTGATGTAAACAGATTGTTATGCTAGGTTGTACTGTTGCTTATAGTTTCATTCACTTAGTTTTATGCTAACCCCACCACAGTTCTTCCTGCAGGTTAAAATAGAGGGGACATATTGGGCAGGGCAGGAAGTGTTTGGAATTGATGGAATGTTTGACAGGCTGTTACTCTGATGTTATTTTGATAACTATATAAATGTTTTGAATTATATAACACAGAGTTTGTTGAAATGTCATGTAATAAGTTTGAAAAAGTTTATTGACATTTTGAGTACATTTATAGTATGTTTTAAATATACGCTTCCGAGTCGCCATTATTATATAAATTGTTTGAAATGAAACGATGGGTGTTATAAGCTGGTATCAGAGCAATAGTTTGGGTGAATTGGACTTGATAGAATGTTCAATCCTAAACTTTGATGAGTTGAGTCAAACATTCCAGTGGGTGTGGGTTTAGTTGATTAGTGAATGTGTGAGAAAGTGATTAGTTGAATATGTACTAACCCTTAACAAGTTGTGAAGTTGTTGTTTGATTGCAGAGACGGAGGAACATGAGTATCTGATTGGTATATTTCATGTTTCCTCAATACTCGTTGGCTTAAGATTGCCAGGTAATCTTCGATAAGCCTATGTTAATTTAAATTAACTTGAATTGTTTACTCTGTTATGTTGAGTAAGCTTTGTTGTGAAGTTAATTTAGTCAGACTGATATGATTCCCCAGTTTTGAGTCAACTAATGATTGTTATAGGTTGACATGAGGATAGAGGTATTGAATGGGATACTCATTGTGGTGGTTATTTCTGATTGAATTGAAAATTCATAAATGTGATTAAATGAGTAGATAAAGAGTTGATTAAGGTTTAACATGATTGATGTTGGAACCTAAGGAGTGTCTTTATTGGTGAGACAAAATAATTGATAGTATTATATTAGTAGATTGATCACAAGGTGTGATTTGAATCCTGTTTAAGGAAGGCGGTGTCATTTGATTTGAGAATGACTGCTATTTGAGAAAATATGTGTTTATGTGGCTATATGATGTGTTAGGATTATAGCTAAACACTTGATATAAACCAACAAAATGATAGGTTTATGAGGAGTGTAGAATAAAATAAAGTGAAATTGATTTGGGAAGTGATGGATCTTTCTGGTCAATTGTAAATTAATAGATGAAATGTTTTAATAGTAACATGATTGAGTAGGCTTGTTGTGACAATGATGCTTGATAGTATAGCATATGTCAAAGTGATGATAATTAATTAAGATGTGTCCTGAATTTTGAATGTAAATAGGGACATTGATTAGTGTAAGTAATGAAACAATGATGATGAGTTATCATGTGTTTGAGGTTTCAGATAAGTGATATACTGAGTAATTCAGTTGTTGAAAATTAGAACATTGTTTGTATGTGAGATGGCTTACATATGTAAGGTTGAATATGTAAGTAGTAAGCTGATTTTGAGTATGTATCAGCTGATAGGAACTATTAAATAGATTATGATTGATTTGAAATCATGAAGTATTTAATACATACATGAGATGAGAGTAGGTCATATTGATAATTATAATGTAGAGTAGCCTGAGAATGGATTGTGAATAACATAATCTTGCAACGCCTGATCACCGTTGTTATATTATGTTGTGTCACATGAATTTGTTGAGGCTACTTGGTATAAAAGAAATGTAATGTGATTTAGAAAACTGAGCATGAAAGTATGCTAAGTGGTTTAATAGTTGTTTTGTTGATGAACATAAATGACAAATTGGATTCTGTTAAATAGGTAATTGTGATTGATAATGATAGATTACCTGTAGGTGGATTTGTATAGTGTTTAAATGAATCACTATGTTGTAGCTGGCTTGTATGAAGCTAAAGTTGAGATAGGTTGATATTGTCTTGCTTGAGGAATTTCTAGTATTATTGAATGTAATAATGTGAGGTCTATGTTTGAAAGTAAACATACAATATGAAATAGCTTGTATGGAGCCAAGATTGATGTAGGTTGACCTTGTCCTTGTGAAGGATTGATAAGATTATTGAATGTAATAATTTGAAATATATGTTTGAAAGTGAACATATAAGATGAAATGGTTTGTTGTGAGTTAATATTGATAGTATGTTAACTTTGAAAGTCAAACCATGAATAGTGAGTTGTGTATAAAATTAATTGCTTGTGATTGGTTTGTAAATGAGTCAAACTTGAGAAAAACGATTAGAGAATTTTATTGATTGATTGATTGAAATCAAAGTTGACAAATAGTCAACTATTTGTGTTGAAATAGTTTAACATTGATTGAAATGTTATGACTGTATGGAATGTGATTGAATTTTTAGATTTGTCACATTATGTGGAAACGGGTCATGTAAGATCCAAAAGAAATAGATGAATTGTTTAAGTTTGTGAAACTTGATTTAATTACTTAAGGATAGTATTAAGTAATTGAAATAGTGCTAAGTATAATTGAGTATTCAGTTGGGCGATGTTAGATATTTAAACTGAATACATGTTAAGGAATTATACAGATATGAAGTCATTAAATGATATGATAGTTATAAATTGTTGAATGATGTAAGTTAAATCACATTGATTAGGATTGTGATAAGAAAGTCTTACCAGTGTATGAGGCTTGTGATGATAACTTTGATTGGGTAAGACTATGAGATGATGAATAATTGAAGGTTATTATTATTAGTTGCATAGGTTGATTGGTACCTCATGGTGAGTTACTTAGATATTGAAAGAATTGAATGAATTCTTTAGTCATTTGTTGATTTTATACAAATGAAGTAAGTGATGAAGTGATAAATTGGGATTAGATCCAAATAAGAAATGATATGAAAGGATATCTGAAAGTGAATTGTGCTAAAGGTTTAGCTTAACCTTGGTTAATAATTGAGGAAATATGAATTGAATAGTTGGTCATATTTTAAGAAATCAGGTATGAAATTAAGTGTAATGATCATTATTTTGATAGTTTAAGAATAATGATTGCTTGACATTTGGGGCTGAAAACCTGATGTGTATAATTGTAAGTGTTAGAAAGTAAGAGAAACCTTGAGATTGATAGGTGATGATTGTATTCACCAAACTTTTCTTGAAAGTTTAGAATGAAATGTTTAAGTTATATACTAGTTGATAAGTACATAAGTGAAACATAGAGTTATTGATTGTTCCATGTCCTATGGTATGGATATGTGATGAATAGTAGTATTGAGAAGGCTTGATAAAGACTTTAACAGTCTGAATGGCCTAGTATATAGAATGAAATGGAATTGTTGTGTATGTGTCCATTTTAGAGAATATCTGAAATTGTGTAAGTATATATGTGTAGTATACATGATAATAAATGGCATGATAAGTTTTAATAGATTGAATTAAAATGTGCCATAAGATATGTGGAGGTTAGTTAATTGTGATTAACTTGATGTAGATTTTGTTGAAATGTGTTGTAAAGTAGCACATTGTGATATTGTGATACTTGAATTGTGGTATCATAATGTTGATTAGGATTGACTTAGTTGCTAGATTGATGGAATTTGGTACTAAGTGATTATGTGATTAAAGTTGTATAACTTCTAATTGCTTGTGATTAGTAGTTTAAGATTGTAAGGTTGAATTAAATTAACTGGTTGCTGAGATAAGATTCTGATGTCTTACCAGTTTAAGTAATATACAAATTCTAACTTGATGGTTAGTTAAACTTTGGAGATATATAGTGAGTATTGATAGATGTACTGAACTGTATAATCATTAGTGTTGTGATTATTGGAAGTGTTATTGTTGTTGTTAACAATTGATAGGTTGTAATGAAAGGAATTACAAGTAGAAATAAGTCAATGTAGAGGTTGGTTGAATGTAGGTAATATTTGATTGTGGTACTATTGTTGATTGAGCAAAGTACTTGTTGATTGTAGTTTTACCTACTGAGTGTGACCTCTGCTGTGCTTATTAAAGTGATATGAATCTGGATTACTTTAAGTAAAGGATTTCATATGATTAAAGTGATATGTGAATATGGTAGGTTATTCACAAGAGTAGGTATGAAACTTTTGGATGAAAAGTTAACCTAGATTTGAATTTCAAATCTTTGATGGTAGAGATTTAAGATTGTGATCTGTATATTAGACTGATTGTTGGTCGTGAGCTGAATTATATTTCAGTGTTGCTAGGTACATTGTGGTTTAATAAACACTGTTGTTGTGATATTGTTACTGCTGTTTTATTGTTACCAGTGATGAACAGTGAGAGTAGGTTAAAGATTTTAGCATGTTGCTAATTTCTGGTTGTGTAGACCTAGTAAGTGATGTTAGGTTTCACTTATTGTTGTTGGTTAAAGTGATAGGGTGCTTTAAACTTTTATCTGATTGGTGATAAAGGAATTAGATAGATGATTGGTTCCTATGAGATGTTGGATGGATGCACTGTATGTGTGCATAAGAAAAGATAGAAGCATGTACATTTGGATATGTGCATGTGGAAAGAATTCAAACAGTCTAAGTATAGTTGTAAGTTGCTATTGAGGACAAATGTATATTAAGATATATGTGATTATATCACATTAGTTAGATTGATTGAGGTTAGATTTCGGGGACGAAATCTCTTTAAGGGGGGAGAGTTGTAACATCCTCGAAATGGACCTAGTTGTTTATATATTATTTCTTGATTTAAATGTGTTTGAAAATAATATTGTTTGAAATAGTTGAAATAATTGGAATAGGAGTCGAATATTCCAACGTGATAAGTGAATTATTAATTGTTGTAAATTAATATAGTTGACGGTACATTAAAATGTTTGGACTCGCAAATGGTTTTCGGGTTCCAGACAATAGATTGAGATGGGGTATTAAATTATACCGGTATATTGAAGGCGGTTGGATGAGCCGACTTATATATATCCTTTCATATTTAGGAAAGTTATTCATTTTATTCTGAAACTCACAGAAACTCTCTGAAAACCTCCAAATCAAACTAGAAATCAAATCAGGATGTTGTGATTCTCGTGAAACTTCATCATGATCATATTATCATCATTATGCTCTTCAATCAGTAAGTATTCTTGTGTATTTAAGAATTTGATTTTGATTGAATTTGGGTAAATTGATGATTTGAGAGATTTGGATGTTAGAAACAGGTTATAAGTGTTACATATTGATTATGTGATGATATTTGAGGTTTATAACCGTTTAAAAACGAGTTTTTGGTGTTTTGGGGATTAAACCCGCGAGTTAGGGTTTCTGCTGTTCGTGCTGGGCTGGGACGAGGCCAGAAGCCGGCGGCTTCTTTGGCCAAGCCGGCGGCTTGTTCTTGTTAGCCGAAGCCGGCGGCTTCATAAGCCAAGCCGGCGGCTTGTGATGTTTTGTAGGAAACCGGCGGGTATAAACCCGACCCGGCGGTTGGTATAAGCTTTAAAACGGGTTTTAGTTCTGTTACCACATTTGGTAAATTACCCGGCGGTTGTTGAAGTGAAGCCGGCGGGTGAGGTTAGGAAGCCGGCGGCTTCTAGGAGGAAGCCGGCGGCTTGAAGGGCAGGTACAACATTTCTTGTTTGTTTGTAAATAAGTAATATGATTGCTAATTGATATATGTTAATAGATGATAATGATTATATTATAAATCATTAGTGGATAGTTAGGAACTAGTAATCTTGATGTAGATTATGTTAAGTTCCTAATGTTAAAGATTGATATAAGTTCAGTATTTATGATTTGATTACTAACTTATATTTGATTGGTTGATTCTCAGATGTGGAGAAGGCTCAGTGATATTAGACTACTGAGTGGAGGTCTGAGGTAGTCGGTGAGTGGATCTGTAACCTCAGTGTGATTTAGTTGTAATGATTTGATTTACAACAAGTAATTATAGTCTTACTTTGATAGAATGTAATTGTTGAGATATCTTGCCATGATAGTTTGACTAGTTGCTTACTTGGCTGTTTGAGCTAGTATGTAAGATTCTGAGGTCAACTTGACTTGACAGTTGGACTTGGTTGTTATTGTAGACGACAGGAGATCTTGAAACTTGAAATGTTGGTTTGGAGATCTAGGTCGTGTGTGATTAACAACTGGTTACCGGTAATTCTGTATAGGCCAATACAGATGATTGATAAGAGTTCCTTGATTACCAAACCGGTATTAGGGTATCTCAGGAGCCACCGGTCCTCATGACGATTTATAATGTTTGATTGGTGTAGCTTGACATTGATTGGATGTCGATTGAATGATTGATTTTCTGTTTATTGTTATTTGATGTAAACAGATTGTTATGCTAGGTTGTACTGTTGCTTATAGTTTCATTCACTTAGCTTTATGCTAACCCCACCACAGTTCTTCCTGCAGGTTAAAATAGAGGGGACATATTGGGCAGGACAGGAAGTGTTTGGAATTGATGGAATGTTTGACAGGCTGTTACTCTGATGTTATTTTGATAACTATAGAAATGTTTTGAATTATATAACACCGAGTTTGTTGAAATGTCATGTAATAAGTTTGAAAAAGTTTATTGACATTTTGAGTACATTTATAGTATGTTTTAAATATACGCTTCCGAGTCGCCATTATTATATAAATTGTTTGAAATGAAACGAGGGGTGTTATATTTGGGGAGCTGATAAATACTACACTCAATTTGATTCATTCATAAAAATCATGCTATTATATAGTTGTACTGTTAACTGTTATACAATTTGGTGTAGGAATCAGTATGAGTGTTGTATTTATCAACTCCTTTGAATTTGGTTTATCTATAGATTTTAACTTATGCAAATATATATTTATTGAGGGAACAATGGAAGAATGCTAATTGTCAAAGCTAATAGTCATAAAGTCGGTTCTAGTCTTCTAGACTTCTAGTAGGCATCAAGGTAAAAATCTTCCCACTTTATTTTTTTTAATGTATATTTATCCATTATCAACTAAGGAGCCCTTCTTATAAGACTTAAGTAACATATCTAAATTTCTAGTTGTATATTTGATCACTAACCATTAGTGGATAGTGGATCAATTAGCCTCGACATATTGCATGACCGTTCGAACTTTGTAATGGTTACCACACTTAACTAAAATTTCTTATTATCTTGAGAAGTGATATGAAGTAAGTCAACGAGAAGTTAAAGATTTTAACCTTAAAATTCATGAGATATTGGTGAGTTAATTTGACATTTAAATAATAAGGGATTAGAGTAAGGTTCATATGAGTACATCAATTTTGAGTGAGAATGAGGGAACCAATAGATTTATGCCATGTGTCACTTTATTCTCTCTCCTCCACATTTTTTAAAATTAAATATCTCACAAATGGTAAGTCGAAAAATCATGAAAATTGCACCATAAAATTCAGCGTTTTCTCATTTTCGATTTTCCGTCCCTCAAGGCATACTTTCAACAACTTTTTTTTTTCCATTTTTTGGTGTGTTTTACAAATTAGTAACACATGTGTTAGTGATTGGTTATACATTTAATTTGTGGATAATGTTAGGGTTTAGGGTTAGGGTTAGGGTTTAGTATGGTTTAGGGTTTATTAGGGTTTAGGGTTTAGTAGGATTTAAGGTTTAGGGTTTAGTATGATTTAGGGTTTAGAGTGTTGTAAAGCATTTAGGGTTTAGGGTTTAGGGTTTGGGGTTTAGGGGTTAGGGTTTAGGGTTTATGGTTTGAGGTTTGGGGTTTCGGGGAGAAACCCCAAACCTCAAACCCTAAACCCTAAACCCCAAACCCTAAACGCAACACTGTAATACATGTGTTAGTAAATGTGAAACCCAGCAAAAAATGAAAAAAAAAAAAAAATCGTCGAAAGTATGCCTTGAGGGACGGCAAATCGAAGAGGAGAAAATGCTGAATTTAATGGTGCAATTTTCATAATTTTTGGGTTTGTCGTTTGTGTGATAATTGATGTTGGGGGTAAATGGGTTTTGTACATGTGGAATATTCTCTTTGTACACATGGTTTGATATCATTGGTCCCCTATTCTCACACAAATTCCTATTCTCATTTGAACCCTACCCTAAGGGATTATCCGAAAAGTAATAGCTTGATTAAATTTTGTTTGGGATGTGTATTATGCTGAAAGGTTGTTCTTTTATCCTAGGTGTTATTTGTTCGAAAGGAAAAACTAGATTACCATTGTTTTGTCATGTATATATGAACATATATATAGTTTGTAGATTAATACTACTATCTTTAGTTAAATTGTTTCGAATTTAGTAATTTATAATTGGTGTGTTTAACATATCTTGGTTTAACGAAAGTAATAGGTATTTTCTATAATCGAATCTAGTTAGACTGTTAGAGCACAGGGTGTGGTGTCGGTGTTCTGGGATAGTGTTCTGGAGAATGTTGAAAGTGAGGATTTTGTGGTGTGGTGAAACTGAATTCTCGGACAGTGTTCTGGAGTTTTTTATTATTTGTTTTATTTGATTTTTTTAATAAAGATAATTCTATTAATTAATATATAAAAACAAAAAAATATGTTGAACGTTAGGTTTCTGCATGAAAAAGAAATAGAAAAACAAAAAATATGTTGAACGTTGGGTTTCTCCGCCGTCCATATACAAATGTTGAATGCAAAATTTTGCGAGAACACCGGTGATTACACCGGCACGGGGTGGGAGAACATTGACGCCCGGTGTTCTCATGGGAGAACATTGAAGCCACGTATTAGCACACCTTGTGCTCTTAGACCACTCTTCACGTCAACTACGACTACGCTCGGTGCTAATTACTGTTAACTGTCATGACATTGCACGACTACAAGTTGGCCCCACAATTTTATTCAATCTCCATTTTTCTAAAAAAAAGTATTTAATAAAATCAATACAATAATTAAAAATACCACTTCATTGATAAAAGAAGATATTACAATATACCCATATATTTTTTTATAGGTGATGCACATTACAATATTTAATAAAAACTTCGATAGTTTTTATAATATCAAATGATTGGGTCCAACCCATTTAAAAGGTTGACAAACAAATTAAGCCCAAAAATGTTAATTATTTCCTGTTGTCATCTTCTCAGCTACTTTCATTTTTGGTGATTTTATTTTTTATTGTCTCATAGCCAGAAATCCAAAAGCATTAGAAATAGAAGAAAAAAAGAAGTCAAATCAAGCAGCATGAGAAAGAAAATCGAAATGAAACAAAAAAAAAAAAGAAGCAACTAGGGCCTGCATTTTCACCATTCAAGACCGTTCCTACCACAATGTCGACCGTGAACAATATGCATACTGCCGTTGTGGTGCCACCACAAAGCCGAGCACGGCAGCTCATCGAGTGGTCTTATGTTAAATATGGTGTTGTACTGTTGTGGTTAAAAATTGACTAGTGGTCAAGTGTGAATAAAAACATGTAGGTTTAATGTTTAAAAAGAATAAGCGAAAAGACAATATTAGATTATTATGTGGATATATTTCTAATTCTAAGAAACAATCATTTGGTAAACACACATGACTCCGGTCAAAAACTTTGTTAATTAAAATTACAAAATAAAATATAAAATAATAATAAAGAAAAGAAAAAGGAAGATAAGAAAAATAAAATGATTTGAGCCAACAAGAAGAAGCAATTGGTCTGGGCCACTTCTTACGCCCACAGCCCACTTTCCCTTGTCATTTTCCTAAATTTCGGAGTCACTCTTGACCTAATCAGGCTAGTGGGTCAGGCCCACGAGTGGAACAAACTTTCTTTCCACATTACCCAATGTCCCAATGGACTGATACAGTGATATCCACCCAAACTCTTCCCTCTTTTCAGTTTTCACGCATCTCCTAAAAAAAAAAAAAAAATTTATTATTATTAGAATATAACATGTGAAATACACTCATGACAACTAATTTATCTATTATTGTTGTGTACGATAGCCTCTTGTAAGTCCCTAGTTCTTTGGATCGATAACGAGGTTATCTATAGTTATTAAGGTGCGGAATCCCTCAATACTAGTTATATGATTATATAACGTTTAAATCGCGTTTATATCACGATTATATTAACTAACGAGCTTTGTTTTGATATTAACAAACGTTAAACACTCAAAACCTAGCCTTTAGAATATTTTCTTAGCTCTGGATCGAATTTTCGTTCGCACGAATTAAGAATGCCAAAGTTAATGATTTTTCTAACCTAAAATCATTATATATTACGTCTCAACTCGCAGTGCATAGGCTTCGCGAGTTGACTCAGCTCGCAGCCCAAGTCAGCCCAGTGACTTGTCTCAGCTCGCTATGCTTATTGCGAGTCCAGGTCTCATTTCGCAGTCTCATTACTTGCGACTTGAGATCTCATCTCGCTATGCAGACTTTAGTTTCTAAATTGTTATTTGTCTAACACATTATCATTATAATATATTTAACAAATAATATCATCTAACTAATATCATATATTTATAAATCAAAACCAATGTACATACTTGATTATATTAACACAAGTCCTATTACAAGCTAGATATGTTATCACAAAACATGTCTCAACACCTCTTTGTTAAATTACATGTCGTCCAGGGGCGGAGCCACATACAAGTCAGGGGTAGCATTTGTTACGGGTCCGTTTGACATGCGAAATGCAAAATCTATCAAAAATAGTTGATTTTATAAACAGTGCTACGGGTTCAAACGAATTGTGCTGCCGGTTAAACAAATGATTAGCCCGTTTTGTATGTTATTCATCTGAAAACTACTAATTAGGTTACTTTTCTTATGAAATCGTACGTGTTAATAAAAAAATATATATTCAATACTATGAAATAAATTATGCTACCGGTCACTTTAATTTCTGGATCCGCCACTAATGTCGCCTTTGAATAGTAAGTACGGAGTAATATTTTCTTGGGTTATTGCAAAATAAGTAAAGATGTGTTACCACGTTATTTTTAACTAAATGATATTCACAATTTCACATTATAAAATTAACTAAATAGATAATATAAATGATTTGCATCACCGGCCGTATATACTTTAAGTTGATACGTGATACTTCGTATACATTATAAAACCAAAACATCTACTCATATATACTTTCATATGCTACTCCTACCATCAACAATTGATTTATAGATGACACATTTCAAATCATACTACTTATATCATGTTAGCTGAAGCTTAAAAGAGAGTGGAAATTAAGAATATTGTACCGGTAACGACTTCGCCACTTCGGTAGCCAGTGGAAAGAAAATATATAGTACCAATAACGACTTCGGTTATATATAAGGGTCTCGTTTCAAGTTTTGTTGATATAATAATAATAAGATAAAATGAATAAAACAATACCAAAATAGTCCGTGTTTTTTACAATCGAACGTTAATATTAAACACATATACCGTAAAACTTTTTATATAATTTTATATCGCAGTTTTTAAAGCGTTAGGTCGAAACACGTCGTGGGTGTAACATCCTCTCCGGTAGCCTGGTATTTTTCTATTTATAATTGCGTATTTAATAGTTTTAAATAATTTTGCGATATAATTGTTTAATTGTGAAAGTTGGCGAAATAGGTCTTAGGACTTATTGTGGATAATGAAATGTTGCTTGTTTTAATATATAAAAGTTGATGGTGCAATAAAATAAATTTCTCGCATTTAGTAATTAAGTGCCAGACAATATATTTAAAGCGGGTATAATTTATCAATAGTGGTAGGTTGGTTAAATTGGGGATCGACCTAACTCTTGATCACTTTCCCAAATTCTTGTTCCACCCTATTTTTCCTTTCAACTAGAAACAATAAACCCTAACTTAAATCCATACTTGGATTATTCAATAGAAGAGTAAAGATTGAAGATTAACGAACATCATCATCATCTAGATTATATCATCTTGCTCCTTTCCTAGTTATATGTAAGTTCATATTTCTTAAACTCAATTATTTTGGTGATATGATGAAATTGATAATTTGAGATGATTTTTGAGTTTTAGATGGTAACTACTTGTGACATGTAATCATATGTATGATTCTTAACTAGTTAGAGGCATTAGAATCGAGTTTGATGAGCTTGAATGTTGAAAATGGAGTTAGGATTCGTTCAGGTCTGTTCTTGAGCTGAAGAACAGATGAACGCGATCCCGGCTACGATTCCGGATCGCGTTCCCTTGTTATAAATGTCTTATCCGAGTTTTTGGCCTTAGAAACGCGATACAGGCCTATCATCCGGATCGCGTTTGTCAGTGTTTTTCGGTGACAGAATTTTTCCTAAGGACGAAGGCGATCCAGCCTTAACTAGTCAGGATCGCGTTTGCATGTTTAATCTTGATGGATTTTTCAAATTTCACCAAAATGCATGTGTTTAGAAGGTGGTGTTTATAGTGGCATTTATTGAATGCTATTGTGGCATTTTATAAAAATGCTCATTTTGATATTTACAAATTATGAGGCAAAGTACTAACTTATGTTGACTATTGATTCTCAGATCCTCCGAAAGATAAGTGATCTCTGGAATCAGAGTTTTGAAGGCAAAGGTATCGGTGAGTGGATTCAAAACTTACCGTTTGGCTTAGTTGTAATCATTTGATTACAACGGGTAAACGTAGACTTGATTATTGAGTTGATTAGTTGTTATTGTTGATCATATGCCTATATGTGCTTTGTGTGGCCTTTGTGCATTGTTGTTAATGAGGTCAACGAGTTGATGAACTGTTGGTTGGGCTAGTGTGTTGTTGTGTGAATGGTACAGGGATGTACTTCATTTGTTGTGTGTGCTGAACTGTACCTAAGTATAATAAACACTAGCTATCGGTCTCGTCCGTTATGGCCATACGGATATGTTTGGATAAGTGATCTTGGGGAGCCGCCCGGGTACTAAGGTTATCACCGGATCCGCCGATCCTCATTAAGTTGTTGTTGACTGTTGAGTTTGCGAATATTTGTTGTAGTTAATTGGTTTAGCTAAGTTGAACGTGGGGTGTTGGATTTACTCACTTAGCTATGTGCTAATCCCTCGTTGTTACTTCCTGCAGACTTTTGTTTTGTGCATGCGGGTGGGTAGCAGGAAGGTCAAACCTTGGAAGGATGGAATGTTTGATATTCAAGCTACTCTGATTATTTTTTTAACAACTCAGTTTAGTTTATATAATACCCCGACATGCTAGTCTTTTGAAAAAGTTTTAAATGGGAGTGACTTAAACATGTAAACTGTTTTAGTACTTTAGAATATTGTGTAACCATGTATTGCGTTTTATTTACTTACGCTTCCGTATTATCTATAATATGATTACGAGTAAATGAGGGGTGTTATAAGTTGGTATCAGAGCATAGTTTTGGGATAATTGTTCATTGTTGAATGATCAAACCCAAAACTCGAGCGTGATATATCAAACATTCGTGGGTATGGGATTAGTATTGGTTGAAGGTAGTTAGTATTTAGATGCTAACGATTAACAAAAGTTCAAGTGTTGTGTTGAATTTCAGAAATGGCAGATAACGAACCACCGATCACCAACCCCAACAATGCCTCCAGGATCGTCGCTCCTCAAATCGGGACTCATACCGAGCAACATGATCATAATGGTACTTCTCAACCAACCGGACAACAATCTAACCGAGATGAGTATATTCATGAGATGGAAGACGAGTTGGTATTCCTTAGGGAATTCAAGAGGAAAGCTGAGGAAGCTGCGACTAGGCAGTTATTTCAGCAAACCCCGGTCTTTGGTTCTAGTTCATCCTCTCAATCAGAAAAGAAGTGTTCATACAAGACTTTTATGGCTAGTCGACCACCGGAATTTCATGGAAGTAAAAATCCAACAATAACTTTGAATTGGCTTAGGGATATGAAACGCAAATTTGATGTGACTTGCTGTGATGAGGAACTTAAAGTCAAATATGCGGTTCAATGCATGAAGGATGATGCCATGGTTTGGTGGGATTCCATTACCGGTCATTTCACTCAACAACAGAAAGAAGCTATTAGTTGGTCTCAGTTTCATCAAGTTGTTCGTAACCAATACTGTTCGGATTTTGATATTGCTAGGATTCGAAGAGAGTTTGTGAATCTTCGATTAAAGGATGACATGACTATTGATGAATTGATTTCACAGTTTACGGATAAGCTTAGGTTCGTTCAACAATGGGTACCGGATGAGAAAACTCAAATTGAACAATTTGTGGATGCTTTACCGGATAACTACCGTACAGTTGTGAGATTAGCTAAGGATTTATCGCATGCTTTTAACCTCGTGCGGTCTGCCGATAGTGATTTGAGAGGTTTGCGATTATGGCAAGGAAGGGATACAAGTTTCTCTAAGGCAAGAACTGAATCATCGGGTAAGAATAAATCCAAATGGCAAGGGAATCGGCACGGTGGTAAGAAATTTGTTGGAAGGAGTAGTTCTTCGGGAAGTTTTAATAATTCCAACTGGTGTAGTTCGTGTAGGTCTCGGCATGATGGTCCGTGTACGGCTAAGACAAACAAATGTATGAAGTGTGGTGAATTAGGTCATGAGATAAAAAGTTGCCGTTATCCAAATTTTGTTTGTTGGACTTGTAAGAAAGAAGGGCATAGGGTTGGTCAATGTCCGGAGGCAAGGTCGACGGGGTCGGGTTCGGTCGGGAGTTCGGGATCTTCCGGTCAGAAAAGAAAGAACCCTCCTCCAGCAACTAGTAGGGCTTTTCAGATGACGGTTGATGAGGCCGTGCGCACTGAAGATGTTATCACGGGTACATTTCTTATAAACTCTGTACCTGCACGTGTATTGTTTGATTCGGGTGCTAATTGTACTTTCATTTCTGTGCAATTTTGTGATAAGTTGAAATTAGCCCCTACTGTGATAACAAAGCCTATAGAAGTAGAAATAGTTAGTGATAAGTTAGTTCCTGTTACCACCTCGGTGACTGGAGCTAATATTACTATTGATGATCACGTTTTTCCTATTTCCTTCTTGTTGTTGCCAATCCCTAGTTTCGATGTAATAATTGGTATGGATTGGTTGAGTCAGAATAAGGCTAGTATTGATTGTCACCAGAAGTTGGTTAGGATCCCAATCTCCGAAGGGTCATATGTTGTGGCTCGAGGAGAACGGGATGGTGTAGCTATTCCTTTGATTTCGTTGATGAAAGCTAGGAAGTCATTGTCAAAAGGTTGTGAGTCATACCTAGCCTATGTAGTCGATGCCAAATTAGAAAGGAAAACTGTTTCGGATGTTCCTGTTGTTTGTGAGTACCCTGAAGTGTTCCCCGATGAATTGCCTGGGTTACCACCAGTTAGGGAAGTAGAATACAGAATTGATCTTGTTCCGGGCTCGTCGTCGATTGCTAAAGCTCCTTATAGGTTAGCCCCTTCGGAGATCCGTGAAATGATGAATCAGATTCAGGAATTGTTGGATAAAGGTTTTATCAGACCTAGTTCCTCGCCGTGGGGTGCACCAGTGTTATTTGTGAAAAAGAAAGATGGGTCATTGCGGATGTGTATTGATTATAGAGAGTTGAACAAAAGAACGGTAAAGAATAAGTACCCTCTTTCTAGAATAGATGACTTGTTTGATCAATTACAGGGTTCTTCAGTGTACTCTAAAATTGATTTGAGGTCGGGTTATCATCAGGTTCGTGTTTGTGAAGAGGATATACCAAAAACTGCTTTTCGTACTAGGTACGGTCATTATGAATTTTTGGTTATGCCTTTTGGTTTGACGAATGCTCCAGCGGTATTTATGGATTTGATGAACCGTGTGTGTCGACCATTTTTGGATCAATTTGTGATTGTTTTCATTGATGATATACTTATTTATTCGAAATCTGAAACTGAACATGCCACGCATTTGAGATTGGTTCTTGAAACATTGAGACTAGAATAGTTGTATGCAAAGTTTTCCAAATGTGAATTCTGGATTAGAGAAGTTCAGTTTTTGGGTCATATAATTTGTCAAGATGGTGTGAAAGTGGATCCATCAAAAGTTGCAGCTGTGATGAATTGGAATGCGCCGAAATCTGTCTCTGAGATAAGGAGTTTCCTTGGATTAGCGGGATATTATCGGAAGTTTATCAAAGATTTTTCTAAGATAGCCGGTCCGTTAACTAAACTAACCCGTAAAGATGAGAAGTATGTGTGGACTGATCAACAGGAGCAAGCTTTTCAGACATTGAAACAATTGTTGTGTCAGACACCGATTTTAGCATTACCAGAAGGTACTGATGATTTTGTGGTTTATTGCGACGCTTCATATTCAGGTTTGGGTTGTGTCTTAATGCAAAGGGATAGAGTTATCGCTTATGCTTCTCGACAGTTGAAACCACATGAGAAGAACTATCCTACGCATGATTTAGAACTCGCAGCAGTTGTATTTGCCCTAAAACTTTGGAGACATTACTTATATGGGACTCGATGTGTTGTTTGTACCGATCATAAGAGTTTGCAGTATGTGTTCTCCCAGAAAGAATTGAATATGCGGCAGAGACGATGGTTGGAATTGATAAATGATTATGATTGTGAAATTAGATACCATCCGGGCAAAGCTAATGTGGTCGCTGATGCATTAAGTCGAAAGAATACTCCTGATCGAGCTTTCTATTTAAAAGTGAATGTTTCCTCGGATTTAATTGGTCAAATTAAAGTTGTGCAACTTGAAGCATTGAAGGATCAGAATTTGAAATCCGAAATCATGTTAAAACGTAAGGACGAATTAGTTGATGATTCAAGGGGATTAAAGACGTATCAATCTCGTGTTTGGATTCCTTCTATTGGTGGTATTCGGGATTTGATTTTGAATGAAGCTCATAAGTCACGAATGTCTATTCATCCGGGTAGTACTCGAATGTATAATGATTTGAAACCGTTGTATTGGTGGCCAACTGTGACACTCCTCCAAATTAGGTATATAATTATACTTAATTACATGCATTTCTTACGCTAATTCCCTACGATTGTGTTAACATAAACTTTTAATGTGATGTGAGTCTAGCGAGCCCAAAACAATAATACATGAAGTATTACATAAATTGTAATTTATAAAATTACGCGATTTTTAGCTGAAAAGTTACCGAATACGCGTCCGAATGAATGCGACAAAATAAATAACGAAAGTCGGTGACAAAATATATAATTAATAATTCGATTATTAATTACGAGTGTTTATATATATATAACATATAGATAAAGTGGTTCAAATATACGTTTAACATAAAACGTATTATAACACGAACAGAAACAATTCTAAAACGCGCATACGACGTCGAATCATAAAAATACAAATTTTCTCGTTCGTTTGGAAGAAGTTAGAACATTACTTCGAAATATGAAATCCTAAATTTACTGAAAATTGGCGCTCAATTAACTACGCGCAGTAAAATGTACAAAAATGTACAACTATCAAAAATAATGATAACCTCATTATTCTGAAAACATATTACGAACCAGGAGAGCATCTACAAAATAAAAATATAAAATGTTAAATTTTATATTGCTATAATTATACCCGTACTCGAGATTGGTGGGACAAAAATCCCACCAACCTACAATAATGCAGAAGACAGATTAGATTTAAAACCATACTCGTTACTCCCTCCCACTTCTCCTCTGTGACCTTACACACAAACACACAACACCTCCAAAAATTGATCTTTCTCCTCTCACAAAAATTTAACAAGATCAGGAACAAGGAATCAGCAGGAAGTGGAAGTAGAACAACAAAGCCAGGGCTTCATCATCATCATCATCATCGTTCACCATTTCTCACCATTTTCATCTTTGTAAGAAAACCTATAATTTTTGATCTCTTTGTTTAAATTTCGATATATTATTTGTATATACATCATAAACTAACTACATAACATTACAAATTTGAAGAGTGATGAGTGATTCTTGGAAATGGTTTTAAAACCCAAAACTTCAAATGCAAAATCGATACATGAAAACATGTTATAATGATGAAATAAGTTGTTAAAATGCTAAATATTGATAGTATAAACGTTTGGGTTTGATGTACAAATGATTTGAAACCCAAAACATTCGAGCTTATTATTGCTCTGCACGAACCAGAACCTGCAAAACCTTTGAATCCGGCGGATTCAAGCGAATCCGGCGGATTCCCAGACCGAAGCTCAGATGAATCCGGCGTATTCACGGGAATACGGCGGATTCCCATTATTAAACCAGTCGAATACGGCGTATTCCTTCGAATACGGCGTATTCCCACCTCTGACCGCACACAAACCTTCGGCTAAAACGATGAACGAGTAAAAGACACGGGTGAATACGGCGGATTCAAATGAATCCGGCGTATTCCAAAGCTTCACACGAACTATCTGATGAACACACACGAATCCGGCGTATTCGATTCAATCCGGCGGATTCCCCCGAACTTGATTGAATACGGCGGATTCACTCGAATCCGGCGTATTCCGATTTTGTTTACTTAAATCCGGCGGATTCTTTTAAATCCGGCGGATTCCCGTGTCTGGTCAACAACTTGACTTTTAACTTAAAACACAAAGCAATTCTGTTAACGACTACAATTGTACAAGACATATACGAGACATGATAAATTGTTGAATGACACTATAAAATGAGACAAACTATGATTTCGGATAATGGACTTATTTAATGCGTACGAACAATAATATATATATATATGCTAGAATATATATATGCAACTTTATAAGTATATATGTATATATGCTTACACATTTTGGACGATTCGACAAACAAACATAACTTGGGAAAATATTATTTATTTTCAAACAACAATCATTAACGACATACACAAACTTAAGAAATTGATAATTTCTTTAAACAAACAAATTATTAACGTAAGTAAATAAAGTACTTATAGTTAATACATTATTGTGTATAGGTTGACTACGTTTGGGCTACGCTATCTTATCTCGCTAGCATTCACATCCGAGCACTCACAGTGAGTTCACAAACCCCTTTTCAATGTTTTAATGTTTTAAAACCTCGGGGTGGAAAACATAGAAATCGTATGTATATTTGCATGCGACAACTGTTGGAATACTTGATGTATTTACTTAAACTATTGATGAAATGAGATTTCATGTTGTGACTGATTAAATACTGAACGTATTTGCTTAAACTGTTTATGAAGGGGTACTTCATACTTGAACTGTTTGTGAAAGGGTATTTCACACAACTATTTGAACTATGCTTTATGAAATGTTTTTCATAACTATTTTGGGAATTTAGGCAACGAATCTTGGTACAGATCTAGACTGAACGATGTAGTGCATAAAAGACCTTATGGCTACAGACTATAACCATTAGCTAGGTGACTCTAGCCACTGAGTATACGGATAGTACTATCGCCGTGACGACCCTCCTACGGATTTGGGAGCGTATACTTAATTGTCCAGCATGGCAAACAACAACAGATTAGGGTTGTGGTTTGGTTATAGGGTTAGATCGGGTTACCTTACTTGACAGGTTTAGCTCACCTTTCAAGGGATCACCGTCTAAATATTCCCACAAAACTATTGTTTAGGAAGTGATTTCCTACGTACACTGATTTGGAAATGTTAATCTTAATTTAGGTTAACTTGTGTTTCCTACTGATAACTGATTTGGGAAATGTTATTTGTTAATAACTTGTGTTTCCTACTGATAACTGATTTGGGAAATGTTATTTGTTAATAACTTGTGTTTCCTACTACAACTACAACTGATTTGGGAAATGTTATTTGTTAATAACTTGTGTTTCCTACTTGACCAACAACACTTATTTGGAAATGTTATTCTTAAATGATTAACCTGTGTTTCCTACATAACAAACAAACTTGTGAATTCACTCAACAATTTTGTTGACGTTTTACTCTATGTTTTTCAGGGAATTAGCAGCGTAAGTAAGATCTGCATGCATTATCAGGACGGACTACCCTGGACTTGTTAGGATGCCACTACTTTTGGGACACTTGGATTTCCTCTGTATAACTGCAATTATTGCAGTCATACCTATGAAATCTACTTTTGATATTATGTATTTTTTGAAATACTGATTTCAACTACTACTACTACTGTTATCACTTCCCAAGTGGTAATCATTTGTAAAACTTTAACTAATGGCATCTTAATCTATTTCGTTCTGCGATAATCATATGCTCTGAGTATGTATGTAACTGTTGGTTGTTATTACTGCTCGCACCCCCGCCACGTCACTAAGCTTCCGCAATCCACTCTACGTAATTGTAATTACCGTTTGGCGGGGTGTGACACCAACGATGAAAACCGACATTGCAAAGTTTGTGGGATCTTGTCATATTTGTGCTCAGGTTAAGGCGGAACATCAAAAACCATATGGGTCGCTAAAACAGTTGGAAATACCCGAGTGGAAATGGGATCATATAACTATGGATTTTGTAACTAAGCTACCGCGTACTGCTCGAGGCAATGATATGATTTGGGTTATAGTGGATCGATTGACAAAGAGCGCGCATTTTCTTGCTACGAGTGAGACCGCTTCGTTGACTAAACTTGCTCAATTGTATGTTAACGAAATCGTTTCCAGACATGGTATTCCCTTATCGATTGTGTCAGATAGAGATGCTCGTTTTGCTTCTCGCTTTTGGCAAAGTCTGCAACAAGAGTTGGGTACACGTGTAAATCTTAGCACAGCTTATCATCCTCAGACAGACGGTCAGTCAGAACGTACAATTCAAACTTTAGAGGATATGCTTCGTGCTTGCATTCTGGAATATAGAGGTTCATGGGATTCACATCTCCCATTGGTTGAGTTTACTTATAACAATTCGTACCATTCTAGTATCGGGATGCCTCCGTATGAAATGTTGTATGGTCGTCGTTGTCGTACACCTATTTGTTGGTTAGAGGCAGGTGAGAAACAGTTTGCTGGACCCGATATTGTACAAATAACCGCGGATAAAGTAGCCATTGCACGTGAGAAGTTGAAAGCCGCAAGAGATAGGCAGAAACAGTATGCTGATCCTAAAAGACGACCGGTTGTGTTTGCCGAAGGTGAATTAGTGTATCTTAAAGTTTCTCCGTGGAAAGGGGTGATTAGATTCGGAAAACGTGGAAAGTTGGCGCCTAGGTACATTGGTCCATTCAAGATTCGACAAGTGGTGAACGATCAGTCAATGGCATTGGATCTTCCTCCAGAGCTCTCTGGTATTCATGATACGTTTAACGTATGTTACTTGAGAAAGTGTAATATAGAGGATCAGTCACAAATTCTTCCATTGCAAGATTTAAAGGTTGATCAAACCCAGAAGTTAGTAGAGGAACCAGTTGAAATTGTAGACCGAAAGATTACCAAACTTAGGAAGAAACAAATCCCTATGGTACTAGTAAAATGGAGACATAGTTTAGGTTCCGACCTAACTTGGGAGACTGAGGAGTCGATGAAATCCAGATATCCTGAATTGTTGGATAGGGCTGAGATTTCGGGGACGAAATCTCCTTAAGGAGGGGAGATTTGTAACATCCTCTCCGGTAGCCTGGTATTTTTCTATTTATAATTGCGTATTTAATAGTTTTAAATAATTTTGCGATATAATTGTTTAATTGTGAAAGTTGGCGAAATAGGTCTTAGGACTTATTGTGGATAATGAAATGTTGCTTGTTTTAATATATAAAAGTTGATGGTGCAATAAAATAAATTTCTCGCATTTAGTAATTAAGTGCCAGACAATATATTTAAAGCGGGTATAATTTATCAATAGTGGTAGGTTGGTTAAATTGGGGATCGACCTAACTCTTGATCACTTTCCCAAATTCTTGTTCCACCCTATTTTTCCTTTCAACTAGAAACAATAAACCCTAACTTAAATCCATACTTGGATTATTCAATAGAAGAGTAAAGATTGAAGATTAACGAACATCATCATCATCTAGATTATATCATCTTGCTCCTTTCCTAGTTATATGTAAGTTCATATTTCTTAAACTCAATTATTTTGGTGATATGATGAAATTGATAATTTGAGATGATTTTTGAGTTTTAGATGGTAACTACTTGTGACATGTAATCATATGTATGATTCTTAACTAGTTAGAGGCATTAGAATCGAGTTTGATGAGCTTGAATGTTGAAAATGGAGTTAGGATTCGTTCAGGTCTGTTCTTGAGCTGAAGAACAGATGAACGCGATCCCGGCTACGATTCCGGATCGCGTTCCCTTGTTATAAATGTCTTATCCGAGTTTTTGGCCTTAGAAACGCGATACAGGCCTGTCATCCGGATCGCGTTTGTCAGTGTTCTTCGGTGACAGAATTTTTCCTAAGGACGAACGCGATCCAGCCTTAACTAGTCAGGATCGCGTTTGCATGTTTAATCTTGATGGATTTTTCAAATTTCACCAAAATGCATGTGTTTAGAAGGTGGTGTTTATAGTGGCATTTATTGAATGCTATTGTGGCATTTTATAAAAATGCTCATTTTGATATTTACAAATTATGAGGCAAAGTACTAACTTACGTTGACTATTGATTCTCAGATCCTCCGAAAGATAAGTGATCTCTGGAATCAGAGATTTTGAAGGCAAAGGTATCGGTGAGTGGATTCAAAACTTACCGTTTGGCTTAGTTGTAATCATTTGATTACAACGGGTAAACGTAGACTTGATTATTGAGTTGATTAGTTGTTATTGTTGATCATATGCCTATATGTGCTTTGTGTGGCATTTGTGCATTGTTGTTAATGAGGTCAACGAGTTGATGAACTGTTGGTTGGGCTAGTGTGTTGTTGTGTGAATGGTACAGGGATGTACTTCATTTGTTGTGTGTGCTGAACTGTACCTAAGTATAATAAACACTAGCTATCGGTCTCGTCCGTTATGGCCATACCGATATGTTTGGATAAGTGATCTTGGGGAGCCGCCCGGGTACTAAGGTTATCCCCGGATCCGCCGATCCTCATTAAGTTGTTGTTGACTGTTGAGTTTGCGAATATTTGTTGTAGTTAATTGGTTTAGCTAAGTTGAACGTGGGGTGTTGGATTTACTCACTTAGCTATGTGCTAATCCCTCGTTGTTACTTCCTGCAGACTTTTGTTTTGTGCATGCGGGTGGGTAGCAGGAAGGTCAAACCTTGGAAGGATGGAATGTTTGATATTCAAGCTACTATGATTATTTTTGTAACAACTCAGTTTAGTTTATATAATACCCCGACATGCTAGTCTTTTGAAAAAGTTTTAAATGGGAGTGACTTAAACATGTAAACTGTTTTAGTACTTTAGAATATTGTGTATCCATGTATTGCGTTTTATTTACTTACGCTTCCGTATTATCTATAATATGATTACGAGTAAATGAGGGGTGTTATAGTGGGTGTCTGTATACGGTCATTATACGTTATAATCATAACGAACATAAACGTGCTACAATGAAGTATATAATAATAGGGTATGGTTCAAATGAGAATAGGAATTTGTGTGAGAATGAGGAAACCAATGATATCAAGCCATGTGTACAAAGAGAATGTTCCACATGTACAAAACCCATTTACCCCCAACATCAATTATCTCACAAACGATAAATCGAAAAATTATGAAAATTGCACCATTAAATTCGTCGTTTTCTCCTCTTCGATTTGCCGTCCCTCAAGACATACTTTCGAAAAGTTTTTTTTTTTTCATTTTTTTGATGGGTTTCACATTTACTAACATATGTGTTAAAGTGTTGCGTTTAGGGTTTAGGGTTTGAGGTTTATGGGTTAGGGTTTAGAGTTTAGGGTTTGAGGTTTGAGGTTTCTCCCCGAAACCCCAAACCTCAAACCCTAAAACCTAAATCCTAACCCCTAAACCCCAAACCCTAAACCCTAAACGCTTTACAAAATGCTAAACCATAAATCTTTCTAAACCCTAAACCTTGAACCCCTTCTAAACCCTAAACCTTTATAAACCCTAAACCATAAACCCTACTAAACCCTAAACCTAACCCTAAACCCTAACCTTAACCACAAATTAAATGTACAACTAATCACTAACACATGTGTTACTAATTTGTGAAACCCACCAAAAAATGAAAAAAATAAAAAGTTGTCAAAAGTATGCCTTGAGGGACGGCAAATCGAAGAGGAGAAAATGCTGAATTTTATGGTGCAATTTTCATGATTTTTCGACTTACCGTTTGTGAGATATTTAATTTTTAAAAATGTGGAGGAGAGAGAATAAAGTGTAGAGGAGAGAGAATAAAGTGACATATGGCAGAAATCTGTTGGTTCCCTCATTCTCACTCAAAATTGGTGTACTCATTTGAACCTTACTCTATAATAATAATAATGACAAATTATATATGATGCTTTAGGACAACTGAACAACCCAATTAATTCGCAGCCACCATGGGCCATGGATCATAAAATATTTCAACACACGTATATATATCGTATTTCAATCACAATTTGATACATTTGACTTAAACATAAATAAACAAGGTTCCAAGTTACGTATACTTTATGTCTTTATCGCATATTGTTGTGGAATACTTATAAACACCATCCGTTTCAATTTATTTGTCTAACTTTTCACTTTTGTATTCACTTTTGTATGTTTCAAAATAAGTGTCTTTTTTAAAAATCGGGTTAAGTATCTGGGAATGTACTCAAATTGAGCCGAATGTCTATTATGTGCACCCAACTTGCGGGTGCCCTATTTAAAGCATCAAACATTTAAAAATCATTTTTAATGTATTTTGTTGACGTGTCGATGACGTGTCATCTACGTGGCATCTTAAATGGATGACACGTCAGCAAAATACATTAAAAAATGATTTTTGAAAGTTGGATGCTTTAAATAGGGCACCCGTAAGTTAGGTGCACACAATAGACATTCGGCCCAAGTTGAGTGCATTCCCAGATACTTAACCTTTGTAATCAACCAATCAAAATGCTTGAAAATGATAAACATGAAATTTTATTGGTGATCTATACTTTTCTTAAATTGTGTATTTATTGTCTGGTGATAATAATTTTGAAACGGAAGGAGTAATATATAATGACCAAAATCTTAATTTAATTACATATATAGTACAATTTGTTTGCGTCTTTTCAAACTTAACAATTGGGCATTGCCCAAGTTTTATCGTCAACGCAAACATTCAGACTTCACATATGTGACCTAAAGTTTAGGGTTTCGAATCCGTGCCTCAGCATATGTGGGTGATTTGTAGACATGTAATTTACCCGACGTTAATACCCAGGCCACTACAAAAAATATGTCAATTCTCCACGCTTTTTTCTTCACACTTTTATAAAGTGTTAACTTATTTGTTAAGTTATTCACACTTATAAATGTGCACAAAATGTTCACGCTTTTAAGCGTGAAGAAATTGAACTAATAACAATATCTATCACACTTATAAGTGTGAAAAAATTGAACAAAGTCCACATCTAAAAGTGTGAAGATCATTTCGTAACACTCAATTTGTTCACGCTTCTTAAGCGTGAAGAATTTGGGTGTTAAGAAATGATCTTCACACTTTAAAGTGTTGCAAATTTTGAATTTTTTCACGCTTGTAAGAGTCAACATTGTGATACATATTATTATTAGTTCAATTTCTTCACATTTAAAAACGTAAACATTTTGTACACACTTATTTGTGTGAATAACTTTGCAAATAAGTTAACACTTTATAAAAGTGTGAAGAAAAAAGCGTGAAGAATTGACACTTTTGTTGTAGTGCCCTTATGGGAGGGGTGGACACGTACCATTTAAATATGATATGGGTCAAGGTACCTCCAAATTACTTTTTTGTTTTTCAAACTTAACAACAAGAAGTTAAGGTGAAAGTTGGGTTACCTTTGTAGCAAATAAACGAGAAATCTTATATTCATCAAGACAAGACTTCTTCCTAAAATGTCTTCCTATAGATCGACTTTTCGATCACGTACGAAATATTAATATATGTTATCTAGCTGTAAAAGTTATTAGGGGAAAGATACAGAAACAATTATAGGGGGCGGCTTGGATAAGTGCTAATCAACATTTATTAAGCATGTCTGATAAATGTCAATAATATTCATTACGTAAAGTAATAATTTCCTTTTAGTGCTCATTGATACTCCGTCGCCTATTCAATTCAATCCTTTAAATGAGTCAAACGCGATAATATTATTTAGAACAAAATTTTATTGTTTGATATATTACGTGATCGATCAAGTAGTTTAATTACTAGCATCATGTAACTCAAGGCTAAATTAAGCTCTTCAAATTTAATTAGCCATCTTAATTATGTACAAGAAGACCGACTAAAAATCTAGAAAGGTTAGTCGTATACAAGTAATCTTAGAACTTTTTTACATATAATAAGTCACATCTGGTCGGAATATTTCTTTAAAACAAGAAAAAGAACCTTGCTTGCTTGCTGTAATAAACAATTCATATTTTATGATCAATCCATCAATAGAGACCAACACATTAACGTTGACTTTCTCCATCTTTTTATTCTTTAGTTTCATGATGTATTTATATATGCAAGGAAAACGAAGCATTAGTTATAACTATAATCTATCAATATTAATATCTCTCCCCTCTCCCTCTTTGCGTTGTGTGTGTATATATCTTTACTTATGGAACCTTCGGCTTTCTCGATATCAATACAGAATGATCCACAAGAGGTGGAGATCAACACATCCCATGCATATGCAACATCATACCATAAACAGGCTCATGAGACCAATGATGGTGTAGCTTTGACATGGAAAGACTTGTGTGCTACGGTGCCCGACCGAAAGACGGGCGGGACTCGATCCATACTTGAAGGCGTTACCGGGTATGCAAGACCCGGGGAGATGTTAGCTATCATGGGTCCTTCTGGTTCTGGCAAATCCACACTTCTTGACGCTTTAGCAGGTATTTGATTCGACACTTGCTATTCTCATCATATATGCATCTCTTAAATTATTAATTACTCAAGTTTAGTTTAGTTAATTAATACTAGTAGTACTATATAGCTAGCTTATAACTGAAGAAAATGTATATTATTTATCTCATCCCATCTCATTCTATATATAAAGACGAAATTCGAGCAAATTCAATTTGAAGTTTTTTATACGGTAAACGTAGAAGTTTTTTCCGTGTTCAAGTTAATTACTGGGGTATCCGGTGATCGTTTTCGATACTTTCACTGACCATCCCAATGCGTAGGTAGTAAGTTTTTTTAAGTTTCAATTAATGATATTAATATTAACATTAATTAAACCGATAACAAATTTGGTGAACACATTGCATTTACACCCAACGTACAAACGGCTCAGATCGGCTTTCTATGGTTTTATAGCTAGAGCTAGAATAAATGAAAGGAAAAAAAGAAAAATCAAACATTATTTAAAAATTACGTACGCTTTATACTAAATCCATCATCAAGATACACGGTCAGCTTTGCTAAATGAAAAATAAATAATAATAATAATAATAATAATAATAATAATATAATATATTAAAAAAAAAAAAAAAAAAACACAGTCAAAAATGATTATGTGGAATATGATTCTCGATGACCATGTTGACTTTTGCCATACGTAAACATTTCCCAGGAACTCTGGAAGCCAATTAGACCATCCGTAACCGTAACACCAGAACGCCACTTTTTCAGCTGCCACATCAGCGCCACATCAGCGTCAAACTATAACACCAGAACGCCCCTAATCATAACACCAGAACGCCACTTTTTTTCTCCATTCTGGGACCCACCACTAACTAACTAAATTTAATTTTCTTTTATTTAAAATACAATACAAAACATTTTAATTAAAAATACAATACACCACAATAATTAAAATAAAAACCATACATTAATTAATCGAAAATGAAATACATTACTTTTTTAAAATAAAATACATCACACTAAATTTAAAATACAATACGATACGAATAATTAAACTAAATTACGATACGATACAATCATTAAAATAAAATACGATACAATACAATAGTTTATAGTAAAATAACTAAGCCGTGGATGGTGGTAAGCTGCGAAAGTTTGGTGGTAGCATCCAAATGTGCTCGGTGAGATCGGTCCGCAGTTGGTCGTGCACATTTTTGTCCCGTATTTCCTTGGCTCTAGCCTCTCTATCTTGAACACGAGTCCTAAAATCACGACGAGGTCGGTTAGTAGGGTCGTCGATCATTTCTTGCTCGATAGATGATATTGCGAAGTTGTTATCCTCTTGAATCATGTTGTGTAGTATGACACAAGTATACATCTGTCTTCGCATCTTGTTGACACTCAAAGCTCTCCCCGAAATTTTTAAAATTGCAAACCTGCCTTGCAGTACGCCAAAAGCCCGTTCGACATCTTTCCGAGCACTTTCTTGAAATCTCTTGAACTTGGCTCGTTTGTCATCAGTAGGGGAGTGAAAGCCTTTGACTAGTGTACACCAATCCGGATAAATACCATCTGCAAGATAATACCCTTTAGTGTAGTGATGTCCATTGACAGTGAAATCTGCGGGTGGCCCAGTGTCATTTTTGATAGAATCGAACAACGGAGATTGGTTTAATACGTTGATGTCGTTGTTCGAACCCGCCATGCCAAAAAAAGCATGCCATATCCACATGTCGTATGAAGCAACAGCTTCAAGCATAATGGTGGGGTGTCCTTGATCACCTCTAGTGTACTGCCCCTTCCATGCATTCGGGCAATTTTTCCATTGCCAATGCATACAGTCAATGCTCCCTAGCATTCCTCTAAACCCATGCTTCTGCTCGTGTGCTGCATATAGCCGAGCAATATCTGTAGCGGTCGGCTTTCTCAAATATTCCGCCGAGTACAAATCAAAGACACACTTACAAAAGTTGTTTAGACAGTCGAGCGATGTTTTTTCACCCATTTGTAAATACTCATCGAACATATCCGCGGCTGTGCCATACGCCAATTGGCGCATGGCGGAAGTGCACTTTTGTAGCGGCGTAAAACCAAGCCGACCAAGTGCATCCGGTTTTTGTTTAAAAAATTGAAAGTGTTCGGGAATAGGTTCGATGGAGTAGTCGGATATACCTTGTACTATTCGCACAAATAAACCTCGACTCATACGGAAGCGTCGTTTGAACAAATTTGGAGGATACCTCGGGCGCTCGGAAAAGTAGTCGTCCCAAAGACGTTGTTGGGCACCTTCACGGTCTCTTGGAATGTAGCTTCGGTTGCGTGGTGTTCTTGAACTTTGTCCGGCGTCACTACTTAGTTGAGCTTGGTATTGTTGCAAAAGTTGCCACATGTTGTCATCGTCGGAGTCGGATCCGCAAATCTTATTTATCGAATCCATTTTGTGAAATTATGTGATGAAAATGGTATAAAATGGTGTAGAAAATATATTAGATGGATGTGTATAATGGTGGTGAAAGTGGATGGAATATTTATTAAAAATGATGAGGAAAGTGTGGGAAGTAGAAGTGTATAAAATAGTGAAGAAAGTTTATAAAATAAAGGTTAAAGTAGTTTGATTTTGATGAAAATGGAGTGTGAATGGTGTAATATATATAGATATAGAAGTGGTTTGGAAAAAATTTTAAAAAATTTTGAAAAAAACGGGTGGGGAGCGTCCATATTTTTTTTGAAATTTTTTTTTTTTTTTTTTTTTTTTTTGTAGTTCAAACGGTAACTTTTTTAAAAAAAAAAACGTTTTTTTTTTAAAAAACCGAATTAAACTTCAAAAGAAAAAGGGAAAAGAAATTAAAAAAACGCGTGGGACCCACAAAAACGCCAAAATCGTCCCGTTATTCGAGTGAGAACGCCGGCCGGCGTTCTGGCGTTGTGGAGGCTGAGAACGCGGGCCACGTCCTTGCGTTACAGATGGTCTTAAAGTTCACTAGACGAAAACTTTAAAAGTCTTTCTGTGCGTGCGAGCCACAGTGCCTCAACTTGATCTTTAATAGATTGGTTATTACCTAAAAACACAACGTACTTTCAGTTTTGTCCATTTTTTCCCAATGTACTTTTTTATGTTCCAATTTCCCATCGAACTTTTAGTTTTTGTCTATATTTCCCCAACCTATAACAAATTTATCATTTTTAAATCATTTTTCAAATTTTATTTAAAAGTTTAATTTCAAGTTTTATATGATTAATCATTAAAAAAACATTTTATTTCAAGTTTAAGTGATAAATTTTTTGAAGTAAAATGTTTTTGAATTATAAATGATAAAAAAAAAAACTCCAAATAAAACTTGAAAAATGATAAATTTGTTATAAGCTGGAAAAATAAGGACAAAACCTTAAAGTTCGATTGGAAATTGGGACATTAAAAATTACATTGGTAAAAAATGGACAAAATTGAAAGGACATTGTGTTTTTAGGTAATTAACCCTTAATGGATAGCATATTAATTATTTCATGTATAATTTGAAAGTCGATTTAATTAAACGGTAATATATATGGACATTAATTATGATTAACATTTTGACTAATTGCATGCAGGGAGACTAAACTCCAAAGTTAGGCAGAGTGGTGATATTTTGGTTAATGGATTCAAGAAAACTCTAGCCTACGGAACATCGGTGAGTTATAATCAACTGATAATTTTTTAACATTTACAAGTAATTAAATTAAAAGTAGTTAATATGACAAAATGGGCTAAATAATTACTCCGTAATACACGTACGACAGGCTTATGTAACTCAAGATGACACACTCATCACAACACTTACGGTCCGAGAAAGTGTCTACTATTCTGCACAACTCCAACTACCAAATTCTATGTCAAAAGCCGAAAAGAAGGAGAGAGCGGAAATGACCATAAGGGAGATGGGCCTTCAAGATTCCATGGACACAACGGTCGCAGGATGGGGGTCTAAAGGCCTTAGTGGAGGCCAAAAGAGACGAGTTAGCATCTGTATTGAGATCCTAACTCGTCCTAAACTTCTCTTCCTTGATGAACCAACAAGTGGCCTTGATAGTGCCGCCTCATACTACGTGATGAGTAGAATCGCAAAACTTGATCGCCATGAAGGACGGACCATCATTGCATCCATTCACCAGCCTAGCGTCGAAGTGTTTGGACTATTTCATAATCTTTGCCTTCTTTCTTCTGGAAAAACAGTTTATTTTGGGCACACCAGTTCTGTGAATCAAGTAAGTCAAACAAACTTACTTAATCCTAGTCTATTTGGTTTTGTTTATAAGAAACGCGAATTCATATGGATAGTTGGTCATCTAACTTTAAGTATATATCTTATTTTTACACAGTTTTTTGCTTCGAATGGCTTCCCTTGCCCTGCTTTTCAGAATCCGTCCGATCACTATCTTAAAACAATAAACAAGGATTTCGATGAGGTAAATTCTTTTTCTACAGGATTAACATGTGGTCTGTGTACTGTATATATGTGGTTCTTATAAGATCTTTATTAAAATTCATATATAGGATATGGAAGGTTCAAGATCTACCGAGGAAGTGATTAATACCTTAGCTGATTCTTACAAGTCTTCAGCAACTTTTCAAGAAGTTAAAAATACAGTTGCTGAAATATGCAAGAAGGTAGGCTAAAGTACTTAAAATATAACAACATTGATCTTTGAATACTCGTATGCATGATTGTAAGAACTATTTATGAAGATAAATACTTTCATGGCAATCTTTTCAGGGAGATGGAACACATGAAAAACGGAAAAACCATGCTAGTTTCTTAACTCAATGTCTTGTACTCACAAAGCGGTCTTCCGTCAATATGCATCGTGATCTTGGCTACTACTGGTTGCGCCTTGCTATCTATATAGCATTGTCCTTAGGTATCGGAACACTCTTTTATGATGTCGGCACCAATTCCACCTCGATTCAGGTAAAAACACTGTTTATTTAGCATTTTCTTTAAAAGCGATTATTTTCATTATAATTAGCTAGATAATAATCTGTATATGGATTGTTCTTAATTAATTTGTGTTTTGCAGGCTAGAAGTTCAATGCTGATGTTTGTGGCCAGCTTCTTAACATTCATGGCCGTTGGTGGCTTCCCCTCATTTGTGGAGGACATGAAAGTATTCGAACGTGAAAGATTGAACGGGCATTACTCCGTTGGGGCTTTCGTGATCTCCAACACGTTATCTTCAACACCATATTTGTTTCTAGTATCTGTGATTCCCGCAGTAATAGCATATTACCTCACAGGACTCCGTGGAGGATTTGATCACTTTGCGTATTTCACAATCGTACTCTTTTCATGTATGATGCTAGTTGAGAGTCTAATGATGGTTGTCGCAAGTATCGTACCCAATTACTTAATGGGAATCATCGTTGGTGCCGGGATTCAAGGGATGATGATGTTAGCGGGCGGTTTCTTTCGATTACCTAATGATTTACCAAAACCGTTTTGGAGATACCCAATGTTTTACATTGCATTTCATAGGTATGCATTTGAAGGATTCTACAAGAATGAGTTTAAAGGACAAGTTTATATGTATGATGAAGGGGGAGTGAGAAATGTAGTGTATGGAGAGAGCATATTAAGAGAGAAATGGCAAGTTGAAATGGGTTACTCAAAGTGGATTGATTTGGTGATCATATTAGTGATGGTGGTGTTTTATAGAGTTTTGTTCTGGGTTATAATCAAGATTGTTGAAAAGGTTAAATCTGGTATGAAAGGTTTGAGTTTTCAACATCCCAATGAGACCAAGAACATGATGGTGAATCCACTTGCTACACCTTTGTAACTTAGGTTAAAAAATATGAATAATTTGTGCCCTTCTATGTGGAAGTAACTAATGTTGTATGTACGATTAGATTTGTATGGTGGGAGTGTTTAACGTAAGTATTAATATGAGTTTTCATATAATGTCGTACGTATGATAAAGTGCATTACATTTTTATTTAACTCCATGGTACGAATTGTAGTTGTATGTGTTACAATTTAAAAAATTAAATTAAATTAATAAATTAAACATCGATTAGATGACTAAATTAGTGTAAACGTGTGCAACATTTTTTAAAGAATTTTTTTTTTGGATTTGGTTCAGGAAAAGTAACTGAGCCCAAAACCTAAAACTGAATCAACCAGAATTGGCCCAATATAGTGTCCAACATTACATTTTTGGATTGTTTTGGTTAAAAACCAAAAAATGGACACATGTGAGTTTTTAGTGAACGATGTTTGAGTCTTAAGGTAAAAAGTTGGACAACGTTGGAAGTTGGATATGATATTCGACGGAAACATTGTTTTTTACTTTTTATTTTCTCAAAAAAAGAAATCTATGGGAGGGACTAGCTCGGAAGGGCTTTGATAATACTCCATCCGTTTTAAAAAGAACCTCACAAGAAAATTTGTTAGAGATAAACAGAAATAATAAGATAGAGGGTCCTAAGATAGATATATAAATTTGGACAGAGAGAATATGTGGTTCCGCACGTTCCACCACTTCTCCGTTCATTTCAATACAGATCGCGAACTAAAAAAAAATGACCATAATAGGCCAATGATCAAACTTACCATAAATACAGTCAAAATATTCAATAAACTCCTAAACTTCCACCATAATAATAAATCACAATGTCAACTTTTATTTATAGATCATAGATGTTTATTATGGAAATGTTTATTTGGTGTTATTATGTTGTTTTTCGAAAGGAAATGAGACTATACAAAAGGTTGGTTTTGTTATATCATGTCACCATTCATTTCATTTCATGCTCATTAGATTTGATTTACTCCATTGACGAAGTACTAAATTCCACTTGTTTTACATGATTTTTGATTTTTTGCTTGTGCATTGTGAAGACTGAGAAAGCTTGTCCGAGAAATACATTCATCGATCTAATCAAATAGTGAGTCTGAAACAAACCACAAACATCAAATCAAACCGAACCACAAACACCCCCCTAACTCCCTGAGTCATTCATTGTAACCATCATATACGTTTTTGTAGAACAATGAAATTTGAACTCGCAACTTGTTAATTAATGAATTTCTCACATATAAGTATTATAGCCTTTTAATATCGTTCAATTTGATAACAAACGATATAGCGTTAAACTTTATATATATGCCAAAAGTAAAATGAAATATTATACAAGTATAGCCAAAGGAAAATCCAACATTGAATTATTATATATTATTTTGTTAAAATAATCGTCGTTATAACTAAAAAATAATAATAATAATAATAGGAACGCGAACGTAGACTTCCATTCAAGGTTGTCAAGATCGGGATCTTACCTAAGATCGTTTTTGTTTTCACAAGATCAGAATCGTAAGATCGGATCGGGATCGTAAGATCCTACTCATACATTATGGTCTCATAAATGTGTATTATAATACATATAAAAGATCAAATGAATGACAAATTAATTAGACTTTTATAGTTTAAACACCATAACATCAATTCATACCTATCATAGCGACTTAGATTACTATATTTGTTATTAAAAATATAAATTTTCACGTGATAAACTATTTTGGTTTAAGAATTGAATAGTTTTACGTGTAGTAATAGATTATGTGATAAACCTATTAACCTTTTATTGGACAAAAATCAACTAAATATTAATTTGTTAATTCATAGATTCAAGTTTCGTAAGATCGGATTGGATCGAGATCGTAAGATCCTATGCTCAAATCGCCATAAGATCGGGATCTTAAGCAGATCCTATGTAAGATCGGGATCGTTTTCGTTCACAATGATCGTAAAATCGTAAGATCTTAAGATCAAGATCGGGATCTTAACAACTATGCTTCCATCAGTTAATAGCTAGTCTACGCCTCTACGGCAATGTCTCTTTCCATTCATGTGTGTGACCCACTAAATTTATGGGCTTTTTAGAAACAAGGCCCGTCAGGTTAATATATGAACCACAACCATAACCACATGCAATATGTAGCAAATTATATAGCCCAACACAAATAGATGTAAACATAGACCTAATTTTTTGATTGATTAAAAAAAATTATCTTTTAATCTCATCCAATCAATTTTCAAATCTATCAATCACAACTTTAAATTTATATTTAGTCCGACAAATTTAGACATACCAATCATTTTCTATATAGAGTTTTCATTCACTAACTGATAATAGGAACGCGAACTTAGACTTCCATTACTTTATAGCTAGTCTACGGCAATGTCTCTTTCCATTCATGTGTGTGAGTGTGTGACCACTCAATTTATGGGCTTCTTAGAAACAAGGCCCGCCAGGTTAAATAATATATGAAGAATAACCATGACTATAAATATATAGTAAATTATATAGGTAGGTATGCTAAATAATAGGCCGACTCAAATAGATTTAAATGTAGACCTAATTTTCTGATTGATTAAAAAAATTCTCTTTTAATCTCATTTAATCAAATTTTTAAACCTACCAGTCACATATGTAGATCTATATTTAGTTCGATAAATTTAGACCTACCAATCAATTTCTATATGGAGTTTTCATCGACTCACTAGTCACTATCATCAAAAACTTTTATTATGATTACCTATTTTGAATTATTGTGATTGTAATTGGTTATAGAGTTAGTACTTCATGTTAAGTATCTAATTAAAATTTCAAGTTTCACTCAAGGGTATAGTTTTATACGCATTATACTACCATGAAATTAAAAATATATTTACATCGGAAAAAAAAAGTTATACAAATATTGGAGAACCAAATTTGGATTGTTACATGTATGTATAAAAGCATAACTAATACTGTAACTAATAAAGAATAAAGGAGTAAACAGTTAAACACACACAATAATAGTAATAAAGATAGATGTGATATAATCATCTATCTATTATGATAAACAACGATGTGACCCAATGTTTGAAAGTAAAATGAAAGTGATGTGCATAGACATAACATAGATCTAGCCTACGATGGAAACGTGGCAATTTTCCGTTCGTAGTCATATGAATGATGGAAGCCTAGTTAAAAGGGAAATTTGTACGAAAAATAGTACTCCCTCCGTCCCATTTGAAATGTCCACATTACTATTTTGGGATGTCCCATTACAAGTGTCCACTTTGATATTTAACCAATCAAAAAAGACTTTAGTGGGTGGATTTAATATTTGATTGGTGAAAAGTGTAGTTAGTGAAGAATCCTAAAACTACGTGCAAAGTCAAAGTGGACATTTGTAATGGGACGGAGGGAGTAACTATCAAACGCCCGGGAAATAAGCAGATTAAAACTCTGTGACGAAAATAAAAAGGTATTGGCCTAACAATATGTGACGATACAGAATGTATTGCGATGTCTTTCAGTAGAGAATAAGAAATTCAGACACGCATTAACTGTTTGTACTTTAATAATAACCACCCAGCCCCTGAATATAACTTTTCCCAACCAACTTGATTTACCACCTCTTAAAGCATGAATCTAAATCTTAAACATAGCCCTTAGGGCTATAAATAGGAAAATCCTATAAGATTTTAGATTAGATGGCCTCTCTAAACAAGCGCAAGCTTATCGCCAAATGTCCCAAGTAATGTGATTTTGGAAGCCCAAAGATAGATGATACTTCGTATTTCATGTACATCAGTACATGTAACATGTGTTGTATGTTTAAACAACAACTCGGATGACCGGTTTTTTCATATACTTTTGTATGCTTTTGAAAAGTTATATACTTCCAATCCAATAACGAATATGGCAAAAAAATATCTATTTATTTGATGTTCATTTATTTTAGAATATAAGGGTCCACAAAACAGCTCATAGTATTGTTGACTATTTTTGAGAATGGTTCCAAAAGGTGCTTTGAATACAAATCCAACAATTGGTCCTTTTTTAATAACCTTCATTTTTCGTCGACAAATTTAACTAGACGCTAATTAAATTGAACTACTCCTATATTAATCGGTCGATATGTATCTGGAAGTAAGCAAGCAAAAACTTTTATTCAATATTTTTTCCCCTTTCCAACGAGTTTCTTCTTGTTAGTTAGGTTCATAGTCGGTCTTTAATATCAGTTTGTGAGGAATACTACATCCACAAAGAGTTTACAAATACATTTTTACAAAATGATGGGTCATATTAGGTGTACCAATCAAATTCATATGTTGTTTCTCTTTCCTAATTCTCTCTCTTAATCTTATTAGACCACTCCCAACAGTGACAGAAAGTAACAGAAACTGACGCGCCACGTATGCGCCACATAAGCTTTTTACAAAACCGACTGAAACTGACGGACCCCTGCCATCAGTGACTCCGTCACTTTAAATTTTGAGCACACATTTACCAATTTACCTTTAATTATACGCACAAAAAGAAAAACAAAAATAAAAAAATAAAACCGACGCATCGTCGGATAACCCACGCCACAAACCAACGGATGAAAGTGACGACCCAGTGCCAATGGTGTCACTTTCGTCAGTTTGAAGTGACGAGAAAGAGACGGAGCCGTTGGGAGGGATCTTAGACCACATCATTTTGTGAAAAAAAATTTATAAATATTATGTGAGTGAATCATTTCTCATCAGTTTGTTTGGTATTAGGTGGTGGGATCGTTGTAATTTATAAGAATCAATTTGGTTGAGGTTATATGCCGCATCGTCGTACTTTATTAGGGTAGATTTAGTCGGGATTGTTGTCCGTGGTCGTTGTAATTTCAAGTATCTTACTAAATTTTATATATAGCATATATTTAATATAATTGCCGTTCAAAATATGAACGACCATACTTATATAGACGATTAGACGTACGTACATGTATTACGATTCATCAAACGTCATTATCAAATCCGTTGACAAGTCGTCAACGATAAACAACGCGTTCAACTTACGTTTGTATATCTATCAACTACTGATATATCGAACGAAATAATTGTGATTCAACGAAGAAACAATATATTTGTAGAGAATTAAGTAATTAATATATTGATTTGTAGGGGATGAATGAATTATATACAGATATAGTTGTGTTTTGGCGTACGTACTATGATTGAAACGTTTATCGACCCATTGGCATGCACACAATGATTGGAGCTAGTAATAATGTAAGAGATCGATAGAGACCGAGTCTTTCTTTGTCTTGTTGCGCATCCATGCATGCGCTTTGATAACTATATATAAATATTTTTTTATATTTAATTTGGGCCCTATAATTCTCTTAGTCGACATTAAATAATTTATGCATGAAAATTGGTATCCACTTGATAGGTCGTGTCATTTTTGCATTTTAATATCTTTTTATTAGCTTAGTTCTTACTTTTTGTATAGTGTATAGTAATAGATCGACGACTAAAAATGTGAAAAGAATAGTAGTAGGATAAAGATAAGGGATGCAACGATTCATGGGGTTTTTTTAAATTTTAAAGTTAGTGTTACATCAATCTTTTATTCTCGTCATTTAAATTATTTAATTGGGTGTCATATCACGTACGTAGTCACTATTTATAACCTTTTAATTAATTGTACGTGTTGTCGTAAGACTGTAAGAGATGCCCCAAATTGAAGGGGAGCTAGTATGTAGATCTAGCTATGGACCATGTAACCATATTAATAATAAACTAGCATTATACTCGCGCAATGCAGCGGTGAAAGTGGTAACGGTGGGTGAAGGAGCGAATGAATGCTTTAAAATAAAAACATATTGTACTCCGTCTGTTCCATTTAAAATGTTCACATTACTATTTTGGAATGTCCCATTATAAGTGTATGTTTAACCAATCAAAAAAGATTTTAGTGGGTAGATTTAATATTTGATTAATGAAAAGTGTAGTTAGTGGAGAATAAGTAGTAAGCGGGACCCACATTATTAGTATAGATATAGGGTATGTTTGGCAAAAGTAGCTTGAGCTGGTAGCTTGTAGCTGGAGCTGGTAGCTGGAGTTTGTAGCTTGTAGCTGGTAGCTTGTAGCTGGAGCTTTTGTTTACAGAACATGTTTGGCAAAATAGCTTGTAGCTGAAGCTTGTAAGTATAAAATTACTTAAAAGGACATACAAATAAATAAAGGAGTAGGAAAAGGCTTTGTTAGGTAGCTTTTTAGGGGTATATCTGTAATTTTATTTAAAGTAGCTTGTGGCTTGTGTTCAAACGCTACTTGAAGTAGCGGGTCAAAAACTAGCTTATACTGTTTATAAGCTCTTAATTTACTTGTCATCCAAACGAAGCTTATTAAATTCATAAGCTACAAGCTCTTATAAGCTCTTAAAAATAGGGTGCCAAACACAGCCATAGATTAATGCTAGGGATTTTGAGGTTTTCCGATATCTCTTTTGATAAGTTTTAAGGAGGAAGTGGAAATGAATTATAGGGGGTTATAGATTATAGATAAAACTAAATAGGGAAATGCTATTGACAGCCCTAAGGGCTGTCAATAAATGCATTTATTGAAGTCAAAATTTCCTTATATAATCTAAATTATAATTAATATACTGATGTTTTGTATTTAATTCATTGAAACTTTCCTTTTATATGTGATTTATTAATTATGATTTTTGATAATAAAGGAAAGTTTGAGTTTAATAAATAAGTTCAAGAGTTCTTATTGACAGCCCTTAGGGCTGTCAATAGCATTTCCCAACTAAATATAGGTGTTTAAGTACGTCTTTATAGATTTTGTTCAAAAAAAAAAAATACGTCTTTATAGATGCTCAAATTCTTACGAGATGCCATGTATATAATGAACTTTTTTTGGAGACTAGTTATGATATATACGGAGTATTACTTAAATTATGAACGCTAAAGGATGATGTACGTGTTAGTAGCCTAGTAGGTAGATCTTAATTATTAATTGATTAATAATTATATCTTGTTAATTAATTGATACAAATTAAATATATGTATCTAGCTACCAAAATGTCTTCTTACTTGTCACGTTATAACTACAGTCTTATATGAAATAATACAAGTGTGTCCCGAGCCAATTATAGCCAAACATTGTATAAACCTTCACCAGCATTAATTCAATTCCTACACAAAAATAATCCGACATGGATATAACGTATTCGGCACACGCAGACTATTTAGGACTTTCAATTTATAAGGACCTAAAAAATGGCCGTTCTAAATTTTTATTATAGGGTTTCATTTTGATGATTAACGTTTTCTTGCCCCTCAACTCTAAAAATTAAGAGACGATCCAATTCTGGTCGCAAATTTGATAAAATTTATTTAAAAGTAATCATTCAATTCATCACTCATATAGGTCATAAAAGAAAATTATTTGTTATGTTGAGTAACTGTAGAAAATGTTAATAAAATTGTGTTACAACTGGATCGATACAACTATAGTACGATACACATTTTATTTATCAAAATTAAAATTGAATCAAAGAGGAAAGCCGAAAGCTGCTCTATATATCAACTTACCTAATGTTTTTATTTATTGTAAAAGGTTTGACTGTGAGAAAAGTAAAGGAAAATGTGTTTCTTTAGAATTTAGAGCCATGGATTAATTCGAGTAGGTCTTTGAATTAGAATTTCTCGAAACTTATGTATCACCATAAAGAAAAAAGTGAAAAACCTAGCTAGGGTTTTAATAAGCTTCATATGAGGCTTAAGGAAGACACCTATCATAGCGTGCGAACAACCAATGTTAGTTTAAATGCATTTATTGCTATAACTAAATCAACAAAATGATTGGAATATATTTTGTTAAGGCTCACAGAGCAAACTAGATTATATATATTTATCCACAACCACAATCATAATTATTAACAAAACATATCCTTTTCAACAATAATTGTTAAAGATTCCTAATCTTAGTCACCTCACAAGTTGCAATTATATCCTTGCCAATAATTCCTAGCTAATTAATTACTACTAGTACAATAAACCTCTTAGACTTGAATAAATCCTCGATCTCATTTGTGAAGTTGGAACACCAACAAAAACCAATTGTTTTCACCTTGTCATGTTTTAAGGTCTTTGGCAAATTAGTTGATAGTCGGAGCTGAAAACTTATATCATGAGCTATTAGGTAGAGTTTATAATTTACGCTAGAAGTTAAAGATTTTTTTTATGAGTATAATTGTTTGATAAAATTAACCGAAGCTTAAACACGTAAATTGACATAAATGGACAAAAAGACATAATATATAATGATATAAGTTGTATTTATGTAATTTATCATTTTATAAGTTTGGAGTTTATTTTTATAAGCTACTAACGGTGTTCAAGTAGCTTTTTTCAAAGTTTATTTTTTCAATAAGCTCCTCAAGTTTGTTTACCAAACAAGACCGGAAGTTTAAGTTTACATAAAAATAAGCTTAAGCTCCCATAAGCTCCTTTTAGAAGCTTGTATGCCAAACTCACCTTTTATGATTTTAAAAAATCACCTTAACCTACTACAAAAGTACTCCTAAAAAACTACTCCATATGATTTACAAACGTAAATTCATTAATACAAGTATATATTTTACTAATGACTAATGATTATGGTGTATTATTATTTTTAGAGTAAGGTTTCAAAGGGCAACTCCATTTTATAGTGACGGGACACACGATCTTACTTGTTGATTGTTGTGAGTAACGATTCAATTCAACATGATATGATATGATATGATATGTAGAATTGTAGATGACCTTCTTATCTCACACCTTATTTTTATACACCATAAATTAACTTGGGACTTGTTACTCATATAGCAGATGTCACGTACAAGCAAGTATATTTTCTTTAATATGCATTTACATCTAGTTTTGTTTGTTATATAATTATTATTGTACTCCTATTATGCTCTTGTGCAGCTATCAACAACTTTAATTTTGGGCTCCATCGTTAGTTGAATGGCGTTGAATTTTTATGTTCAACTTGATCCATAAACTTCAGAAGCCAATCGAATTCAACCAAATAATTGAGATTTATATATATTTTCTGAATAATCTACTAAACAATATTTTCAAATTTAACCTTTTATATATGATTTTTATGGACCAAAAATTGGATTGCGTTTGAACTTTGGGTCAGCATACGCCCATCAATATCGACCTCCTTCCAGGCTCCATCCCTCCTTCCATCGTCATCACTTTGACTGCAAAAGTCAAACCCCAAACATACTGTTTATGCAATATACGGAGTCATCACTTTGTAGCTCAATACTTCAATCTTTGTTTTTTTATCTTCTTAAAGGTATTGTAAAAATGGCAAGATACCTCAAAATTTCATGTTAAATGCTACAAATAAGAAACAATACAACTTAGATGTTTTACGGGGATATTTACGTCGCGTTTAGTTATGAAGAACTGTTGAACAGTTTTTCAGCGAACTTATATGAGAAAACTAAAAAATTAAAAAGGTGTTCAAAACCGAGTTTTAATAAAATACTTCTCTAACAAATGAAAAATTCTCATTTTGCTTTTTTATAATTAAAAGGGTGAAAACTACTTTTATTATTCTTTAAGTTTTCTATCTCCACTATTTAACGTGAAAAAAACGCTATCTCTCACATTTTAAAACATTTTTGAAATTTTTATTGATTTTTTTAGAGAAGTAAAACACTTTTCGTTTCATAAAGAATATAAAACGTAAAAATATATTTTCGTAACCAAAGGCGTCGTTAATTTTTTGGGTTTTTAGAAGAACTTAAACAAAGAATATTTAAAAAGATCTTAGAAAAAACATATTTAAGTCGATGTAAAAAGTCATTCTTAAGTTCATCCACTAGATGAAGTCCGCATCAGACCAGCTGTTATTTAGACTGATTTTACAAGGCCCATACTCTCCATACCATTTATCTATTTTAAAATTAATGTTTCTGTACTTTTCTGTACTTTATTCTTTCACTTTTCTTACATTCTGTACTTTTTCTGTACTCTTTCCGTACTTTTCTGTACTTTTTAATTTAAAAAATGGTATGGAAGTAATTTAAAATGGTATGGAGAGAAAAAGCCTTTTACAAAAGTTATGATTTAAAAAAAAAAAAAAAAAGAGTTAATTAATTAAGTTTTACAAACAAATAAGCCAAAAGCTGAATAGCTACAAGTTTTTAGGAAAAATGGAGCAGCCTTTTAAAAAGAGTGTTAATATTTACAACAAAAAAAATGATACCTACATCACACTGTACAGGTATTATAGCAAACAGTACAAATATATCATTGCATAGTTGTGTTGTATGCATCAAATTGTGTGTTGCATATATCACCACCCTTTAAAAAGAGGCGTAGAAATTGTGTGATTTACACGGCGAGTACCTTATGGAATGAGTGACGTCATATATAAATGCCTATCTCCATTGTGGGTGGTTAGGCCCACTGCTACACTTTTAAAGTACCCCCCATTATTGACCACCAAATCCAAGCCTGCTCCCCTACTACATACGGAGTGTCGGAGTAGTCGGGAGTACATTACACACTTACACACACCAACATGTATAATATTACCCGTGGCCCATTTACCTTATTTCACTTTTACCCCCCTGCGTTTTTTTATTCAAAATTTTGTTTTTGAATTATTATTATTTTTATGTATTTCCAAATAATATATAATTAAGTATTTTTGTTAAAGTATTTTTTAATCGAAAAAGTCACCCACAAGAAGCAGGAACTTTGACGAGAGAAAATATTGGCTATTTCGTTGCAAATTTTAAGAACTTATGTCATATATATTTCTGATCATTATATAAGGGAATATCTATCCATACCATTTTTATTTACTTGCCATACCATTTTTGAATAAAAAAGTACAGAAAAGTACGAAAAAGTACAAAAAAAATACAGAATGTAAGAAAGAATGATGGAATAAAGTACAAAAAAAGTACAGAAGAGTTAATTTAATAATAAATTAATGGTATATATAGTAAGACCCTTATATAAAGTTCGGGACTTTAATTATCATCATCATCATCATAATAATAACTGAGTGACTTTTCAACTAACAAATAGTACACTTAATCGAATATTAAGTCAAAATACATAGGACTTTTTCCACAACTTTTAGCTATCATTGGATATATAAGTTCATTCTTTGATAGCTAAATACTCCGTAATAAAAAATAAATACTGTAATAATATGCGACCCATATGGTTGACAGTGGTGTCGGATGTCAATCACTTTCTTTTCCAAACGAATGAGTTAATACTATGTTAAACGTGATGTATATAGCAAAAGGGTAATGATTCATGATCATTATTAATTTTTCGGTACACCACTGATTATGTTTTATGGTGTTGTACAGAATAGCATAAAACACCGTTAGTAATTTACTAAAGAAAAATAGTGGTGTAGGATAGCAAAAGTACAACATGACTATAATAGAGTGATTTATACACTATCTTTTTATTATATCACCACTAAAAATGCTTTATAATAGTAATACTCAATATTAAACCACATACTAACAATATTATAAAGAAGATTTTTAGTAATGTATGGGTAACAAACTAACAATATCTACAAATCACTAGCTAGATTTGTGAGTACAAAATACTTACTCCATTTGCTATGTACTTCGATACCCTTAAGTTAGGGCCGGAGCTAGAAATTTTTAGAAGTGGGGACAAATCTTTTTTATTTTTTTTTTCTTTCTATTACATTAGGGGATCAAAATTCTAAATTGTCACAAGTTACCTTTAAAAAAAAAAAAATTCAATAATTTTTTATTTTTAGGGGGGCTACCGCCCCCTTCTAGCTCCACACTACCCTTAACTAAATGAACTGAATTTTATATTTTTATTACAAAAAATAAATTAAAAATAATAATAACTATTTTAGAAAGAATAGAGAGAATAAAACATTACAACGCAAGATGTAGGCACTCATGATTAAAACTATAGTGAGTTGAGGCTTCACGTGATCACCATATATAAGCGAAACTATTCTTGATAGATATCGTTGTAGACATATAATGTATGTTGATATTTTAGTTCCTTTACCTCTGAACTGCTTAGTCTTAATTAATGGTGTTTTATCTCGATCAATTTGTGAGGAAATTAGAATCAGTAACGCCGACTACGGAATTCTGCAAATATATATGTAATAAATTATGTGCGTACTGCTTTTATCGTGTGAAGCAATTTTTTATTATTACTGTACACTTTTTAATAGCTTCACGTTTGACACTTTAATACTACGCAGCTGATTTGGGAAGATTTTGTTCACATACAGGGAAAAACGAAAATCTTCAAATCCAAGTCTTACGAATCAGTGTCGGACTAAGAAAAAATTAGTTACCGGCGTTATAAAAAATTTAAATCTCACTTCATTTGACAGTTAATTAACTTTATTTTTAATAGTGAAGTGCACTGTTTAATTATTAGTGGTAGCACTCTTAAAGGAACTACTTATATTTCAACTCATTTTATACTAAATCAGTTTAATTGACTGATGTCACGTAACATCGCAACTTATAATGTAGGTCTGCCCCTAACAAACCCGACCTGGGCATGTCTGCACAGGGCCCAAAAATTTTTGGGGTCCAAGTTTAACTGTTAATTATTTTAATTAATTCAGCGTTAAACATAGTTGTTGTTTGTGATCCGTTGAAAAGCAAGGTAATACCTTGAACAAAAGGTTGGTAGTTCGAGACCCAATACTATTTTGTTAGTTTTTGAAAAAAGGAAATTTATTTTACTTTCGAATGGTCGATTTTCATGTACTTAATTTTTACTATTATAGAGGCCTATTACGTGATAATAACACAGGGCCTGCGGAGTCTACGAGCCGGACCTGGCCTGGTCCCCGGCACAAATCGATTGTTCAAGAAAGATATAAAACTAAATGATACGTAGATCTAGAAAAAATAGACCTTAAAAAATCTAACTTGATAAAATGATAGATGAATATTAAACGAGAAAAATGTATAATAGAAGTGTCAAATGATGAATGAAGCATGTCTCATTTTCAGTTTGTATTGTTATGTCTATATACCCTTGCTCTTTTCTAAAAAAAATTCTAACTTTTACCAATATATGATTATATATTCGAATGATAGTACGTTAATTTCGTATGTCTAAATAAATGACCAATCGTACACTACCAATATACAATTGGGTCAAATAGTTTTCAAACCTGAGAACCCATTAAACTTCTTCGTACTTATATGTACCTATTTAGTATTAACTGCTAGGTTTAAACTAAGGGAAAATACATCGTTAAATTGCACCAATAAATAGTGCTGTTAGTTTTGGTTGAAGGATTATTTTTGTACATTTTATAAATTGAATGATCAAAACTGTAAACTATGTAATATTCTTATTGGTCAACCGTACATTCGTTTCGTGCTATCAACATCACGGGTTATATCCCCTTAAACTAAAATAATTTAAGCCTATAGATGTATTTAGCAAAATTAGCCGATAGTTGGAGGCGTAAATTTACGATATCAATTGTTCAGAAAAGAAATACATAGTTGATGTCAGATTACTTCCAACCAGTGACTAGTGATTGAAGCAACCGAAGCAAGTTATAATGTCACAACCGACTCAAACCGAAGCAAGGGTTGAGAATGGTCTTATCTACGTAGTAAATATAATGTCATTTTCGAAATTATTGTACCCTAGAAAGCTAAAATGGGCACGCATGAAGGCATGAAGCTATGGGGTTATGGATATGGACCAGTAGCCGTACTGCCCATAGCTAGTTATAATCATCCCACACGGCCACACTAACTCCTTCAAGTACGGTCTCTATTGCTTTAGATTTTTTTCTTGGGATCCTCTTTTATGTACCAATTTTTTCTAATTGGTATACCATTTTTGATTAAAAAAGTACATAAAAGTACGAAAAAGTACAGAATATTAAAAAAAGATGATGAAAAAAGTACAATATGTTTAAAATATAAAATGGAAAAAAATGGTATAGAAAGTAGGTCCCTTTTTCTTTCCTTTTATAGTAAAATTAAATGGTATGGAGAGAATAGGTGTTCATTTTTCACTATTACCATTTTTAAATCCCCCAACGTTACATATATTCTCCCATCATATCATTGAGTTACAAGTCTTTTCATCCACATAAAACTTCATTAAAATTTAATCACTACATACGTACTGTTATTTCCTTTAAAACATACTCCGTAATATAAACTCTTAAGATGTTCACTACATAATGTTTATCCATTAATGGGCTAAACATATGTGCGATTAACATCTAATTATCTTGGTACAAGTCCATTTAGCTAGTGATTTAACCAATCAACACCTACACAATATATTACTAGTATTTTTTAAGTTTTAACACACTAACTTTTCTACATGTACACGTGAATAGTGTCTATTGACAAGTCTAAAGTACATAACTTATTGGTTTCGAAAGAAGTGTTCTTTTTAGCCAAAATACAAACTAACTTTTTACAGTTATCTATTCACACAAAGAATACTTTTTTATAATAGTGCGCTGTTAAAAGAAACTATTCAAATTACTCGAGGACTGACTCGGGGACTCAAGTGGGTGACTCTTTGACTCGGTTCTACTCGACCACACTCAATATGTACACGTGTGGGTAAGGTTTGAACTTCAACCTCTACTAGTAATATGAGACTGCATTTAACGTACATTACGTCATTTCGATAATAAATATAACTCTTTTTGTATTATGTTAACAGTCCATTTTTTTTGACGTTCCAACTTCTATTTCAAAAATAGATAGAATATAACTAATGAAATTTTCATACCATTGCGGCTTTAGCCCTCTAGTATGATTTTCCCAGTGCAAATATGCTCGTGATCAGTCGTGAAAGGGATGACTTTTGTAAAAAATGCCAAGGGTTCAATCCCTACTTCTCGCGATTTTACAGGAAACAGCTAAACATTGCTTGAGGTATGATCTCTAGAGTTAGATCATTGAAACAACCTTTTGTGAACTAATTAAAATTTCATATCATATAAGGGTTAAATACATGAAAATGTAATAAAATATGCTCTGATATTCATAGTATGTAACAAACTATTTGGGCTTCCATTGTATGTAACGAACTTTTTAATTTCCTCCATTGTGTGTAACGAACTTTCTAATTTCCTCAATTGTATGTAACGAACTATTCAGTCCTCCATTGTATGTAACGAACTTTTTAATTTCCTTCATTGTATGTAACAAACTTCTAATTTCCTCATTGTATGTAACGAACTTCTAATTTCCTTACTTTATCCACATGTCGATTATATAAGTCTGACACGTGGCATCCCTTAGTACCGTTAATCTGACCAAGATCAGTAAGGATCTCTTTAAAAACCGAAAGATGATTTAGCATAGATGCACCTTCTTGCATTTTGTGGGAAAATAATTTTTATTTAAGATGCATCTTACTTGTTAAATCTTTGATCATCTAAATTTGTTTTAATTTTAACCATAAAGAGGCAGAAGAAGTTTCTTTCAAAACTTCTTGCAAAATATTATTAGATAAATGAAGATGAAGTACATCTTACTTGTTAAATCTTTGGTCATCTAAATTTGTTTTAATTTTAACCATAAGGAGGTAGCAGAAGTTTCTTTCAAAACTTCTTGCAAAATATGATTAGATAAATGAAGATGAATATGAGACAGATTAACGTTTCTAAGGGATGCCACATGTCATGCTTATATAATCAACATGTGGAAAAAGTAAGGAAATTAGAAGATCGTTACATACAATGAAGGAAATTAGAAAGTTCGTTACATACAATGGAGGCCCGAATAGTTCGTTACATACAATGGAGGAAATTAGAAAGTTCGTTACATACAATGGAGGCCCGAATAGTTCGTTACATACAATGGAGGAATTAGAAAGTTCGTTACATACAATGGAGGCCCGAATAGTTCGTTACATACTATGAATATCAGAGCATAGTTTATTACATTTTCAGGTAGTAACCCCATCATATAAATACTCGATGATCTGTAAAAAATTGGATTCGTAACGATTACATCTACCTAGTAAATAGTTTATAGGGTGGTAGATATAATTGATTTCATAAGCTAGAAATGAGTAAAAAATCAGATGGAGTCAAATCAAACATGAATACATTGATACGTACATCACCATCATCCTTTACACGCATCCATGCTTTAAACCTGCCATGTCAATATCACTCATAGCCTAAGCCACGTCATTCACAGAACCTTACAGCCTGGCTTCATACCACCTCCTTCCAATTACCTCTCTCCACGTGGCACAATTCAGATGGTGACTCTCTACAGCTGTCTCTACTATATAAACCCCTTCAACCCACACCCCTCAGTTCACCAACACCTTTACTTACTTCCCTCTTTCTATCTTCCGATTCTACCCTTAGAATGTCTCATAATTACCATATTGCCACTCTCCTTATCTTTCTTGTTACAATTTCCAACTTCGAAAATTCATTCTCTGCACTCGTGACACAAAGCCCACTCGTGCTTACATACCACAAGGGTGAACTCCTTAGAGGTCCCTTGACCGTTAATCTTGTTTGGTACGGTAAGTTCACACCCATCCAACGGTCCATAATCGTCGATTTCTTACAGTCGCTAAATACCGTTAAGTCGTCAACAAAAACAGCTACACCACTACCATCGGTATCATCATGGTGGAAAACAACCGAGAAATATCACAACGGGTCATCGGCCACGGTTGTTGGAAAACAAATACTCGACGAAAATTACTCGCTAGGAAAAAATCTAAAAAACTACCATCTTCGATATTTAGCAACGAAAGTTGCACAACGAAATTCGATTAACTTGGTCTTGACCGCGAAAGAAGTTGGTGTCGAAGGATTTTGCATGAGCAGGTGTGGTACTCATGGTTCGACCAAACAAATTAGGTAAGTAGACACTTCTTTTAGTAGTACAATTTTAGTATGTTTTGTAATATTTGTCTATTTTAAAATTTGTCACCAACTTTTTGTTCTTTGGTTACATTTTAAAGAAAACAATTATTTGAACGTACTAAAACGACATTACTAGTATGTTTTTTCTAAATGATTTATGTTCATCTAGCGAACAAGTATTTTACACATAAAAATAAAACGAAATCACATTATTTTAATTTGTGTACAAATTACTTAAAGTTAGCTATAGACCAATTTATTTTAGCATGCACGGGCTTTTCCTATAGCTAGTTTTTCGGCTTGTTATATGTTACAATAGTTGGTTATTATTATTATTTGGTTACTTTATTATTTTGTATATATATATATGTTGCAGTGGGAAAGGCATGGTGGCGTACGGATGGGTAGGGAATTCGGAAACCCAGTGTCCGGGTCAATGTGCGTGGCCATTTCATCAACCGATTTACGGACCACAATCGCCACCGTTGGTTTCTCCTAACGGTGACGTTGGTGTAGACGGAATGGTGATAAACTTAGCAACGGTGTTAGCTGGTGCCGTTACTAATCCGTTCAACAAAGGGTTTTATCAAGGTCCAGCAACGGCGCCTTTAGAGGCTGTGTCAGCTTGTACCGGAATGTTCGGGTCGGGTGCGTACCCGGGTTACGCGGGTCAAGTTTTAGTGGATAAGACTACTGGTGCTAGCTACAATGCGCACGGGTTAAATGGGCGAAAGTATTTAGTACCAGCAATGTGGGACCCGAAGACCTCTGCTTGTTTTACGTTGGTGTGAAGGCGTGATCTGGTGTGGGTGGGTGTAGGTGAGGGTATGGTGGGGTAAGGTGATGCCACTTGGGTGTTTGGCAGACTTGGAGAGTTTGTCGGGTAGTGTGACGTGTAAATTCTGATATCATTTTGTATGAAAAAGAATGTATAAAAACACTTTATTTCTAATTTTAATAAACTTGTCTTTATTGTGATGAAAGAAAGAAAGAAATAAAATATATTTATATTGGTGGGATAAAGATGAAGAATAAAGATAGGTCCCCAATTATTTGAGGCGATATGGTTTTTTAACATGTAGTAATCGGTACAATTATTTGAGACAATATGGTTTTTTAACACGGAGTAATTTGTACAATATTACAAATTTTGCGTGCATCAATAACTAAGTTTTATATGTGAACACTAAAAAATATAATTAGTTAAATATTATAGTCCGATGCATCACTAACTTATTAATTAAGTTATACAAATAATGATATATATACCCTATATAATAATATTCATGGCATGATTCGAACCCGTGATCTCTAGGAAGTCATAGGTTGCCCTTACTATTAGGCTATTTAGTTATTGGTTACCGATGGTATAAAACAAAACATAAATATTTAAATTATAATTTTCTTTTAATTTTAAAGGTTTTCATTTTTATTGTGGATTGGCTTAAGAATTACTCATTTTCATACGACAAAAAAAAGTCATACTATATTCGATTCAATAAGCGTCATGATTATACTTAGAATTGTGTGTATTTATAAAATAAATCGTTAAATTGGAATGTGACAAGTTGTGTTTTAATTGTCACTCGTAGATTGTATATTTAATTAAGATTTAAGAAATTTACTTTGTTTAATATGAAACATACTTCGATTAATTTTTTTAGAAAAGATAGACATACTATATTAATAAATAAAAACTAACAAGACACTTGATATTATACATTATACATATTCAACTAGGTGAAGACCCGCGATAGCGTGGACGACTAAATTAAAATTGTTATAAATTTGAAGTTTTATTTTCAATTTTTTAAAATTAAATTAAAATATATATTTAAATTTATATATTTATATAATATTTATATGTATTTATAAATTAATCAAAATATATAATATTTATATAATATTTAATATTTAAAGGTTTATTAAAAAATGGTTTTTATCTAGCGAGGTAAAGTGTAACATTATTATTTTTAATTTAATCTAACTATATATCGTTGGATCAAATTAAAAAACTCCATTGAAGGATCCAGATTTCTCCATGGATTTTGGTCTCCGTTAGTTATATTAGACCTTTTAAATTCATTAATATAAAAAGAAATTTTAACAAAAAGAAATGTCGAAACCTGCATTATCGCGGGTCCTTCACCTAGTTATAGATATAATAACATCATAATCAATATTTAAGATGATAAAAATTAAGTAGGAAGTAAATCTAAAAGCTATTTAGTTTGTTATAGGTAGGACACTTACTTGATATAACACCCCTCGTTTCATTATAAACAATAATATAATAATTGCGACTCGGAAGCGTATATTTAAAAACATTCTATCAATGTACTCAAAATGTCAGTAAACTTTTTCAAATCAAATACGTGACATCTCAACAACTCGGTGTTATATAATTCAAAACATTTCTATGGCTATTAAATTAACATCAGAGTACAGCCTGTCAAACATTCCATCCAGTCAAAACACTTCCTGCCCTGCCCAATATGTCCCATCTATTTCAACCTGCAGGAAGAACTGTGGTGGGGTTAGCATAAAGCTAAGTGAATGAAACTATAAGCAACAGTACAACCTAGCATAATAATCTGTTTACATCAAATAACAATAAACAGAAAATCAATCATTCACTCGACATCCAATCAATGTCAAGCTACACCAATCAAACATTATCAATCGTCATGAGGATCGGTGGCTCCTGAGATACCCTAATACCGGTTTGGAAATCAATGAACTCTTATCAATCATCTGTATTGGCCTATACAGAATTACCGATAACCAGTTGTTAATCACACACGAGCTAGATCTCTAAACCAACATTTCAAGTTTCAAGATCTCCTGTCGTCTACAATAACAACCAAGTCCAACTGTCAAGTCAAGTTGACCTCAAAATCTTACATACTAGCTCAAACAGTCAATTAAGCAACTAGTTAAACTATCATGGCAAGATATCTCAACAATTACATTCTATCAAAGTAATACTATAATTACTTGTTGTAAATCAAATCATTACAACTAAATCACACTGAGGTTACAGATCCACTCACCGACTACCTCAGCCGCCAGCTCAGAAGTCTAATATTACTGAGACTTCTCCACATCTGAGAATACAATCAATTAAACAATAAGTTAGTAACTTGTCTCAACTGATAATACTTAGGTAATTAATATCGTTACACAATCATAACATAATTACATGAATCTAATGATCTCTAAGATCACAGCAAACAAAAGTTCAATTCGGAACAAAATCAAAAAGTCCCGAAATAAGGTCCAAAAACTGTAAAATGCCATTTTCGACCCCTAAACGACCCCGAATGTCCAAAAACTGACTAGGCTATAATATATAGCTTTGATCAGTGGGCCGTTTTCGAGTGACCATGTAAATTTCAGCCCAATCGGAGTTTAAAGACAATTTGTCAATTTTTTCGTGGCAAAAATCACTACTAAACACTTATGCACTTTTGAAATTTTACAAAAAGTACCGACAAACGCGATCCAGAAAACAATGGTGGGATCGCGTTCCTCTTTGTAAAATCATTCTGTGACAAATTATAACTAAGCAACGCGATCCGGACAAATTCTTGGGATCGCGTTCCCAAGAACAAAACTCGTCCGATTCCTTTTATAACTAACGAACGCGATCCTGGCTAGGGTTCTGGGATCGCGTTTGAGCGTCTTTCAGCTCAGCTTCATCCCTGTAATTGCCCAGCTCCGAATTCAAAACCATTTTTGATAAATCAAGCTTATCAAACTCAGTTCTAATGTTATAAACAACTCAATTAACTTCATATAATCATCATGTAATACTTATAACTTGTTCCTAACATCCAATTCTTCCAATTTATCAATTCACCCAAATTTCAATCGAAATCAAATTCTTAAATACTCAAGAACACTTACTGATTGAAGAATCTACTGATGATAATCTGTCCATGGTGAAGTTTCACGAGAATCACAACTTCCTGATTTGATTTCTAATTTGATTTGGAGGTTTTCTGAGAGTTTCTGTGAGTTTTAAAATGAAAATGAATAACTTTCCTAAATAGGAAAGTACATATATAGTCGGCATCACATAAACCGCCTTCAATATACGGGTATAATTTAATACCCCATCTCAATATATAGTCTGGAACCCGAAAACCATTTGCGAGTCCAAACATTTTATTGTACCGTCAACTATATTAATTTACAACAATTAATAATTCACTTATCACATTGGAATATTCGACTCCTATTCCAATTATTTCACTAATTCAAACAATATTATTTTCAAACACATTTAAATACTAATTTAAATCAAGAAATAATATAACACAACTAGGTCCATTTCGAGGATGTTACACTTGACTTGATGGATATAATGAAAAGTTTGAATTACTATCAAACATGTAACGTACGTTCCTCCTTGCTATAAGTACTTGTCAATTTGGTGTTTGAAAGTAACTACAACATTACAATAAAAAAATAAAATCATAACAGATATATATATATCGTTGGATCAAATTAAAAAACTCCATCGAAGGGTTCCTCACCTAGTTATAGATATAATAATATCATAATTAATATTTAAGATGATAAAAATTAAGTAGGAAGTAAATCTAAAAGCTATTTAGTTTGTTATACGTAGGACACTTACTTGACTTGATGAATATAATGAAAAGTTTGAATTACTATCAAACATGTAACGTACGTTCCTCCTTGCTATAAGTACTTGTCAATTTGGTGTTTGAAAGTAACTACAACATCTATAACATATACTTAAAACAAAATACCATGAAGAAATCCTGACCCTTAATTGAGTTTTTTCCAAAATCAATCCGATGATCTAGAATTAATTAAAAATATTACACTTTGCCCCATTAAATTAAATAAATTAAAAAAAAATCCCAAACGATATCCCAGCAAAATATTTTAAAAATGAGTACATTATCTTTAAGAATTTTTTATCCTTTAATGAATAGTCAAATATTTATATTTTTTTAAGGATCCAGACGACATCACGACATGCTAGAGATATATAATGAATATATATATTCTACCTTAATTCTTGGTGATGTATCCAATATAAACAATCTATTCCAAAAATATAGGAATGTTTCTCTTTAATTAAATATATTTCATCCTTTTTTACAAATTAATTTCCTGTGATAAATACGATATGCCAAAAACTACGTAGGTGGTTATATAGAAGTCTAAATTCGAACAATTCTCTCACACGACAGAAAATGTAAATACTCACAAAAACCTAGCGTAGAGAAAGAGATCAGCAGATCGAAGCATTCTAACATGAAACTTGTACGTGTTAGTTTTGGTTCAAACTCGATTTTGTTTTAGAGGTAACTTATAAAGAATCTAGCTCCCAAGGTATGGCTTTTTATCGCTTTATTTTCATGTTTGTAATTAAAATTAGGTAAAAAGCTCTAATTTTGTTTTTTGTGGGAATTACAGATGTATTTGTTCTTGAAACAATGATGAAGTTGGAAAATTTTTCTACGATCTACAATTTGAAAAAGCCATTACTCTCCTTACTGAAAATTTGGGCTGGGTAAGTCATCATCTCAATTTTTCTATGAGTTACATTCATTATATTTTATTACTTAGATTTAGTTGTGTATTTTATGATTCGGGTGCAGAGTTTCTTGGCTAAGAACCCGCGAGTACATTACCTTTTGGAGCAGCAAAAACCGATAGAATTGTGTTGAGCGGGTGATTTCAAAGCTGCATTGGATTTTGGAGCCTATTAAGGAACAATTCCCCATCATCTAATATGGTAACGTCTTTCATGTAAGTTACACATGGAGGTATCTGCTCAACTCACTTATATTGAGATTGACTATTGAATGTGTTAGGAATTTACAGCGGAAACTTTCAACTAACAACAACCTATTGTTAGCAAAAAAACAAACCCAAACAAACGCTCGTGTAATTGCGTTACACCCACAAACAATAAACGGATAATAATTGCAAACCTAGCAATTAAATACAAAGCAACAAGATAAATAAACGATAACAAGAATGTAAACGACACAAGGATTTTAACGTGGTTATGTCCAATCTCCAACTTGGAGATCGGTTTAGTCCACGGGGCCAAACCGAGAGAGTTTTCTTTCTATTATTTTGGTGGCTTAGGGTTTATACAATAATAGGGTTTATTTATATTAAACTTCAAACAAGGAAATAGGTCGGCTAAATTAATTCTTGCCGCAAACAAATTCCGTGTCGCCAAAGCAATTAACGTCGGCGAGTTTTGTTTCTGTAAACCTTGGTCACGTGAGCCTCCACTATACTTGGAAAACAATTAATTAGCATAGCTCAAGTCACGTGATCAGCAAATGGAATTTAACTCCCTTTTGATTTTCGTTTGTTCGATTATTCACAATATCTCAACAGAATGCTGATAGTTTTAACTCTCTGTTTTATTGTAAGAGGTTATTGTTCGCTTATTTTAAACTACTTGCTGTTCTTGGACTAGATTTGGATAATGAAGAATTGATCGATTCATGTTTGAGGGAAGTACCAATGTAGCCTTTCTCTTCGTATATAGGTATAAATTTTTGGTTATACTTTTTACACTTGGTTTTAGTTATATTTGCTTTCATGCAACTAATAATTTTGTTCAAAAATTCATATATTTAGGTTGATTTGAAGAGAACCAGACATGATGAGGTGATTCCATATCCGAAAATCTGCGCTTACTTTTAAACCATTCGCGTGTTTTTTGATTTTGTCGAGCATTCATCTTTCTATCGTTATACATGTTTTAAAATGTATTATATGTACTCATTGTATGTATATGTGTTTAGGAAAATGTACTTGATTACTTTGTTGATTTAATTAGTGACTTTAGTTCATTGCTTGATTTAGGTTGTGTCTCTATCATTTTGTGTGACAAACTGCTGAATTATGGAATGGGGTGACTTGAGTTACGTCATATTTTATTTGAAAACAATTAAAAATGCAAAGGTTTTCAGGGAAAATGTGTTAAGGGAGCGGGTCTGGTTTAAGAAATACGAATTCGTAGTTTTGACTGGATGAATACAAGATTGATAATGATGAAGTTGGAGTGGGATAAATGGGTGAATGACCCAAGATATGTGGGCACTGATACATTACATGGGTCCAAATATGTACAAGAGTAATAAGAGAATAACACAGTGAGATGGAATAATATTAACAACTGGTTGTACAAATGTAATCTACCTTGAACAACTTTATAATTCATCAACTCTCATCATCCTATAGTTAGTATAGCTTCTTAATTTTTATTTTATGTTAGCATAACCCTCGTGACCCGCGGGTCAATAAACTATAAGAATTATTTTTAGTACACATGATAACTTTTGTAAACATTTTTGTACTTAAAACGTTATAATAAATGTAACTTTTCACAATGTGTATTGAGATAAAAAAAAATTAAATAAATAAACCGTTCAAATATTAGGATATGAAACAAGTTGTTAATGATGAAAGCCATAACATATATACCAACTTTAACTACAATAAAATGTTAAAATAACATCCTTCATTATTACACATTGTGTTAAAGTTAGTATACTTATTTATATTAAATGTTTTGTCATCGTAAATTAAACACTAAAATTTATAAATAAAACCATATTTGATGTTTACATGACCAGTGGGAGGTTCAAATGAGAACCACTCTAAAGTTAAGAACTTTAAGAACCATAAAGAATACATGTTTGTTCACATGTGATTAACTTCAATCATATGTGAACATTGATGTACATTTAATTGAAAAAGGAAAAAGTAAAAAAAAAAATCATAATTTTTCGTCTAAAGATACATTTTAACCGATTTGTTTATATTATCGTTCACATGTGAACATATTTTTTTTTTTTTGCGTTTTTCGATATCATTTTAGGATTTTTTTGACTTTTTTCTTTTTCAATTAAACGTACATCAATGTTCACATATGATTGAAGTTAATTACATGTGAACAAACATGTATTCTTTGTAGTTTTCAAAGTTCTAAACTTTAGAGTGGTTCTCAAATGAACCTTCCCCTACATGACCTTAACTATTTAAAATATGTAAATACATGTCACACAACCATTGATATACTCTTTTATCTTAAAAAGGTTCAAATATTTAACTACAAAATAAATAAAAACAAATGTCATAGCACGCGTTATCGCGGGTCTTCAACTAGTTACAATAAAAAAATAAAATCATAGCAGATATATATATATCGTTGGATCAAATTAAAAAACTCCATCAAAGGGTCCAGATTTCTTCATGGGATTTTGGTTTATTTATATTTTAGATATCCTAACGATTTACACGACACGTGAAATGAGAAGAACACGGGCATATTAACAAAAAAAAAAAGAAAAAAGGAATGGGAAACCAGAATAGCACAAAAGAGCACTATGTTCTTCCCAAGAATAAAAAGTACTCCGTATTTTGTAGTTTTGTCATTTTAAAATATGATCAAAAAATGATTTACGTAGTATTTATTAATTTTTGATTACTTATAAAAAGGATTTTTTCTTTAATATCCATCCTAAGAATGGGTTTTTTTTAGAAAGACAGATTATATTATTAGAATAGGTTCCAAGCAGGAACCTCCAACCAGAGAACTACATCATGGGAAGCAAAAAACTAAAGACTCCCCGGTAAAAGGTCTTTTTATTTTGTACAGACTTGTTATACATGGGACGTTAAATTCGAAGTATGCTTTTGAGATGTTATATTCATACGACATTATTTGTTTTACCAAAAATCATTGACAATGTACTACTACCTTCATCTCATTTTACTACTAATCAACTTATAAATAAACATCACCTTTCGTTCCAAGGTGACATGATATAGTTGAGTGCAAACATTATTAAATAACGTGTCATTTTAAATTTGTGCCTAAAAGGCTAAAACCACAAATCTGGATAAATAATTTTAATTAATTATTACACATATATATAAAAAAAGCATTAATCCATGAGATTGTGAAGATGCAATTAGCTTTCCTGGGTGGATGAATTGAAAAGGTATGTAATCAAAACCCACATTAGCCCATATGAGAAAACAGATTGTTGGGCCGTTGCCCAATATTAGCCCATATCAGAAAACCGAGCTTGAAATTCAGATCCAAAGCGTGTAGACTCCAATATACTCCATCCATCAAATTATTCTCTCTCCCCAACAAAATTTTTGTGATTTATGATAAGGTTGAAAAAATGATAACATTACCTACCTATGTATTTAAAGCAAGTTTCACTTGAAATATTAAAAAATTAAATTATTATTAAAAGTAATAAATGAGGGTAAAATAAGTGTTAAATGTTTTTTTATAGTTATTTTGCATTGGACAATATTTTTGGGACAAAAAAAATATTAATGTGAACAATTAACACCGTTTTCTCGAGTTTTTTTTAGTGGAAAGGAAATGAAATCATATGATTCACAAATAATAGCTTTCTCAAGTTCTTTTTTCAAACGGAAAGGAAAGGGGAGGAATAGATTAGGATGGAAAATAGATGGGTTTTTTTTGTTAACAATATTCTCTGCCCATAATTGAGCTGATTAGAACAGAAAATAGATAGTTATAGTTATCGATCTAATAACCATCTTATTCTTAATCCTATTCTTTGTAAACTAACTTTCGTCTCATTGATACGGCTCACAACGGAAAAAAAAAGGGTTTAAGTCATGGATCGCCAACGTACTCTCCTTTTTATTCCGAGATCACTAATCAGCCGGTTTTATTACCAGGATCACCAACGTACTTTAAAAAATGAATTTCTTTGTAAATTTTGTTGGCGATCTTAACTCTGTACTAACAAGTATGTTGGCGATCTCAAACCCGTATGTAGAAGTACATTGGTGACCTCAACACGAAATTAACAAGTACGTTGTTGATCCTAGTAATAAAACCGGTTGATTGGTGATCTCGGAACAAAAAGGAGAATACGTTGACGATCCGTGATTTAAACCCAAAAAAAAATTCGCCACAGTCTTCTTTGCCTTCTTCTCAACTCTCAATCTTTTCTTTTTCTTTCTATATTATGTTGTGATATAATATTGTAATTTAACAAATGTAATAATTATAAAGTTTTGCTGTATATCTATTACATGTTTTGCGACTACGTGTATAATAGATGTTTTCTTTGGGTTATTTATTAATATGGCGTGCATCCTGTTTATTTTTTAATGGTACAATGAATTGTTTATATGTTGTTGTACTCTTTTTAATATTATTACATAGCTAGAGCTTCCTAATAAAACCATCGCGTATGATTTCTTTATCTGTGTATAATACTGTAACGCAATTTTATTGAGTATAAATTGGTTGTATATTTATTTATTGTTGTTATAGTAACCTGACAATGGTTCACTATATTAGTAGGATTTGCAAAATTATGTAAGTTATCACGATCACAAACTCATCGATGAATTTGTTTTACGTTTTGTGTTCGTTTTGAGTTCTAACTTTGTAGATTTTGATCTTATGGGTTTAATTTTTTTTTCTTTTCTTTCGTTTTCTTTCAAACTCGAGAATACATGTGCAACATCTTATATTACATTCTATTCTATTCTTTTTTCCTCTTTTCTTTTACATCATATTTCTTTCCGCTAAAAAATAACTTGAAAATAAAGTGGGACTGAGGGAGTATTAAGAAAAAACACGTTGCTATCAGGAGGATAATATATAGATATATTTTAATGGTAAGAATTCATTGACAAAATTGCACTTGTTAATTAATCGTCATTATTGCCAAGAGCTTCCAGCTCAAGTGGCACAAGGTGTTTCACCATGACCTCAAGGTCATGGATTCGAACCCGGATGTGAGCAAAATGCTCTCCGGGATGGAGACAGGGGTTTTCTCTCGAAATATTCGGGTTTCCCCTGAAATTGGTGATGGGTATATGAAGAGGCAATGCCACTGAGCCCAATACTGCCTTTAAAAAAAATTAATCGTCATTATTACATAATAAGTTAATAACACGTAATAGTCAACTTTCGAATGTCACCGAGTATGCTGACTTATTTTATTGTACAAAATCCATGTGAAAGTGATCCAAATCATATAAAGATGTGTTACACAGGTCTGCTCCTAATTATCATTATTATATATAATTAATGCGAAGGAGTAGCATGAGGATTCACCATCACTTGCTTATTAGTCTGCTTCTTTAGATTAACACAAGTCAAACCCTTAAACCCAGATTTAACCTTTTCATTAATCTTAATTATAACCCAAAACAAAACTCTATAAATCACCACCATCCCTAATATGATCACCAAATCAATCCACTTTGAGTAACCCATTTCAACTTGCCATTGTTCTCTTAATATATTATCTCCATACATGATTTTCCGCACTCCCCCTTCGTAATATACATCCTCTTCTCCTTCGAACTCGTTTTTGAAGAATCCTTGATATGCATACTTGTGAAACGCGACATAAAACAATGGGTACTTCCAAAATGGCTTTGGTAAATCATTAGGTAAACGAAAGAATCCACCACCTAAAATCATCAACGCTTGAATTCCCACACCTGCAATGATTCCCATTAAGTAATTGGGTACGAGACTTGCCACGATCATCATTAGTCCTTCGACTAGCAACATACAAGAAAAGAGTAGGATTGTGAAATATGCAAAGTGGTCGAATCCTTTATGTAGTCCGGTCATATAATATGCTATTGCCCCCGGTATCACGGATATTAGTAACAAGTATGGTGTTGAAGACAACGTGTTGGCTATCACGAATGCCCCAATTGAGTAATGTCCATTTAATCTTTCACGTTCGAATACTTTCATATCCTCCACAAATGAGGGGAATCCACCGATGGCCATGAATGTTAAGAATGAGGACACAAAAAAAATCATCGAACATCTAGCCTGAAAATTGTAACCAAGCATACAGGTTAAGGAAAACCATTCATGATTTAATTACATTGTTCGATCATAACTGTAATTAATTGTACTGTTGACAATATATGTACGTTTGATGATAGTGTTTTTACCTGAACCGAGCTGTAACTTGTTTTGACATCATAGTAGATTGTTCCGAGACCAAATGCTAACGCTAGATAGATACCAAGGCGCAACCAATAGTAGCCAAAATTGCGATGCATGTTGAGAAATGATCGCCTCGTGAGTACAAGACACTGAGTTGAGAAACTAGTATGGTTTCTCTGTTCTTTAAGTGTTTCACTTTCATTTCCCTGATAAATTGATTTCCAGAAAATTATTCATCTTCGTATACAAATGACACGAGTATTCTACATATTGATATTTAAGTATTCTATATATATCTCACCTTCTGGTTCTGGCATATATCTGTAATTCTGTAGTCAACTTCTTGGAAAATAGTAGATAACTTGTATGAATCTACCAAAGTATTAATCACTTCCTCTCTAGGTTTCCCCATGGTTGAACCTTGTTTAATATCCTATGGATTTCAATAAAGCCAATGTTTAAAACATACACAATTAATACTAATTAAATTTTGACTAAAGAATATACCTCATCGAAATCCTTGTTTATTGTTTTAAGAAAATGATCAGATGGATTCTGGAAACTAGGGCAAGGCAAGTCGTTCATTGCAAAAAACTGCATCAAAGGGAAATAAATTAGCCGATTTTCAGTATTGTTATGTGTTTAAAAAACCAAATAGACAAGGCCAGAATAAAGATTGTTTGAATTACTTCATTCACCGATTTAGTGTCCCCAAAATAAACCATTCTTCCAGAAGAAAGTAGACAAAGATGACTAAAAAGCCCAAATACTTCGCTACAAGGCTGATGAATGGACGCAATGATATATTGTCCTTCCTTCATGCCGATCAAGCTTTACGATTCCATTCATAACGTAGTATGAGGCAGCACTATCAAGGCCGCTTGTTGGTTCATCAAGGAAGAGAAGTTTAGGACGAGTTAGGATCTCAATACAGATGCTAACTCGTCTCTTTTGGCCTCCACTGAGGCCTTTAGCTCCCCACCCTCCGATTCTAGTGTCCATGGAATCTTGAAGGCCCATTTCTCTTATAGTCATCTCAGCTCTCTCTTTCTTTTCGGCTTTAGACATAGATTCTGGTAGCTGGAGCTGCGCGGAATAGTAGACGCTTTCTCGGACAGTAAGTGCTGTGAGGAGTATCTCATCTTGAGTCACATAAGCCTATATATATTTATACATAAAGTATTTTCTTCCGAATGTCAGATTAAATAATCGAGGGGCTATGCGTTATCAGTTATCACTTATCACTTTTTTTTTTTTTTTTACCTGTCACAATTAGGTACTAGCTACGGATACCACATGAAAAGTATCATTTCATTTCTATTAGCGACACCGAAAATGTTTATGTCAATGACACTTTATGAAAAGTACATGCATGTAGAATTGTGTCATACAAACACACACTTATTGAGAGGATGATGTCATAAAAAATAATACCGGGGCTATTTATGTCACTATAACGTACATCGGTACATGTCTTTAGCGGTGGTGCTTTTAGTTATAGTCTCTATATATATAGTGACACTGCACGTTTTTTCTGTTTGTCACTCGTTACAAAAAGGTATCACTAAAAGTTCAAAAGTACGAAAGGTAAGTACCTGTGTATGGTGACATTAAAAAGTGTAAACATAATTATTTTGTGGCACTATTCTTTTATATTCATAATGTGTTAATAAAAGACATTTTCAGTCATGCTATACTAAAAGTGTCACTAAAATCTGAAAGACCATAGATAGACATAATTGGCCCAAAATATCAACCTAGTGATGTGAGAATGACAGATGACAACTTCAGCTAAAAAATTATGAAAGATAAAATATACTACTATCAACCAACCACTAATATACTCCTATTTTTAGACCTATGGTGATTAAATAGATATATTTATGTTCTCAAAAGATATAATGACATATTCTAATGCAACACTTACAAACGTGTCACAAAAGGGATTATATTTATCTTGTGATATACTTTAAAAGATCATACCGACGTTCCATATGCTAGAGTTTTCTTGCATCCATTGACCAGAATATCACCACTCTGTCGTGTTTTGGAGTTGACTCTTCCTGAAAATAAAGTAAAATGAAATGATATTTAATTAGCCTTTTCTTGATGATGCACGTTCGATCTATTGCCTCCTTTACTTATTTTTCTTTATTTATGTATTGTATCTTTATTTTTATCGTCAATGATAATGATATTTAGCCTTTTCTATCAAATGTGTGCGAATTATATTTTTACATTTAAAAATTGAGATATGATATGATGACATACTCCGTATACTGATGGGATTAAGCACTAGAAATATCAAATAATACCATATTTTGACGCATACACTATATAAGATGCATGAAAGTACTGTTGTACTTTCTAAAAAAAAAAGTTGTCGTTACTTTCTACAATTCTACATATGGGAGTGATTAGTGTTGTATGAATCAAAAATTATGGTGTAAGAAATTAGTAAGATGTGCTATCCTAATTGATGAAAAGCACGGTGATCGATCGACATGATTTAGGTAATTGATTAATATTTCCAGTTTATATAGTAATTTCGGGATGTTTAATTTCCATGTAAAAATGAGTATTAGAGTGAACAAAAAGCGTCATAATGTTTTACTACGAGTTCGAAATGAGTTTTCCAGAGTTCTTGGAAAATTAAGTAAAATTTTGTGTAATGACATACTACACATAAATAATAAAAATGATGCATACCTGCTAAGGCATCAAGGAGTGTGGATTTGCCCGAACCCGAAGGTCCCATGAGAGCTAGAATCTCCCCGGGTCTAGCATATCCGGTAACACCTTCAAGTATGGATCGGGTCCCACCCGTCTTTCCATCGGGCACCGTAACCCACAAGTCTTTCCATGTCAAAGACACACCATTGATGACGTCACCCTAATCTACGATAGGTTCTACTTGAGATGTGATCTCTACCTCCTGAGCAGGAATCTGTATTGCTATCGAGAAGGAGTGATTTGAAGGTTCCATGAGAGATGGAGAGAGATATTTTGCATGTTGAAATCTGATATATATGGTGGGTTTTTATATACATCAAGTATGTTGACCATCAGTAATTAAGCTGTATATATTGTTCATTTGCTAGTTTTATTCACGGTACATTCTTAATTTACCATAATGCCCATTTTTTAAGTACCACAACAGTACAACACCATTTTTACCACTAGCAATGGTAACATTAAAACGTTCATTTTTTACCTCGTAGGTCCTACAACACCATTTATTGTGAATTGAAACAAGAGAAGAAAACAACAAAGAAAATAGAAATGGTTTTGGGTCCCGCACGAACGCCCAATTTTTGCCTATTTTGAACTACACAACACCCCTCCAGGACACCCTCATTGCGGGCGTTATGGGCGTTCTCACTCAAAATAGTGGCTCCAGAACACTACGTTGCAAGTAGTATAATGTCTATTTAGAAGTTATGTTGGAGTAAAAGTTTTACATTTTTAAGTGTTACTATAACCAAAAAGTTGAAATTTATTATGTTGTAACGGAAACTTTCACTACAAAAATTTTGTATTAGAGATTTGACACATCACATACATGGGGTTAAGTTCAAATGAGAATCAACTAAAAGTTGAGAACCTTAAATTACGTGTTTGTTCACATGTGATTAACTTCATTCATATGTGAACATTGATTTAGGTTAGATCGAGAAAGAAAAAAATGTCAAAAAATCATAAAATTACGTCTTAAAACACATTATAACCGATTTGTTCACATTATCGTTCACATGTGAACATATATTTGTTTTTTGTGTTTTTTCGATATAATTTTAAGATTTTTTTGACTTTTTTCTTTATCAATTAAATGTACATCAATGTTCACATATGAATGAAGTTAATCACACGTGAACAAACACGTAATCTAGTAGTTCTCAAGGTTCTCAACTTTTAGTTGGTTGTCATTTGAACCTCCACCTATGTGGATATATCCTTTAATTCGTGCAACCTATTAAATACTGTTTTTTCTTTAATCCACAAGGATATCTACATAACTAAATTTGAACAACGAATCAATTGGATTGTTGTGGAGCATGTATTAGGTTCGTTATCCAACCATGAATTCGATTTGTGAGTTAGTATACATAATATTACTTTCGTCTCAAAATATTTTTTCAGTTTTAACTTCTTAAAGTCTTTTTTTTTTCAACTTTAACCTTAAATATTTTTGTTTGTGTTATATAATACTTGATGCAAAATATATGAATGGATTGGGTTTTAAATGTATTTTCATTGATATAATTTCATCAATTATTATATAACACAAACAAAAATATTTAAGGTCAAAGTTGAAATAGAAAGCATTTAAAAAGTGAAAACTGGACAATTATTTTGGGACGGAGGTAGTAGTTAAATATAAACGAGTACAACAGAAACATGAGACCCAAAAATGTACGTTATATTTAAAAAGGAATACAACTTAAATTTTGGGGTTGAACTTCTACTTTTAATATACCATATCTCATAAGCCTTGTTTGACAATACAATAAAAATATGGCTTCTTAAAAAAATAAGCCCCTAAAAGCCCTTTAAAGTGACTCTTAAATAGAAGCACAAACCTCCAACCCCAACTCTATTCCACCTCCAACCCGTTGTTGCTATAAACACTCTTAGGGTGTGTTTGGATGACAAGCTTCTATGAGCTTATTGGAGTTTAAGCTTATTTTTTTTCATAAACTCAAGCTACAAGCTTTGTTTGGTAAATAAAAATATTAGAGCTTATAGAAAAAATAAGCTCTTAAAAAATAAGTTACTCCAACTAGAATTAAGAGACGATAGAATTATTAATTGAGAAGAAAGTATAATAGAAAGAGGAAAAGACAATTTAGCCAAAGGAAAAATAAAATTTAATGTCAATATACAAATGGAGCTAGTTACACCAAACACTCCCTTAAATAGTAAAAAAGCCCATAGACGAACTATTAATAAGAAAGGGATAACGTACTAAAATGTATATTACTGCCTCCGTCCTATTTAAAATGTCCACATTGACTTTGCACGTAGTTTTAGAATTCTCCACTAACTACACTTTTCACCAATCAAATATTAAATCTACCCACTAAAGTATTTTTCGATTGGTTAAATATCAAAGTGGACACTTATAATGGGACACCCCAAAATAGTAATGTGGACATTTTAAATGGGATTGAGGGAGTAATTTACATCTCCGATTCTTCAGATCTCAACTTAATAAAAAATTATCAATTAATTAATAATAACAATACAATAATAGATTCTAGCAGATTTAGTCTTACATGATACTAGTAATACCGGCCCGTGCAATGTACGGGTCTTGCCAACTTACATTATTTGTTTACTAGCGTATAACCCGCGCAATGCGGCGGTAATAATAATGAACTTTTATCAATATATTTTTCAAATATTTTAGCAATAACTTACGTACTCATCACGGATTTCCCACATATACTTCTATTTTTCCAACCTTGAAAGAGGTTTATAGTTTCGTCATGTATCTAACTATGCATGTTTTACTATTGCATGCGTCTACTTTTCAGACGTCCTATCATATGTATGGAACTCATAAAAATGTCTATTGTATGTATTGGATTACACACTATTTGAGTAACTGATCCTCCATTTTCAATTTTTGTTGGTGACAAAAAAGTTCACATAGATGCCACGTGATCACCTTCTTCATTTAGCCAAACATACACATTCATGTCTTGATATATAATGTCAATTAAAAATACACACATAAATAACCATCAGTGAAGATTATAAAAATAATCAAACTCAAATGTAGTGTTTATTTAATTTAGTGAAAATAATTTCATCATCAAAACATATTTTGCCGACGTCATCGTCTCCGACACCGGTCATCAACTCTGGCTACTTTTCCGGCGACAACGATTTGACCTATAAAATCTTCTTTGCTCGCTGCAACAGTAGTGCCACGAAGGATATCATCACTAACGCTGTCGGAACTTTGGTAACCGAATATAACATCAAATAAACCGATCCAAATAGAGGTGGTTAGATCGAAGGAAAGTATAGTCGTTGGTGAAAAAAACTTCGGCGACCTAATTAAGTTATAAGTATGATCTACGAATTCCGGCCGAACTTTGCGATTAGATTGAAAGCGAAAAATTGAGTGTATGACTTTTGATTTTCAACTACCAAAGAAATTAAGAAAATGGGGGTGAAGTGTGATGGTGGTACACTGGTACGTGTAGCAGCAAACTTGACTAAAAAATGAGAATCAACATCATCATAAGCAAAGTAAGCATCAGTATGGTTGTTTTCAGAATTCATTTTGATAAAATAATAGTGAGAAATTAAGTTTTGGTGAGATTTCAACATCAAGTTCCATTCGTTATATACTGTTATAAAATGGGTTATGGTTAATTTTATGATTGTGTTATAAAGATTAGAATTCTTTCTAAAAAAGTATGTAGTGAGTTCTTGGAATTCATTTTGTGATTATGTACTTTCTGTATTTACGTTGTTAGTAATTGAAAGAGGTTGTTTGATTTAAATGAGGTAATGTTAAAGAATTGTTTGACTTTCCTTATTTAAGCATGAAAGCTATATAGTCAAGGGGTAAATTGGGAATTTCTGATATCCCTTTTCTCAACTTTAAGCCAAAAAGCCCAAAATGATTAATAAGGGGTTATGATTAGTCTAAGTTACATAATAAATGAAGGGGTAGAACTAATATATTAGCTCATAATTTTCCTAATTAATTTATATATATATATATTACAACTACATTTGTTGATTAAAGCTAGCCAACGAATAGGATCAGTTAAAGTAATATGTAAATCATCCAAACGTTGAAAAGTTTTTCAAAATATGAGTTTGGAAAAATTCAATCAACAGTCATAGACTATCAAAAATCGCGTGTTAAGAAGCATAAGTTGAGCTTCTTGCACATTTAGGAGGAACTTTATATTCGTCTACAATGTGAAACCATATTGATTATATTGTTGATGCTTAATATCACCCCAACCCCTTTTTTAGCACTTGTGATTAATTTATCTTTTGATATGGTCATGTCTAGGCTTGTAAGCGAACCGAACGTTCAGCGAATAATTCGCGAACTGTTCGACAGGAAGTTCTTTTATGTTCGTTCATTTCGTTATATGAACGAACACGAACAAAATTTTACGTTCGTCTAATTATATGAACGAACATGAACATAGATCTCGTTCGTTCATTTACGTTAGTTCGTGAATGTTCGATAACGTGTTCTTTTGTTAACTAATAGTTTAATTAAAGTAGTACATATTTGCATATCATATTTTAATCTAATCAAAATCTAAATTCTAAATATAATAATATTAAACATTTAGATATTTTTACTTTTCATATTTCTATCTCACCTTTCCCTCTCACATGCATTTTCTCTCCATTACCACACACCTCCACTTAGATATATATGTATGTATGTATAGACACACACACACACACACACACACACATATTGTTTATGTTCGTTAGGTTTTGTTTAAGGTATTAACGAACAAATGCATTAAATTATATATTCGTTCGTAAACGGTTTATGTTTGTGAACAAATAAACTTTCTTGGTGAACGAACATGAACAACAAAATCCGTTCGTGTTCGTTCGTTTGTTCGATAAAACCTTATTGAACGAACACAAACATGCTTCATTCGTGTTCGTTCTATTCGTTTACATGCCTAGTCATGTCTTTATTATTATTATTTGTTTGATTTACAACTTTAAGGATCTTAAGATAATTTAGTAGCTAGTATATGTACATTAAAAATAGTTACTGTGTCATATTTATCCCATCCATCCATTTATGTTTATTTCACTAAGACAATTCTTTACTATTAGTATTAGTATGAGCATTGTATACTTAAGTTTCTTATGGTCTCATTATCCACCATCAAAATAAATCCACTCTGAACTGAAATAGTTAAGAAAGCTGTTTCATGAACAAAGCCTAACTAAAAAAGGGTAGTTGGAGGGTACCCCTGACCCCGGATCTCTTTGAGATCCGCAGCGTCCCACCCGCAAGAGACATCTGCCTGGCAAAGCACCTGGCCACAGTTAGCTCACGAAATTATACCGGCAGTCCTTTATCGGACTCGAACCCGTATGTGCCCTGTGGATTTGCGGTGGCGGTACCTAACATGCTAAATTTTTACCCAGGGTAGGATCGAACCCCTGACCTTTAGGAAGCCTGGGGAAGATCCTACCACTAGGCCATCTAGGCAAGTGGTAACAAAGCCTAACTAATGGCTCATTAAAAACGCAACTTGAGTATCTAATTGATTTATTAAAAATTTTCAATTATCAAAAAACATTTAGAGATAAGGGTGCACATGGAATTGATCGTAATTAATGGAAATGGGAGAACACATAAAAAAAGTTATCTAGTTGTCTGCAAAATATTAGTATATGCATGTGCCGGTTGAAATGTGAAGTCAAATAAAATAAAGTACCAAAGTTTATATTCACTAATAAAACAAAAGGAGTTCTTCTGAGACACATAGTCGGGAAAAAAATCTAAAAAGGGAAACAAATAGTATGTGGTGGTATTTATTGTATCAAATCTTTATAATCATAATACTGTAAAACTAAGAGATTAAAAGTATGCATTCGTGTTTACTCTATTATTATTATGACTTTATAAAATATAGGTATATATATATAAGACATATACGTAAGGAAAATTAATTAAATAATGATAATGATAATGAACTACATGAGTAAAATATTCTTCTTATACATTGACGGAGCTCGCTCAACCGCCATCATTGACCCTTCGATCTTAGCCGTTCAATGTATACAAAAAAATGTTGACTTTTGATCTGAACCATTTAATGTACACATGGCGGTTACTAGATAGTTTTTGCTTACAGTTTTTTCGATTGGTTTTCTATATAGTAACGGTTACTTGCCCATGTTTACACATTCCCTTTAAAATCAGCACGAAGCTAGCATCCAACTTTCATCATGCGTGGGCCAATAACGTGGAAGTGAGAATGAGTGCGTTTTTCAATACGTCAATAAATATGTTTTGTGTTATCTTTTTTATACCGTTGTATATATTGTAATTTTAGTTTGTTGGTCAATTATTAAATACATTTGCTTTCTGTTTGTAAGCTTTTATCTACTCATGTACTTTAAAAATGAGATAAATCCATACGATGTGTTATTAATTATTTTCTAAGTAGTACAAATAGTTCAATATGGGTGTTTTGATTTCCAAATTTGAGAAATAGTAGACTTAGCTTTTTAAATATATTTGTACTTATTTGATTGCTAATGATTATTTAGCAAAAAGATCTCCAAATAATAGCATACAATTACATATATTGCTAGTGACTTGCATTTTATCTTTAAGTTGCCAAATAGATAAAGGGTGCTAAAGTAATCTTACGTTAGAAACTTCTATTCTATATGGATACAAAATAATAAATTATTATCACTCAACAAGTCAATTTGCTCGGATGAAAAGAGTATTGAACAAATAAACACAAGTAATCGGATGCAAAGAGTATTAGAAGAATGATAGTTGAGGTGAATTATAAATATGTCAAATATAAATGGTATTTCAACTATTATAAAAGGTAGTGTATCACTTTATAGTTAAAGTTAAAAAGTGGGTGGGTGTGTCTGTTTGGACCATCGAATCAACATGTATTCGGATCATAACAACTTCGTGCAATAACGGGTTCGGGTTTGGGTTGATATGGGTTTAGATATAAAAAAACAAGTTTTCCCGGGGCACCGCCCGGGTATTACACTAGTTTATAAAGTTAGTGCTAATTATTTATTATTATTATTATTATTATTATTATTATTATTATTATTATTATTATAAGCCTGTTATTATTATTCGATTAACATTTAATACCATTATTTAAATTAACAAAACTCAAACTTTTGATGAAATAAACTCAAAAAATGGTTAATCTTAATGTGGTTAATTAATCAACCATTTTTACCATCTTATTATATGTTAATCAAAATATATTTTTTTTAGAGAAAGCAAAAACTTTATTATATATAAACCCCACTATACACAATAAAACGCAAGCATGCTCAAACATATGACCAAACTCACTACTGAGCCATGCCTGCAATGTGAAAAAATACACGAAAAAATAACCCATCATAGTACATCTTACACAACCACTAACCCATCATAGTACATCTTACACAACCACTGAAAAATCAAAACAAATACAAAATGAACAAATATACAAAATGAACATGAAACCCCCTGCTTTGACCAGATAGCCTGCTGTACACCATTCCAACCAAAATATATGCGCAGTACCAAATTCACAATTGCAGCCTTTTACCTGCTTGACTCTACACATTCATCACCATACGATCTCGGGTCACTTATCCATTGCGACCACTCCAGATTCCCCACCTTCACTCTTGATTTCATCCATTCTAAGCTTTGAATCTGCACTTCACTAGCCAACCCCACATTTTACCTTTTAACTTTCATTTATTACTATGATTAATCCATGATAATGTTAAGGACTCAAAATTTTATGTATTGTAGATTGTAGATATCTCTGCTTAATGATCGATGATCTTTTTTTATAAAGGCAAATCTACACTACCTACCCACGATTATTATATACAACCACGAATATTTACAAATTGCCTCCCACGAGAATTGAATCCACAACCATTCGGTTGAAAGGTTCCCCACATACCGCTAGGCTATAGACCCTTTGGTGATAATGATCGATGATATCATTAGTTGTTTTAAAAAACGCTATATTTGTTTGTTATAACGGAACACGTTTCTTGTGTTGATGTCATTTGCAATAGATTGTGTGTTTTAAATTACACGATCGAATTAGTTTCTTAAAATTAACTTGCTTTGTACGTTTCGAAGTACATCACTTATTTGGATAATAAAAATCTTTCGGAAGTACATCACTTATTTGGATAATAAAGATCTTTCGGAAGTAAATATAAATATCAATAAAAAAAGAAAATTGGCAATGGTTTAGATACATCTTTTTGGAATGACATTTAACTTGGGGGTGTCAATCTAAGAAATGAATACAAAAAGTAGTTTGGGCTAGAATCTTGTAAAGAATGCAGTGTTGGACTGTTGGGCAACAATTTTTTTGTTTTCTGGAAATCTAAATGGGCTGCTTCAATTGCACCCTAATTGGGCTTGGCGAAGGCGGCCCATATCTGATGAGTGCGCTGAATTGAAAGAACTCGAGGAGCTTCTAAGTAATATGGGCCAACTTTCTAATGGGCCTGACATTTGGTAGACTCTTCAAGAGAGTTTACTTACCGACGGTTTTGACCGGTTCGGTTTCGGGTTTTTTCGGTTCGGGTTTTAAAAACCGGTTAGGATGTGCATCTCTACTAGTAGTTACCGTGAGAGCCATGCGTGTGCGCCATTTTAATAATCGATGAAAGCTTGAATTGAACCAATTTAGCTGATAATCAATCGGACGTTGAATCTCTGAGTCGGAATTAAATAGTTCCTACAAAGGTTAATATCCCATCATGGCAAGTTGAAATGGAAGACTTTCGACAAGGATAAACTTGGATAAAAGAGGTATTGATCTTCACTCCGTTAAATACCCGATTTGTAATAAAGTTATAAAGATATAGAAACGGAATCACATCTTTTTCTTCATTGCTCGATTGTGAAAGATTTATGGAAATGTATCTTCAAATGGTGGAACATTCCATCCCCAACAATCAAAACAGTCAAAGACTTGCTAAACATATCGACATCCCTTCATCTAATGGATTGGAAAAGAGTTTGTCCTGAGGTAGTGGTACGAACGACATTTTTGAATCCTTAATTTGGAATATATAGTTATACGACAATACGGATTATCATTTTTATTTGTTTAACAAATAATTATATACTATAATCTAATGCCTTCCTTATTATTTATATTTTAACTAAGAATTATATAAAAATGAGTATGGTCTTCCATAATCACTAAGTACAAATATATATAAACCGCTTTTATGTTTTGTTCTAGATTTTCATTGCCTAAAACTAGAGTTTGGACTTTGTCTTATTCAATTATGGATTTCATGTAACCCGGGATAATAGTGGATCGAGATATTACAATCTAAAAGTGATTCGTACACGATTCGAAGTCTTGTCAAATTTTCAGGATTATCATGATGCCAAAACCACAATTTTTCCAACATTAATAATTATCTTTGATTAAATAAATTAAAACAGTGTTACATAGGATTACAATATATACTAGCTGAACAACTTAATGTGAAGGTGTGGCAAGAGGATCTACCATCACTTGAGCTTTTTGCTTCTTTTGAACAAGAAACATCAAACCAGACTTAACCTTCTCAACAATCATAATTATAACCCAAAACAAAACCCTAGATGTAACACCCCCGAAATTCACTGTTTTGCGGAAGCATAGCTTGGGGTGTTGTTTTGTAAATTAGTTACATTCCATAGATATAATGTTTGAAAACTTAGTGTTTTCGTATACAAAATGTAGTTTCCCCTAGAGTCCACGCGTATAGCGGGAGATTCTATTACATAATCAAAATATACAAAAGATAATGCTAAGAATCTCCGTTAATGCAGTTGTGTTGAAATCATGCGACTCTAGCAAAAATCCTGGAGTAATCCTACTCCATCCGGGTACCTGAGAAAACATGCTAAAAAGTGTCAACCAAAAAGGTTGGTGAATCTCACAGGTTTGTAAATGATATCGGCTTTGAACACGAGATTTCATTAGTAGTGCCCGTAGGCGTAAAATCAGCCATTGCAATCCAGCAATCGTAAAATCAGTATTTGCAATCCAGCAAATGTAAATACATAAGTTTATACCGTTGCCATGAGGCTCATAATCGAAGCTTAACCCGTAATAATATGTTTGCTCCCGTGACATGCTCGTAAGTGAGCAAGCATCAGTAACGAATAAGTTGTCACCCGTTTATACGTGTAAATCGGTACGTGGCAGCGCTACTGCCCCGGGTGGGGAGGGTCATTTCCCTAATGGATCCATTAACTACTGTTCGCGCTTAAGTCCATAACTAACGATATATGATGGAGAGACTTCTGTAAATAGTAACTAACTCATGCAATTCCGTTTGGTATAGAAATCAGTTTAGTACTTGTGTTCAGGAAAAATCAGTAGCATGTATCTCCCCCAATAAGATAAATCAGTAAAAGTGGGGCCGTAAGACTCACCTGAGTCCTTGCAAGTACGTTTATATCAATAAACGAGTAAATAATATCAACCGTAGGTTCTCCGAACCCGTAACCTTCAAATGCCTAAACATATAAGGTTAAGTAAGTAGATGTCTCGCAAGACCACCTAGGCTAGTTGTTTACACAACTCATTATGTCCAAGTGTTTGTTTAGTAATCCGTTTGTAGTTTGAAAACAAATATGGCCCGTTGGTGACGGTTTGTAATAATGATTCAAAGCGTTATCATTTATAACGCAATTTAGTGTAGTTGTAATAGAAAGTATGTTCTATGACGTTTGTTAAGTCGTATGACATAAGTATTTGAAGTTGGGTAAGTTCGACACTTAGAAAAATCTGACTTTTCAAGGTTCTGGTTTGTGCGACGTAGCATGCGACGTAGCATGCGACGTAGGGTGCGACGTAGGGAGGTACGTCGCATGATGCGACCTTCGCAAATCAATGCGACGTAGGAGGCGACGTCGCTAATGCGACGTTGGTTCGGTTTGCGACGTAAAAGTCTACGTCGCTATGTGCGACGTCCGCAAGTTAATGCGACGTAATAGGCTGCGTCGCTAGTGCGACGTTGGGATATCTGTGCGACGTAGGCCGTGACGTCGCTAAATGCGATGTTGGCCACAAAATGCGACGTTTTGAGCTACGTCGCAGAAAGTCCAGCGTCTCTGCGACGTAGCGGTCTGATCGGAGTTTGGTGGCCGGAAAATCGGTCGAAAAGCTTCCGTTCGGTCCAAATCTTTTACCCAACCCATTTTTGGACATTTTAAGCATATATAAACCATAAAAACGTAAAAATGAGCAAAAACGGAGAGTTTCGGGTTTTGTCGGAAACTTACAATTTGCCGAAATGAAATTCCGGAAAGATAGGATTGTAGATCGCGAAGTGGTGAACGTTTTTCTCTAAAGAGGTGGTATGATCCGGCGTCGTTTAGTATGTTTATTTTGCGGTTTTGTAAGATTTTTGGTGATGAAATGGGTTTAGTGGTTGGGAGTAAAAGAAAGAGAGAGAGAGAAAATAGAGAAGAAAATGAAAGAGAAGGTGGGGAAATGGGAGGTTATCCTCCCATTTTCCGGTCCCCGCACCCCGTGCGGTGTTCGTTTTCTCCGTCATTTAGGCGTTATATCAAGCAGTTATATTTTTAAAAGGTGACGAGAATGTTTTAAATGAAATACCTTGAAATTAATTAATTATAAAAACATTTGTCGAAGTATTAAAATTTTTAACTCGTGTTTAATATGTATTTGTTAAATTATTTAAATTGTCGTCGCGGTATTATAAATAATGTTTGTTCGCTGTGTATTTTATATAATAAAATACGTTCTCATTATTTAGGTAAGTTTCTGTCACCAACGTCAAAATAATTGTGTCGGACTCCGTCCGGTTAATTCGTACGATTTATCCAAATCGCGTAAAAACACACATATATATATAAATCAACTTATATATATACAAATAGAGCCTGTAATTAGTCCTATTACATACTAATTACAACTAGTTACAATCAATTAGGCATAAATAATTATCCTAATTTAGCAGGTGTTACATTCTCCCCTTGTTAAAGAAATTTCGTCCCGAAATTAGCTTGAGTGCACGGACGGTGCGTTCTCTGGAAAGAGATGTGGATATTTCTGTCGTACTTGGTCTTCCCGTTCCCAGGTGAACTCAGGGCCGCGCCTAGAATTCCACCTGACCTTTACGATGGGAATACGACTCTGTTTCAATCGCTTGACCTCACGGTCCATGATTTCCATAGGTTCCTCGACAAAATGAAGTTTATCATCGATTTGAATTTCGTCGAGCGGTATAATCAGCGTCTCGTCAGACAGACATTTCTTCAAGTTAGAAATGTGGAACGTGTTGTGTACGCTGCTGAGTTCAGCAGGAAGTTGCAGGCGGTATGCCACTGGACCAATCCTTTCAAGGATTTCGAATGGTCCGATATATCTAGGATTTAGTTTGCCTCGTTTTCCGAATCGAATAACACCTTTCCACGGTGCCACTTTGAGAAGTACCTTGTCCCCTACCTGGAACTCAAGGTGTTTGCGTCTCACGTCAGCATAGCTTTTCTGACGATCACGTGCGGCTTTCAGCCGGTTTTGAATACCAATGATTTTCTCAGTAGTTTCTTGAATGATTTCTGGACCCGTGAGTTGGGAATCTCCTAACTCAGTCCAACAGATAGGTGATCGGCACTTACGTCCGTAGAGTGCCTCGAAGGGTGCAGCCTTAATGCTGGTATGGTAACTGTTGTTGTACGAGAACTCGCACAATGGTAAGTGATTTTCCCAAGAAGTACCGAAGTCAACTACGCAGGCTCGTAGCATATCCTCCAGTGTTTGAATAGTTCGTTCGCTTTGGCCATCGGTTTGCGGGTGATAAGCAGTACTCATATCCAGACGAGTACCAAGAGATTTCTGTAGCGATTGCCAAAAGTTAGAAGTAAAACGGCTGTCCCTATCCGAGATGATCGAGATAGGTACACCGTGTCGCGAGATGATTTCTTTGACATAGATGCGAGTCAGACGCTCCATCTTGTCGGTTTCCTTGATGGCCAGAAAATGAGCAGATTTCGTGAGACGGTCCACGATCACCCAAATGGTATCGCAACCACTCGAAGTTTTCGGTAGTTTGGTAATGAAGTCCATGGAAATCTGTTCCCATTTCCATTGAGGAATTTCAGGTTGTTGAAGCAACCCAGAGGGTCTTTGGTGTTCGGTCTTTACTTTGGAACAGGTTAGGCATTTACTGACGTACAAGGCGATGTCAGCTTTCATGTTAGGCCACCAATACAACCCTTTGACGTCATGATACATCTTGTCAGATCCAGGATGTATAGAGTATCGAGATTTGTGAGCTTCAGCCATCACCAAATCTCGCAAGTTTCCGAATTTGGGTAACCACACCCGGTTAGAGAAGTATCGAGTTCCATCGGGTTTGATTTCGAATTGTTTATCCAAGCCTCGCAAGGCTTCATTTTTCAAGTTTTCATCGTTGAGGGCTTCAAGTTGAGCGGTAAGGATTTGAGCAGGAAGCTCGTTATGAATTGTCATAGAAAGTGCTCGAACTCGAAGGGGTTTCACTCGTTCTTTTCGGCTTAAGGCATCGGCAACTACGTTAGCCTTGCCCGGATGGTATTTGATCTCGCAGTCGTAGTCACTAAGTAACTCAACCCAGCGACGTTGTCTCATGTTTAGATCTTTCTGATCGAATATGTGTTGGAGACTTTTGTGATCGGTAAAGATAGTGCTTTTCGTACCGTAGAGATAATGTCTCCAGATTTTCAATGCGAAGACCACAGCACCTAACTCGAGGTCGTGGGTCGTATAGTTTTTCTCGTGAATTTTCAGTTGTCGTGAGGCATAGGCAATTACTTTTTCCCGTTGCATTAACACACAACCAAGTCCTTGATGTGAGGCGTCGCAGTAAACTACGAAATCGTCGGTGCCCTCGGGTAAGGACAAGATTGGTGCACTGCAAAGTTTGTTTTTCAATAACTGGAAAGCTGACTCTTGTTTATCAGTCCAATCGAACTTCTTATCTTTCTGAGTCAGTGTGGTTAGGGGAACAGCTATTCTTGAAAAGTTTTCGATGAATCGGCGGTAATAACCAGCGAGACCTAAGAATTGTCTTACTTCGGTTGGAGTAGTCGGTGACTCCCAGCCCTTGATTGCTTCAATCTTGGCGGGATCAACATGAATTCCTTGGCTGTCAATCACGTGCCCGAGGAATTGAACGGTTCGAATCCAGAACTCACACTTAGAGAATTTGGCATATAACTCTTCGTGTTTCAGAAGTCCTAGAATGGTTTTCAGATGTTGAGCATGTTCCTGCTCATTGCGAGAGTAAATCAGAATATCGTCGATGAACACAATGACGAATTTGTCAAGATATGGTTTGCACACCCGATTCATAAGGTCCATGAATACGGCCGGTGCGTTGGTCAACCCGAATGGCATCACTTGGAATTCGTAATGCCCATAACGAGTTCGGAAAGCTGTCTTTGGGATATCGTTGTCACGGACTCGGAGTTGATGATAACCCGACCGTAGATCAATCTTCGAGTAAACACTCGATCCCAGGAGTTGGTCAAACAGGTCATCGATTCTAGGAAGTGGGTACCGATTCTTTATGGTTAGCTTATTCAGCTCTCGGTAGTCGATACACATGCGGAAAGACCCATCTTTCTTTTTCACGAATAAGACCGGAGCTCCCCAAGGTGAGGAACTTGGTCGAATGAATCCTCTGTCCAGGAGTTCCTGTAGTTGGTTAGACAACTCCTGCATTTCGGATGGTGCTAAACGGTAAGGGGCTCGTGCCACGGGTGCAGCTCCGGGCACAAGTTCGATTTGGAATTCAACTTGTCTAGGTGGCGGAAGTCCGGGCAAGTCTTCAGGAAAGACTTCCGGGAAATCCCGCACGATCGGAACATCCTCAAGTCGCTTCTCCTCCGACTTCTTCTCCGTTACATGTGCGAGGATGGCTTGATACCCTTTTCGTAGGTATTTTCTCGTTTTCAGACAGGATACAATGTTCAGATTTCGTCTACCGGTCTCCCCTTGTAGGACTAAGGTTCCACCGGAGACAAGAGGTATGCGAACGAGTTTGTCATGACAGATGATTTCAGCTCGGTGCTTGGATAACCAATCCATACCGACAATAATATCGAAACTGCCGATCTCGACAGGGATTAAATCAATGGGAAACGTTTCGTTCGTGAGGTTAAGTGTACAGTTGTGTATGATGCTATCAGTCTCAATCAGGTTGCCATTAGCTAATTCTACAATGTATTTAGCATCTAAGGCAGTGGGAGTAATATCAAGTAAAGGGCTAAATTTCTCAGATATGAAGCTTCTATCGGCACCGGTATCAAATAACACAGAAGCAGTAAGGTCGTTGAGAAGGAACGTACCCGTCACGACGTTCGGGTCTTGTCTGGCTTCCCCAGCCTTGATAACGAAAGATCTGCCGCGAGCAGGGTTGTTGTTGTTTTTCAGTTTTGGGCAATCTTTCTTGAAATGCCCGGTATTTCCGCACCCAAAGCAGGCCTTTGGTGCATTAGTGTTGGGGGTGGGAATGTTGGTTCGACAATCCTTGGCTAGATGCCCGAACCGCTTGCAGTTGGAGCAAGGGCAAGAACCGTCATGGTGGCGGTTGCATTTGGGACAGTAGGGTCTGCTCCCGCTGTACCCTTTCTTCTCCGAAGTTCCAGATGAATAAGCCTTAATGTACTCAGGCTTTTTGTTGGAGGTTTGGTTGGATGAGTTGGGGTTACCTTCCCACTTGCGTTTGTTGTTTGCAGATGGGGTTGAAGTTGTACCACGGCGGACAGAATTTGCCGTTAGTTCATGGGCCATACGGATGGCGCTCTGAATAGTACCCGGTTTGGAAGAAGTTACCAGATCTTGGAGTCTCTCAGGAAGACCATCAACAAATTTCTCGATCCTCTTGTACTCAGGATCGACCATGGTTGGGCACAGAAGTGCCAGTTGGTGGAAACGGTTGGTGTATCCGGTGATGTCATCACCCTGCATCTTGTGGTTCCAGAATTCCACTTCTAGTTGTTTCAATTCGTCCCTGGGGCAATACTCGCCCCTCAACATCTTCTTCAACTCCTCCCACGGGAGTTGGTAAGCAGTAGCAACACTCACAGTCTGGGCATAAGTGTTCCACCAGGTGAGTGCGGTGTCAGTAAAAGTACTAACGGAGAACTTAACCTTATCTCCCTCCGCACAGTTGCAGATAAGAAATACAGACTCAACTTTCTCGATCCAGCGTACTAGACCGATAGCTCCCTCGGTACCTGCAAAGTTTAGAGGTTTGCAGTTCTGAAAATCTTTGTATGAACAGGGTTTAGCAGTAGTGGTTTCAGCGGCATCGCTGTTTCTTGAAGAATTTGGTGGAGTATTCCGAGCCAAGGCTTCAGTAACAGCCTGGGTTATAAGGGAGGTAATCTGGGCATCTGTGTATGGTCTTGACTTTGGCGGCATGATTCTTCAATAAAAGAAATGAAGATACATGAGATTTTGTAGGAAATTGTAATGGTCACAGATGTACATGTATAAAAGCAGCAATACATAACATCAACATGGAAAATGACAATTTATGTGAGTTGGAATAGCAAGGAAAGTTTGATAGATAATGTGGGTTCAAAGGTTACATCCTACAGAGATATTACGAAAGGTGTCGGGAATTGTTACATCCGACTAGTTTATAGAGTAGATCATTCGGTGTTGTTCCAGTTCAAGATTTTCGAGTCTTTGTTCCAGACGGCGGAATTGGGTAGCCAATACGGGCAACGTGAGATGTGCCGAGTTATGAGAGTTATGTACAGGATAAAGGCTGTTTCGAGGTGATCTTGTGTTCCTCCTGTCTACTCGTGGGTTCCGTGACCCATGTGAGTGAGAGTGTGACGGATTAGGTGGTGTGTTTGCCATCCTGTGGCAGAGTGTAATTATGACGAGGCTAATATATATATACACATATCATATCCAGCCTAGTGTCTAGCACGTATCAAGTAATGGTCCGGTTCTCTCGTGGTTAGAGTCTACTAACGTATCCCCGTTCAACATAATCATTTCAGACCTTACATCATCTTTCCTTAATTGTACATAGTTGATCAGGCTATGTTAAATTAAAGTCGTATGCTGTAATTCCCGAACCAGTCATGTCTAATAAGAGAATACTGCCTAACGGTCATAGTCTAGGCCCACTAAATGCAACCTAGTTCACTATAACCTTAGTCTCTGATACCAATCTGTAACACCCCCGAAATTCACTGTTTTGCGGAAGCATAGCTTGGGGTGTTACTAATCAAATATCACAGCACAAAGATAAAGCAAACGACCTCTAAATGAGACGTTTTGTAAATTAGTTACATTCCATAGATATAATGTTTGAAAACTTAGTGTTTTCGTATACAAAATGTAGTTTCCCCTAGAGTCCACGCGTATAGCGGGAGATTCTATTACATAATCAAAATATACAAAAGATAATGCTAAGAATCTCCGTTAATGCAGTTGTGTTGAAATCATGCGACTCTAGCAAAAATCCTGGAGTAATCCTACTCCATCCGGGTACCTGAGAAAACATGCTAAAAAGTGTCAACCAAAAAGGTTGGTGAATCTCACAGGTTTGTAAATGATATCGGCTTTGAACACGAGATTTCATTAGTAGTGCCCGTAGGCGTAAAATCAGCCATTGCAATCCAGCAATCGTAAAATCAGTATTTGCAATCCAGCAAATGTAAATACATAAGTTTATACCGTTGCCATGAGGCTCATAATCGAAGCTTAACCCGTAATAATATGTTTGCTCCCGTGACATGCTCGTAAGTGAGCAAGCATCAGTAACGAATAAGTTGTCACCCGTTTATACGTGTAAATCGGTACGTGGCAGCGCTACTGCCCCGGGTGGGGAGGGTCATTTCCCTAATGGATCCATTAACTACTGTTCGCGCTTAAGTCCATAACTAACGATATATGATGGAGAGACTTCTGTAAATAGTAACTAACTCATGCAATTCCGTTTGGTATAGAAATCAGTTTAGTACTTGTGTTCAGGAAAAATCAGTAGCATGTATCTCCCCCAATAAGATAAATCAGTAAAAGTGGGGCCGTAAGACTCACCTGAGTCCTTGCAAGTACGTTTATATCAATAAACGAGTAAATAATATCAACCGTAGGTTCTCCGAACCCGTAACCTTCAAATGCCTAAACATATAAGGTTAAGTAAGTAGATGTCTCGCAAGACCACCTAGGCTAGTTGTTTACACAACTCATTATGTCCAAGTGTTTGTTTAGTAATCCGTTTGTAGTTTGAAAACAAATATGGCCCGTTGGTGACGGTTTGTAATAATGATTCAAAGCGTTATCATTTATAACGCAATTTAGTGTAGTTGTAATAGAAAGTATGTTCTATGACGTTTGTTAAGTCGTATGACATAAGTATTTGAAGTTGGGTAAGTTCGACACTTAGAAAAATCTGACTTTTCAAGGTTCTGGTTTGTGCGACGTAGCATGCGACGTAGCATGCGACGTAGGGTGCGACGTAGGGAGGTACGTCGCATGATGCGACCTTCGCAAATCAATGCGACGTAGGAGGCGACGTCGCTAATGCGACGTTGGTTCGGTTTGCGACGTAAAAGTCTACGTCGCTATGTGCGACGTCCGCAAGTTAATGCGACGTAATAGGCTGCGTCGCTAGTGCGACGTTGGGATATCTGTGCGACGTAGGCCGTGACGTCGCTAAATGCGATGTTGGCCACAAAATGCGACGTTTTGAGCTACGTCGCAGAAAGTCCAGCGTCTCTGCGACGTAGCGGTCTGATCGGAGTTTGGTGGCCGGAAAATCGGTCGAAAAGCTTCCGTTCGGTCCAAATCTTTTACCCAACCCATTTTTGGACATTTTAAGCATATATAAACCATAAAAACGTAAAAATGAGCAAAAACGGAGAGTTTCGGGTTTTGTCGGAAACTTACAATTTGCCGAAATGAAATTCCGGAAAGATAGGATTGTAGATCGCGAAGTGGTGAACGTTTTTCTCTAAAGAGGTGGTATGATCCGGCGTCGTTTAGTATGTTTATTTTGCGGTTTTGTAAGATTTTTGGTGATGAAATGGGTTTAGTGGTTGGGAGTAAAAGAAAGAGAGAGAGAGAAAATAGAGAAGAAAATGAAAGAGAAGGTGGGGAAATGGGAGGTTATCCTCCCATTTTCCGGTCCCCGCACCCCGTGCGGTGTTCGTTTTCTCCGTCATTTAGGCGTTATATCAAGCAGTTATATTTTTAAAAGGTGACGAGAATGTTTTAAATGAAATACCTTGAAATTAATTAATTATAAAAACATTTGTCGAAGTATTAAAATTTTTAACTCGTGTTTAATATGTATTTGTTAAATTATTTAAATTGTCGTCGCGGTATTATAAATAATGTTTGTTCGCTGTGTATTTTATATAATAAAATACGTTCTCATTATTTAGGTAAGTTTCTGTCACCAACGTCAAAATAATTGTGTCGGACTCCGTCCGGTTAATTCGTACGATTTATCCAAATCGCGTAAAAACACACATATATATATAAATCAACTTATATATATACAAATAGAGCCTGTAATTAGTCCTATTACATACTAATTACAACTAGTTACAATCAATTAGGCATAAATAATTATCCTAATTTAGCAGGTGTTACACTAGAAATCACTACCATCCCTAATATGATCACCAAATCTATCCACTTTGAGTAACCCATTTCAACTTGCCATTTCTCTCTTAATATATACTCTCCATCCATGATTTTTCGCACCCCTGCTTCGTTATTCACATACACTACACCTTCAAACTCATTCTTGAACAGTCCTTGATATGCGTACTTGTGAAATCCGACGTAATACATCGGGTACTTCCAAAAGAGGTGAGGTAAATCGTTGGGCAAGCGAAAGAATCCGCCACCTAAAACCATGAAGGCTTGGATCCCTGCACCCATTATGATTCCCATTAAGTAATTTGGAACAACACTTGCAACGATCATCATTAGGCTCTCAACTAGCAACATAGAGGCAAAGAGTACGGATGTGTAATATGCGAAGTGATCATATCCTTCACGAAGTCCTGTGAGGTAATATGCTAATGCCCCTGGAATCACGGATACTAGTAACAAATATGGCGTTGAGGATAATGTGTTGGAGATCACGAAAGCCCCAATGGAGTAATGCCCGTTTAATCTTTCGCGTTCAAATACCTTCATGTCCTCCACAAATGAGGGGAATCCACCAATTGTCATGAATGTTAAGAATGAAACCACAAACATCAACATCGAACTTCTAGCCTGCATTTTTATATCCATAGATATACATATATACGATAATTAGTAATTAATTAGATCAAATTTGCACTAATCACATAGATCGATCCTATGGAAGTATATGCACTGTTAACAATATATGAATATAGTAATTCACCTCAACTGAGCTGTAACTAGTGCCAACATGATAGAAGAGCGTTCCAAGACCTAAGGACAATGCTAAATAGATTGCGAGACGCAGCCAGTAGTAGCCAAGATCGCGATGCATGTTAACAAAAGACCGCTTTGTGAGTACAAGACATTGAGTCGAAAAACTAGCATGGCTTTTCTTTCCATCATGTGTTCCTTCTCCCTGAGAAATTAATACCAAGAAATTATACATACCATCTTTGTTACCACAATCTTATATATAACAATTAAAGTTTTATATTAATGTATTTTTTAGCTCACCTTCTTGTATACTTCGCCTACTGTATTTTTAATGTCTTGGTAAGTGGTAGATGACTTGTATGAATCTATTAAGTTCTTAATCACTTCCTCAGAACTTGTCCTTCTAGTTGAACCTTGTTCAATATCCTGCGAATGATTTCAATCATGATCATCGATTCATGCAGAATAATTAACTAGTGCAAATACTTTATATATCCAATTAGAGCCAGCAATCTGGACCCAAAGTCATGAAAACGGGTTATTATGGGCTATTTTAGAAAGCTTCGATCTGGGTTGCTATGGATTCCTCATTTATTTGAAACGGGTCTGAATGGGCGGAGTTCATCCATGTAGATGGGTGTTTATGGGTGATTGTTTCGAAGTGATATCCAGAGTGAAACAAATAGGTGACCGTGTAGGATCACCGTCGTCACCAACGGAATGAGATCGATATAATATTCTTTCTCGATTTTGCCAAATTATGATTCTAAAGGAAAAATCTAAAGCCACCCGAGAATTACTGGGATACCCCTGACCCACTTCGATCCCTGTGCAGTCCTTTTTCAGTTCAGTTTTATTTAAGATCGGTCCCAGTTCAGTACAGAATCAGTTTCAGTTTTAGACTAAACAGGGGGTAGGAATTAGAAAAAATGAGGTATACCCAGAAAGTAAAAAAAAAGAGAGCATGATGTGATTGATTAGATAGTTGAGGGGTAAGAGATGGGAAAAAGTGGGTCAAGAGGGGCATCTTTAATAGGACCCGATTCGAAAGCTAAATATTGAGATTGAAAGACTATAAAAAAGATAGAATTCTAGGGAAAATAAATAGGAAACAAAAGCAGAGGCATCTATTTCAAAAGCTTTAGAAGTAGATATAATATGATAGAGTAGAGTTCAAAGCAGTACATCAATTTTGAGTGAGAATAGGGGAATCAATTTCAACCGCTTATTTTTATCAAATACCCATTCCCCACATTTTTGAAACTCAAATATCTCACAAACGGTAAGTCGAAAAATCATGAAAATTGCACCATAAAATTCAGCGTTTTATCCTACTCGATTTGCCGTCCCTCAAGGCATACTTTTGACAAAAAAAATTTTTTTTTCATTTTTTGGTGGGTTTTACAAATTAGTAACACATGTGTTAGTGATTGGTTGTAGATTTGATTTGTGGTTAGGGTTCGTGGCGAAACCCTAAACCCCCAACCCTGAACCCTAAACCCTAACCTCTAAACCCCAAACCATAAACCTTAAATGCAACACTTTAACACATGTGTTTGTAAAATTGAAACCCACCAAAAAAGATGGAAAAAAAATCGTCGAAAGTATGTCTTGAGGGACGGCAAATCGAAGATGATAAAACGCTGAATTTTATGGTGCAATTTTCATGATTTTTCGATTTGTCGTTTGTGAGATAATTGATGTCTGGGTAAATGGGTTTTGTACATGTGGAGCATTCTCTTTGTACACATGTCACGATATCATTGGTTCCCTCATTCTCACACAAATTCCTATTCTCATTTGAACCCATATCTTATTCTTACGGAGTATTATTTAATATAAATTTTTTGTTTTATGCATAAAAATAATGAATCATGTTATTGGTAGTGATAAATAAAAAGTTGTTAGATCCGTTTGTTGTGTCCCGAGCCCGTTTTGACCAGGTTACCCAAACTCGCCTGCCGACCCGTTTCGCCACCTATATATTCAATAATTATGGTAAATACAAAAGTAACTTGTAACGAATTACCTCATCAAAATCCTTGTTAATTGTTCTAAGAAAGTGATCAGATGGATTATGGAAACTGGGACAAGGGAAGCCATTCAAAGCAAAAAACTGCATTCATACAAGATATAAACTTTTGTAAATAAAACGAAATAGGCATGAACTGATAAAAAATTCAAATTAAGGCTCACATACTTCATTTGCAGAGCTAGTACGTCCAAAATAAACAGTTCTTCCTGAAGAAAGAAGGCAAAGATCATGAAATAGCCCAAATACTTCGCTACAAGGTTGATGAATGGACGCAATAATGGTCCTTCCTTCATGCTGATCAAGTTTTGAGATTCTACTCATCACGTGGTATGATGCGGCACTATCAAGGCCGCTTGTTGGTTCATCAAGGAAGAGAAGTTTAGGACGAGTTAGGATCTCGATACAGATGCTAACTCGTCTCTTTTGACCTCCACTGAGACCTTTAGCTCCCCACCCTCCGATTCTTGTGTCCATGGAATCTTGAAGACCCATCTCTCTTATAGTCATCTCAGCTCTCTCTCTCTTCTCGGCTTTTGACATAGAATCTGGTAGCTGGAGCTGTGCGGAATAGTAGACGCTTTCACGGACTGTAAGTGTTGTAATGAGCGTCTCATCTTGAGTCACATAAGCCTGCATATATGTACACACGCATGTTAACCGTTTTCATTTTTCTGCCATTAATTACAGGCCGGGAAGGAACTAATTTTGCATTTCTAATAGAAAATATGTGACACCAAGAATTAAGTATAGTAGATGATACACCAAATGTAATGTTGTTTGATTAATTCCTATATATAATATATAGTGCTTACCGAAGTTCCATATGCTAGGGTTTTCTTGATTCCGTTTACTAGAATATCACCACTTTGCCTAGTCTTAGAGTCTAGTCTCCCTGCATGCAAATTAATGTTTGTCACATTCTTAATTACTGTATATTAATAAAATTGCATGCGGTCTTTGAGCTCAATTGTTAGATAGATAGAGAACCTGCCAAGGCATCAAGGAGTGTGGATTTGCCGGAACCAGAAGGACCCATGATGGCTAACATCTTCCCGGGTCTTGCATACCCGGTAACACCTTCAAGTATGGATCGGGTCCCGCCCATGTTTCCATCGGGCACCGTAACCCACAAGTCTTTCCATGTCAAAGATACACCATTATCATTGGTTTCATCATTACTACAACCCATAGGCGCTGTTGTAGGTACATGGGATGTGATCTCAACCTCCTGCAGGGAATTATTAATTTCTACGTAACAAGAAGGTTCCATTGTATTAAATTTGTATTCTAAATATGGAGGCCGGGTGAGGGGAGGGATGTGTACAGACTATACAGACTACAGAGATAGTATATGTTTTTGGATGATCAAATGTACGTATGAAGGTTGTGTTGGTTTAAATAAAGGTAGTTAAGCTACAATGTGTCTTGTTTTCAGCCATAGATCTCAAAAACAGGTTGCAACGTACGTATACTAGCTAGCTAGCTAGCTAGGACTTCAATTATATTCTTTCACATTTCTTGACCACGAAAGTGTTCTTTAATTTTGATGAACAAATGAAGTAAAGTCTTAGAAAGTTAATGACTAATAAGGATATTTCAAATCAGTTTTAAGGGATGATTTTTTTTATCGATCATATGTATTTTCTTGTGAGTAAAATTTATTTAAAGTTGTATATTTTGATACTTTTTTTTTTATCTTAATTATATGTAAGTATATATTCATAATTATTTGTATCATCGCCTGTATGAAAGTTCATATATATGTTGATTATTATTCAACCACATGAAAAATGCGATATTTGTCTCTACTTGTATGATATTTTTGTAGTAGCTTAGTAGGACCCCCTCATAATCTATGAACACGAAATATATGTGAAACACGTGATTCATTTTTACGTGGAAATTAAATGAAACCTGAGGTCCCGAGCGGAGCTAATATATGCAATTATTTACGGGGCAAACATTTGGAGAGTACTCCCTCCGTCCCTTGAAAATAGACATTTAAGAAAATTATATTAAATGCATTTTCGATATTTACTATAAGTGATAGTTTTAAACTTTTAACCCTTAACCATTTCTTAAATATCTTCTTCGAAGTTTGTCTGGTTTAGTTAAAGATAATATGGAAATTTAATCATTAATGCATAGTATTTATTATTAAAAGTAAACAATTATTTTGGAACAAATAAAAATAGTAAGATGGACAAATAATTCAGGATAATGAGAGAGTATTGGTTTGTTTGCTCTTTTTAAATTTTTGAGGGGTTAAAAGTTACTCCATCGGTCTTAATTAATGGTCACTTATATTATGACAGATATAATATAAAATAGTAGGTTACCCGCGCAATGCGGCGGAATAGTATGTGAAGTCGGTAAAAGAAAATGATTAAGCGTTGCAAGAATGGTTCAAATGATATGTCAAGCTTAGATTAGATAGATAATGATAGATATGATGTAATATTACGAACAACACTTTTACATACCAAATCATAGACGGTTAAATACAAGTAACATATATCAATATAAGATAATACATAATAGACGTCGTGTTCATATGTTGGCATGAGAAAATAAAAAAGTTAACATTCAATATACAAAAATTACATAAAAAGTAGCTGAAAATCGAATTACATATGAAATAACAACATCCAAATAGACATGAAGAAAGTGGTTTCACATCGTCAATAGTGAAATCAGCTAGCAATAATAAGATATATAATAATAAAATATAGTTAAATTTACGGATAGTGAAATAATATATAACCAAATTATACCACAATGGGGTGTTCTTTAAAATCAACATTAGTTAAAGTAATTTACTAAAAATCTTAATATGTTATTACAAAATGAAATATAGGTAAGTTGCTTTTTAATTGTATACTAGTTTAGGACCCGCGAAATTCGCGGAATCGTCCATGAAAAATATTTCAGTATCCGTATCCATAGTCGTATAATTGTTATTATTATTTTAATTTTTATATGCTATATAGTATATATACAATTTTTTTATATATTATAAGGTAATAAGATAATGTAAACATCAACTGGTGAACCTTATACCATACGCTATTATATTTGGATTTTTATGATTATTACATTTTACTTTTGTATGATATGAAAACATGAAATTGTTTGTTATCTTTTGTCGCACCCCCAAATTATGATGCGGAAGCGGTTCGGATCGGGGCGCGACTAATCAATAATCACAGCACAAAGATATAATGAACGACCACTATATGCGTCGTTTGAACTTGTATTGACAAAAACATAAGTTTACATCAAAATATAGTTACATTAGCTCGGTTGAAATTGAGAGATTTAAGTACATAATTAATCTATACAAAATATAATAATGCAGCTAAATCTCTGATTGTTTGCATGCTGACTCGAGCTAATTGATCCTGATTGAGCAGTCCAACATACTGCTGGTTACCTGTGATACATGCTAAAATGGGTCAGCGAAACGCTGGTGAGCTCACAGGTTTGTATGTCAACACATAATTGTATGAACCGCAAGATTTATAATTGAATTTAAAGTGCAATTAAGCAAAATAAAAGTTATACAGCCATGAGCACATAGTCTGAGCTTAACTTGAGTGTCAGGTCCAATTAAGGAAACCCAACTGAGGTGCCTCCTACGAGTGTATAATCTACACTCGCCTTCCCAAATGCTAATACGTCCGTTTGACCAGTTAGTGCGTGCTAACCAGGACGAGGATTGTCAATCCTATATGATATCATATACTAACATTCATGCTACAGATGTATTACCAGACTATGCTATGGAGGGCTTTAGTGATTAGTTGAAAACAACTCATGCAGTATTTGATTGATTTGTACTTGCGCTCAACATGTAAATAAAACGAGCAGTGTAATCATACCCCTGATTGAAAAACAGTAAAGTAGGGGCCATGAGACTCACCTGAGCCTTGAGTGTTTATCGAAATAACTTGAATTGATTAGCTGTGAATTGATGTCCGAAGACTTGTAACCTGGGGGCGTCCAATACGCGCGATGGTTATTAATTGAATAGGTATCTTAAAAGACTACCTTTGTAGTTGTTCGTTTAATTATAATGTCCAGATTATCCCCATTTGGTTGATTGACTTGTCCAAATTACTACGATTTGGTTGATTAACTTGGGTTTAGAAAGGGTGTACGGCCCGTTGGTGATTGTTTGTAATAATAATTTTCAACATTATTATTTTGATTTTGAAGTGTTGTACTTAAAAAGTGTTTACAAACTTTTAGGTGACGGGGGTCCGGGGGCAGCGCCCCTGGTTAGCGGGGTTCCAGGGGTGGCAACCCCTGGCAGGGTCCAAGGGGCTGGCCCCTGGTTGGGGTCGAGATGCCAAGTCAGTTCGAAAAAATTTTATTTCTACTAAATTGCTTTCGTGAAAAAAGCATCTGGACTTGAATTTGGGCGAAATCAAGTGATAAAATTTAGGTCTCGACACTTAGTAAAAATGAGTTGTAAACATTCTGTTTTTAGCGTCACTTATAGCGACACTCAAGGGTTTAGGCGACACTTAGGAAGTGTCGTATGAAATGACGGATTCTGATCTAATGGTGTCACTTGTGCAAGTGACGCATAGAGGGCGACACTTAAAGAAGTATCTGTTGTAAGTGTCGGTATAAAGGTCATGAGTCACTAAGGTTAGTGACGGATGAAATATGTTCTCGATTATAGGCGTCACTTAAACAAGTGACACTATAAGTGTCGGTTTATAGTGACGGGTATTGAATTTGCGACACTTAGGCAAGTGTCGGGAAAAAGGGGTTTTATGCGGCACTTAGGCAAGTGACGCAAAATTAGGGCTTTTAGCGACACTCAATGCGTCACTTAAGTGACGCACGAAGTGACGCTATACTGCAGTCGTCGTTGCGACACTTAAAGCTGTTGACGGATTTTTGAGCCAAAAACGATTTTTCAGGCCATAGTTTGGTCCGATCCTTTTACCCAACCCATATAAGGACATTTTGAACATAAACAAACCACTTTCATGTAAAAATAGACGAAATCGAAGAGTTTCGGGTTTTTGTCGGAAACTTACGCGGTGTCGAAATGAAATTCCCAAAAGATAGAGTTGTAGATCGTAGCGTGGTGGTTCTTTTTCTCCAAAGGGCTTCGAGATTCGGCGGCGTTTGATGGTGTTAATTGACGATTTAAGGTGGTTGTGGTTTGAGGGTTTTTGAGAGAAAATGGAGGAAGAAAGAGAAAGATGGTGATGAAAATGGGAAAGGGTGTGGGATTCCCCTCCCCTTTGTTGACCGGTTGGGTGGGGCCCACGGGTGTGGGCTTCACCCATTTTTCGTTTTCTGCATTCGTGCTCCGCGCGGTGTTCGTTTTCTTGATTATTTAAACGTTTAAATACTTTTATGTGTGTTTAATTATAAGTTTTAAAATACGAATAATTACCCAATATTTTTGTTGAAGTATTTCACCAAATACTTAATAATTGCTATAACACCCTTCATTTATACTAATTTAATTATAGTCAATCGGAAGCGTAAGTCCAAATAGATAGTGATAATTTATATCGTTTTATCAACTTATAAAATTCAACATTTTCAAAACATAATTTATTCAACTGAGGTGTTATATAAAACACTTTGAAACATTATATTATACAAATCCCTTATCAGAGTATTGGTAACATTTAAATATATTGTACCGGAAGCGTTATCCCAATTTCTAAGTTTATAAGATACATTGTTTCATATAGGTATAAAATCAACTTAATTCAAAACACAGTTTATCAACATGGGTGTTATATAAAACAAAAGATATTATTAATTTATTTAATCAAATGTCAGAGTCACGTCAGCATGTCAAACATTCCTTCAAGTCCAACTTCTTGCCCACCCAATACAATAGCCAAAACCTGCAAGAAGGGATAATGTGGGGGATTAGCATAACGCTAAGTGAGCAGATACTAATCAACAACCTAACTTAGCTCAACAACTTTGTGTACAACAATTATCACTAAACAAGCTAGTACACAATACAACACATCAACAATGCATCAGTTCAACAATGCAACAATTCAACTAATCAACAACACCATAATGAGGATCGGCGGCTCTGGGGATAACCATAAACCCGGGAGGCTCCCCAAGAACACTTACCCAACCTATCCGTATGGCCATACGGACGAGACCGATAGCTAGTGATTATCTTCAACTAACACAGGAGGTGTGTTAAACTTTGGATAACCAACTAGCCCAACCAACAGTTCAACAACTCGTTGCCTCATTAACAACTGATGCCCGAAGGCCAATTAACTCAAGTGATCACGTAATCAACAAGTCGCATATTCAACTAGTCAACATATCAACAGTATTATTACTATCAACATAATCATCAATGCAACGGATAAAGTAATAATACGTTACTTGTTGTAACCAAACTTGTTACAACCAAGTTACGCTGAGGATTAGAGATCCACTCACCGACCACCTCAGGCATCCACTCAGTAGTCTAATATCACTGAGCCTTCTGCACATCTGACAATACAATAGAACAACACAAGTTAATCACTTGTCTCAAATCTATATAACATCAATCAAATGGATTTACACCAACATTCCAAATTCATACTTCTTGAATTATTACCTAATCATGATTTGATATTATGATAACCGCTTTTCAACTACACATCAACAAAATTATTACTTATAGTAATTTCACATAAAACATTCCAAGAGTATGAATAATCACTTTTAACATCCTTAGTTTACCATCACTTATCAAATTATGATCGTAGTATTACATCATCATTTTAATCTACTTTAATCGTCACTAATCAACATGGTTAACCATTACCAAGGTTATAATCCTCAAGTATCACTAATTCATCAAAACACCTCATAATCATCATAATTACCATTAACATTTAATCAACTTTACACATTTTAGCTTAAACACAAATAATCATCATCATGAATCAATACTTATCCATTTATACATCATTACTCTAGGCTTTAAAATCATAATTCATGACTAATCAACTAAACCCACAACTTTTATCATGATCATGATTCAATTCTACAATTTCTAACATAGGGTTTCAACTATAACCATGAAACTAACATCAACTAACAATTCTAACATAGTTATAAGTCTCAATTTCATCTCAATCATTATAAGTTCATCATATATCATAAGAACACAAATCAATTTCACAAACCCTAATTTAAATTTACAAGATAATCCTTGAATCATGTTACATATCATCATTTATGAGTTTAATAAACCTCAATTTAACAACTTCAAGCTTTAATCTCGGATTATAATCAATAACCCACAAAACCCCAAATTTTAGATTTATGAAAATCAAGGAATCAAGACTTACAAGATAAATAGAAGAATTAGAAGTTGATAATCCATGATCTTGATGCTTGAGTTCGAGTTTCAAGGCTTCAATTTAAGATTTCATCATGTATTTGTTAATTATCTAGGGTTTCATTCATGTGTATGTATGTATGTCGTACATATGTATGTATGGATATATGTTTTTGTTATAAACCGACTCAAATATGGAGTGTACCATATAATTGGTTAATTTTCATTCCCCGTGCCTATCATTGCCTGGAACTTAAAAACCATTTGCGGGCAAACATCATTTTATTTTACCGTCAACTAAATAAAATTAAAACACTCAATAATTTATTAGTCACAATAAATTATTCGACTCTTTTACCCATTTATTTTCAAATAAATCACCGAAACTATTTTCTGACACATTAAATAATAATTCACAGTCAGAAAATATTAAAATACTACTAGACCCAGAAACAGGGTGTTACAACTCTCCCCTCCTTAAAGAGATTTCGTCCTCGAAATCTGATCACACTTAATCAATTTATTAAAATAAGATCACTTACTCACTCCCATTTTAATTTACTAATACTATAGCTCCCACACACTTCTAATCACATATTTACTCATTATTACATACACACGAAAGGTGTACAAGTTAAAATAACTTTTATATATATATATATATATATATATATATATATATATATACAACCGTCATGCATACCCCTAATTACATACGTCAATGTGTATACATTCCAATCTACTTACACAAATATGCATTATTTTATCAACTCACACACCACCAGGGTGTATTTCAATTAAATTCACTTAGACACATATATTGTGTCTTAATTTTGTTATCACAAATTACACTATCCAGCAACAAAGGCAACTCATAAGTGTAGGTACACAATTTCAATTCTTTCTTCATGCACATATCCACATGTACATGTTTCTATATGTTCCAATGCACAAGCATTGCTCCTACATCCTGTCTCTGATAAGTTTAAATAACCACTTACATGACCAGTCATATTTAGTCATGTAACAATTTAAAACACGTAATCGCCAGTAATCAATGTAACACATATCCATGTGAACATTTCAACTTTACACTATTCACAACAAGTGGTATTGCATACTGCAACATGTACATTTGCAATAAAAGTTCAGCTCAATTTACAACTAGCAATTTAACTAACAGCTTGCTAGAAATTTTCACTTTTGCAACTAGCTAATTATAACTCTACAACTTGTAATTATAAATACAACTTGATTATATGAAACCCTTTACTTGACAGTAATCTACAATCATTTAACCATCACCAAGTAAGAAAATCAGTAAGCAATAGGTAAAGGTCAATTTATTTTATCGTTACAACCAGTTTCATATAATCAACTAGCATCCGTTCACAACTTGGATGCTAACTCAACACCTGTTAATACCAAACATCATCATTGGTATCTCAACAACACAAGGTGCTGACATTAGTCATCTATTCAACAATATTAACACAATATTATTCACATTCAACTTACTTCTACTTTGCTTAAATCAACTTTTAACTCTTACTATTGACAATGAATCACACATACACATCAAATGTGCCATAGATATCACATTAGCAACAACAACTTAGTGATTTATTACTCTTTCATATTAGTTCAACATTGACTATTTATCAATTACAGGTCAACATATCTTATCTGTGATTTTAAAACCACTTAACTTTATATGGTACTTAGTAACCTCAACAACTCCATGTGAAATGGCATAATATAAATACGTTGACCAGACGTCGTCATATTATGTCAGTCACACTTTATTCTCAGGTCACTTCATACCATTCATTTTCAAAGTTATTACTTTACTCTCTCATAGTTTACAACAATGATATCAACATCTTACACATATATAGCAACATCGTGCAACAGGTATACAACTATGTATTAACTCGTTACTATTCTCAACTTATCACTTTAAAGGTAAACTACTCATATCATCATGTAGATATTAACAATACAAGCATACAACACCAATGTCTGACACAATACATCAGTCAACTTCTTTATTACCCGATTCAATATCAAGGATTATTTATATAACTTAATACTTATAGTACATTTAGTACTAAACAGTTCATCAATATTATGTATAATATTCAACACATAATAGTCAATCTATATACCCTTAATGAGTATTTCATGCTTAACTATTACATCAATATAAGCTCCTATGCTTATTTCGTAATTTCTTAAAACGCTTAATTCAACATTCTCTATTTCTCTATATGATTCAATACTTTATCATATTTCAATTTATCCACATAATATGATCCACATAATCCCATAATCAATGTTTACTAACCCTAGTTAACAATAGTCATCAATACCATATACTGGCATATTTTGTAGTTAAGTAAACCGCCTACAACCGACTCATACACAATGAACCATATAGACCTCTTAAAACAAGTTTTAATATTGCATATAATCACAGGAATGATCTCTGGGCTCAATAAAACAAAAGCCCAATACAAAACGTAAGCTAAAAGTTCAAAATAAGGTTCGAAAAACAATAAAACGCGATTTTCGGGCCCCAAACGACCCCGAAGTGCCGAAAACTGACAGGGCTCATGGCAAAGCGATGAGCTTTGACCGTTGGGCCGTTTTTGAGTGGACATGTAAATTTCGTCTGAATCGGACACCGAAATTTTCTAGCGGAAATTTCTACGTCAAACGTTACGTCGAACGTCGAAAAACGTAAAAAAATATTTTAATCCTGTAAATACCCACAAACCGCCGGCTAGGCTACATGAGCCGCCGGCTCACACATCTAGCCGCCGGCTAAAAGTCTTGACCCGCCGGCTACCCGAGTCGAAACGCCGGCTAACACCAATTTTTGCAAACAGAACAAAATTGCGTTTTAAAGCCAAAAGAAGCCGCCGGCTTGGGGCATCCAGCCGCCGGTTTGGACCTCCAGCCGCCGGCTATAACCCCCAGCCGCCGGGTCCCCTATCTGCACAGCAGACTGAACATCTTAGTGCAAAAATGCGAATTTCAAACGCGCATATCTCACAAACCGTAAGGAGTTAGGTCATGAAATTTTGCAGGCACCTACACTATGCCAAAATAAAACTTTCCCTTTTTACACTTTTTAAAGTTTCACATTTTACGAGAAAATGGACGTGTAACTCATTTTAGGCCATTTCCGACCATTTTAGTGGACACGCCATATTCCAAATGGCTTACATTCTGACTTCCACTCTTTGCCAACATGTTTCTACATATATTTGTGACGTGTGGGCATATTCATCAACTCTATATACCCATCCTATCGTGTTTTGACTCGTTGACCCGTTTGAGGGTCCAATTGGGTACCTTTACCAAAATCTACTAGTTTAACTACTTCAACACTTTCAACACACATTCCTACTATATGTAGGACTTAAAATCACTGTTACATCGGTCATAACCAAACCAATACTCATCTTAACCATTTAACCACCAAGTGACCCATTTGGGCACTTTAACAACCCATTTGGGTTTCAACCTATATGTTTACAAATTTTAACACCCATTTTACACTTCTTTGACTTTACCAAGTCAAACCACTTCACTTCCACTATCAGTGTCACATTATAACCTTGAAACACCAAATTCACATAAAATCATCAAATTTAGACCAATCACAACAAGTTTTCCAATTTCATGATCACTTTGACCTTTCACAACTTGTCAATACATATAAGTTTGGTTGACCACTTCGACTTCATTATTTTACCACTTTTAGTATATAGATCATAATTCCATTACAATCATGATCATTATTAAACACATAAACATCTTACCATATTCATCACTTTATGGTATATATATTACCAAATTCGACTCTACTAATTTCAACTTTGACTTTTCTGTGTCAAACATACAATTCCCAATCAATGGACACTTTCTCATTTAAACAACAACAAGACTCCAAATTACCTCGATTGAGATATTCCAACAATCTCATTTCACTACATGGAGTCATATCAACTTAAGACTATAACTATTTACTACTACACTTGTTCATATTACTTTCAACATTATTATTTCACATAACAATTCATACAACCGATTTCATATTTTAATTTCATATTGTAGACACAATTAATTCCACATAATACAACTATTACACCCTATTCAACAATGTGTCTACTTAATGCAACAATATATTACACCTTCATATGATGTTAAACATCTTATTTAATATCTCATCGTCATATTTACAAGCAACAATCATCAGGGGCTCATCACTGAGGAGTCATGGCAGTTTAATCCAATTTACTCTACTAATAATCATATCATGGCAAATCAAACAATTCAAGCTTATTAAATACACCAAGCTTATTGGAAAGTACCTGATACATTTAGGCCCATGAGTATTGAGGAATCATTGAGAATACCCTTTGGTTTCTCACATTCCTCCGTCCCTGCAACAAAACAACACTTTTGCAACATGTTATAGGTTAGTACATTTGCAACAACTAATTTCTCATGCAACTCTTAATCCCGCACTCCCAGGAATGTTTGACTTGACACAACCATAGATTTGGGATTGAACACATTGCAATGTCCAATTCACCCAAACCTATGCTCTGATACCAACTTATAACACCCTTCATTTATACTAATTTAATTATAGTCAATCGGAAGCGTAAGTCCAAATAGATAGTGATAATTTACATCGTTTTATCAACTTATAAAATTCAACATTTTCAAAACATAATTTATTCAACCGAGGTGTTAAATAAAACACTTTGAAACATTATATTATACAAATCCCTTATCAGAGTATTGGTAACATTTAAATATATTGTACCGGAAGCGTTATCCCAATTTCTAAGTTTATAAGATACATTGTTTCATATAGGTATAAAATCAACTTAATTCAAAACACAGTTTATCAACATGGGTGTTATATAAAACAAAAGATATCATTAATTTATTTAATCAAATGTCAGAGTCACGTCAGCATGTCAAACATTCCTTCAAGTCCAACTTCTTGCCCACCCAATACAATAGCCAAAACCTGCAAGAAGGGATAATGTGGAGGATTAGCATAACGCTAAGTGAGCAGATACTAATCAACAACCTAACTTAGCTCAACAACTTTGTGTACAACAATTATCACTAAACAAGCTAGTACACAATACAACACATCAACAATGCATCAGTTCAACAATGCAACAATTCAACTAATCAACAACACCATAATGAGGATCGGCGGCTCTGGGGATAACCATAAACCCGGGAGGCTCCCCAAGAACACTTACCCAACCTATCCGTATGGCCATACGGACGAGATCGATAGTTAGTGATTATCTTCAACTAACACAGGAGGTGTGTTAAACTTTGGATAACCAACTAGCCCAACCAACAGTTCAACAACTCGTTGCCTCATTAACAACTGATGCCCGAAGGCCAATTAACTCAAGTGATCACGTAATCAACAAGTCGCATATTCAACTAGTCAACATATCAACAGTATTATTACTATCAACATAATCATCAATGCAACGGATAAAGTAATAATACGTTACTTGTTGTAACCAAACTTGTTACAACCAAGTTACGCTGAGGATTAGAGATCCACTCACCGACCACCTCAGGCATCCACTCAGTAGTCTAATATCACTGAGCCTTCTGCACATCTGACAATACAATAGAACAACACAAGTTAATCACTTGTCTCAAATCTATATAACATCAATCAAATGGATTTACACCAACATTCCAAATTCATACTTCTTGAATTATTACCTAATCATGATTTGATATTATGATAACCGCTTTTCAACTACACATCAACAAAATTATTACTTATAGTAATTTCACATAAAACATTCCAAGAGTATGAATAATCACTTTTAACATCCTTAGTTTACCATCACTTATCAAATTATGATCGTAGTATTACATCATCATTTTAATCTACTTTAATCGTCACTAATCAACATGGTTAACCATTACCAAGGTTATAATCCTCAAGTATCACTAATTCATCAAAACACCTCATAATCATCATAATTACCATTAACATTTAATCAACTTTACACATTTTAGCTTAAACACAAATAATCATCATCATGAATCAATACTTATCCATTTATACATCATTACTCTAGGCTTTAAAATCATAATTCATGACTAATCAACTAAACCCACAACTTTTATCATGATCATGATTCAATTCTACAATTTCTAACATAGGGTTTCAACTATAACCATGAAACTAACATCAACTAACAATTCTAACATAGTTATAAGTCTCAATTTCATCTCAATCATTATAAGTTCATCATATATCATAAGAACACAAATCAATTTCACAAACCCTAATTTAAATTTACAAGATAATCCTTGAATCATGTTACATATCATCATTTATGAGTTTAATAAACCTCAATTTAACAACTTCAAGCTTTAATCTCGGATTATAATCAATAACCCACAAAACCCCAAATTTTAGATTTATGAAAATCAAGGAATCAAGACTTACAAGATAAATAGAAGAATTAGAAGTTGATAATCCATGATCTTGATGCTTGAGTTCGAGTTTCAAGGCTTCAATTTAAGATTTCATCATGTATTTGTTAATTATCTAGGGTTTCATTCATGTGTATGTATGTATGTCGTACATATGTATGTATGGATATATGTTTTTGTTATAAACCGACTCAAATATGGAGTGTACCATATAATTGGTTAATTTTCATTCCCCGTGCCTATCATTGCCTGGAACTTAAAAACCATTTGCGGGCAAACATCATTTTATTTTACCGTCAACTAAATAAAATTAAAACACTCAATAATTTATTAGTCACAATAAATTATTCGACTCTTTTACCCATTTATTTTCAAATAAATCACCGAAACTATTTTCTGACACATTAAATAATAATTCACAGTCAGAAAATATTAAAATACTACTAGACCCAGAAACAGGGTGTTACAATTGCGTTATAAAAATATAACGTTAACTCGTTTTGTTTGTGTGCGCGTTTAATATTTTAATCGCGTAGCCCTTGATTGTACGATACGAATTGTGTACGAAATAATATTAAATCAAATAATATTTTGAATGTAATGGTGTTATTAAATAACGTTATATTATTTAATTAAATTGTTCACCAACGTCCGTATTTAATTGAACCGAATTACATTCGATTTGAAACTTGTACGATTTAATCAAACCGCATAATTGTATATATTCAATAATATATATATATTGATACATTAATTAGCCTAACACAAAACTAATTACATGTATTAAAGCTTGATTAGGCACTAATTACTAGTCCTAATTTGACGGGTGTCACATCTTTAACGTACCGAAACCTTGATTTACTTAATTAAAAAGTTAAATCTTGAATATACTATAGTTTATGGTATTTTATTTTTGAGAAAATTACATAAACCCTCCTTATGGTTTTACCCAAATTTCACTCGTAGTCCTTTAATTAATTTAATTACATAGATCATCCTTTATTTTGAAACTTGTTACGTCAATAGTCCTTTACACTAACGATTGTTAACTCTTCATTAAAAAGGACCATGTGTGTCATTTTTTTATTCTTTTATATTTTTTGAATATATATAAATTATAAAATCTAATATAGATACATTATTAGGACAAACAACATTTTCATCTTTCACATTTCACTTAGCAAATTTATCATCAAATTGTTCATCTTCAGCATTAAAACGTTAAATTTTATAGTCCACAACCGTCTTTCACCACTCAAGGATCCTCCGTCACCATTCATCTTATCTCGTCATGACTTTGGTGGCCACTATTTCTTCTCTTTTGCATCCACTCCGATGACCCTATCTTCAAAATAAAATGGCGTTGAAAAGTGAGAACTAACTAAGCTACAAATGTATATTTAGGTGGAGAAAAATGATAGTTAATTTGGGTAGTAGAATATATGATTTGATATTTTAGAAGAGTATATGACCAAATTGAATGATGAATAAAATGGGGAAAATAAAAATAATGTTATGTGCACCTAATAATGTATCTATACATATGTTAGATGTTATAATTTATATTTTACTCAAAAAAATTTTAAAAATAAAAACTTTTACACACATGGTCCTTTTTAACGGATAGTTAACAATCGTTAGTGTAAAGGCCTATTAACGTTACAAGTTTTAAAATAAAGGATGATCGGTGTAATTAAATTAATTAAAGGACTGTGAGTGAAATTTTGTGCAAACCATAAGGATGATTTACGTAATTTTCTCTTTATTTTTTTTGTCCAAAGTTACATACATGGAATAACCAAACCCTCGAATAAACATGAAAAACCGATGGGTAATACTAATTGGGTACCTAGAGGGTATTGGGCCAGATATGAATACAAATATTCTAAACGGGTAAGGTACAAATACACTAAAACCCACAGGAACCCAACTTGTTGGCATCAATAATCCAAGCATTGTAAATTAAAAAGTGATAAAAGAATTCAAAAAAGGCGATGGTATGGATACAATTATACTAAAACCCGTCAAAACCCGACCCGTTGGCATCCATAATCCAAGAATCGTAAATTAGAAATCGATAAAATTAATTAAAAAAGGCGGTCGTATAAGAATTTAAATCACTATGCAATGAAATGAAGTCATGAATTTTTTAGAATTAAAAATAATTTATTGAGGCCTTTTTAAAAAAGATCGTAGAAAGAGTTGAAAGAAATAATAAAATAATTATTAGATTACAATTTTCATAAAATATTTGGAGGATTATCTACAATTGAAGAAAAAATAGTGGATTTATATTGTAAATATTAAAGGGTGTATATTGTAAATATGGAAGGGTATATTAGTCTTTTATTCACATAAAAATAGGATTAATGATGTCACTAAATTAATTAAGGGTTGGATCTTAATTGTTGATCTTTATCTAATGGTCATTATTCTCTCAAGATTTTTCTTTTAATATATAAGATAGATAGAATAGAATAGATTGCATTAGAATTCCTAGATAATAGTAATTAGATGGCTATTTTGTTGTAAAAGAAATGGTTTTATAATTCTTTTCTATTTTACTACATCTATTTGTTTATTTTAAAAATAGGTTGAGTTGCTAAAGATATGATAGCATATATACTTTCCTTTATCAAGTTTTAATAACTTTTTTGTACGTGAAAAGTTTGGGTAATTTTCCATTTGAACGACAAGGGCAGAATTGGGATTTCCCATATTCCACTATAAGGCAATAGCTTAAATGAATTACAAGGGATTTAGATATTATTACCGAGTAATATCTTTAAAAACATTACTTTTTTGAATTAGATTGAAATTTCTTGTGGGGTCAGGGTCATCTACCCCTTCTATATTCGTGGCTGAACTTTTTAGTAAATATACATTATTTTTAGATATTTTGTAAAGGGTTTACTGTATTAAAGTTTATTATACTTTATCTTTCTTACTATTGTACGGAGTATGAGATATACTTTCAAAACTTGTATTTTATATATTGAATTTGCCAATTTAGTATATTGCATGTACACGTTTCTTTTTTTGATCTTTTATTCTATGTTTTCTCAAAGTATACAATAGAATGTCAAAAAAGAAAAATGTACATACAATAAAAGAATTGATAGGTTCAATACATAAAATAGACCAAATGCAAGGATGGAGCTTTATTGAGGCAGGGAGGGGCCGTGGCCACCCCAAAATTTTGAGTTAGTAGTGGTATACATCTTTAGTACTCAATGTTTACAACACGGACGTTGAACTAAGTTAAATGCTTAATTGATACTTCTTTATTTATGTATATAATGAAATAAAGGTAGTTTCCCTATTATCATTTTTTTTTTTTTTTTTTGCGTTTCAATATATCATAGAATTAAATATATGATAATAAAGATTTAGAGATTTTATTCATAACGGTTATTTTAAGTCGATTTTTATATTTTAGCTAACGTAAATGCATAGCAATACATGTCAAAAAGCTTATTGATATACTAACACTACTTAAGAAAAAAATAAAGTTAAAATGCTTTTTGTGTAGCATAACAAAATTCGTGCTAAAACATATATTTTTTTACGTTAGAATGACTTTTGCCCCCCAAATAACTCGGTCAAGCTCCGTCACTCCAAATGAAAATCCGCCTATATAATAATAAATAAGTTAAAATATAATACACTTTGAAACAATAAATCTTTTTATAAAAATTTAAAAAGAAGAAGTAAAAGTAAATAAAATATAAGAATACTTTTCGTTTTGTCTTTGGACGTAACCGCTACCACAAAATATATGCGGCCTAAAAAATAATCATCTAAATTTCATTTTTCCATCGTCATTTTCAATCATGTCATGTTTTTAAATAATCAACAAAATAAATCAGATACATATCCTATCATTATAATTGTGCATTTATAGCAAAAATTGACCACAAACGTTAACGTTGTAACTGTACCCCCACAAAAACGTTTTTCACGAATGTACACGTCTTGCATTTTTTCAATATTAATCACAGCATTTAATTTGATGTGTCGAGTTAAAAGGATGGATAACGTACGTGCATGTGGTTCCAGTTCAACGATGTGTAGTTGCAATGGAGTATTATGTAACCGTTGTGTGTTGTTTGCCTTGTGTGTCACTAGTATTATCAGATGCGACCTATGGAAAATGGAGTCCACATAACGATTGATGTGTCGCATTATGTTACATAATCCAACAAATTATGCCTGTTATAATTGTAAGGATTGCTAAACGTAACCCTTGTGACTCTGATTAAGAGTAGCCGTCATCAAACCGCCACCTAATTCATTAAATTAACTATCAAAATTGATTTTTTAACCATCATAGACCAATCACCTCGATGATAGTTAGTTGTTAACGATTGCCCTGAAGGCTATGGTCGACAAAATCCTAATTTATAACATTTGATACGAAAAGAATGTTTCTTATAGAAAGAAACTACAATACACATCAGCTACTGGCTACCATCACATTGCAGGCAAATAATTTTGAGATGGTCAAGAATCTCCGACATCAAAGAGCTGAAACGAGACTAAACCAAATCAATAATTTTTTTTATTCATTTTGATTCTCGGTTCAAAAGTCGATTTTTAACTGGCTCACATTTTGGTCCTCCATTCAAAAAAATTTCTGAAGTCTACTTTTGGATTGGTCCAAAGTTGGAACTCAAATCCATAATTCTTATATATCTGGTTGAGGTTGTCCCGATTTATTTGCAGTTGAGCTGAGCCAAGCTTGAGCTCCAACTTTTTCAAGAACTCAATATGTGAGAGTTACGCAAAAGCTATGGCTCAGCTCAACGAAAATTCAAGCTCGATGCAATCTCATCCTCAATTAAGCAAGCTAGAATGAAGACTCAAATTTGATGAGTTTCGCATGGAGTGAGCTCAGGTGACTTGAAAAAATCCAACTCACTTGCAACCCTAATCGCATAAAATATTATGAAGTTGAAAAAAAATTCACGTTGGGTCCTTATAACCTCGAGCTCAACTCATTATATATTTAAAACCCTATTATTTGTAGTCAACTACTTGAACTCCATATAGTTGAAAAAGCTACACCAATCGAATCAGTCAAACCTGAGAACGATGATGAAATGCGAGAAGTAAAACATGAACCAGCAGGATGGGATTCAAAACCAAGCAGATTTCAGATACATGAAAATTCGCATGGCAGTCAGACGTCACAAGCTTGGCTCGAGTTTATAGATACGAGCAAGTTGAGCCATCTTACCTTGACCCATATGCGTATATCCAACCCACAAAATGAAATTTTTGATTGACCAAGTAAATAAGAAGTCATAACTGAAGACATGCATTTGCATCTTCAATCTTGAAATCCCAGCAAGAATGATCAAGAATGAATGCATCACCTTCAAGTTTGCTAAATAAGGCTAAACACCCACTGACTAGATAGTTTACCAAAGTTTGGCACAACCATCTATTTTTCATATTAACACTGATGCCAGATTATAAAGATGTGAGCATATGATTCTTCTTCAATAGTTAAGAGAACAGGATTAGACCCCGTTGCATGATTAGATATGTCAAATCTGATTAACATATGCTCAACAATCTATATCTACTGAAAAAATTAACATAACCGGCAATCTCAAGATGATAGAAAGGTCAATCATATCGAGGGTTTTTATGTTTTGCGTACCTGCATTTAAAAATCCTTTCTGGTTGTATTTACAAAATCGAGTAGCAGCCATTTTCGGTACTATGACCTCCCTGATAATCTATGAAGTTTTTGGTTATAGACAACATCATCCACTTCACTCTCATAATAGATCCTCAGAACCATAGTAAGCATTTTTCTAAAAGAACATTTCTGTGAATTGAACCAATGACCTTCCAGCTGACAATGTTCAAACAATCTCAAAATCTGGAATCTAGTATACCCTCCGAATGTTTTCTTTTTTTAAAAAATTTATTATATACATCCTCTAAAATGGTGCCAAAAAAACCCTTCAAAAAAAGCATTTATCCTGTATGTCAAGTGTTGCAATCTCAAACAGAAGGATATCAAGTCTTATAACTGTTTATCCATGTGTTCTTATTAGAAATCTCAAACATATAATGGTACATATTTCCAACATATTGAAGTAACCGACAAAATCCTCTTAAGCACATTCTTACACAACGAGTCTTATTGAAGTAACTGACAAAATCCTCTTAACTTCCATCCTATCTCAATAATCCCAACACAGCATATGAATTTAGTGAGCCCAAAACTACTGATTTAAGCCTCTAAATCATGCACGCTGACAATAGGCTGTAACTCAGGAAACCTGTTTTCTCTCTGTTATTTATTTACCCATGTAAGGTAAAAACTCACCTTAGTAGTATGAGTCAGAAACCCTGCCACCCACATAGCCATCACTCACACGATGATTTGAATAGGCAGGAGAATATGATTCTGCGCGCATCTGATTAACATTGGGATAATGTTAGCAAAAGAAAGAAAAAAAAATAGAAAAAATTATAAACTAGGGATGGCAATTTGAACCCTATCTACATTTAAATGGTTAATTCCAGTTGTGGTAAATATAAAGGTTAAGATTTATAGAGAACACGTTGAAACTTGCCAAAGTGCATACCAAACGCATAAAACATAGTAAGTCACTTCATTCCAACAATTAAATAATTATTGAACTAAGATAATTTTAATAATTATATTCCCCTCACTACTAACAAAAAGGGTAAATGACACAGAAAGTAGCCAACTTCACCAAATTTCCTATCTCAGGTACTTAACTTTTTTTTTCATCAAATTAGTGTACATAATTTTTTAACACCAAAAAGGATTCTTCTTCTTCTTCTTCTTCTCTTTTTTTTTCATCAAATTAGTGTACATAATTTTTTTAACACCAAAAAGGATCATGACACCCAAAAATAGTTTTCTGGAAGCTTTTGTAAAAACATACTTCAGTTGTTTACCATCAAAAAGGGATTTTATACCTTTTGAAGTATCACAACACTCCACACAAAAAAAAAAAAATTAGAAAAAAGCAACACAATTGACAATTCCATAAATTTTCAAATTGATAAAAACCATTTTTTATAATATATATATACACACACACACACATATACATATATAAAAACCTTAGATACCTTAAATGAATCAGAAAAAGGCTCAGTACCCAAAACAAAATTTTTGGTATAATTTTTTGGAACAGAAGGTTATATAGGTCAAGTCAACCTGTTTTGACACCCATTATACAATAGGCACAACATGTCCATTTTGCCACCTCTAATAAGAACACTAATTTAAATCAGAGACAATGAAGCGTACTTCTGAACGTGAAGGGATGTAGTCTCTTGACTCACGTTCTCTGCCATACCTAGGGTACATCTCTTCCGGATCCTCGTTGTCAATACCCACTGATATATATGAGATATAAAGGCCAAAGTCGGATTACTTTAAAGATAGTATAATCAATATACGAAAAAAGATTAGAACTACTACGAATTTATACCTCTTCGGTAGCCTACATTGGAGGTATTCTTATCATACAGTCCATGAGAATGGGCTGCAGTGCTTTGATTACTTCCATTATACCCAGAACGGGATCCACGTGCTACCCTGACAAAAGCTTACATATTAGAAACACGGATTGATTTGTTTAAGGTTTACTTGCAATTACCAAATGAAGCTACATATCGGAAAACTGAAATTTTGACAAACCTAGTAGGCTCATTTCCATATATCCTGTCATTATACACCATATCGGAACTATTGCCATAATCAAAATCTGTCCTTGACTGCCTCCTCGATGTCTCCGTATAACGAGGATGGTGTTCTTGTTCCTCCTACACATATCCGAGTCAGCAAAAAAAAGGTAAGTAGAAGTAGCAAAATGCAGGATTTGGGTAACAGATCAAGATGCGTAATGTTTTGTGCCCATCGAAGGGGCATTTTTAGTGCAAAAATGATCCGTTTTACCAGTTTCTTTATTTTCTTAACTGTAAGACGGAAAACATAAATGGAATCGACCCATTAGCCACTACCCCCATTGTAAATGAAGGGAACTCTAAATTAAGGGTAGATAATAAGTGATTAACTTACAATTGATGAGTAAGGTCGTTTTAAGCCAGATGTGGAACTAAAGTTGCGGCTACCGCCATCATTATATCGTGAAGGATGGTCGACATACATGTATCTTCCACCATCATCATCATCATCGTCATCATAAAGATGGGAATTTCCCCGATTCGGAGCACGAGAAACAGGCCGTGCAGAATCTTCCATGTACCCAGCTCCACGTGAAGAGTAAGAATCTCTATACGGCTGCCTCTCGGTCGAAGACATACCCACATTTTGCCTCATGTACTCCGTTTTGAAGCTTCTCCTTTCATAAACTGAAAAACCAAACCAGAGTTATAGCTACTCAACTTCTATAAACTCATAAAAGCCATATTCCGACATAATCAATGCATACCTGGAGATCGTCGTTTTAAAGATCTGTCTGTAGAAGTATATGGTCTTCTGCTACCAGTTCTATCAGAAACAGAGATATCATATCCCCGGTCATCTCTAGAACTAAATGACCTTCTGCGACTTCCGTCATATGGACTGCGTTCTCGAATGCTTCTTCTACCCCTGTCCACGAATCTAGGAGCATCCATACGGTTACTAGGCTCCCAAGAACTACTGTAACCCCCGTAACTATCTGCACCGACTGTATAACCTCCTCGTGCGTATTTAGCCGATTTACCTCTCTGGCGTGGTCTAGATAGCCTTGCTCGAACTTTAACCTATAATTATTTCAACTCGTGAAACCCATCTTGTGAAGCATATATATGATAAGATGAAAAGTTGGATAACTAAAACAAGAAGAAGAAAAAAACCTTCTTGTTTCTGAAAACAAGCTCCGAATCATTAATACCATCAACACAGGATACTGCAGATTCATGGGTGCTGAATGTTATAAAACCAAAATCATCCCTTTTAGCAGCAGGCATATTTCGAGCTAGTTCAACCTTCTCAATTTTCCCAAATTGTCGCAAATGATCCTTGATAATATCCTCCTCCCAAGAAGGAGGCAAACCATCAACAAATACTGTTCTCACCTGGAATTCAATATAATTAACATATATATGGATGTCAGCTATTGAAAAGAAGGTATAAATACAGGCCTCACCTAGGTCGATTCAGGTTATGTTTAGCCCTAATGGGTAAAAAAATTATAAGGAAATGGGTCGAAAGTCACCCTAAGATTATATTTAATGAATAAAACCTCCAAAAAATCTTTATTAAAAACTACCTTACTGTGCTTATAAAGAAAGTATTTATACTTGACAAGCTAACTATATATAAAAGATTTGAAGTACATAAACTTTTTCAAGTCAACCAGCCCATTACCTCCCAAACCAATAAATAAACAACCCATTTTGACCCTGAACCGTTTAAACCTGTTAGCCAACCCACCTGACCCATCCCTTTTGTGACATCTAAGAGTAACATTTATACCATAAAACTAGAAGGAAGTCTGCGGTAACCTACATTATATGTGGCTTTCAACTTACACCCTAATACAAAAGTAAATATATACCTGTGCCATGATCTCATCATCAGGTTCAATGAAGGTGTCGGCAAAAGCCACCCTGGCCGTCCGATCTGTTCCAAATATGACATCCCTTTTCTGCAAGCGTCGACAGGCTTCCAAGGCATCTGCTCTAGATGGGAAATCCAAAAAAGCAAATCCCCGATTCATACCTTCATTTTTAACATCTTCAACTAATGTCAACTCCTCAAACTTGTCAATGCCATAACGCACTAGCTTTTCCTTCAGCTAAATATTTTAAAACTCAGTTATCATGCTACAAATATAATATAAAAATAACACAAATGAGTACCGAGTCAACAGAACATACCATATCTTTTGACCATGTCTTGCATATATTACCAACAAACAAAGTGTCACTATCTTGACTTGGAGCCACTCCGCATTGCTTTCCATTAATCTGAAATTGAGTTTATCTATCATTTGCCAATTGCATAAACACATCATGCACAAGTAAACTTACATCATGCACAAGAATTCTCTATAGAGATATGAAAAATGCCTAAAAAGGTAATGAACTTCATTCGGATTTTTCTTTTGGGGAAACAAAGCTTGTTCGTGCAGACAAAACAAATTCAAGTTTCATAACATTTTCATAGGTAAGCTGGTAAGTAACCGTTTTTTAGGCAACAAATCAGGGGAAATAAATTCAAAGGTCAAAGTACATGTCAGCTAGCACATCATCACACTGATGGGGGAAGTGGGTGAGATTCCCCTAAATTATTAGCATTATTACAAGGTTGAACCTTTTAACTAAATACCCCGTATTTTGATCCGTTTGTGGTTGCAAACAAACGCCATTCCCCTAAATATATTAACTGACCAAAGTCAGTTATCTTTTTATGAAATTACCCGTACAGAGAAAATAAATGGAAATAAAAGATTTTTACCGTTGGACGTTTGAAGTCATTAAGAGCACGTCTCGCCTGTTCGACAGTAGCAAACCGTATGAAAGCAAAGCCTTTATTTTTGTTGGTCAAAGGATTCATTAACAGCCTCACTTCAGTAATGTCACCTACTTGACTAAAGACTTCCCTTAGATCTACTTCAGTTGTTTCACGATCCAATCCACCAACAAATACCTCTAATTCTTTCTTTTTCTGCCTTTCTCTAACTACATCATGTCGTTCTTTCTTGTAACCATCTGGATCCAAACCATGTTCATCGTAGAAATTATCCTCACTTAATTCTTCCTCATCAACTTTCCCTTCTTGACGTTCGTTCATATATTCTCTCTCAAATCTCTCTCCTCGGACTTGGTCAGCGCCTCGTGCATATTCCCCTTCTTCCACGTAAGACGGGGCTTTATATTCAACCTCCAGCCTCTCTTGTTTTTCTACTGCGTATTCTTCATCTTCCTTTTCCTCTGATATACACACAGCAAAAGTATATTCGAGTATAAGTAGTAATTCCTTACTAAAAACGTTACTACTTTTGTGATTAACCAACTGATCAGAACATATTCACGATTCATGGTACTGACCTATTGTACTACTGTTCATATAAATTTGAGAAATTTTCTTGCATAATTTGTAATTCAAGAAAACTTATAAGAACTTATTTCAAGCAAACTAATCACCATTGTTACCCCTAACTGCAAAACATTTCAAAATCTTGGAAAGAAACAAACAGATGATTACTTAATAAATAAAACTTAATTAACTAACCTAGATAGTCTTTCCAAAAGCACTACAACTAAATAAAGCCATGTATAAAAAGATTATATCATCTCAATTAGAAAAAAAAAAAAAATAGAATAGTTAAATGATCATTAATATCTAATTAGAATTCAGGTTGTTTTTACCTAAAAAACTGAAACACCCTAGTCTACAACAAACTTAAGATTCAACATTAATTTATAAAATTGACTTTAATTAGAAAATAAGATAAAATTAAAAAGTAGTAAATTATTCTAGTATGTAAACAAATTTTAATTAACTCCTAATTATTATACTCGGACGGAAAATGAAAATTCATTACCAGGGTTTGAATCTTGTACCAAAAACTTATACATGTATGAAAATTATTAATTGAAGAAAACGGGAATTAATTATATATAAAAAAAAGTACCAAATTTAGGGTCTTCAACTCTATGAAGAAGTCGTTTCTTGAACGGAGTCATCGAGGGTATTAGGTCTCGCGGCGGCGATTGAGACGGCGGCGGCGGCGGCGGTTGTTGTTGTTGCATTAATTTTGGGGAAATTTAATTGACGTTAAATTGATGAAATATAGGGACATAGAGGGGATAATATTTATATTATTATTATTGTGTTACTCCGTATTAAACTGAGAGACTGAATCTAATAAGCATAGGGAAAGTGTTTGTGCTTGGAGAAAGAAAGTGGAAAGTACTGTAGTTTAAGTCGGACTGGGATGTTACGTTGACTATTTGACTTTTTCATAGTGGGTTGATTGATTTCTATTATGTGCTGTAGTTGAATTTAGGGTGTGTTTGTTTATCACAGAATGAAGTGATTCAGATCTGAACGCTGAATCGCTCAGTATTCAGAGCGTTGAACCATGTGGTGCTGAACGAGTGCTGAATAGTTCAAAGAGAAGCGGGATTCTTAACCATTCAGAACACTCTATTTTACCCTTTACCCCACTTGTTCTCTCTTGCTGCAATTTTTTCTGATGTCGCTCAAATACCTTTGTCATTCCCTCCTCACATTAATTTAATATTATATTGATGTTACGATCATTTTTAGTATAAGTCACGTGTGTGGCGTGTGATTAGTTAGTTGGAGTTTAGGGATATAAGTACGTGGTTAGAGCTAGGAAGAAAAGTCAGTCTGTTATCTTGGATCATAAGATCATTTCCCCTTTTCTCTGTAATCAAGTAATTGAGTTCCTAGAACCCTAAATCATACAATTTCCAATCGAATTACTTTCTCAATTCAATGATTCCTTTGTTAATTGTGATCTTCTTTCATCTCTTAATTGATTTCTAAGAAGATTCGTATCAGTGGTATCAGAGATCGCTCCTGGCATCAATCCATTGTTCGTACTATCAATTCGAAGATCCAACGATCAATTCGAAAAAAAATTAGGGCATTCAATTTCACTGCACCGATGGTGAATACACACGCCCAAGACATTCCTGATGGAGTTTACTAGCGACAAATTCCAGAAACTAAATTCCGGCAACGGCGGTAACAGCGGAGGCCCACAATAGCAAAACGTTTCATCGTTTTAGTTGATAAAAATGGTGAACACGCGCGCAATGGAGGAACAGGTCAATAAATCGGAATTAAAGAACACTTTGAAGAATCTACAACGATCGATTGATAAAATCAATGAAAATATTAACAGTGTGCTGACCTTTCAACAATTTGCAACAAACGAGTTCCACACATTTAGATCTGGAGATAGAAGCAATAACAGTGAATCACAAGCACAATGCGGTAAGATTGCTCGATTTGATTTCCCTAAATTCAACGGTGATGATGTTGAGGGATGGTTATATAGAGTACAACAATCTTTTGCACTTAATTATGTCAGTAATAATTAAAAAGTTAAACTCGTTTCTATGCATATGTTTGATATGGCATTGAGTTGGCATCAACAATTTATACAAAGGCATGGAGAAGACGTACTGTGGGAATTATATGTTAGAGAGGTAAGAAAGCGTTTTGCATCAGTATTCGAAGATCCAATGTATGAGTTGAAAAACTTGAAACAGGCTACAACAGTACAAGTGTATCAAGATCTGTTTGAGGCATTATTGAACAAAGTGGAGCTTAGTGAGGTGCATGCCATCAGTTTGTTTATTGGAGGACTCAAGGATGAGATTGGGATGGCAATGAAAATGTTTAAGCCTACTACTCTTGCTGATTTGTATTGCTTAGCTAAGATGCAGGAAGCCTTTTTAATGGCGGTTAAAAAAAGGTATACACATCTCTTATCTACACCAAGAAGCATAAATTATGACAATGCACATTTAGCACTATCTGCACCACTTGTGAATACACAACTAGCAGCACCACTTGTTAATGACATTGTGCCCAAAAACAACTCCAATTCTGTTGTGGCTAGTACTAGTAGACATGTCATTAGTGCAACGAATATAAGGCAATTATTACAGCAAGAAATAGAGGACAAAAGAGTCAAAAAGTTGTGCTTCTATTGTGATCAAAGTTATATACTTGGGCATAGGTGTAGAGGGCAAATGTATTCACTAGACGTGATGGCTGCTACACCTAATGAAGTGATGGGAAAACAAGTTGTGGGAAAGGAAGTGCACAATGATGAATTGGTTCCCACATCAGGAGAGAATACTAATACTTATAAAGTCTCCAGCGAATCCCATCCCCAAATCTCGTTACATGCTCTCACAGGTTTTACTACTTATCAAACCATGAGGGTTAAGGGATATGTAGGGGAACATACATTTCATATGTCGGTGGATCCTGGTAGTACACATAACTTCTTAGATTTACTAACTGCAAAGAAATTGGGTTGTAAACTTAGAAGTACATGTCCCTTGCAAGTTTCCGTAGTTGATGGTCTTGTGATGCATAGTGTTTACGAATGCAAGGGTTTTACTTGGACCCTACAAGGCCAACCTTATGTTTCAGATATGATGATCTTGCGGTCTTGCCCTTGGGTGGTTGTTGTAACACCAGGTCAAGAAGGGGCAATTTTCGCGCCCAATTTAAACCTCAAACATTCGTACTAAGTACGCATTTATACAAGTATTCAAAATTATATTTATATATATATATATATTTATATATATATATATATATATATATATATATATATATATATATATATATATATATATATATTTATATATATATATATATATATATATATATATATATATATATATATATATATATATAACACATAAAATGATTATTTAATAATCACTTTGAAAAGAATCTGAAAGGACGCAGAATTTCGCGCCCGAATTTCGGTGACAAAATTTTGTAAATAATGTTTTGTTAGATAGATTAAACATTGTACATTTAGGGAAAAATAGTAAACATTCAAAATGTCATCCGTTTTGAGTTTAAAACGTATTCAATTTATCTTAAAGCACGCAAAATAAGTTATTAAATTTTAATTTCAAAATAGTATTTTTATAAAATACTTTCACTCGAAAACATTTCGAAAGGTTATTAATAAATTTCTAGAATCGAAAATAATACATTTTTGTACGATCGGGGGAAAACAAACACGGGCATTTTGTACTGCGTATTGGGGACGGAAGCCACCTATTTCTCCCCTTTTTGGTATAAGCCGATCCATCCACCCCTCTTTTCCATTTCATTTCATTTCTTCATTTTCATCTCACTCACCAAACACTCCCATCCCTCACTCTCGGCACCACCACCGACCGCCGACCACCACCATCGAAGGCACCACCATTTTCGGAAATCATCAAGCAAAAGGAAGCTAGAAAGGAACAACAACGATACCACCATCTTGTTCTTCATCATCGCCATCTCCATCATCTCGATCCGTCATTTTTGAGCTCGAAATCGACATTTGGTAAGAACACCCTATTTCACACCTTCAAAACACTTTATTTATGTTTATTAACATGTTATTTAGTCCACACAACAAGAATATACCCAAGAAATCGGTTAAAAACGTTTTAAAAATCGAAACCCACCTCAAATATCGCATCAGTTCGTCGTGCGAATCGAGATGAACTCGATTCGCAAAACCCTATCCAAACTAAACTCGCGAAACCTTATCCGAAATCTGCGAACCGAACTGGCTTGCGAGCCGCACTGAGTTGCGAGTTGACTTGCGAACCGACTTGTCTGCAAACCGAGTTGCGAAGCGACTCAACCCCCGAACTGAGTTGAGCTGCGAGACGAGACTTGCGAGTCGACCATGTCTTGCGAGCTGACTCTATGAACTGACCTTGCGAACTGACCTGCGAGTCAGGTTCGCGTAATGAACGAATTTAAATTTCAGATGCGTTTTTCACCAAAGCAATGTAGTAAAAATAAAAATTTTCCAAGCTGACCTGGCAGCTCGACCCCAACCAGGGGCTCTGCCCCTTGGACCCCGCTACCAGGGGCGCTGCCCCCGGACCCCCGTACACGGTTTCCAAACCTGAACGACAAATGAATATTTACACAACTCGCTTAGACAAACTGATTTGTCTCCTACTTATATGACCTCACGTGTTTAGGACACTAGGAGGTTACCCATCGGACGACGCGCGTATCGTAGGATCGCTGACAACTCACAGGTGAGTTCATAGCCCCACTCTTTCAACTGTTTTACTATTTTCGGGGTGAGACGCTTGCACAATTACTGTTTTCGAATTATAATGATAAACTTTTATAATTCACACTTGACTATATTACTGTTATGTAATACAAAATGTGTAATATGTAGGAATTACACCCACTATATTGTTGTAGGACAATACCATAGCTTAACCTGCATAGGTTACCACTGTACACTACCTTGTCGTTGAAACGCAATTACCATTACATAACTTGCTTAAGTTATCACTATACATTGGCCATATTATCGCGGGACAATACTATCAAAAATATTAGAACTTGTTAGTTCTACCTACGCTGGACAACAACTAAGTTTGTTACAGGATTAGTTTTCCTTTTAGGAACTAAGACTGCCTTTTCATTCCATTGTTACTAGACTGGATTTATACTTAAATAAATATTAACCACGGACCTCAATATACTTGCTAGGCTGAGGCTAGAAGTATACGTTAGTAACGTACGTTAGTATAGCCCTTTATACTAATACAAAACAACTAGGTGATGATTATACATACCTAGGCTCCTTATGCTACACTTAATATCTAAGTATTGTATATACATACCTAGATACACTAAACCACTTTCATGTGTTACATGATACTCTGTTAGATGTGTTTGTTGACTAAGACTTATATATATATATACATATATATATACATATATATATATATATATATATATATATATATATATATATATATATATATATGTATATATATATATAAGTCTTAGTCAACAAACACTCATACACATATATATATATATATATATATATATATATATATATATATACATATATATACATATATATATACATATACTTGTACACTATCTCAAGCACATGGTGCTATCTACTGTTTACTTATGTATATTGATATACATACACTCATACAAACATGGTTACTTTAGTCGGGCATGTCGTAGCACTGTCGGCTCTCGATTACTTAGTCGGGCATGTCGTGGTACTGCCAGCTCTCAATTACATACATTGCTTGCGAGCAACACTGTTCGATGCCACGGTAAAGTGGGCACAAAACGATATCACGGTTAGAGTGATACAAAACGAGATCACGGTAAAGTGATTCAAAACGATATCGTGGTAAAGCGATACAAAACATGGAATCGGCGAGCTTACACTCGAGATTCGCACTCGGTGATGGAATCGGCGAGCTTACACTCGAGATTCGCACTCATTAACGGATCGGCGAGCTTACACTCGAGATCGTTAACTCATTGACGGATCGGCGAGCTTACACTCGAGATCGTTAACTCAGAATCGGATCGGCGAGCTTACACTCGAGATCGTTAACTCATTAACGGATCGGCGAGCTTACACTCGAGATCGTTAACTCAGAAACGGATCGGCGAGCTTACACTCGAGATCGTTGACTCAATATTTGGCTAAATACTCAATCATAGTTCTGTGGGACTACACTTACATGTTGCTGGAGGCAACACACTATGCCAGGTGGCATACTAGTATTTTACTACTGGATAAGTAATACTATTACTTATTATCATATGACGTGGTCATACACATACTTATACTTGATAGGTATCTAGGCACGGACTGCCACTTTCTCTATGTACTTAGGTACACACCATGATTATTTAGGTATTAGATACCTCGTTTATTGTACACACATTGATATTATAACTCTATAACAATGCAAATCAAAATCGTAGTTTTTGAACTACCTTTCGAACATACAAGGTTTAAACTATTGTTTTCAACTAACCAACCTATGAACTCACTAGCTTTATAGCTGACTCGTTTTAGCATGTGTTCTCAGGTGCCCAGCAGGATTAGGATTGCTACAAGATATGCTAGCTCGAGTCGCATGATTTTAAACACTTGGAATTTCCTTGCATAACTTTTGTACTATAATTTATGTATTGGAATTACTATCGCGAACTCGCAACAATGTAAACATTTATTTTGGAAATGTAACAACTATTTTCAAACGTCTCATTTAGAGTCGTTCATTATGTACCTTTGTACTTGTGATATTTGATTGGTAACACCCCGACTCGACCGCTTCCGCAACCCGAAATTTGGGGGTGTTACACCCACCCCTTTTTCCCGGATCGCGTTGCCAAGTGCATTTCGGTTACAGAATGTTTTGAACTAGTTAACGCGATCCCACCACCACTAACCGGGATCGCGTTCGCATGTTTTAACTTCGCAAATTTGACAACTTATGACTTGTGCACTCATGTTAATTACATAGTATTAGAAGTATATTAGGTGCTCTTATTTGACATTATATACATGATAAGATTGTAATAAACTTGATACGAGAATCTAACTCGGGTTTGGTTATGTGTAACATCCTCGACTCGGGCCTAGTATAAATACGGTATTTTCCATTACTTTATTGTATTTAAATTGCATTTAGAAATAATTGGTATTATTTGGATAATTTAAATTAATAGGTCAAATGGTTAAATGACGTATTGTGATAAATAGATTATTACTTGTTTTAAATAAATTTAGTTGATAGTATAATAAAACTTATTTCTCGCAAATGGTTTTTAGGTTCCAGACAATAGGTTTAGAAGGGTATAATATTACACTGTATTTGAGTTGGGTTAAATGAATTAGTCGACCCTTATTTCCTCATTTCCTGAATTTGGTCTAAAACCACCAAGAACACACACACACCCTCAATTAGAAATTAAAAGAGAAATCAAAGTGAAATCATCAAGCAAATCATCAATTGAAGCTGTGATTCTGTGCTATAATCTGACTTTCATCATCTTCTTCCTTCTAGCATCTCCATTGTAAGTATGCCTAACCCATTTTCATGTTTGTGCTTGAATTGGTGGAATTAGGTTAAACTAATGATGAAATGATGTGAATTCATGCGTGAATGTGGTTGTGTGATGATTCTTAACTGATTACATGCTCATCTAAGAATGAATCAAAGGTGTTTTCATGTTTCAAAGTGAATGAATTGGGTTTGGTTGAAATTTAGGTTAGATTACATGTGCATGTTGAGGATTTGAAGCTTGATGATGTTAATTGTTGTTGTTATATGTTTATAGATGATACTTGATGTAAATTACTGAATAAATTCGTGTATTGTGACTGAATTGTGTGAAAATGTGTTTTTGGTTCGAGCTGAAAGTTGTTGCAGGTCTGATGCTCTGTCGCAAAACAGAGGAACGCGATCCAGCTCCAAGTGCCAGGATCGCGTTGCTATGTGTAAATTGGGCTCAGTACGACTTGTTCTTTGAAACGCGATCCAGCTTCCAAGTGTCCGGATCGCGTTATTTAGTGTTAAACTTGAGTTGGATTGATTTTATTCTTGGGAACGCGATCCAGCCACTTCTAGTCCGGATCGCGTTTGCAAGTGTAATTTGGTAACCGAATTTTTTGAACTATGGAACGCGATCCAGCCACTCCTAACTCGGATTGCGTTTGCTAGTTATAATCTGACAAATTTGACAACTTGTGACTTGTGCACTTATGTTATTTAACTAATATTGAAAGTGTAGTATATGCAATTATTTGACCTTATATACATGATTAGATTGTAATAAACTTGATACGAGAATCTAACTCGGGTTTTGATTTGGTTCTCAGATAAAACGAAGGCTCAATAAAATAAGATCTTTGAGTGGAGGCCGTGGTCAACAAGGGTGAGTGGATCTTGGACTCTCAGTCTAAGTTAGTTGTAACAACATGGTTACAATGGGTAAATTTGGTTCATTGCAATGATTACTTTAATATTATATTGCCATGACGATTATCTCTTGCACGGTTTATTGGTGTCCTATATGCTATGATAGTTTGGACTATTTGATTTGGTGAGGGTCAACTAATGTGTTGGGTTTGGGTACTATTACTTTGGACAACGTAATTGAATTGTACATGTGTTGGGCACTGAAATTGCGTTGTATGTAGTATTAGTAACCAAACTATCGGTTTAACCACTGTTTGGCCTTCAGTTGGTTTAAGTGTTACTTGGGGGCCACCGCGGCATGAGGGTACTCCAAGGACCACCGATCCTTCTATGTTACTTGTGAAATGCTTGCTGTAGTCACTTGTTATGCTAAGTTAGATTGTGAGTTCTGGATCTATTCACTTAGCTTTGTGCTAATCCCACCTTCCAACTTCTTGCAGGTTTAGCTTGTGAATGTGGGTTTCTAGAAGTTTGGTTGAAGGAATATTTGGCACCGCTCTCTGATTGTGCTTGAAATATTTTGGGTCAAAACAATTATGTCATGGATTTTAATATAACACCTAAGTTTTTATTAATACGTGTAATGATGACTTGGTATTAACTATTGTATGTAATTGGGTTGCACATTTTGAGATGTAATATACGCAATCTTGGTTGAATTGATTTTATATACGCTTCCGTACAAAAAAAAATGCCTTGGTATTTTGGAGGGTGTTATAAGTTGGTATCAGAGCATAGGTTTGGGTGAATTGGACAATTGTAAATGCTCAATCCCAAATCTATTGTGTCAGTCAAACATTTCAGGGTGTGGGATTTAGCTATGATAGGATAATTGCTTAGTATGTAGGTACTAACAATTAACGAGTTGTGAGATGTGGTTGTGCAGGATATGGCAGATAATGAGAACCCGACCGTTACTATCAACAATGTTCCAGTATCTGATGTCTCTCCATCCGAAGACCAAAATGTTAGTCAAGGACAAACCGGTACCTCCTTCTCAGCCGAGGATATGACCCAAGAAGATTATATGTTGCACTTAGAGGGGGAAAATGTTAGACTTAAGGCTTTTGAGTAACAATTTTTAGAGCAACAAGCCCGGTTATCTCAGCAGTTTCCTCAGACTTCACCGCCAGTTTATAGCACTGTACCACCTACTTTAGTGACATCTCAGACTCCTACATCATTACCGTACTACCACCAGCAGCCTCATGGAAATATCTTTCAAACATCGTGTGACACCCGACCAATTAGGGCTAGTAATTAGTGCCTAATCATAGTACTAATACATGTAATTAGGATTAATTATGTGTATCATTATGTGTATCGATATATTTATTATATATACACACACGTATGCGATTTGTTTAAATCGTACATTTACATATTCGGATGAATTCCGACATCATAAATACGGACGTTGGTGAACAAAATATTAAATAATATGAAATTATTTAATAAACTCATAAATATTATGTTGATAATATGTAATAAATCATTTGTATCGTATTAAGTAACCCATATATTACAGAAACGCATGAAACGCGCCCGACAATCGAACGAAAACCAAAAATATATTTTATAAGTTTAAAATATATATCATTTCGAGTAAAACTTTCATTTAAAATATCGTATCTTAAAACGATAACAAAAACGGCTAGTTTAAACGTCACGCGATTTAATCTCCGTAAAACAAACACGTAAATCGAGGCCGCTAAATTAACGGAACATTTTTATAAATGTTTTCAAGTATTTTAATAAATACTTCAATCAAAAATATCAAAATTTAAATCGATATCTAAAACGCGCGTATTAAACGTTTAACGTATAAATAAATGTCAAACCGATCGAGTAAACGAACACAGTACGCAAATACAGTGTAAGATTTAAATTAAAAACACTCCATCCACCATGTTGGACCCATCTTGGCCAGCCACCACCCAAGCCAACCAATCAAACCTCATGCAATTTTGATGACTTCAAAATTGCCTTACACACCACCATACAACACACATGCAATTTTTACATTTCATTTTCATCATATTTCTCTAAAAAACACTCTCTTTTTCTCTCAAAAACTCTGGTTATTCTCAGCCCAAATCTTCATCAAAGATCATCATTCATCTCCAATCTCCAAGCTTCAAGAGGAAAAGAGTTCAAGATCACTATCTTCTTCATCATCCACCTCCTTTGTTCTTCATTGTTCTTGGTATGAAAACACATGAACCTTTAGATAATATTCTTACATGTTGTTTATTTTGATGTTTAGTTAATCATCTAACCATGTTATGTCCAAATATAAGCTTGAAACTCGTTTTTATAACACTTAAACCAACATGCAGGAATCTGTCTTCAAAAGTTAGTTTACAAAAATGGTCATAACTTGAGTTCTGCTTAGAATTAGACAACCAATGTTTTTTTAAAAGTTGCGTATTGAAAAGATCTACAAAAAGTTCTTCTATGGCTCTTCCCAGAAATCTAAGTATTTTTGTGTATAATCCGATCTTTGCGACTGGTCTGATGTTTGTCGAAAACCGAGCACGGTTCTTTCGCGAAATTAATTACTCATCTATATGAACTCTAGAATTGTTGGAAGAAACATGTTAGGTACTGGACACACACATGAACATCTAGTAAAAATCTTGGAATCTAATTCGGACTAGAACACGTTAAAATCGAGTGGCGAAGTAAACCGACAAAACCGAAAAACACATTTTGGGACTGTTTTTGACATAAACATAAAACCGACACTTCGGGCCGACCATAAAACGTACCGACAACTTTATAGGTCTTAGTTAACTATTTTAAGACTTGCGTAAAAGTTTCGGGTCAAACCGAGCTAGTTTTACCAGTTTGACTAGTTTGACCAGATTTGACCAGTTTGACTAGTTTGACCATTTTGACTAAGTTTGACCATTTTGACCAAGTTGACTTCTGTTGACTTTCAGAAAATAACATATTTGACCACAACGTTCGGATATAAATGTATACACGTACTTTCGAATACAATAAAAGAAGCTTGAACAATACTTACTACACTAAGTATTCAACACCTACAATAATCAAACCTTATACAAAACTTACATTCGTACAATACAAACTATCACCAACGGGCCGTACATGTTTTCAAAACTTAAATAAAACAATCAAACATTGGATATAACTAGTTGATGGACAACTAGCATAGATGATCTGTTGAGACATCTAATCATTAAAACCTTGCGCGTTTAGGATGCCCAGCAGGTTTCGATCACATCATTTCCCTTGTACACCATCATTAGTGCTTGATAGCATCTCATCAGACTCAGGTGAGTCTCATAGCCCATATTTTACTGTTTTTACTCTAGGGGTGAGAATACATGCCTGTTTTGTTTTACATGTGAACGCAAGTATCAAATATCGCTATATTCTGTATGAGTTAATCATCTAATCATCATAAGTCCTCATTAGCATAGTTTGATAATACTTTGTAGCGTGAATGCTAGTGTATGGTACCATATTGGGACTGACAATCCCCGTCCGGGTCAGCAAGCACTGACTGGTCAAAACGGACGCATTATCATTTGTTCATACGTGTGTTGATTAGGCACACGCATAGAGGCACCCTCGCTTAGGCAGTTGATTGTGATCCTGACACCTCAGTTAAGCTCAGACTATGTGCTCATGACAGTTATATACAACATTTATTATTTATTTATTAGCTTAATTGCAAATCATCATACTTAAATCTTGCGGTTCATACATTATACTTTATCATTAAACCTGTGAGCTCACCAGCGTAAGCTGACCAATTTAGCGTGTATTCTCAGGTTCGCAACAGCAGTAAGTCTATTCACTCAGGATGCCCATTAGCTCGAGTCTCATGCAAACATCAGGAGATTATCATGCATTACTATATTTTGTATAAATTAGTTATGACATAGAATCTCTTACATTAAGCCGAGCTTTTGTAAACTATTATAACAGTGTAAGACTTTTATAATATCAATGTATTGTAAACGACGCATATAGAGTCGTTCATTATATCTTATGTGCTGTTGATATTTGATTAGTTGCGCCCCGACCCGAATCGCTTCCGCATCATAATCTGGGGGCGCGACACCTCGGCCCCATTTACATCTTCTGGGCCATCGGGATTTCAGTTTCCGGTATTTTCTTCGCCATTTCACCATAAAGTTTGTTCTTTTAAGACATTTAAATCTAGTGGACCATCAGATTATTATGGTAGTTCAAATCCCTCAGTGACCTTGGATTGGTTGAGGGATGTTGAAAGAAAATTTGAGGTATGTAGGTGTGAAGAGGAAGTCAGAGTTCCTTATGCAGTACAACTTCTCAAAGGTCCAGCTATGGGTTGGTGGGACTCGATTACATCACACTTGTCTCCTCAAGAAAGGGCTTCCATTAGGTGGACTGATTTTTATAATGAGGTTTGCAAAAAGTATTGTTCGGGATATGATATGACCCGTATTAGACGTGAATTTTTGGATATGCAATTGACGGATAAAATGACAATGGATGACCTTATTGCCCAATTCTCTGAAAAATTGAGGTTTGTGCACCAATGGGTGCCGGATGAAAGGACCAAATTTGACCACTTTGTTAGTATGTTGCCCCATGCTTATCGGACGACTGTTAGACTTGCAGGTACTCTTAACCAAGCGTTTGAGTTAGCCCGTTCGGTGGATGGTGATGTTAGGGCTCAAGGATTAGATGTGAATGACAAGCCTCAAATGAAACCCAATGGTGAGTCTTCGGGTAGTCCGGGAAAGAAAAAGTGGCATGGTTCTTCCCGTGGTAAAGGGCAAGGTTTGAGTGGTGGTGCTACAGGGGATAAATCGAACTGGTGCACTAATTGTAAATCAAAGCACACGGGTCCTTGTACTCCTCAAACGACTAGGTGCATTAAGTGTGGGCAGTTTGGCCATGATATCAAAGAATGTACTTTCCCTAAGCCGGTGTGTTGGAATTGTCGCAAGGAAGGTCACCGTTCGGGTTTGTGTCCGGAAGCGGAGAGACAGAGAACGGGTACGGTCGGAGGTTCCTCATCTTCGGGTCAGAAAAGAAAGAATCCACCTTTGGCAACGGGCAGGGCTTTCCAAATGATAGCCGATGAAGCTGTTAGGACATATGACGTCATCACTGGTACTTTTCTTGTTAATTTTGTACCGGCATGCGTTCTATTTGATTCTGGAGCTAATTGCTCGTTTATATCCATGTCCTTTTGTGATAAACTGAATTTGATCCCCTCTGTTAGTATAAATCCTATTGAGGTTGAAGTAGCGGATGGTAAAATGGTTCCGGTTACCACATCGGTGACTGGAGCTAGTATTTTGATCGAGGGCCATAGTTTTCCTGTCTCTTTTCTTTTAATGCCCATTCCTGGATTCGATGTGGTATTGGGTATGGATTGGTTGAGCCAAAATAAGGCCAACATTGATTTCCATAGAAAGCTAATAAGACTTCCTACTTCGGATGAGTCATATGTCGTGGCTAGGGGTGAGCGAGTAAGTGGTAGTATTCCATTGATTTCGATGATGAAAGCTAGAAAATCTCTAGCTAAGGGGTGTAAATCATACTTGGCCTATGTTGTTGACGCTAAATTAGAAAAGAAAAAGGTCACTGACGTCCAAGTAGTTTCGGAATACTCGGATGTCTTTCCCGATGAGTTGCCCGGCTTGCCTCCTATTAGAGATGTAGAGTATCGAATTGATATGATTTCCGGTTCCACTCCCGTAGCTAAGGCCCCTTATAGATTAGCTCCCTCCGAAATCCGAGAAATGGTGAGTCAAATCCAGGAGTTACTAGATAAGGGTTTTGTTAGACCTAGTTCCTCTCCTTGGGGTGCGCCTGTGTTGTTTGTGAAAAAGAAGGATGGCACCCTTCGGATGTGTATTGAGTATAGGTAGTTGAATAAGAGAACCGTAAAGAATAAGTACCCTTTGCCTCGAATTGATGAGCTGTTTGACCAATTGCAAGGGTCTTCGTATTTTTCTAAAATTGATTTGAGATCGGGTTATCACCAAGTGCGGGTTTGTGAGGAGGATATTCCTAAGACAGCTTTTCGCACTAGATATGGCCATTATGAATTTCTTGTTATGCCTTTCGGGTTGACTAATGCTCCGGCAGTTTTCATGGATTTGATGAATATAGTTTGTCGACCTTTTCTTGATAAATTTGTGATAGTGTTTATTGATGATATCCTGATTTATTCTAAATCTAAATCCGATCATGAGATGCACTTGCGTTTGGTTCTTGATACTCTGAGAAAGGAGCAATTATATGCTAAATTTTCCAAATGCGAGTTTTGGTTGCGTGAGGTACAGTTTTTGGGTCACATCATTTGTGAGCATGGAGTTAAAGTAGATCCATCAAAAATTGAGGCCGTCATGAATTGGCAAGCGCCTAAGTCACATTCTGAAATTAAGAGTTTCCTTGGATTAGCTGGGTATTACAGAAAGTTCATCAAGGATTTTTCTAAACTCGCGGGTCCTTTGATTAAGTTAACTCGTAAAGATTTGAAATTTCTATGGGGTGATCAACAAGAATCGGCCTTTCAGATTTTGAAACAGTTATTGTGTCATGCTCCGGTTTTAGCAATGCCTGACGGGTCCGATGATTTTATTGTGTATTGTGACGCATCTTCTGCAGGTTTGGGTTGTGTTTTGATGCAACACGACCGTGTTATTGCCTATGATTCACGACAATTGAAACCTCACGAGACAAATTACCCTACCCATGACTTGGAGTTAGCGGCTGTGGTCTTTGCCTTGAAAATATGGAGGCATTATTTGTACGGTACTAAATGTGTTATTTGCACGGACCACAAGAGTCTTCAATATATGTTCTCTCAGAAAGAGCTTAATATGCGTCAAAGGCGATGGTTGGAATTGATCAAAGACTATGATTGTGAGATTCGCTATCACCCGGGTAAAGCCAATGTTGTGGCGGATGCGTTGAGTCGAAAGGGAAAATCAAAAAAAGTTTGTTTTATGCGGTTGGAGATTTCTTCAGATTTGATTGATCACTTGAAATCGGCTCAAATGGAGGCATTGTTAGACCAAATTTTGAAATCTGAGATCATGCATAAAAGAAAGGATGTGTTGGTTGATGATTCTCGTGGATTATAGACTTTTCAAAATCGAGTTTGGGTTCCTTTGATTGGAGGTCTTCGAGATGTGATCTTGTTAGAAGCTCACAAGTCTAGATTGTCGGTTCATCCAGGGAGCACCAAGATGTATCATGATCTGAAACCATTATATTGGTGGCCTACCTTGAAATTGGATGTAGCTCGGTTTGTAGAATCATGCCATATTTGTTCTCAAGTAAAAGCCGAACATAAGAAACCGTATGGAACTTTGAAACAGCTTGAGATTCCTGATTGGAAATGGGAACATATTACCGTGGATTTTGTGACCAAATTGCCTCGAACGGTTAAGGGTAACGATATGATTTGGGTGATTGTAGATAGACTAACCAAAAGTGCTCATTTTCTTTCTACTTGTGAGTCGGCATCTTTGAGTAAGTTGGCCCAGTTGTACATCAATGAGGTTGTGGTTAGACATGGTATTCCGTTATCGATTGTTTCCGACAGAGATTCTCGGTTTGTATCGAGTTTTTGGCAGAGTTTGCAGCGAGAATTGGGTACTAGAGTTAACTTGAGTACGGCTTATCACCCTCAGACGGATGGTCAGTCGGAGTGCACCATTCAAACCTTGGAGGATATGTTACGGGCGTGTATATTAGAATATGGTGGGTCTTGGGATTCTCACTTGCCGTTGGTCGAATTCGATTATAATAATTCATATCACTCTAGTATAGGTATGCCACCTTATGAGTTGTTATATGGTCGTAAGTGTAGAACGCCCACTTGTTGGCTAGAGGCGGGTGAGAAACTGTTTTCTGGTCCAGATTTAGTGCAAATTACCACCGATAAAGTAGCCATAGCCCGTGATAGATTGAAAGCGGCTCGTGATAGGCAAAAGCAATATGCCGATCCACATCGTCGACCCGTGTCTTTTGTAGAGGGCGAGTTGGTTTATTTGAAAGTTTCACCTTGGAAGGGTGTTATACGGTTTGGGAAACGTGGTAAGTTAGCTCCTAGATTCATTGGACCGTTTAAAATTCGACAAGTCGTCAATGATCAAACGGTGTCCTTAGATCTTCCTCCGGAATTGGCGGGTATTCATGATACCTTTAATGTGTGCTACTTAAGAAAATGCAATGTGGAAGACCAATCCCAAGTTCTTCCATTGCGAGACTTGCTTGTTGACTTAAACCAGAGACTCGTAGAAGAACCCGTAGAGTTATTGGATCGTAAGGTGACTAAACTTCGAAAGAAGGACATCCCCATGGTGTTGGTTAAGTGGAATCACAGTTTGGGTTCAAATCTTACTTGGGATACTGAGTCTAGCATGAGGACGCGTCATCCTTATCTTTTTTAGCGTAGTGAGATTTCGGGGACGAAATCTCCTTAAGGAGGGAAGATTTGTAACATCCTCGACTCGGGCCTAGTAGAAATACGGTATTTTCCATTACTTTATTGTATTTAAATTGCATTTAGAAATAATTGGTATTATTTGGATAATTTAAATTAATAGGTCAAATGGTTAAATGACTTATTGTGATAAATAGATTATTACTTGTTTTAAATAAATTTAGTTGACAGTATAATAAAACTTATTTCTCGCAAATGGTTTTTAGGTTCCAGACAATAGGTTTAGAAGGGTATAATATTACACTGTATTTGAGTAGGGTTAAATGAATTAGTCGACCCTTATTTCCTCATTTCCTGACTTTGGTCTAAAACCACCAAGAACACACACACACCCTCAATTAGAAATTAAAAGATAAATCAAAGTGAAATCATCAAGCAAATCATCAATTGAAGCTGTGATTTTGTGCTATAATCTGACTTTCATCATCTTCTTCCTTCTAGCATCTCCATTGTAAGTATGCCTAACCCATTTTCATGTTTGTGCTTGAATTGGTGGAATTAGGTTAAACTAATGATGAAATGGAGTGAATTCATGCTTGAATGTGGTTGTGTGATGATTCTTAACTGATTACATGCTCATCTAAGAATGAATCAAAGGTGTTTTCATGTTTCAAAGTGAATGAATTGGGTTTGGTTGAAATTTAGGTTAGATTACATGTGCATGTCGAGGATTTGAAGCTTGATGATGTTAATTGTTGTTGTTATATGTTTATAGATGATACTTGATGTAAATTACTGAATAAATTAGTGTATTGTGACTGAATTGTGTGAAAATGTGTTTTTGGTTCGAGCTGAAAGTTGTTGCAGGTCTGATGCTCTGTCGCAAAACAGAGGAACGCGATCCAGCTCCAAGTGCCAGGATCGCGTTGCTATGTGTAAATTGGGCTCAGTACGACTTGTTCTTTGAAACGCGATCCAGCTTCCAAGTGTCTGGATCGCGTTATTTAGTGTTAAACTTGAGTTGGATTCATTTTGAACTTGGGAACGCGATCCAGCCACTTCTAGTCCGGATCGCGTTTGCAAGTGTAATTTGGTAACAGAATGTTTTGAACTACGAAACGCGATCCAGCCACTCCTAACCCGGATCGCGTTTGCTAGTTATAATCTGGCAAATTTGACAACTTGTGACTTGTGCACTTATGTTATTTAACTAATATTGAAAGTGTAGTATATGCAATTATTTGACCTTATATACATGATTAGATTGTAATAAACTTGATACGAGAATTTAACTCGGGTTTTGATTTGGTTCTCAGATAAAACGAAGGCTCAATAAAATAAGATCTTTGAGTGGAGGCCGTGGTCAACAAGGGTGAGTGGATCTTGGACTCTCAGTCTAAGTTAGTTGTAACAACATGGTTACAATGGGTAAATTTGGTTCATTGCAATGATTGCTTTAATATTATATTGCCATGACGATTATCTATTGAACGGTTTATTGGTGTCCTATATGCTATGATAGTTTGGACTATTTGATTTGGTGAGGGTCAACTAATGTGTTGGGTTTGGGTACTATTACTTTGGACAACGTAATTGAATTGTACATGTGTTGGGCACTGAAATTGCGTTGTATGTAGTATTAGTAACCAAACTATCGGTTTAACCACTGTTTGACCTTCAGTTGGTTTAAGTGTTACTTGGGGGCCACCGCGGCATGAGGGTACTCCAAGGACCACCGATCCTTCTATGTTACTTGTGAAATGCTTGCTGTAGTCACTTGTTATGCTAAGTTAGATTGTGAGTTCTGGATCTATTCACTTAGCTTTGTGCTAATCCCACCTTCCAACTTCTTGCAGGTTTAGCTTGTGAATGTGGGTTTCTAGAAGTTTGGTTGAAGGAATATTTGGCACCGCTCTCTGATTGTGCTTGAAATATTTTGGGTCAAAACAATTATGTTATGGATTTTAATATAACACCTAAGTTTGTATTAATACGTGTAATGATGACTTGGTATTAACTATTGTATGTAATTGGGTTGCACATTTTGAGATGTAATATACGCAATCTTGGTTGAATTGATTTTATATACGCTTCCGTACAAAAAAAATGCCTTGGTAATTTGGAGGGTGTTATATTATGTTCTCAGATAAAGCGAAGACTCAATAAAATAATATCTTTGAGTGGAGGCTGTGGTCGACAAGGGTGAGTGGATCTTGAACTTTCAGTCTAAATTAGTTGTAACAACATGGTTACAACGGGTAAACTTGGTTTACTATTATACATTGATTGTGTCTTATATATATATATATATATATATATATATATATATATATATATATATATTGCTAGCGCCGGCAAATGAATTTAGGAGGCCCCGTGCGATATAAAAAAAGAGGCCCCAAATAGACCAAAAAAAAATTCAATAGAATACATAGAAAAATGCATTAATATTACGAGAATTATATAAGGATACAAAAATACAAAGTCATTATCTAGCGATTCGAAAAAACTAACTATTTTCATTATTCATTAAAAAGAGCTATTATTCGAAACAAAATTTTAAATTAAACCTTTATAATTAATACTCTTTAGTATATTATTATCAGTTGTTATTATTGTCAATTTGTTAAGCCTCTTTTGTGACATTCTAGAGTGCAAATATAATTTCAACAACTTAAGTTTTGAAAATTTTATTTCCACAGTTGCTACAGTTATGGTAGAATACTTTATATGCAATAATCGAATTAGGAAAGCAATCGTCTTGTTTCAGATAATGTAGAATATCAATAGGTATCATATAGGCACAAGACAAGAAATTTTTAAGCAAATTTAACTTCACATAGAGTTCATTTGCATCAATATCAGGTTGTCCACTAGTCGTGAGTACTTTATTTTAAGATGACTACAACCCGATCTAATACTCTTGTCGTCAAAGGAGTGTAACTTGTTATAAGTAAACAATAAACCAAAAGTCTTGTCATACTGTATGTATTGTTTGAATATTTCAATTTAAATGACTCCTCGGTAGAAAACGAAACATCCACTTCATCAGTTAGATTCTCTTCAAAATGTTTTATTCTAGAAAGTACACGCTTCTATTTTTATTCTTCAAGTATCACAACATTTTTTGTCCACATTGAACCTATATTTACTACTAATATATAACAACTCTCGTAAAATTTGGGGCCTTAAAATTTTGGTGGCCCTGTGCGCTAGTACATACTGCACTTGCCAATATCCTCCACTGTATATTGCCATGATGGTTGTGGACTAATTGAATGTCGGAGGTCAACATGGATTGGGTTTGGGTACTATTACTTTGAACAACATAAGTGCTTTGTACATGTGTTGTTTATTGTAATTATGTTGTATGTAGTATTAGTATCAAACTATCGGTTTAACCACTGTTTGACCTTCAGTTGGTTTTAAGTGTTACTTGGGGGCCACCGCGGCATGAGGGTACCTCAAGGACCACCGATCCTCTTAATTTATCTGTTTACGTTGCTTTGCTGTAAGCATTTGTTATTCTAAGTTAGATTGATAGTTAGAGATCTATTCACTTAGCTTTGTGCTAATCCCCCCCTCATTACTTCTCGCAGGTTAATCTTTTGAATGTGGGTTGCAAGAAGTCTGGGTTTGATGGAATGTTTGATGGCTCACTCTGATTTAAGCAAACTTGATAATGGCTTAATGTTATGTTTTGAAATTATATAACACCTAGAACTTAAAGTTGGTAAAGTTGTGGTAAACTAGTTATTTGGATTATGTTTTGTATATTGCGCTTTGGTTTATAATATTTAAAATCTAAGGTGTAGTTGATTAGATGTACGCTTCCGAAATGTTTTAAAATAAATGGTCTTGAAATAATTAGAGTGTTATACTTATGGTCTTACTTTCATAAAAACCATTAACCATACAAGATATCTCTAAAGTATGGTCCACCAATATTATAAATCAACCAACCAAATCAAGTCTTCTAATCACGTCTAATCATAATTCACAATCAATCACTCAATTGACAAAGTAACAATATCACGCAAAAGTTATCACTAATTGAAAGGTAATAAAATCACTACTCGAATTGATTAACCAATAAATAATATCAATTGTTCTTTCGTTACCGAGAAATCAAAGTCTATAAATCCACTCACGAAAATATATACAAACTAGATGCAAAATCGGTCTAAACAAGTACTAGAAACTTAGCCCATAATCATGGGTTCAGCAAAACAATAAATCAAAGACATAAACATGTTCATAATTGAATGAATAACGAACAAACCAATGCTAATGACGTATGGAATCAATCTCGCAGCTTCAAACGGTTGGAAACGGGCGAATCGGACTCTAGGTATCCCTAAAAATCATCCTCTGGCTTCTGTAATCGGCTGCTATCCAGATTAGGGTTAACAAATGGATTAAAAGTTGAATTTATACCCTTTTCTGGCCGACATGAGATCGCGACGCGACCATACAGGGTCGCGACGCGACTTAACTTAAATCGCGCCTCTATCTCTACCAGTTGCGGCTCTATCTTATTTCCACGATCACGGCTCTATCTTCACACATTGCGGCGTGATGTGTACCACAATAACGACGCGATTACTTGTGATCGCGGCGCGATTTCTTCAATTCCAGAACCTGATCATCTTTTACTCTATTTTAGCTTCAATTTTCCTTATTTCAACCGCAACTCAACTAAATGAACCTGAAAACACATATCAATCTATTAAGTACCCAAAAGTTCATAAAGTTAACTATAATTATCATAAAATAGACCGATATGGCTAGGAAAAATATGTATAAAATAAGCCATATCAGTTTGAAAGCTAACATTTTAAACTTATTTTTAGACTCAAGAATCGTCATTTTTGGTTCTGTTTTGGTCGGATTATCATGTGTTGAAGTCGGATAAATTTTCTGTCCAGAAGGTGTTCTTCATTCAAAAGTGTGTTTTGTTGGTTTTTACAATTTAAAACAATGTTTTAACATATTTTTAGTCATGATCTTGAGTGAGTGAACTACTAGCATATTTAAATGTATAAAACTCATAAAGAAAGATTAAGAAAGTTGTTCTTACAAATCTTTCGGATGAAATGGAAGAAGAAGAAAAGAAGAACTTGAATCTTGAACCTGGTTCCTAGCTTTCTTGATTAAAAATGGAGATGAGGATGAAGATGATGATGATGAGAACCGATGATGATGATGATGAAATATGATGATGATGATGATAGAGGATAGTGAATGTGATTAAATGAGAGAAGGTAGACAAGCTGTAATAATTGAGAAATTTTGATATAAAAGGGTTGTACATCGAGATACATATACATATATTAAGAGTCTAATAATAGATAAAGAAAGATGTACGATGTATTATAATAATGTGGAGAAAGTTACTATTTTATATGATAGTGAAAGACGAGATATGTGGTATAGAGGGATGAAATGAGAAATTAATAAAGAGTATGATAATACGTGAATGAGACCTTAAAATTGATTGATAAATCATGAGAATAGAAGTGAATAAAGACATAAGTAATAACTTAATAAATGCGTATAAGAGGTAATGAAAATTGTAATACCCAAATGGGCCAGCTATGAAAATGAAAATAAAGAGTAAAGCAATAATAATCGAGCTGAATGCACCAATATCGAAGAGAACTAAGTATAAAATGAGAAAGTAGTAATAATGTCTTTCTGGTCTCTAAAATTTAAGAATGAGAGGTGACCCACAATGGTCATAGAGTTTAAAGGAAACGAGAATAATTTGGTGGTTGAATATAAAGAAAGAGACTGTTGATTACGTGAATGATACAAATATTAAGAGACGTGTTGAGAGTTTGTGTTATAAAACGCAAAATTGGTTGAGACTATAGGTATTAATAATAGAATGATGTAATATGTTGAGTGTATATATATACAAATCGTTTAAAGAACAAATGACGAGACAAGATAAATATGAGAATATTGAATTGATATGAGATAGGCGAAAATTGAGATCAATGAGAAAGAGCAATCGAGAGAATCTTGAATAAAAAATTTAAACCTCGCTGAAAATACTACCCCAAATTGAGTACAAAGCGAGTCGAAAAAGGTGAGAAACTAAATTTTACTTTAGTAGTTAAAACATAGAATCGAGTATGTGACATTTTATGTATTTATATGATATAGAGACTAAAAATGAGAAAAAAAACATGCATTTGAATAAGATCGATTCTTAATCCGAAGATTTAAGTGAGACGAGATATAACAGAGTAAATTGTTCAATGAATACGAGAGTAACCGTAAAGAGATCTGAGTACACATGAGAAACCGAGGAAGAGGTTGTTAAATACAACATGACGTTGACCGAGAGTGGATTGTGAGGACACAATCATATTAAGTGGGGGAGAGTTGTAACACCCCAATTTTTAAAGTATGTGTTTTAAATTAATAAGAGTTATTTAAATTATTATATTCGTGTTTGGTGTTAAATACAAATACCGAGTTGGGGTTAACTTATAAACGAGAAATAAGCTATATGACTTGAGTGTGAAATATAAGTTTTGAGGGATTAAACTTGTTAAAATCGTAAAATGTGTTAGGAGGGTTGGATTTATAAATGAGAACCTAGTTGGGGGACTAAGAGTGATAAGGGAGTAAATTTGATGGATTGTAGTTGACAACTAAGCTTACTTATGGGTTAAGAATGTAAATTAAAATATTTATATCTTTAAAAATTAGAAAATCATATTTTAATGTGTGTATTGTGTGTGGGTGAGTCTGGAACGAACGGGAAGCAAGGGAGGAAAAAGGAGAAGCTTAAAATTGAGGCTAGAATCAAGTAAATTGAAGCATATAAACCCTAATTCATCATCACAAAGGTATAAACAACTTCTATGATCTTTTAATTTGATGTTAATGTGAAAATTGAGTATGAACCCTAGGTTGGGAAACATTGAGAAAAGATGGTTAATGAGTATCAGGATGTTGTGTACTTGTTATTGAGGGATTTTAAGTGCTTATTAACTTAAAAAGATGAGTTATAGTGATGTTCTTATGTGGTTTAATGATTTTGTTCAAGTGAAGAATTTTGATGGTGATGAGATGTTATTGTTGAATTGTTGTTGTTAGAGATAATCTATATATATAATATATGCATGTTAATTTTCATGAGAAAAGTGATTAGTTACTAGTTGGATTAATATTTTATTATGAGGTGAACTAGTGAATTTTGATTATTTGTGATGCCATTGAGTTATAACATGGTTAAATTGGGTGTTGAGTCTTGTTGAAATCAGTCCTTAATATGTTAATTGAGTAATAGTTTATCAATAAAAGTGTTTTAATCATGTTTGAGTTGAATTGGTATGTTTTTGGTGAAAACTCGTACGTGGACAGCTCCATGTGCAGAAAATGGGCTGTTTTCAATAAATCATAACTAAATAACCGTAAATCGTATTTTGGTGTGGTTAGGTTCGTTGGAAATGTGTGTGAGTCTAGTTTCCAGGAAAGTTTATCTCAAGAGCTAAAAATGAGTTTAAGTTTGTCAAATAATTAAAGTGTTACAGGCTATCCAGAATGGTGTGTAAATTTAAGTATTTGAATGAATTGATTTAAAAGATGCAAAGTTGTTTGAATTGAATTTAAGCATATCAAAAAGTTTAGATTTGCAATGATGATAATAAACTTAAAGTTGAGTTGAATTTAAGCTTGTGTTGTTAAAACTCGTTTTTGGACAGCTTATATGTAGAAAATTGGTCATTTTGAAATGGTCATAAATAATAAACCTGTAACTCCGTTTTCGATGTGTTATATATCGTTGGAAAGGTGGGGAAGTCTACTTTCTGTTGGTTATGGTCTTGGTGCCCAGAATTGATTTTAAGTTGGTCGAATACAGGGGTTAAGTAGCAGCTGTCCAGCTTTATAAAATATATGAAAAGTGTGGTAAAAGTAATTATTGAAAAGTAGTGATCGAGATGTATGATGAAAGTTAACTTGTAATGATGAATTAAGAAGTGTAATTTGATAGATAAAGTGGTGATTTACATAATCATGGTGATGTTTGAATTAAGTTGACAAAATTGTGATTAATATAACGTTGAAAGTCAAACGGGTCGAAATTTGTATTAAAGGGGTGAATTAATAGTGAAGAGTTATATGTGATATTTTGAGATTTTTAAATATGTTATTGAATTATATATGTATATATGTTGATTTCTAGGTGCTAAGGAAGTGGTGAATTCTCATTTGGCGAATTGATTGTGCTCTAAATGCCAAGGTGAGTGATATGGGGGTTAAATGAGTAACGATTGTGTAATTCTGGATTGCTTCCGAGCAAGAGGTTTATACAATCAGGTGAAGTATTGTTTGTATTTTATATTGTGGTTTATTGTTGAGTTTTTATATTCGTTGATTGTTCACGATGTTGTTGAGGCACGTGATGTTAAATACCTGGTAAGTGATTAGTTGTTGATAACTTGTTGATATATGAAAATTATGTGAAATATGTGGAATGAGCATTGTAGAAAATTGTGGATGAATATTGATTCAAGTAATGATCAATTGACATTAGCTTGATGATTAGCCAAGTAATGATCAAATTGGCATTAGTTTGATATTTAGCCAAGTAATGATCATGACATTAGCTTGATGAATGATGTTGATTCTTATGAATTAACATGTGGATGTTGTTAAGGATCCTTAATATTGTGGATGACGTTTTAGTATGCATAGTGTCGTAGTATGGTACTAAGTGGTGATATTTAAGAATAATCTCTACAATTGCTCAATAGTTATGTGCCTAAGCAAATACGTGATGTGATATTTGTCATATGTTGATTAGTTGGTGAATTATTCATTTAATTGCCCATGTACTCACTAAGCTTATTTGCTTACCCCTTAAGTTGTTTCATGTTGTAGGTGTTAAGGTTCGGTTGAACCAAATGTGCATATCGAATAGATTGTGGTCGCAAGGAGATCGCATGGATTGGAGCTTGCTTTGTGGTTAGATAAGCTCCATCTCTTTTAAATTATTGTTGTGGTGACCCTTGTGTAAATCGCCCAAAACTATATTTTTGTGACACCTGTTGATTAAAATATAAAGTGTCTAGTGGTTGATGAAATAAACCTTTGACTTGGTAAAGTCAAGGTGGATAGTGGTCGATTCTAAGTTGGGTATTGTAGTGTCAAAATACGCAAAGATCATGATGTCAAATTGTAAATCTAGTTAGATGTAGAAATATACGGGTTTTGATCATTGGTTATGATTTTGGTGGATTTGTGATTAAAATGTCAAATATTGATTTTTGGTTGATTGTGGTAATTGACAACCACAAGCATTTATGATTTTTAACACGAGATAATGGAAATGTTGATGATTTGGAAGTCTAGTGGTATTAGTTGTTGTTGATTTTCTCAATGGATCAAATAGTGCCCAAATAAGTCGCCAAAGTGTGATATGTCAAAACGAGTCCAAGTAAACAAATGTTGCCTTTTGTTGTTGGTTTACGAGTCAACGTAAGTAAATTTTTTTTTTGGGGCATTACACATAACAATACTTGAGAACATATACGTACAAGGCATCTTACAAAAGTTGTAATTTGTCTAACTCGTGTTTAATTTGTATTTTAATTTAATATTTTAATACACAATAAATATACGGTTTATAATACAAAGTGTTACATTATGTTATTTTTAATTTGTTATTCCAAATTTATTACTTCAAACAGCCACTTTATATCAATTAGAAACTTCTTATCGACAATTTTTATTTTGCGTTATGATTGATTTGTCCGTGCATCGCACGGGTAATAATCTAGTTTAAAATATATATTATATTCATATACATAAAACAAGGTTTTTTAAACAAATATTACATATGCCACATCAAGTTGTTGCCTTATATAACTACATGCTAACAATTTTTTAAAAATAATTACACATGCCACATCAATTCTTACCTTAAATAACCTTATAAAATATATTTTTTATAATTAAATAAACTCCATACATGAGTGAAAAGGATAAAAAAAATTCTATATTATTTAATTATTACTAGTAAAATACCCGCGCAATGCGGTGGAATATTATACATAAAAGACATTGATAGTTGATGACAACTATAGTAGTAACGACTATGATGAACCAAAAAAGCAGTGATAATGGGGGGAAAGAATATTTGTACATAATATCTTAGTTTACCAGTGGAAATCTTTCCAATTACATCTAAATGAAAGTAGATGTTTTATTAGTTAAGAGTAAGTTATTAGTAAAATAAAAAGAAATCTCTAAAATCACGTAAAAAGAAATGTACCAATCATCATGCATTTCTTGCTTCTCTCGTTTGAATGATTTTGGATGGAAACTACATTCGGATACAATGGAAAAACTTGTGTAGTAGTGTTTAAGCATAGTTCGAACTTTGTGTTCTTTGTAACCATGATTTGCCACCTATCGTGGTTGAAACTATATCCCTCGTAACGTGGGTAGTCTTCAATGAAGGGAGACACCTCCTCGACTTGAAAATGTTTGATTGCAAATACGCAACCCAATAAATTCATGTTTTCATACTTTTGCAGTAAATTACTTGACATGACTGCCGTCATGCGATCTCTCTAGGATGTAGGATATTTGTTAAAAAATCTTACATTATATTATGAAAAGTGAATAAGATAGTATGGTATTATAGGGATCTTACGTGCACGTCTAGTAAAAACAAATATAAGTTGTTATCCTTTGTGTCTTTCCATATAAAATCTACACGGACTGCGCTGATGTTGAACCAAACATGATATTGGTTCAACAATGAAAAGAGGTCGACATTGTCATGACCTCTATCATGCTACAAAATTAAATGAAAACATAATGTATAAAATGGTATGTAATAAACAACAATTAATGTATTTATATATATATATATATATATATATATATATATATATATATATATATATATATATATATATATATATATATATATATATATATATATAGTTATCGTTAGGATATATATATCGATTGAACCCCATGACTCATGACTGTCAATGTGAAAAGTAATTATTAGAAAGCTTAGAATTATTACACCTTGTATTCTACTTGCAAAGTAATGCAACATCGTTAATTTTTATTTATATTTACAAAATTATAAATTGCAAGCTGTTAACAAATGTCAAGTTGATCCATGTGGTTAGGCTTTTTTGTGTACACGTATATACATAGAAGGTACTACTACTACTTTTACCATATTCAATTCTTATATACTCATGATCAAAAAATAATTCTTATGTACTAAAATATGAAGTAATTAAATTTTTTATGTTCTGTAGATATATTTGGATGGTAGTTAAAGTCAAATATATAAAATACTTTGACACGAACTAATTTGGTTTTGATTTTGACAGCTTCTTTAAATAATTGATGTGTATATTATTGATTAACATTTTAAGTTTTTTTTAAATATAGAGTCGAATAATAATGTGAGTTGGGTTGGACTGTGTTATTTGAGATCGGCATGTTTTAACAATAGTATCAGGAATTTACAATTAAGAGAAATAAAACAAAATGAACTTAAACAAAAACTAAAGAAATAATGATATCGTTGAGAAAAGTAACGTAGCAAAAACTTTAAAAGAGAACAATGTCATCTTGCAACGTCATTTTTATCAACTTCAACAATGCTAATTGAAAATGTTACCAAGCATCTTTATCATTTCAATATGAAAAGCTATATAAAAATTTTCAATTATTGAAAATGGACTTTGTGTAACAGTTTGATAAGCAAAGATTATATAAAGTTGTTTGGACATACCACAATGAAACCCGGATGAGTATTGATATTAGAAGTATTAGCGGCTAGTTGACGGATCATCGGTGGCGTAATTTTGTCATTGACATCAGGGGCGGTACTAGGGTGGGGGCAGTGGGGGCGGCCGCCCCCACCCGATTTTCGGAAAAAAATATTTTTTTAAAATTTTATAGGTTAATTTTGTAAAAAAAAAATTATGCCCACACTCAATTTTAAAATTTAAGGTTAATTTTATAAGATATTTTTATCATTTTGAGTTCGCCCCCTCGTTAATTTTTTCCTGGTACCGCCACTGATTGACATTGATGTTTTGGGTGTTGGTGTTGTTGTTATTCATAGTATCAATATTTGTGTGTTAAACTTTTGAAAATATGATGTAACAATTCTTTGTAACTTGGTTATATATAGTGGACATTCATGTGGTTTTATGGTATGTAATGAAAATTTTAAAGGAGTATATGTAATACAAAAATTACAATGTAAATTGATTGAAAAAAATATGGCATTTTGTTTACCAAAATCACGTTTACTCATTTTACATTTGAAGTTGACATGGTATTTGCATAAGTATGCATATTTAATTGAATGATAATAGTCAAAGACATTGAATACAATGAATATATTGCTAAATTGAATATTGATACTAATTACGTTGCATACTTATGAAATCTTGCCGTGTGTATACAAATGAATGTACCTATCATCAAATGTCTATTCACATTTTTATGTAATGTGTATATAGTGAATATATTGCAAAATTAAGAAGCAAATTAATTACGTTGCCTTTTCATGTTTTGAGTAGGGGTAGTGTTGTCTTTTCCTTATGTGGAGTACCAAATTAAGACTAATTAGTGGAAATGTTTTATATGTAATGTAGATATATTTTTTTAATATTAATCAATTATAATCAAACGCTTTAATACATACATGAATTAACAACACTATTAAAACAACTTTTATCCAACGAATGTTAATATGTTCTTCCGACAAACAAATATCGTTGAAGTTATCCGTTCGCAGTATGTTTCGTAATGACTATTAACTCAAGTTAATAACAATCATTGTCTCATGTCATTTTGTTTCTTCAACATTCAATTTTTACCAATGTCAAAGTATATGATGTATTTAAAGAGTTAAAAGTAAAATTCGATTAAAAGTGATAATTTTAAAAAAAAATACATGAAAATCATCAACACCTGAATTTGATTTACAAAGAATTGATGCAACATTCAAAATTTGTTTCATAAGTACTATTTTTGTCATTAATAACTTTTCAACTCCAATAGTTTAGTTCATGTTACCAATTAGTTTCATTTTCAATATATGATAATTACACATTTAAGTTAATAAAATTAATTTATTGGACTTCCTACAAATTAACAATATATCTATATTTTTAAATGGTCATGCATCGCACATGCTCAATATTTTAATTAAAAGCATTACACTTACAAATTAATATAATTGTATTTTATAAATGGTCGTGTATCGCACATACGCAAAACATACTAACATATATATATATATATATATATATATATATATATATATATATATATATGGATGAGGTTCAGAGGAGAAAGTATTATTTGAGGAGAAGGATTTTTAAATTTTCATTTTTACCCCTCCACTTTTTTAATAGTGTACACTACTCCCTCCTACTTTCTTCCTACCCACCCCTCCCCTCCACCACCCACCACCACCCACCACTAGCTGCTGCCACCCGCCACCGCCGTCATCGGTCGTCGGAAAAAAAAATTCAATTTTTTTTAATAAAAAAATTGATTTTTTTTTTATAATTTTTTTTCCAAATTTTTTTCTACATATTATCACTTTGTACTGCATTTTATTATTTTTATTGCATTTTGTATATATGTTTAGTAGATATTATTCATTTTTACTGCATTTTTGTATTTTACACATAATTCTTTTGATTTGTTTACTGCATTTTATTTATACACCTCAATCTTATATATATTGTTTGTTTTTTACTGCATTTTAAGTTATACATAATATATTTTTTACTGCATTTTGTTAAAATTACACTGCATTTTATTATCATTCACTGCATTTTGTATATATTTCATATATTACATATTGTTTATTTTTTACTGCATTTTATATTATACATATGATCCATTTTTACTGCATTTTGTATGAAAGTATAATACATACTACTGTTTTTACTGCATTTTGCATATATTTATTTAGTACACATTGTTCGTTTTACTGCATTTTATATTATATATAATCTATTTGTACCGCATTTTGTTTTTTTACTGCATTTTGTTATTTTCACTGCATTTTATATTATACATAATCTATTTGTAGTGAATAACCCCTACATAATATTATGTTTTTTTTTGTTAACTAATACCTTTATTTTTTAAAGTAATTACAAAATTGCCACCATTTTTAACCATTGATCTAACCCAAAAGATCATCCAATGACCACAAATAAAACTTCTCCTTCTTCTCCTCATATGATCCGTTCCCCTATGATCCCCAATCTATATATATATATATATATATATATATATATATATATATATATATATATATATATACACACGGAGTATAAGTTATCATGTGTTAATGATATTATTAGGAATTTGGTTGTCTTGATACCAAGGAGACGCAATCAAAGAAATAATTGTCGCTACTTTATTCCATACTTCCTTTCATCAAATCTGATTATTATTTTCATCAAATCTGATTATTATTTTCTCATTACAAGGAACAAGTAGAAATTTAATTCGAAATTTTTCATGAGTAAATTAATTACTGAATTTCTGATGTAAAAAGCCTGTTAAAGTGGACTTTTTTTGATTAAAAAAATAAAAAATAAAAATATAAGAATAGAATTTATAATAAAAAAGTAGGTGCGGGAACATTAAGGAAAAGCACTCTTTAAACAGAAGCTCTTCTTGACGCTTGACCAAATCTTCTCTTCTTCCTGTTCTTCAATATAATCAATCATCTTCCCCAAAATCATCAATCAAGAATCATGTGGGTTTTCTATCTGATCTCGCTACCATTAACCATGGGGATGGTGATGTTCACACTACGTTATTTCGCCGGACCAGACGTGCCACGTCACATCTTATTCACCGTCGGTTACACCTGGTTTTGTTCTCTTTCTTTCATCATTCTTGTTCCCGCCGACATTTGGACTGTAACTCTCTATCTTTATATATTTCTTCTATTTTCTTCATCAATTGATTTATAAATTTGTATGTGCATTTATATGATGTTAGATATTTCAATTTCCAAGATCAATTCTGATTGAATTATTAAACCCTAGCTGATTTCTATCGAGATCCATACTTCATATATGTACTCAGATGATATGAATGCAGATTTATGTCACATAAAAATGTAACCAAAGATCTAGATATGACAATGTGGGGCATGATTACTTTTCTACTCCGTATATATCGTTAAAAGGTTTTGCTGAAAGCTCGATTTTTGCCAAATTAGTAGTGAAAGTTTTAATTTTGACAAAAGTAGGGAGTTAAAGTTCATATCTTTTGACAAACTTAGGGACCCATATATGGCTAAATATTAATAAAAGGTTTCTATATTATTGAAAATTTGAGCTTTTACTTCTTTTAGGTGAGAGCGAAAGTTACTCGTAGCTAAGGTTGTAAAAAAATTTATATTGAAGTTTCCGTATAATTAACAATCTCACTTTATTCCCTAAACTTGGATGATAATTATGGTAAAGTTATTAGAGATGTATTTTGTAATTATAATGGAGTTGAAAGAGTGTTAATGCTATAATAGGAAAAGTCTTTTGGTTGCTTAAAGTGACATAGTTCCATTGGTTAGTTATCCAAACATTTTGATTATGTTTTTCTTTTGTTGCAGGCTATGATTGATCATGACAAAGGAGGGATTTCATTCTTCTGGAGTTGGTCATATTGGAGTACTTTTTTACTCACTTGGTATGGTTCAAGTTTTCCATGACATTTATATGTTTTACTCTTGTATAGCTTTAACAAGACAAAGACTAGTAGTGTATAATTTTAGCATATTTGGTGACCGTATACGCTTTTGCAACTTCGAAACTGCATGACCCATTGGCTTCTAGATGCATCATTTTCTCATTTATTTATGTTGAAAAATGTCCCTAAGCAGGGCTGTGGTGCCTATCCTTCAGGGTTACGAAGATGCTGGGGATTTCACGGTTACAGAAAGATTAAAGACCAGTCTACATGTGAATTTAGTGTTTTACTTGATTGTTGGTGCTGTAGCTTTTTTTGGACTTATTCTGCTTATTCTTTTGCACAGAAACTGGTTCGTTTCTGGTACCCATTATCTTATTAACGATACATCTACCTTTTCTATTCATTTGTATTATTAGCGGGTAGGATTTATATACATAATGCATCTAGACATAGTGTTTATTATTTTAGTTATCCTTAAAAGCGGTCTTTTTTTTCCTTTCACGTACTTTCTAAATGATTGGCAGGGGTGGAGGTATAGTTGGCTTTGCCATGGCATGTTCAAATACATATGGACTTCTCACTGGTGTATTTCTTCTTGGTTTTGGTTTAAGTGAAATTCCAAAAGGGATTTGGATAAATGCTGATTATAGTACACGCCAAAAGGTTCTTTCTCAAAAAGTCGCTAGGATGGCTGTAAAACTTGATGATGCTCACCAAGATCTTTCGAATGCTATTGTTGTAAGTTTACTTTTCCTTTGTCTACCATAATCTCGTTCCAATTTCTTTTACTTTTAGTTTCTAACACATAATTGTATGTATTAGGTTGCTCAAGCAACATCGAAGCAAATGTCAAAGCGTGATCCCTTGCGACCCTACATGAATATCATTGATAAAATGTTGACACAAATGGTAATTGTACTTTTCTCTTAACACAAATGATCATCGTAGTTTGTGTGAGGTATATTGTATACGTCCCTTAAAGTTTTACATTCTTTGCAGCCGTTGTTGTACTTACCAATTTTTGGGTGACTAACATATTTGTCTGTTAATACAGAATCACAAAATGGGTGAGTTGGGTAACGGGTCAAAATGGGTAAGGTTACAACATGCAAATTTGAAATGGGTCAAAAGATTTGGGTTCGGTCAGGTTGACAAGTTACTTCATTATTTTTCGAGATTTTGTTGGTAAAAATTCTTTGAGTCAAATTAAAAATAATTTTTGAGTGACTTGATGAAAACTTTTGTGTGTAAAGTTATTATATACTAATAGGAACTGATGTTTCAAATTAATGTCATCTCCAGCTTACCGAAGATCCTTCTTTCAAACCACAAGGAGGAAGGTTAGGAGAGAATGATATGGACTATGACACGGATGAAAAATCTATGGCAACACTAAGACGACAGCTTAGAATAGCACGAGGCGAGTATTATCGTTATAAAAGGTATTGCCTGGAGGAATTAATTTTTTATGACCCATGTTATAGGTTGCCTTGGCCCATTTGACACGTTCCCGGGTATTATTGTTATAAAAGGTTATGCCGGGGGAGGAATTAATAAATATGACTTATGTTATAGGTTATCTAAGCCATCTTGTATTATATTCTTGGGTGTTAATTAATGGTTTCCTTATTAAACAGTGAATATATGAATTATGTCACTGAAGCTCTTGAGTTGGAGGATACGATAAAGAATTATGAGCTCCGTAATGCTACTGGATGGTACGTTCAATGATCTCTGATATTAATAATCACAGCTGGGCATTAATTGGTCATACATTTGGAAATACAATCCCTCATTATTCAATATTAAAAATACTTTGACTGATTTATTCCTTGACATCAACCAAGACATGTCTACTTTAGACTATTACTTTGTATGTTATATCTAAGATAGCAGCTTTGCTTACCATGTATCAAGTTCATACATTATGGGAGTAAGGGGAAATTGTATTTTTCACATTGACGTTTTGATGATGATATTTGTATGGCATGCTTACGATCTTTTTATTGTGTACTTGACTTGCAGGAGATATGTTTCAAGCTTCAGGCCTGAGCGTCCTGGGAAAATAGGGTCTTGTCTTGATACTATCGGTAACTTCTAAATGTAACTTCTGTCGATGAAAATAAGGTTAACAACATCATTTGATTAAACTTAATGTTAATTTTTTCGAAAAGGTTGAATTATTTGGCAATCAACAATTGAAAATGCAAGTTCAGTCGTATATTCAGAACAAATGATCATACAAAATGCAAGCTCTAAAATTGATTCTAAGAATTTCTATAGGATTTGGATAATACAGTAAGTATTATATGCGTGATGTATTAAATTTCAGACTGGATATTTTTTCAGAGCTGGTATGGCGGTGTATACTGAGGAAGCAACTAAAAAAGGTTGCAGCTATAATGCTGGGTTGTCTGACGGCTGCAATCCTTCTAGCAGAAGCTACTATACTGCCCAATGGAGTGGATTTTTCTCTTTTTTCTATTATAATTAATGCTGTTGAAACAAATGAAGTGCTTGTGCAGGTAACATCTCACCATTATTTATCCTCCTCCCCCCACCCCCATATTTCTTTAAACATACAACTTATTTTTGGGTATCTGTTTTCAGGTTGTCGGTTTTATTCCTCTGATGTATATGTGTGTCTGCACGTATTATTCTTTATTTAAAATTGGAATGTTGACATTCTACTCACTTACTCCGAGTCAAACAAATTCAGTCAGCCTGCTGATGATATGCTCGTAAGTTTCATTTACATATGTGTGTTACAAAGATATACATAATGTGGTTCTGACAAACAATCGATATCAGGCAGGTGGCACGGTATGCACCTCCAATCTCCTACAACTTCTTAAATCTTATCCATCTTCCAAAAGATGCCACGACTATCTTTGAACGGGTTAGACTTCAGTTTTTAGTACCTTTTTATTTCCTGATGCAATCAAATGAAATTCTTGTCTATAGTCTCAACAGCTTCCTTTGAAAATTACTAGAATGCTATGTATTATCAGGCGCTAAGTGTTTGGTATGTATCTCGTGTACAGAGAATGGGGAAGATCGATGATGCAGTCCCTTTCTTCGGGGAAGGGTTTAACAAGATCTATCCACTTATTATGGTTGTATATACTATATTGATAGCAAGCAACTTTTTTGACCGAGTTATGAGTTATTTTGGGAACTGGAATATCTTTCGGTTGAGAAACGAAACCGACGACCTTGACGGATTTGATCCTTCAGGATTGATGATCCTGCAGAAAGGTAAAATTTAGTATACTTCAGAAATTGACTTCCCTTTTTTTTAAAAGATAAAAATAAAATAATCCCTGCCATTTTTCTTTCTTTTGTCTGCAGAACGCTCTTCACTTGAGAAAGGACATAAGGTTGGTGAACTTGTCATTCCCCTCGCAAGGCATTTCAATGGTGCAAATGTGGATGTTGAATCTGGAAACGATAGCACTGTAAGTGACTTCTGAGTGGCCAAGTACACTTACAGAGCATATTCTTGCGGTTTATGCCCATTTACTCTAACCAGTCAGTTGGGTCAAAGAATATCAGTATAAAGGGAAACACCCATATAGGTCAAACGGGTCAAAAGTTGGCCAAGTTTATATTTAAGGCTCACTACCGTATAAAGCTTTTTTTATTATAAAAATATTATTGAAATAATATACTTTTTGGCAATTAACTTTGACATTGAAGATTATAAAACTAAAGTTTTGGACCAAAAGAGATCAAGTTCAACTCTCCTAACCCAGATTTATTCGTTAATTGCTTCTAATAGTTATCCAGCCCGGTGACCTGACCGTTTTGCCGCATCCAGTTTTTCTGTTTTTTACTTTGTCTTGAATAGTTCAATGTATGTGACAATGTTGTTCTGGTTTAGGTCGTTGATTCAAGGCCATCAACCACTTTAATTGAGAATGGTAGTAGGGGTTATTCAGATTTATCTAAAACAGATGGTCGTGATTACAGCAACAAAGACGCCATAACCAGAAAATACGAAGTATTAAGGACAGATCAGTCTACAAAAAATGAAGCTAAGTCGAACCCCTTGGCAACTTCCAACAGCTCTTCTCTTGATATTGACAAAAATCAGAGTTTGGGAAGTGGACAGTCATCCAAGATAGCCTCTACCTGGATATCAATGAAGTCAAATTTCCAAAATTTCAAATCTAACATGGAGGCTAGGCGGTTCATACCATTACGCCAAGTCCAAGATACAGAAGTATCTCAAAGCTCTTCTTCTGAATCACTTGATGACATTTTTGAGAGGTTAAAACGTCCTTCAAGAGACCATGATACCTTGTAAATTTTGTTCATTAGCACCATCAACAGAAACATTCTTTCTGCAGAGGTTTTTGATGACAATAGTCTCCTGCTGCAACATATTTGATCAAAACAGAGTAGCATAGAGGGAGAGCATAAGAATGATTTCCGTCTCCCATGTATCATATATTATAGAAAATGAATACCATCAAAACTGAGGATTACGTGCTGATAGTGAAAAATAGTGAATGGACATTTATAGAGTTATAATATAATGTGATAGCAATCTGTGATCTATGTGAAACTGTAAGCACATGCTGCTTATTTTTTAATCTTTCTGAGATTGCATATTATATGCGGCTGAGGTGACAATTTTGATCCATTTAGTTACAAGTTGTCAAAGTTTGGTTAACTTTTTAATGTGTTTCTTGCACCCCGAAGGAAATAGCCAAATAGGTCAAATGGCTCAAAAGGTTCCCAAGTAACTCCAACTATGAAACTGTAATATTTTAGCAAACATTATATTGAATGAAAAGATAAACGCTACGCATGAACAATATTGAAACGTACATACCAAAAAGCATTTCTGTAAACCAACATACGTGCCAGCATAAGATAAAATATATATCTGCCTGAAGCAACAGAAAATCAATAATTAAACATGATGGAACCACATATATTCTAATTAAACCAGAATAGTGTTCTTCTCCAGAGCTTGTTCAAGATGGACTTCTTCAAATACAAACAATTGCTTGCACCCCGTTACCTCCAACATCGTCCACCAGACACACTAGATTCTTTATAGGCATGCTCCCACAGGTTACCCGAAAGGGCTTCCCAAAACCAAAGTCAACTTCATAGAGAGGAAACTTACACCAACTAGTTAATGCACACATATTTGCTGGATTTGGAAATTTGGGCAAATCTAAGAAGGAATTAATTATCGTCATTTGCCCTTCTTCGCTATCATGTCTTACCTTTGAAAACTTATCAACAGTTGTCTTGATTGAATCGCTTAGAATACACGCCAATTCCTCAGTTGTTTCAGCAAATCCTGATTCCGTGGTATAAAAACCAAATATATTCCTACAATAAGGTTTGGGTATTGAGGATGCAGTTCTTTCCCTGAGGTTTATTGTTTGCATGAGTATAGACTCTCTTGGACTATTGTTTGTTATCCGATCAACACTGATGAGAGCCTTCCAAATGATCACGGATACCAATTGTACCTTCGAATGTTGATGGGTACTATTATTGCCATCTAGCATATTCTTTGCTTTTAGATTTGATATTTCACTTTCACTAATTTAAAATTTCTTGGTAACATACTTTTTAAACACATCATCATCTTTAATCGACCTAGGCAACCTAATCACACCGGGATGTAAGCCACGGCCAGGATACAAGGATGACGACTTAAAACAAGGCTCGGAGATTTTGACGCCATTTTCTGGTTCTCAATTCATGGCAGCCCATTCATTTAGAAATGTACTAAGAGTAGCAGTATCAGCAATCCTATGTGAAACACTTACTCCAAGTGAAACACCTCCACACTCGAACATGGTCACTTGAACTGCAAGTATTGGGTCAGTTACTAGATCAACAGCCACAGATTCTAATGGAATAAGTTCATCTACCAACTTATAATCTATTTCAGTATTAAGAATATCTTGAAGTTTGATGTTGACTTTAGCATGTGTGAACTCAACACCTTGATCATCACAATCAATGGTGTGAGTTTCTTCAACATATCTACCAGCAAGAGGGTAGAATCGTGTTAATGATTTTTCAAGCGAGTTTTCAAGCTTGTTAACAAATTTTGGGTCGTAATTGCTATTGAATGGGAAGAAGAGAACTAGATTTACATTTGTAATCGGAGCAAGCTCATCGATGAAGCTTATCTTGTAGTGACGGTCGGTTGAGGGTGTTGCAATGGAGGGTTTAATGAATTTGGTTGATTGTTTTTCAATCTTCATTGTCATTATGTTCTAACAAGTAATTAGTTGAAGATGGAATGTATATTTTCAGTCAGAGGCTGGCTAATGTTTATGTTTATACTGTAGAAATTTAGCTAGCTGTTTTAATCTAAAATGCAACCAGTGATGTATGGTACATTATTATACTATATATTAAGGACTTTGGTGTATTAGTATATATAAATAGTACTTCCTCCGTCCCAATTTTATTGTTCCCAGACAAAAAACACGCACTTTAAGAAAACATCACCATCTATCTTACTTTTTATTAAGAAGATAGTTTTACCATTTACTTTTTACCTACCTTTTTGTCTTACATATATAAATTAGGGGCAAAAATGAACTTTATCTCATTATTCTTATCAATTTATGGAAGTGGACAATTAAATTGGGACATCCAAAAAAGGAATACCGGACAATAGAATCGGGACGGAGGGAGTATATATAATTAAAGTTATAAAACCATCTGCTCACACTTACTTTATTATGTGAAATAATAATAATTATTGACCCACATGACTATATGCCCTTATATAATTTATATTAGCTTTCAACTGATTGGGACAAATAACTTTCTGCAGGCAGGTCAATCTAATATATATAGTTTAATACAGGTACAGGCACTATATAAGGGATTTATGAGTATGTTAATTAGTTGATTTATTGTTATGATTCAGACAATCAGACTGAAAGAAACTCACAAACTAACCAATATGTATGTAACTGTTAGTTATTAATTTTGTTATGTTGGTTTGAGAACAAAAAGTAGCACATGAGAAGATGGGTGCTCCTCGTTCTGATGTTACTAACAGCCTGAAAACTGGGATCGTTGTGAACATTTTGGGTATGGGTGCTGCTATTATTGGGATATATGCAAGCCACCGTAGAAAATGAATACAATCAAAACTGAGGATTACACGCTGATAGTGAAAAATAGTGAATGCACATTGGCGGAGTTATAATGTGATAGCAATTTGTGATCCATGAGAAACTGTAAACACATGTTGCATTGTTTTTTTGAGATCACGTATTATATGCGGCTGAGGTGACAATTTTGATCCATTTACTTAAAAAATTGTCATAGTTTAGTTAACTACTGTGTCATTTCTAGCACCCAAAGGAAATAGCCAAATAGGTCAAATACTGAATTTGATAATAATAATAATAATAATAATAATAATAATAATCTAACATCTAATCTAACATCTAACATCTAACATATATATTAAAAGAGAGTGATAATTATGTAATCATATTGAGTTAAATCTAATCATAACCCTTAATTGTTTGAATTGATTGAATCATAACCATTGATCTATATTAAAATTAATGATTACCTAATATGTATACTTATAAGTGTTAAATTTACTTAATTACCCTTTTAAGATTTATTTCAAATTCAAATTTCAAATTTCAAATAATTTGAAAATACCGGAATTGATTTATTTAAAAAACTAATTTCTATCTTTTTTAAAAAATTAAATATTTCACAAACCGTAAGTCTATAAATTATAAAAATTACATATTCGTAATCAGCATCTTTTTCTCTTCGATTATAGATCTCACAACCTATACTTTCGACAAAGTTCTTTTTTCACTTTTATTGAGTTCTAAAAATATGTAATGTGAAATAAATAGTAAATTCCATAGATTGTCCCTGTGGTTTACACTAATTTACGAAAGTTATCCCTATAATTTTTTTTTCACCTTTTCAATCTAACAACTTTACATTTTGCTTGAAAATGATCCATTCTCTCTTAGAACGACTAAAATACCCTCATTAGCTTATTTTATTAATTTTTATTTATTTAATCGACTTGTCTCCAATGTTAATTAATCTTCTTTTGAAATAACAAAAGATACCAAAGACCATCCCCACCCAATCTTTCATAATAATATTGCGTTGTTTTCCCCTTGTCATTTTTCGGCAACCTACGTCGGCAAACTACCGCAATCTTTGTTCCACTATAACTTTTGATCTTGCCATCATCCAGCTTCCTATCCATGTTCGTATCTATTTTTTTAGAATATATAACTTTCGATGTCGTTTTTTTTATTTGTTTAGATCTATATGATTTGTGTTTCTATAGATCTGTTCAGTTTATGAGTTGTTAAGATCTACTCGATTTTTGATTTTCGTTTCAAATGGTGGTGACGGTGGTTAAAGCAGATGGTTGCCGAAAAAATTGTGGGTGCGTTGGCGATGACGTTTCAGGGTATCACCACCATCGATTCAGATTTAAGCAATTTTTGGCTACGATGTCGCTGCATATTTGAACGTTTCTGTATTATTTCTTTAGTTCATGATGTCAACTTGACGTGTTGTGGTGTGTGAACGAGAATCGAGATTTGTGAGTGGTGGTGACGGTGAAAGTTATAGAAGCGATTAAATGTGGCGTGCTTTTAAGTTTAGTCTCCCTACCGGTTATTTTTGATGATTTTTTTTCGCCGGATTTTTTGTGCGTGACTTTGCCGGTGTTTTCCGGAAAAGAATCGAAATGAAGAGGGTTAAAGGCTGCTTTTGAATTGCATATGTATTCAATTAATGGAGTGATATCGTTTTATTTAATCATTATTCTAAAATTAAGAAATGAATAAAATAAAGGTTTAAGGGTATATTAGTCATTTTAGGTGCAGAGTGACCATTTATAAGAAAAATGGATGATTTTCGTAAATCAATGTAAACCACAAGGACCATCGATAGATTTTACTTTGAAATAAAATGTGATTTAATATTTGATGTGATTTTTAATTAAAATAACTGCAGTTTGTAAAGTTCTAGGAATTGTTGTTCGTAAATTGAGGTGCCCACTTTCATTTTTTTCCTTTGCCCTATATACAATTGTGATTTATATGATAAACTTTTTTGCATCGATTATATTTATTAAGTTTTTTGTTTTAACATTTGGAAGTAGTTAAACATGAAATGGGCATGTTCCTTACAAAAGCTCGAAGCTCACAGGCTTCCTAAAAAATTCTCTTCCTTACAATCCAAATTTGTGACCTCAAATGTAATTGTGCTTGTATATATAATTACATTAGTGGTAACTAACATTGCGTAAGCTGAGTAAATGTATATTTAAGTGTGTAAATACTGATATATTTTGAGTTTAAAATATTTATTGTTTACTTAGTTACTTACCTTTTTAAACAGTTAAAGTCAGCTTGCTTACTTACACAATATACGTAGTAGTGAATTTGACATACACGTCTAAGCATTTATGTGCTACCAAAGACATGATGCATACTTAGTTTAAAGCGTCAATCTTTTGGAATGAGTTGATTGACTAAAAAAAAACCCTTTGGTTAATAACACTTTTTATGTGTTATATATGTGTTATATAAGGTTATTTTTATTTTATTTTATTTAGATTGACAACTATTGATATGAATCGATGTACTTTATTTGCACTCCTAAATGCCTACCTGTCGATGATTTATTTAAGATAATATTTAGAAAAATGTTAACCTTGAAGTATTTATTCTTTTAAATTCAAATTAAATAATTTTGATTACTATAATGCTCCTCTAATTGTGAACATATTATAGAAGAATATTTCCACGTGGTCAAGATATGTGGTTTGATGAAAGACACTTATATGTTTATGGAAAACTTGGTTTGGAGAAATAGAAATGCTATTTTTTTTAATAAAAAAATGACTTTTGGAGGGGATGAGTTATTTCAAGAAGTTTAGCTTTGAATGTTTGAGTTGATTAATGTTAGAATGATAATTGAGGGAAAGGTGGGATCATCAGGTAAAAGATATGAAGTCAACGGTCGAAAGAAGCTTGTGGTGATACGATTTGGTCATCATGTTTTTCAGTCCAGGGTATCACCATAAGTATTAAGTAATACTTGTACAGAAAACCTTAAACATGTTGTATACATTTTATGAATCACATTCAATCCAATCTTATGTATTTGTATATTCGCTAGATGCATTCTATATACATACGGTAATAGAAACTGTTGTTTGTAAATTGAGGTGCCCACTTTCATTTTTTTCTTTGTCCTAAATACAATTGTAAGCTATCAATCTTTTGAAATGGGTTGGTCGACTAATAAAACCCTTGGATTAATAACACTATTTATTTGTTATATATGTGTTAAATAAGGTTATTTTTTTATTTTATTTAGATCGACAACTATTGCTATGAATCGATGTATTTTCTTTGCACTCCTAAAAGCGTATCTGCCGATAATTTGTTTAAGATAATATTTTGAAAAATGTTAACCACGATGTATTTTTGATTTTAAATTCAAATTGATGAATTTTGATTGTTGTAGTACTCCTCAATTTGTGAACATATAATAGAACAATATTTTCACGTTGTTCAAGATATGTGGTTTGATGAAAGACGCTTATATGTTCACGGCAAACTTGGTTTAGAGAAATAAAAATGCTATTTTATTTTTATTTTTAAAAATGACTTTTGGAAGGGGTGAGTTGTTTCAAGAAGTTAAGCTTTGAATGTTTGAGTGGATTAATACTAGAATGATAATTGAGGGAAAAGTGGGATCGGTGGGTAAATGATATGAAATCAATGGTCGAAAGAAGCTTGTGGTGATACGATTTGTTCATCATGTTTTTCAATCCCGGGTATCACCATAAGTATTAAGTAAAAAGAAAACCTTAAACATGTTGAATACAATTTTTGAATCACATTCAATCCAATCTTCCATATATGTATATCCTCTTTTATGCATTCTATATACATATGGTACTAGGAACTGTTGTACATAAATTGAGGTGCCCACTTTTATTTTTTTTCTCTAAGTCCTGAATACAATTGTGATTTATATGATAAACTTTTTTGCATCGATTATATTCATTAATTTTTTTTAACATGTGGAAGTAGTTAATTAAGCATGAAATGAGAATGTTCTTTACAAAAGCTCGAAGCTTACAGGCTTCCTAAATAATTTTCTTCCTGACATATAATAGAACAATATTTCTAAGTTCTTCAAGATATGTGGTTTGATGAATGGTGTTTGAATATTCATGGCAAACTTGGTATATACGGAGAAATAGATATACTATATTTTTTTTTTATTTTTTATTTGAAAAATGACTTTTGGAGGGAGTGAGTTATTTCATGAAGTTCAGCTTTGAATCTTTAAGTGGATTATTGTTAGAATGATAATTGAGAGAAAAGTGAGATCAACTTGTAAACGATCTGAACTCAATGGTCTAAAGAACTTGTGGTGATACAATTTGGTCATCATGTTTTTCAATTCATGGTATCACCATAAGTATTAAGTAATACCTATACATAAAACCTTAGTCATGTTGAATATATTTAAGTTTTTCTTAATGTTCAAATACATTTTGTGATTGGTATACATTTGTAAAATAATATTTAACAAGTATTACAATCTCATTGGTGTAAAAATTTCATGATATAGCCAAGTATTACAATCTCATTGTTCAATCAAGTGTTAATAATATTTAACAAGTATTACAAGTATTAAAATGTTTAAATTGGAAGAAAAGGTTTTTTCAATAGGGTAGGGTTCAAATGAGAATAGGAATTTGTGTGAGAATGAGGGAACCAATGATATCAAGCCATATGTACAAAGAGAATGTTTCACATGTACAAAACCCATTTACCCCCAACATCAATTATCTCACAAACGACAAATCGAAAAATTATGAAAATTGCACCATTAAATTCGTCGTTTTCTCCTCTTCGATTTTCCATCCCACAAGACATACTTTCGAAAAGTTTTTTTTTTTCATTTTTTTGGTGGGTTTCACATTTACTAACACATGTGTTAAAGTGTTGCGTTTAGGGTTTAGGGTTTGGGGTTTAGGGGTTAGGGTTTAGGGTTTAGGGTTTGAGGTTTGGGGTTTCGGGGAGAAACCCCAAACCTCAAACCCTAAACCCTAAACCCTAACCCCTAAACCCCAAACCCTAAACCCTAAACGTTTTACAAAACGCTAAACCATAAATCTTTCTAAACCCTAAACCTTGAACCCCTTCTAAACCCTAAAACCTTATAAACCCTAAACCATAAACCCTACTAAACCCTAAACCTAACCCTAAACCCTAAACCCTAACCTTAACCACAAATTAAATGTACAACTAATTACTAACACATGTGTTACTAATTTGTGAAACCCATCAAAAAATGAAAAAAAAAAAGTTGTCAAAAGTATGCCTTGAGGGACGGCAAATCGAAGAGGAGAAAACGCTGAATTTTATGGTGCAATTTTCATGATTTTTCGACTTACCGTTTGTGAGATATTTAATTTTTAAAAATGTGGAGGAGAGAGAATAAAGTGACACATGGCAGAAATCTGTTGGTTCCCTCATTCTCACTCAAAATTGATGTACTCATTTGAACCTTACTCTTTTTCAATAATATAAATAATAATACTGGTATTTAAACTATCAGCGGAGATTCTTGTGCAAAAATCATGAAAACCAAAGAGCATCTCACAATGCAATATTACCGTTGGCATTTACTTCACATATTAAAACACACGCACACATACGTTGACTTTATGAGTCAATCTCATAACTCATGGCGCTCACTCACCGGCACCGGAAACTAACAAAATCTCCGATCAACGACACCACTGGATTTCCAACTTGTTTGATTCAATGTGATTCACAACTTAACCTCACCGGCCTTTGCTCCGAGAAATGCACCGTTTACTGTCCTTCCTTTTGCCGCACTGTTGAATCATCTCCGGCACCATCACCGTCACCGTCACCGGCCACCTCTCCTTACACACAACAGACAGGGCAGGACAACAACCAATCACTACTTGTTCCACTCAAAATCGTTCTCGTTTTCATGATCTCCACCTTCATCTACACCAGCTACAAAGCGCACCTCCGCAAGCGGAGGCTCCAGCCGCGGCGCCACCGTATACCACCGCCATCCTTGCCGGAAAATCAAGAAACGCGTGATCATGGTCAGAACGATGTGATTGATGACTACAGGTCTTCAACCGTCCGTGATCAACGAGATAACTGTTCTGAAATATAATAAAACTGATGGTGCTGCTGTTGAAGGGCCTGATTGCACAGTTTGTTTAAGTGAATTTGATGCTAATGATATGGTTAGAGTGTTACCTAACTGTAAACATGCTTTCCATATATCGTGTATTGATACTTGGCTCAGATCACATACAAACTGCCCGTTGTGTCGTGCTGCGATTGTTGATAATAACAAAGTTGATGAAACGATACTGGAGCGAAATAACGAAGATTCCGCGTTTGTAGGGGAAACTGAGTTGGAAGTTTTGATCATAAGTGAAACTGGTGGAAGTTCTGAATTCAGAATTGGAGAAAGAAAGGATGAAGATCAAATTGGAAATAATGATAGATTATTAGCTATTGATCATAATGGTAATCGGGTTCGATCTGGTGATAGGAATTTGGGTATTGAACTGGTTAAACTTGATTGAACAACCACTAAAAGTACTCCTAAGAGGGAGTGGTAGTAATCAGAGGAGATATACATTTCATGGTATGGGGAATTATCAATTAATTATGTGCTTTATTGGCAAAGAAAAAATAAGTTTAGGTCATGAAAATTTTGGCCTTCTATTCTCTAATTTCTGTATAGTTATATACTCCATATGAAATGAAAAGTTCTGGCTAACTGTTGAAAGTAAAGTTGACAGTAGTTATAACATATACTTAAGTTGTGTCTCAACTAAAACATGATCACGTACTCGATTTAACTTTGAGAAACTGATACACTTGCAAACAAAATTTTTGTGACGTAAACATGCTATTATCGGTACTCTGCTAAAGAGTCAGTTTTCCCTTCATGAGAATGTTTTGATCTTTTGACAGCAGCCATAATACTCCCTGATGGTGCAAGAACTGGCGAACCGTTTTATAAACTGACCCGAACGCACCGTGCCCGATGATTCGACTCAAATGGAACGAAAGCTGTTTATTGATGTATATGATCGAATCTTTGACGTTTGGAATTAAGATATGCAATAAATGTTCAGAATTCATACATAAATTAACTCCCACATCATTTAGACAATTTAAAGTTCAAATTTGACATCATACTACACACTAACATTTTTAACTCAATACATTGCCCCGTGGATACAAGAATCGAAATAGAACTTTCAAAGTAGAGAAGTTGGACTAATGAACTTCGATTGGAGGAAAGAGATTTTAGGCAACAAGAGTCTTAATGTGCAGAGCTTCTTCCAAGTAAGGGACATCTTTATCTTCCACACACAGATATGCTTCAACTCCATTACCTCCCACACCATCGATCAAATATGCTGAATTTTTTGCAGGCATACTACCACAGTTGACCCAAACGGGCTTTCCAAAACCAAAGTCCGCTTCATAGAACGGGAATTTGCACCAGCTGCTAAATGGAATAACATTTGCCGTAGGAGGAATCGTGGCTAAATATGAGAAGGAATTCAGGACCAATTTTTGCCCTTCCTCGTTATCATGGCGTACCTTCAGGTAATAATCTTTGGTATTCTTGACCGAATCTGTTAAAAGATCTGCCAATGCTTCAATAGACCCAACGGCACTCTTGCATTCTGTTGCTAATAGCCCCCAAAGATTACCGCAAGAGTCATTTGGTATTAACGATGTAGTTTTGCCCCTCAAGTTAATTGGCTGAAGAAGAATAGAATCTCTTGGGCTTTCGTGTATTCTCCGATCAATAGTAATTAAAGCGTTCCATATGATCGCTGACACCAACTGTACCTTTGAGCATTGTGGGCTGCCATTTCTTCGATTGAGCAGGATCTTTTCTTTCAAGTTTAATATGTCGTTTTCGCTAAATGTAAGTTTCTTTGTGACATATCTTCTTATCTCATGATCATCACCTTTTGACCTCGGAAGCCCTTGTTGTACGGGAGATAGCCCACGAGCAGGAAATAATGAGGATGAATTGAAGCCCGACCCAACATGTTCAACTTCATTTGCTTCTCTGCTTACAGCAGCCCATTCATTCAGAAATGTACAAAGAGTGGCAGCATCAGCAATTCTATGTGAAATGCTTACACCAAGTGCTAAACCTCCACACTCGAACATAGTTACTTGAATTGAAAGTATTGGGTCAGAGACTTGATCAACTGCACCAAGTTCTGATGGCATGAGTTCATTGACCAACCTTAAATTCGCTTCAGAACCAATAATATCTTGAATCTTGATGTTGACTTTGGCATGTATAAACTCAACACCTTGGTCGTTACAGTCAACGGTGTGAGTTTCGTGAACATATCTACCAGCAAGAGGGGCGAATCGTGTTAAGATATTTTCAAGTGACTTTTCTAGCTGGGAAACAAGCTTTTGGCTGTGATTTTCATTCACGGAATAGAACAGAACAAGACCTATATTCAGGGCTGGAGCAAACTCATCAATGAAGCCTATTTTGTAGTGACGAAGGGTCGGAGGAGTTGGAGTAGCCGGTTTTATGAGTTTTCGCGGTTGTTTAGTTACTGTATGCAGTGCCATATTTGCTTTTACAGAGGGTATTAGAATTAGATCTATAATGCTAATTTGGTAAGTATCACTCTTATATATATAACTATAAGATAAGATAGATATGATTGTTTCTTTTTCTCCAAGGTATACTGTTGACTTGTTATATGATTTGAAGATTGAATTATGCATTCACATTATGATAATATATAATAATAATAATGTGTGGACTACTCTTTATATACTATAAAAGATAAAATATTAATATTAAGATATATAATAATACTCGGTCATGTAGTGCGTAAATCTTGACTGAATGTGACAGGTTTGAATTGTTAAACTACGAATATCTCTATTTATAACGGGTGTCTTTTTTATAATTCCAGCATGATTATGCATTGAGAGCTTGTACTGTACAAATAAATACTGCACAGTTTTGATGAATCTATAAAAAAGGATGATGTATATATCACTAGCCATTTATAATAGACCATAACCTAGGAAACAAGCTGGATAGTTTAACCTAAAAATCTAATGGACCTAAACTCACAATTGGGTTTGGGCTAACTATCATAGACCTCTAATAAGAATTTATAGGTGATATTAAATTCTGCATTGACATTTCCATGAGACTATGCATTAAGCTTTCACTAAATAGGCTTTATGATCAAAAAAATTATATCCAAGGAAAATAAAACCTGGCCAACTTGTCCCTCCTGATATCGATTTGTCAAAATTAAACTTGGAAATGAGAATTAGAAGGTTTCGTCTCAGCGATTATTCATTATACATGGAGGACAGATTCAAAATCTAAAATCTTCAGTCTTCACAATATTCATACAATCATACACTCGAATTTGTTACACCACATAATTACCCCTTAATATCAATTTGCAAACACTTATGAATAGTAAGTGCTTTGTCTTTTTATGCTTTATATTTCTAGATAAGTAATTACTATTTCACAATTTTATCATTATGTAAAGTACCTTGCATGGTCAAAGTGAAATGTGTATAACAATTTGAAGCAACTTGATCCAAGTTCAAATCTTAGCTCCGTCATTTTTCTTCTACAATTTTTTTTCTTACCCTTTTCTTTCTGTAGTCTAAAATTAGAATACATTGTTGAACTTTTTCACAATAAAATTAAAAAGTATAATCTTTACTTTATAGTTGGTTATATATTATTACTTAAGGATAAGATAAAGTTTAATTTACTTTACCCTTTGAGTTATAATATAGTTAAGACTTAAGAAACAAATAAGATCTATTGAACAAAGTATAATCTTTACTTTATAGTTGGTTATATATTATTACTTAAGCATAAGATAGAATTTAATTTACTTTACCCTTCGAGTTGTATTATAGTTAAGACTTAAGAAACAAATAATATCTATTGAACATACCGTTTATAACATTTATTAAATTATTATGCTACATAATATTTAGATTGTTGTGATTTTTAATTAATTGATCTTTTTTTAAGACAAATATATAAATTTGTCTTATGTAAAACATGTACCCACAGATATGTGGATGTGTCTCATGTGAAAGTTAAATAACATACATCATTAGCACAAATATATGTTTGTGTCAAACGAAACTTGAATCCATAATTTACTTATCCTAGGGATACTTCATCATTATTAGACCAAAGACTATTTGCTAAAAATGATGTATATCTAAATCGAATAGAAATGTAGTTTATCCTGTCGCGAAACGTGGGCAATATAAATCTAGTTATATTCATTTTTGTTATCAAAAGGATATGCAAAATATATACTCAAAGTACGAGTTATAACGTGATTAAGATCTATTATGCATACATGAAATATGAAATTAGATGCATATATTAATTGTTATTTCTATATATTCTGACTACAACATATAAATACTACTTACATAGTTACATATATGGAGAGGAATTCACATGGTTGACATAATCTATACTATAACTATTCTACCCTTTTAACTATCCTACTCTACTTTTAAATACTTAAGTTAACTAAATGCAATTTTTATACAATTTAATATCTCATAATTATTTATTGGTTACAAATATAACCCAATAAATATTTGTCTTTTTCATAACATATATAAACATAAATGAATATTTAAATGTATGTTAAGATTGTTTTAATATAAGTATTAATGAAAAATAATACGGAGTATGTTATTTATGAATTATAACTCACTTTTATTCTCAATATATCTTTTATACTAATATATAAAGAATTTGTCACCAAATTCTCAACTTTAAAAAGAAATACTTAAAATTAATTTAAAATACATTGAAATATATTATTCTAACACTTAAACATTTAAAATGAATCCAAGTACTTATAAAAGTTAGGGTTAATAATGGTTTAATCCTCAAAGTTTCACTATTTTTTTCGTTTTAACCACTCAAGTTTTTTTTCATGATTTGATCCTTCAAGTTTCAAAGTTTTGATGGTTTAACAATTTAAGTTTATCTTTCATAATGATTTCGATGGTTTAATCCCCAGAGTTTATTTTTCATAATGATTTTGTCATTTTAAAATTTACTAGTTTAATCATCTAACATTCACAAATTTAATGATTTAACCCTTCAAAGGGTTAAACCACAAAAACTACTTGGAGGATTAAATCATGAGGAAAAAACTTGAGTGATTAAAACGAAAAAAAATGAAACTTTAGGGATTAAACCATTATTAACCCTAAAAGTTAATATACTGCTGCTATATAAACGATTTGAACATTCAATTTGAATTTTTTTTACTATATTAGTTTATACAACGTTAAATGCATAAGTGAAAGCATTTTGTAACTATATTAGATATTTGTATATTAATATTTTATTTAACTCTCAATTAATATAATTAAGGATTGCGATGTGAGTCGAGTTAGGTTTGCGGGTCTAAAGTTTTCACAATCTAAACCCGAAAATAATTTGATAATCGGGTTAACGAGTCAAAAGTAACCAACTCGGATACGACCTGCATTGTGTTGGTTGGCCAGTCAACCTATTGACCTGGACTTTAACCCAAACCCAACAAGATAAATTAAAAGAGTCGGCACCTCGGCGGGTTAAGACTTGAGAATACAACTGTAACACCCCCAAATTTGTTTAGCGGAAGCGTTTAGTTTAAGTACTGGGGTGTCACAATAATAACGCATGCATACGTATCAGAGCTTATGATTACAACAGAACATAATATATTAAGATGCCAAAATGTTAATTACAAGATTTACGATTCATCGAATCGTACAAGTTAAAAGTAATAAGTATACAAAAGTGGATTTCTAGAATATGACAAAATAGTTTCAGTTATACTGGAGAAATCCATATGTTTTTCCAAAAATGTTGGCATCCTAAAGCTTCACGGGTCGCCTAATTCTCCATGTGTTGGCGATTCTTACATGCGCAGCTAATTCCCTGAAAAACATAGTAAAAGTCAACAACTAGGTTGAGTGAATTCACAGGTGTTATGTTTACAAGTTTAGTTGTGATAAACCACTGTTGTTTATATCGTATCGTTGGGATGTCACCCAAAAGTATAGTTCATGAAATGTAATATGTTCCTAAATAGTTGTTTGTAGGAATGTTCGTATCCTATTAGTTGTAGGAAAACAGTATCCTGTGTTCAAGTATGTTTTGTAGGATTATACGTATCCTAATCGTAGATATGTTTCGTTGGGATATTGCCCAAAAATATAGTTCAAGTTATAGTAGGAATGTAAGTATCCTATTAGTTGTTCGTAGGTGTAACACTCCCCTAAGACCCGTATCTGGACCACGTACGGCAGTGTTACGATCCTAGTCGTTTGGTGGGTCCATGTTAGTAGGAAACCCATTGTTTTCAGTAGTGGTGCCCATGTCAAGTAGGGACTTTTGTATAGTATTGCCCATGTCAGGTAGGGACTTTTCAATAGTGTTGCCCATGTCAGGTAGGGACTTTTCGATAGTGTTGCCCATGTCAAGTAGGGACTTTTCAATAGTGTTGCCCATGTCAAGTAGGGACTTTTCAGTAGTGTTGCCCATGTCAAGTAGGGACTTTTAGTTACCCAGTCCATTATATAAAGTGTTGCTGGTTATCCTCCAGCGTTCTCGAAAACGTGTTCATGTGTTTACAGCGTTGGCAGTATGAAAGTAATATGTAACACTTCCCCTAAGACCCGTATATGGACCACGTGCGGGCAGTATTACATATTAAGTTGAAATCGTCAGTTTGTTTATCAGTTTACTAGTTCCATGTACTCCACTTGTTTGAGTAAAATAGTATACAACCATGTTTGTATAAAAGTGTTTGACTATGTTTTCCACCCCTGTCCAAAGCAGTTAAAACAGTAAAAGTAGGGGCTGTGAACTCACCTGTTGAGTTAAGTAGTGCGAGTGCTAGCAAACCTAAGCCCAAGTACAGTCTGAGATCTCCTAACGTCCTAGACGTATGAGATTAATAAGTATGTGGATGTCTAGGCTAATCATCCATGCTAGTGTTCGTACAACCAAGTTGTGTCCAAAGTATTTGTTAAACGTTTACGTTGTATTTCGTTGTTTGTGAAAATGTATACGATTCGTTGGTGATAGTTTGAAATCCTAATTTCGGTAAAATAAGTGTGTTTGTATTGTTTGTAAAGCTCGTGAATCGTATCGTATAAAGATATGCGTTTCCGGTTAGTTCGACACTTAGTGAAAACTAGTTTTTTTTTTAAACTTCCTGTTTTTAGCGACGCAAGGTGCGACGCTGGGTTGTTATGCGACGTAGGGTGCGACGTAAAGGTCGAAGTGCGACGTAACGGGTTACGTCGCATACGGGTGTTGCGACGTTAAGGTCTGCGTCGCAATTTGCGACGTTCGCAATTCAATGCGACGTAGTGGGTTGCGTCGCTATGTGCGACGTAAGGAAGGGTAATGCGACGTAAAGGCCTACGTCGCACTACTGTTTTTGGTCCAAAAGCGACGTAGTCGCCTGTTCGACGAACAGCTTGAAAAAGTCGGATTTTGGGTCAATTTCGGACGTTTTCGGTTGTATAAAACACTAAAACATGTAAATCTAAGTATATTAAACACTAAATAGCAATTATAACTTTGAAATCTAAAGATTTGCGGGATTTGTCGGAAACTTACAATTGTCGGATTTGAAATCCGAAAAGATAGGTGTGTAGGGCTCGTTGTCGTGGTCACTTTATTCCAAAAGAGCGAGGTGATCGGAGGCCGTTTAATGGTAGTTTTGGTGTCGTTTTTGTGGTGGTTTTTGGTTGGTGGTGGTAGGTGTAGAGAGAAAAAGAAAAAGGAAGGTGATGATGAATGAGAGAATGGGGAGGGAGAAAGGGGTTTTGTTCCCTTTTTCCTCCTCTGTGTTTGCACTCCGTGTTTGTTTACCCGATCGTTAAATGTTACATTATTTTAACTAATATGTTTTTAATTACATTTTTCATTATATTTTTAATTTGGATCTTTTTATGAAATTAAATTAATAAATTTTATAAATTTCAAACTTTGTTTTATTTTAATTATACGAGTTGACGTTTTGCGTTTATAAAGTGATTTGTAAATATTTTTGAAAAAATATTTATTCGCTACTATGTTATTTAATAATTTCGTTTTTTTTTTTTTTTTTTTTTTTTTTTTTTTATTAAATTATTTTGTTCACCAACAGTCGTACGTTTTTGTCGCGTTTGTTTTTAAATTGTTCTGTACGTAATTACAACTAATTACGAATACGTAATACTACGCGTATTATCTAGTTGGGCTATGCTAGACTTACCTCTAAATTGTGTTGTGAATTCACTCAAGTAGGGAATTAGCCTAATTATGCAAGTGATTAACGTTAATAATCGCGTTCGAATTTGCGGGGTGTTACATTCTCCCCTTGTTAGAGAAATCTCGTCCCGAGATTTAAAACCAAGTCGGATCGCCCGCGGCGTGTGTTCTCCGATAAGTCATGTTGTTAACAATAGTTTGTGTGGCGTTCAATTGTTGCCATAGAAGTTCAATCAGTTTAAGTATGCTCGCGGCATAGTTCAATATGTTGTGTGTTTCGTTTCGTGTTCAGGGTTTACCAAGTGTTGTGTTTAAATCGACATTCGAATAAAAACGTATGTTAAATCGTAGCAACAGCTGTTAGGACATACCGTGCTAGTTGAGATCCGCAACCGTTTCTGGTGCACGGAGGATATATGCACGGCTACGCCGCGGTGGTATGGTTGCGATGCGGTTGTTGTTTTGATTGTTGTTCCCGGGGTTGTTCTGGTTGTTGTTATTCTGGTTGTTGTTGGCGTTATAGAGTTGGGGGCACTGATTTCGGTAGTGTCCCGGGTCGCCACATCGGAAACAGCCATTGTTTCGTTGTTCGTTGCTCGTGGGATGAGTTCTACAAGCTTCGGTTCGGTGTCCAAACCGGTTGCAGTTATTACAGAAGAAACAATCCCCTTCGTGGTGTTTTTCACATTTTCCGCATTTAGGCCTTTTGCCTTGGTATGCTTTCGGTTCAGTGTTGGTGATTGCAGCATAAGCTTGGGTGATCCCCGGATTTACATTTTGTTGACCCTGACGGTAGTTACCATTGTTGTTCCATTTTCGCTTGTTGTTTCCAGAGTCGCCCGCATCAGTACGGGTAGGTTCAGTTTTCCCTGTGATAGCTTTCAGGGTTCCAATCTCGACCGCGTCGTCGGTTAAGCTGTGAGCCAGATCCACTGCGCTCCTAAAAGTGGCGGGTTTGGAGGACATAACCATGCCTCGGATTTGTGGTGCCAAACCCCTGTTGTAACGCTCAATGCGTTTGCTCTCGGGGGTTACCATGTGAGGCACCAGGCGTGCAAGTTCCTGAAATCTAGTTGTATAACCGGAAATATCAGCGCCGATCATTTGGATGTTCCAGAATTCGGTTTCAAGTTTCTGCATCTCGTTGGGAGGGCAAAATTCCTCCATCAGCATTCGTTTCAGTGTCTCCCATGAGATGGAGTAAGCAGCTGGGCGTCCCATGATTTGTACCTGAGCGTTCCACCATGTTAGCGCTTTGTCGGCTAAAGTGCAGGTGGCATATTTCACAATTTTGTCGGTGGCGCAGTCGCTGATGTCGATGACTGATTCCGTTTTCTCAATCCAGTGGACCAGGCCGATGGCCCCTTCGGTCCCGGTGAAGGTGCTGGGTTTACAAGACTGAAAGGTTTTGTAGGAACACCCCTGCTGGGTATTGTTTGGGGTTTCGCTGTTGACTGGAGTGGCTCCGCTATTGTTGGTCAGGTTTTCACGATTGCGGCTAGCCTCGTATTGTGCGATGGCTTCAGCCACGCGGCGTTCGATAATCTGTTCGGTTGTTTCTGGAGGCGGTGGTGGATGAGGAACATTTCGTCGACTGTTTCGAGTATTTCTTTGTTTAGGCGGCATGCTGACGTTCTGCGATGAAAAGATGCAGAAGTCAATGCCGATGAAAAATATGTGAGGAGTAAAGTTTCACATATTTCAAGTTTTCGAATATCAAGAAAAATTGTTGAATCTCCATCACGTATCTTACGACTATGAAACACCCATATGTACTTAGTATAATATAATCACGTTGGCCAGGCGTCATTATATGATGCTAAATACATACTTCTTTTCATCAACCGTCTAACACAATCAGGTTCATATGAGATCTGAGTACAATGAACGAGTCGAATGTGGTGAATAGTTCACGCGTATCGAGTTATCGTAACGATAGTTTAGATGTATGCAAATGTATTTATGCATGTACGTTCTAGCCAAGGCTATAGTCTAGGTCTCTAGGTCGCTAAGTCACCTAAAGTTTCCTAGTTCGCTATAACCAATGGCTCTGATACCAATCTGTAACACCCCCAAATTTGTTTAGCGGAAGCGTTTAGTTTAAGTACTGGGGTGTCACAATAATAACGCATGCATACGTATCAGAGCTTATGATTACAACAGAACATAATATATTAAGATGCCAAAATGTTAATTACAAGATTTACGATTCATCGAATCGTACAAGTTAAAAGTAATAAGTATACAAAAGTGGATTTCTAGAATATGACAAAATAGTTTCAGTTATACTGGAGAAATCCATATGTTTTTCCAAAAATGTTGGCATCCTAAAGCTTCACGGGTCGCCTAATTCTCCATGTGTTGGCGATTCTTACATGCGCAGCTAATTCCCTGAAAAACATAGTAAAAGTCAACAACTAGGTTGAGTGAATTCACAGGTGTTATGTTTACAAGTTTAGTTGTGATAAACCACTGTTGTTTATATCGTATCGTTGGGATGTCACCCAAAAGTATAGTTCATGAAATGTAATATGTTCCTAAATAGTTGTTTGTAGGAATGTTCGTATCCTATTAGTTGTAGGAAAACAGTATCCTGTGTTCAAGTATGTTTTGTAGGATTATACGTATCCTAATCGTAGATATGTTTCGTTGGGATATTGCCCAAAAATATAGTTCAAGTTATAGTAGGAATGTAAGTATCCTATTAGTTGTTCGTAGGTGTAACACTCCCCTAAGACCCGTATCTGGACCACGTACGGCAGTGTTACGATCCTAGTCGTTTGGTGGGTCCATGTTAGTAGGAAACCCATTGTTTTCAGTAGTGGTGCCCATGTCAAGTAGGGACTTTTGTATAGTATTGCCCATGTCAGGTAGGGACTTTTCAATAGTGTTGCCCATGTCAGGTAGGGACTTTTCGATAGTGTTGCCCATGTCAGGTAGGGACTTTTCGATAGTGTTGCCCATGTCAGGTAGGGACTTTTCAGTAGTGTTGCCCATGTCAAGTAGGGACTTTTAGTTACCCAGTCCATTATATAAAGTGTTGCTGGTTATCCTCCAGCGTTCTCGAAAACGTGTTCATGTGTTTACAGCGTTGGCAGTATGAAAGTAATATGTAACACTTCCCCTAAGACCCGTATATGGACCACGTGCGGGCAGTATTACATATTAAGTTGAAATCGTCAGTTTGTTTATCAGTTTACTAGTTCCATGTACTCCACTTGTTTGAGTAAAATAGTATACAACCATGTTTGTATAAAAGTGTTTGACTATGTTTTCCACCCCTGTCCAAAGCAGTTAAAACAGTAAAAGTAGGGGCTGTGAACTCACCTGTTGAGTTAAGTAGTGCGAGTGCTAGCAAACCTAAGCCCAAGTACAGTCTGAGATCTCCTAACGTCCTAGACGTATGAGATTAATAAGTATGTGGATGTCTAGGCTAATCATCCATGCTAGTGTTCGTACAACCAAGTTGTGTCCAAAGTATTTGTTAAACGTTTACGTTGTATTTCGTTGTTTGTGAAAATGTATACGATTCGTTGGTGATAGTTTGAAATCCTAATTTCGGTAAAATAAGTGTGTTTGTATTGTTTGTAAAGCTCGTGAATCGTATCGTATAAATATATGCGTTTCCGGTTAGTTCGACACTTAGTGAAAACTAGTTTTTTTTTTTAAACTTCCTGTTTTTAGCGACGCAAGGTGCGACGCTGGGTTGTTATGCGACGTAGGGTGCGACGTAAAGGTCGAAGTGCGACGTAACGGGTTACGTCGCATACGGGTGTTGCGACGTTAAGGTCTGCGTCGCAATTTGCGACGTTCGCAATTCAATGCGACGTAGTGGGTTGCGTCGCTATGTGCGACGTAAGGAAGGGTAATGCGACGTAAAGGCCTACGTCGCACTACTGTTTTTGGTCCAAAAGCGACGTAGTCGCCTGTTCGACGAACAGCTTGAAAAAGTCGGATTTTGGGTCAATTTCGGACGTTTTCGGTTGTATAAAACACTAAAACATGTAAATCTAAGTATATTAAACACTAAATAGCAATTATAACTTTGAAATCTAAAGATTTGCGGGATTTGTCGGAAACTTACAATTGTCGGATTTGAAATCCGAAAAGATAGGTGTGTAGGGCTCGTTGTCGTGGTCAATTTATTCCAAAAGAGCGAGGTGATCGGAGGCCGTTTAATGGTAGTTTTGGTGTCGTTTTTGTGGTGGTTTTTGGTTGGTGGTGGTAGGTGTAGAGAGAAAAAGAAAAAGGAAGGTGATGATGAATGAGAGAATGGGGAGGGAGAAAGGGGTTTTGTTCCCTTTTTCCTCCTCTGTGTTTGCACTCCGTGTTTGTTTACCCGATCGTTAAATGTTACATTATTTTAACTAATATGTTTTTAATTACATTTTTCATTATATTTTTAATTTGGATCTTTTTATGAAATTAAATTAATAAATTTTATAAATTTCAAACTTTGTTTTATTTTAATTATACGAGTTGACGTTTTGCGTTTATAAAGTGATTTGTAAATATTTTTGAAAAAATATTTATTCGCTACTATGTTATTTAATAATTTCGTTTTTTTTTTTTTTTTTTTTTTTTATTAAATTATTTTGTTCACCAACAGTCGTACGTTTTTGTCGCGTTTGTTTTTAAATTGTTCTGTACGTAATTACAACTAATTACGAATACGTAATACTACGCGTATTATCTAGTTGGGCTATGCTAGACTTACCTCTAAATTGTGTTGTGAATTCACTCAAGTAGGGAATTAGCCTAATTATGCAAGTGATTAACGTTAATAATCGCGTTCGAATTTGCGGGGTGTTACAACAACTATTCATCATTCATTTCACGAAAAATTTCAAGTTGTGTCGAAAATTATCACCGCCATGTAAAATCATTTGAAATATAATGCATATAAAATAATGTACAAATTGGTATAGTATTATTATTTTACCCTTTGCTCAAGTATGACATGTTGTTAAACAAACCTATTGTGAGCATAATCTTATGTCGCCGCTACATTGCGCGGGTAAAATGCTAGCATATAATAATATAAACTGACCATCATACCAAAAAAATTAATAGTCAATCTTGAAGGTAGCAATTTCGATTATTATACATATAAATGGGTCGCTTAAGTTATGATTAATAAAATATTGTGGCAAATGGGTCAAATTACAGATTTTAGACAAAAGAGAAGAGCAGGTTAGATGTACCGAATAGGTCAAGCGGGTTGTAAGTCGATCAAAGAAGCTTTCTATTTAATGTAAGCTACCTCATGCTGATTTCTCTTAAGCCAACTATTGGATAATATAATATATAGACACTTGGTGTATAAAACTATAAATGGAGAACAAAATACTTTTCGATTTCTAATGTGTACTAAAGATGATGATCAGTTTCAAACCGCACCCCTTTTGACCTGAAACCCATATTACCTGCAAATTAGTATATATTCATGTAGGGAAAAACAATCATTTAAAAACATACGTAAAGTGTTAATAAAAGGAGAATGGATACTATGAAAACATACCATTAGGGGCGGAGCCAGAAAATTCGGATGGAGCGGGCGAAAAAAATTATTTTTATTTCTTCTATAGTTTCGTGGAGGCCAAAATTGTAAAATGTCATTAATACCTTAAAAAAGTTTCTTTTTTACGTAATTTATAATTTCTTATGGGGGCGGCTACCTACGCTGCCCCTGCCATGTCTCCGTCCCTGATTAGGGACCTTCAACCCCTTAACTCTTATCAAGGCCAGTTAACAGCGTATAACAATCACTAATATACCCTTAACAATAATTACTCAAAATCTGTATAGCCATTGTGTATGCAAACCTTGAAGATGCATCAAAAGACTAGGTAACATAACACAAAAGAACCTACTACCTCTAAAACCAACCCAACTTTCAAACGATGTTAACAACTTAAGGCAAGCACAGGAAAGCAAAATACCTAGAACCTCTAAAGCTAAATCCCGCTTAACTAACTAACGCAACACCTCCACATATTCTTCATAAAATGATTTCTTATCGGAGTTAGGATTAAAATCAGAAATAGTCATCATAAGATCATCATATAGGTAAACAACACTAATCATATTGTCAAACAATACATGCAGCGGAAAAACATGATCACATAGGAATAATTAAATCAGATAAGTAGTACCTTATTGCCTTGAATTATTTTCAAGAAAAACTTAAGATCTAAGAATAAGATCTTCCTTTGTTCACGTACACGACAATGTCTTTATCAATATGCTCGTATGCTAGTACTTGCCCAATCTAGTAAACTAGCTTGACTTGCTTCATTTAGCTTTGAAAACCAAAAATAATAAAAAACCCTTTGGGTTTTTGTGTGGTTCTTTCGGCAAAACCAAAGAAAAGAAAAGAGGAGATTTTTGAATTAATTATTAGGATTAACCCTAACCCTAATCTATAAAGGTGTATTTATAGATAGGTAAAACTTGATCCCCAAGTTTATAATTAACACATTAATCCCTCTAGTTATTTATTTATTAATTTTAACACTTAACTTAAATAAATAATAACTTTAGGCATTTAAGCAATATCTCAATGTCGATGTGTGCGTTCCCAAAGGCTCACACATTTACGGACACATATTTGATAAAATCATTCAAATACCAACAGCTCCCACTTTTGAATAATTTTCAAACAAATATGATAACATCGATTAATGTCTAGCAACATATCAATGCTCCCATAAATGCACGAGTGAAGTTTCACCAAAGTCACTGTAAGTCTATGTTTAGTTTATATCCTTTTGTTACAGATACTCTAGTTAAAACTTGGAGATGGATCAAAGTCATTCCATTTTAACTTATGTTTCTCATTTCGCGAATCACTTAAGATTACCGAATACAGTCGAGACAGTTCTAGACTTATTAGGGTCTGACCAGACAAACATCTTAAGTATTCATGAGTGGCCCAGTAAGTATCTAACTTCAGTTTTTCACTGAAGGAACAAATCCTTTATTGAATACAACTGGTAGTCATCGTATTTCGCAACATTACCAAAAATAGCCTTTTTGCCACCCTTATCCAGGAGTAGTATTGACTATGATCAAATAATGCACTACGTACATGAGTAGCAACTTGCATCTCAAGTCTAATGATAATAAACTTTATGAATTATACTTAATGACAAAGATGTAACAACCGGCGAATTAGGACTAGAATTAGTGCCTAATACTTTGTGAATACATGTAATTAGTTCTGTGTTAGGCTAATTTATGTATCAGATTATATGTTGGTGAATATATACAACTTTGCGATTTGGCTTAAATCGTACGCAACTTAAATAGAATGAAATTCTATTTGATTAATACGGACGTTGGTGAACAAATGTTTATAAACTAAAATAACGCAACTATGACCGAAATGCTATTTAATAACAATTAGTAACTGCCTCGTATTACACGATTAAAACTTACACGATTTAAAAACAAAAGTATTCAAACTTAATTGTAAAATATTTAAATAGAAATGTCGCGTAATTATTTGTATTTAAAACCTACCATTTAAAATGTAAAATAATTATTTAACGTTAAACGACGGAGCAAACGAACACCGCACGGAGCGCGGCGCGTGGACTGAAAAATGGGGGCTTCCACCAAAACCCCCATTCTTCCTCCCTTTTTCCTCATTCAACCAACTTACTCTCTCTCTCTCCTTCTCTTTTCTTTCTTTTCTCTCTCAACCACAACCACCCAAAACTCTCACAAAATCAACAAATAAATATATTAAACGCACTCGAATCATAGCCTCTCTTTGGAAGAAAACGTTCACCATCACACGATCTACATTCCTATCTTTTCGGATTTTCAATCCGACACTTTGTAAGTTTCCGACAAATCCCGACATCTCTCGTTTTTGATCATTTTTACTAGATTATGGTTTAAATAGGCTTAATATGTTCATATAAGGGTTGGGTAAAAGATTTGGACCCAACGGAAACCCGGAAACTCGTTTTCGACCAAAATTCCGGCCATCAGACCGCTACGTCGCACCTGGCCAGGGGCCTCTGCGACGTCGCGACCTACGTCGCACAAAAACCTCAACGTCGCACTAGCGACGCAGCCTATTACGTCGCATTAACTTGCGGACGTCGCAAGTAGCGACGTAGACTTTAACGTCGCAAACCGAACCAACGTCGCATTAGCGACGTCGCCCCCTACGTCGCATTGATTTGCGAAGGTCGCATCATGCGACGTACCTGCCTACGTCGCACCTTACGTCGCTTGCAACGTCGCATGCTACGTCGCACAAACCAGAACCTTGAAAACTCACATTTTCACTAAGTGTCGAACTTTTACAACCTCAAATCCTTATACGATACGACCTAACAATCATAATAAAACATACTTTCCTATTACAATTACTTTGATTTGCGTATTGAATGATAAACTTTAATTATAACAAATCACCAACGGGCCGTATACTTTGATACGAACGCGAACAAACCAACATTTAAACACAACGGGTTGTATGAACAACTAGCCTAGATGGTCTTGCGAGACATCTACTTACTTAACCTTACGTGTTTAGGCACTAGAAGGTTACGGGTTTGGAGAACCTACTTGATTTACTACTACTTGCTATTTACCACTGCTCGACTCAGGTGAGTCTTACAGCCCCACTTTTACTGTTTTATACTCTGGGGTGAGATACTTAGCAACTGTTTTACGTATGAACACAATGTACTGAACTGAAAACATTACTGATTACAAACAAACGCATGAGTTACTTTTATCCACTGAAAGCCTCCTAATCGTAAGTTGTTAGTTATGGACTTAAGCGCGATTACTAATAGATGGATCCATTTGGGACTGACAATCCCTGTCTGGGGTGGTAGCGCCACCACGTACTGATTTACACGTAGAAACAGACATATTAGTATTTGTTACATATGAGTGTGCGGATAGCACTCACGGGGGTACGTGATATATTCACACTACACGGTTAAGCTTCAACTTATGAGCTCATGGCACTGTACTGGTTTACTGATTTACTTACTTTGCTTGATAGCAATACGGGTACATACTTGTGGTTCATAACACCTACTAATTACTAAACCCGTGAGATTCACCAACCTTTTTGGTTGACACTTTTTAGCTTTGTATCTCAGGTACACTTACGGAGTAGGATCACTCCAGGATTACTAGCTAGAGTCGCATGATTTACAAACTGCATTTAACGGAGATTCTTTGGCATTATCTTTTGTAACTATGGTGATGTAATAGAATCTCCCGCTATACGCGTGGGCTCTAGGGAATTACATTTTGTCTACAAAAACCTACGGTTTTCAAACGATTATTAATTATGAAATGTAACTATTTTACAAACGTCTCATTTAGAGGTCGTTTACTATTAATCTTGTGCTTTGTATATTGATTAGTAACACCCAATGTATGCTTCCGCAAATCGCTAAATTTGGGGGTGTTACAGATTGGTATCAGAGCCAGGTTATAGTGAACTAGGTTGCATTTAGTGGGCCTAGACTATGACCGTTAGGCAGTATTTCCTTACTAGGCATGATTAGTTCAGGAATTACATCATACGACTTTAATTTAACATAGCCTGATCAACTATGTACAATTAAGGAAAGATGATGTAAGGTCTGAAATGGTTATGTTGAGCCGGAATACATTAGTGACTCTGATCTCGAGAGAACCGAGACTTAAACATGTGTATGCTAGACACTCAATAGGCTATATTATATAGGAACTATATGAATATAGGCCTCAATCTTACTAACGCTTTGTCTCAGAAATGGCAAATACCCCATCCAATTCATCTCGTTCTCAATCCGGGTCGCAGAACCCAAGGGTAGCAAGGAGGAACAACAGGTTGCCTCGAGCTGGCCCGTACTCTACCCACTTCACCTTACCAACCTTAGCTGCTAGGGTGAACCAACACGAGCAACAACTTCGCACCATGGATGTCGTGTTGCAAGAAACCAACGAAAACTGGCAAATTACATCTCTTGAACGCATCGAACAAGTCACCGAGGATCACGACACCACCATTAATAATGTGGACGTTCTTTTCAACAAAGTGGTGGAGATAAGCGTGGAAACCGCTCTTTTGAAACACAGACTTGATGAGTGTGAACAACGCTCACGGGAAACGGAAGAATATACCCGTGGATTGGTACAGCGACTAGCATTAGCTGAAGACAATGCTCGACAAGCCAGCAGACTTGCAAATACTGTGGATCGTCTCATTGAAATGATGGAGCAGATTAACCTACGTTAAGACTAGCGTAGTCTTTGTTTTGTAAACTATCCTGTAATCTAGTAACTATCTAAGCGCTACTCTATGTTTCAGTCGAATGTAACAATTCCCGACACCTTTTGTAATACATCCGCAGGATGTAACCTTTGAACTCGTATCATCTATCAAATATTCCTTGCTGTTTCGACTCATATTAATTGCCATAATCCTTTTTCATATTGATGTTATGTATTACCAACTTTATACGTGTACATCTGAAATAAATGCAACTTTCTTACAAAATCTCATGTATCTTCATTTCTTTTATTGAAGAATCATGCCGCCAAAGTCAAGACCTTACACTGATGCTCAGATCACGTCTCTCATAACCCAGGCTGTTACTGAAGCCTTGGCTCGGAATACTCCACCTAACTCCACAAGAAGCAGCGATGCCGCTGAAACCTCTGCTGCTAAACCTTGTTCATACAAGGATTTTCAAAACTGCAAACCCTTGAACTTCAAGGGAACCGAAGGAGCCATCGGACTTATCAGATGGTTCGAAAAGATGGAATCTGTTTTCCGCATCAGCAAATGTGCGGAAGACGACAAGGTCAAATTCTCCACCTGCACCCTCGAAGATGGTGCCCTCTCGTGGTGGAATTCCTATACCCAGTCCGTGGGGATTGACACCGCTTATCTACTCCCTTGGGAGGATCTAAAGAAAATGCTCACGGATGAGTATTGCCCGTCCGAACAACTTCAAAAGCTGGACGAAGAGTTCTGGAACTTAAAAGTGCAAGGAACTGATATCGTTGGATACACCACCAGATTCCAACAACTCACCGTCCTTCGCCCAGCTATGGCAGGTACTGGGCCCGACAAGATTAAGAAATACATCCGCGGCCTCCCGGAACCCGTCCGGGGAAACGTCGCCTCATCAAACCAAACCACCCTTCATGGTGCCATCCGGTTGGCCCATGAACTTCTAGCTATGAATGAGGACCCAGAACTACCCACTCCATCCTCCAACAGCAATAAACGAAAATGGTCCGACAACCACAACAACCACCAAAACAAGAAACCTGAAACCATTAAAGCCTACACCTCCAGTACTGATGACAAGGGGGCGTATAAGGGAACCAAGCCCTATTGCTCAAAGTGCCAACGACACCACCATGGTTCGTGTCCCTGTAGCAAGTGTAAGAGATTTGGACACTTGGCTAAGGACTGTAGATCAAACACCACTGACACCAACACCTCGGCACCAAAGACTTGTTATGGGTGCAACGGTACGGGGCATTTCAAGAAAGACTGCCCGAAGCTGAACAACAACAACAACAGGAATAACAACAATGCTCGAGGAAGAGCTTTTGTGCTGAAATCTGGGGAAGCCCGTCAAGACCCGAATGTGGTCACGGGTACGTTTCTTCTCAACAACTTGACTGCCTCTGTATTATTTGATACTGGTGCTGATAAGAGCTTTATTTCCGATGAGTTTTATACATTTCTTGACACTGCACCTATTGCCTTAGATTCTAAGTACACAATAGAATTGGCAAACGGAAAACTTATTGAGGCCGACAGTGTGATACCTAATTGCACTTTGAACTTAGCTAACGAGCTCTTTTCCATTGACTTGATACCTATCGAAATCGGCAGCTTTGACCTCATCGTCGGTATGGATTGGTTGTCCAAGCACCGGGCCGAAATCGTTTGCTTTGAGAAAATTGTACGCATTCCTCTCGTCACCGGTGGAACTTTGAGCATACAAGGGGAGACCGGTGGGACGAGAATAAATATCATTTCTTGCATTAAAACCCGAAAATACTTGAGAAAAGGGTACCAGGCAATCCTCGCACACGCTATGGAGAAAAAGTCGGTGGTGAAGCGACTTGAGGATGTGCCTATCGTTCGAGACTTCCCAGAAGTCTTTCCTGAAGACTTGCCTGGCCTACCGCCAACTAGACAAGTCGAATTTTCTATTGATCTTGTGCCCGGCGCAGCACCCGTGGCACGAGCCCCTTACCGACTAGCCCCATCTGAACTTCAGGAGTTGTCTACTCAGTTACAGGAACTCCTGGACAAGGGATTTATTCGACCAAGTTCCTCACCTTGGGGAGCTCCGGTCCTGTTTGTGAAAAAGAAAGACGGTTCTTTCCGCATGTGCATCGACTACCGCAAACTCAACAAATTAACTGTCAAGAACCGTTACCCACTTCCTCGCATCGATGACCTGTTCGACCAACTTCAGGGGTCGAGTTTCTACTCAAAGATCGATCTACGGTCAGGTTATCACCAACTCCGAGTTCGTGATGAAGATATTCCAAAAACGGCTTTCCGAACTCGCTACGGGCATTATGAATTCCAAGTGATGCCATTCGGCTTAACCAACGCACCGGCTGTATTCATGGACCTTATGAATCGGGTGTGCAAACCTTACCTTGACAAGTTTGTTATCGTCTTTATCGATGACATCTTGATTTACTCGCGCACTGAACAAGAACACGCGCAACACCTGAAAACTATCCTAGAGCTGCTCAAACACGAAGAGTTATACGCCAAATTCTCTAAGTGTGAGTTCTGGATGCAAACTGTTCAATTCCTTGGACACGTCATTGACAATCAAGGGATTCATGTCGATCCTTCAAAAATCGAGGCTATCAAGTGTTGGCAAGCACCTACAACACCAACCGAGGTACGCCAATTCTTAGGACTCGCCGGATACTACAGGCGGTTAATTGAGAATTTTTCGAAAATAGCCTTACCTCTCACTACACTGACTCAAAAAGAAAAGAAGTTCGATTGGACTGACAAACAGGAGTCAGCTTTTCAACTACTAAAACAGAAACTCTGCAGTGCACCTATCTTATCTTTACCCGAAGGCAACGATGACTTCGTGGTATACTGTGATGCTTCGCACCAAGGTCTTGGTTGCGTGTTGATGCAACGAGACAAGGTCATCGCTTACGCCTCTCGACAACTCAAGGTCCACGAAAAGAATTACACAACTCATGACCTAGAGTTGGGGGCTGTTGTTTTCGCTCTAAAAATCTGGAGACACTACTTATACGGTACCAAGTGTATGATCTTTACCGACCATAAAAGTCTCCAACATATCTTCGATCAAAAGGATCTCAACATGAGGCAACGTCGATGGGTCGAGTTGCTCACTGATTACGATTGCGAAATTCGCTATCATCCAGGCAAGGCGAATGTTGTCGCCGATGCCTTAAGCCGAAAAGAACGAGTGAAACCACTTCGAGTTCGAGCTCTCGGTATGACCATTAACAAATACCTCATCAATCAAACTCTCACCGCTCAACTCGAAGCACTCAAACCAGAAAACTTGATAAACGAGGCCTTGCGAGGCATGGACAAACAATTTGAAACCAAACCTAACGGGGCCAAATACTTCTCGAATCGAATCTGGTTACCAAGTTTTGGGAACCTTCGAGACTTGGTGATGAATGAAGCTCACAAGTCAAAATACTCTATACACCCCGGTGCCGACAAAATGTATCACGGCATCAAGGAAATGTACTGGTGGCCCAACATGAAATCTGACATTGCAACCTATGTTGGCAAGTGCCTTACTTGTTCCAAAGTTAAAGCTGAACACCAGAAACCCTCCGGTTTGCTACAACAACCCGAAATGCCACAATGGAAATGGGAGCAGATCACCATGGATTTCATTACTAAACTCCCGAAAACTTCTAACGGTTGCGATACCATTTGGGTGATCGTTGACCGACTCACTAAATCTGCTCATTTCCTAGCCATCAAGGAAACTGATAAGATGGAACGCTTGACACGGATCTACCTGAAAGAGATCGTATCAAGACACGGCGTGCCCATCTCAATCATCTCCGACCGAGATGCTCGATTCACTTCTCGCTTCTGGCAGTCACTACAAAAATCTCTTGGTACTCGTCTGGATATGAGTACGGCTTAGCATCCTCAAACCGACGGCCAGAGCGAACGAACCATACAAACACTGGAAGACATGCTACGAGCCTGCGTAGTTGACTTCGGTAAAAACTGGGAAAATCACTTACCGTTGTGCGAGTTCTCGTACAACAACAGTTATCACACCAGCATAAAGGCTACACCCTTCGAGGCACTGTACGGTCGTAAGTGCCGGTCACCTATCTGTTGGACTGAGGTGGGGGATACACAACTCACCGGTCCAGAAATCATACATGAAACAACTGAAAAGATCGTCGGCATACAAAACCGACTAAAAGCCGCGCGTGATCGTCAGAAAAGCTATGCTGACGTGAGACGCAAACACCTTGAGTTCCAAGTAGGGGACAAGGTACTTCTCAAAGTGGCACCGTGGAAAGGTGTCATTCGATTCGGAAAACGAGGCAAACTAAATCCTAGATACATCGGACCATTCGAAATCCTTGAAAAGATTGGCCTAGTGGCATACCGCCTGCAACTTCCTGCTGAGCTTAGCAGCGTTCACAACACATTCCACATTTCTAATATGAAGAAATGTCTGTCTGACGAGACACTAATTATACCGCTCGACTAAATTCAAATCGATGATAAACTTCATTTTGTCGAGGAACCTATGGAAATCATAGACCGCGAGGTCAAACAACTAAAACAGAGTCGTATTCCCATTCTAAAAGTCAGGTGGAATTCTAGACGTGGTCCTGAATTCACCTGGGAACGGGAAGACCAAATGCGACAGAAATATCCACATCTCTTCCCAGACAACGCACCGACCGTGCAATCGAACTAATTTCGGGACGAAATTCTTTTAACAAGGGGAGAATGTAACAACCGGCGAATTAGGACTAGAATTAGTGCCTAATACTTTGTGAATACATGTAATTAGTTCTGTGTTAGGCTAATTTATGTATCAGATTATATGTTGGTGAATATATACAACTTTGCGATTTGGCTTAAATCGTACGCAACTTAAATAGAATGAAATTCTATTTGATTAATACGGACGTTGGTGAACAAATGTTTATAAACTAAAATAACGCAACTATGACCGAAATGCTATTTAATAACAATTAGTAACTGCCTCGTATTACACGATTAAAACTTACACGATTTAAAAACAAAAGTATTCAAACTTAATTGTAAAATATTTAAATAGAAATGTCGCGTAATTATTTGTATTTAAAACCTACCATTTAAAATGTAAAATAATTATTTAACGTTAAACGACGGAGCAAACGAACACCGCACGGAGCGCGGCGCGTGGACTGAAAAATGGGGGCTTCCACCAAAACCCCCATTCTTCCTCCCTTTTTCCTCATTCAACCAACACACTCTCTCTCTCTCCTTCTCTTTTCTTTCTTTTCTCTCTCAACCACAACCACCCAAAACTCTCACAAAATCAACAAATAAATATATTAAACGCACTCGAATCATAGCCTCTCTTTGGAAGAAAACGTTCACCATCACACGATCTACATTCCTATCTTTTCGGATTTTCAATCCGACACTTTGTAAGTTTCCGACAAATCCCGACATCTCTCGTTTTTGATCATTTTTACTAGATTATGGTTATAATAGGCTTAATATGTTCATATAAGGGTTGGGTAAAAGATTTGGACCCAACGGAAACCCGGAAACTCGTTTTCGACCAAAATTCCGGCCATCAGACCGCTACGTCGCACCTGGCCAGGGGCCTCTGCGACGTCGCGACCTACGTCGCACTAGCGACGCAGCCTATTACGTCGCATTAACTTGCGGACGTCGCAAGTAGCGACGTAGACTTTAACGTCGCAAACCGAACCAACGTCGCATTAGCGACGTCGCCCCCTACGTCGCATTGATTTGCGAAGGTCGCATCATGCGACGTACCTGCCTACGTCGCACCTTACGTCGCTTGCAACGTCGCATGCTACGTCGCACAAACCAGAACCTTGAAAACTCACATTTTCACTAAGTGTCGAACTTTTACAACCTCAAATCCTTATACGATACGACCTAACAATCATAATAAAACATACTTTCCTATTACAATTACTTTGATTTGCGTATTGAATGATAAACTTTAATTATAACAAATCACCAACGGGCCGTATACTTTGATACGAACGCGAACAAACCAACATTTAAACACAACGGGTTGTATGAACAACTAGCCTAGATGGTCTTGCGAGACATCTACTTACTTAACCTTACGTGTTTAGGCACTAGAAGGTTACGGGTTCGGAGAACCTACTTGATTTACTACTACTTGCTATTTACCACTGCTCGACTCAGGTGAGTCTTACAGCCCCACTTTTACTGTTTTATACTCTGGGGTGAGATACTTAGCAACTGTTTTACGTATGAACACAATGTACTGAACTGAAAACATTACTGATTACAAACAAACGCATGAGTTACTTTTATCCACTGAAAGCCTCCTAATCGTAAGTTGTTAGTTATGGACTTAAGCGCGATTACTAATAGATGGATCCATTTGGGACTGACAATCCCTGTCTGGGGTGGTAGCGCCACCACGTACTGATTTACACGTAGAAACAGACATATTAGTATTTGTTACATATGAGTGTGCGGATAGCACTCACGGGGGTACGTGATATATTCACACTACACGGTTAAGCTTCAACTTATGAGCTCATGGCACTGTACTGGTTTACTGATTTACTTACTTTGCTTGATAGCAATACGGGTACATACTTGTGGTTCATAACACCTACTTATTACTAAACCCGTGAGATTCACCAACCTTTTTGGTTGACACTTTTTAGCTTTGTATCTCAGGTACACTTACGGAGTAGGATCACTCCAGGATTACTAGCTAGAGTCGCATGATTTACAAACTGCATTTAACGGAGATTCTTTGGCATTATCTTTTGTAACTATGGTGATGTAATAGAATCTCCCGCTATACGCGTGGGCTCTAGGGAATTACATTTTGTATACGAAAACCTACGGTTTTCAAACGATTATTAATTATGAAATGTAACTATTTTACAAACGTCTCATTTAGAGGTCGTTTACTATTAATCTTGTGCTTTGTATATTGATTACTAACACCCAATGTATGCTTCCGCAAATCGCTAAATTTGGGGGTGTTACAAAAGATCCATAAGTAATAATTCATGTGGGATAATCCAATATGCATCGGAATGAATATTATAACACCCCTCATTTCTTATAAACATTTATAAGAATATTTGTGATTCGGAAGCGTAAATTTCAAACATGTAACCATACTTTACATTTCCCTATAATATAGATAAACTTTTTTCAAACTAAATACATGACAATTCAACAACTAGGTGTTATATAATTTAAAACATTTCTTCGGTTATTAAACCAACATCAGAATAACAGCCTGTCAAACATTCCATCAATTCCAAATACTTCCTGCCCCGCCCAATATGTCCCATCACTTATAACCTGCAGGAAGAACTGTGGTGGGGTTAGCATAACGCTAAGTGAATGAAACTATAATCTACAGTCCAACTTAGCACAACAATCTGTTTACATCAAATAACAATAAACAATCAATCAATCAATCAATCAATCATAAGGATCGGTGGTTCTTGAGATACCTTTATACCGGTTTGGTACTCAAAGAACACTTATCAATCATCTGTATTGGCCTATACAGAATTACCGATAACCTGTTGTTAATCACACACGACCTAAATCTCTGAACCAACATTTTAAGTTCCAAGATTTCCTGTCGTCTATAATAACAATCAAGTCCAACCATCATTTCAAGTTGACCTCAGAATCTTACATACTAGCTCAAACAGCCAAGTAAGCAAACAACCAAACTAACATGGCAAGTTATCTACAAATGAAAACATTATATCAAAGTAATACTATAATTACTTGTTGTAACCAAATCATTACAACTAAATCACACTGAGGTTACAGATCCACTCACCGACTACCTCAGTCGTCCACTCAGTAGTCTAATGTCACTGAGCCTTCTGTTTATCTGAAAACACATCAGAACCACACAAGTTAATAACTTGTCTCAATATTGATATAACATCACTCAAATAGATTTACACCAACCATTCCAACTACTTGATTCATATGAATTTATACAATCATCACAATCATCTATATTCAATCTATACTTACATGGATTCATGTCATGGTTGTCAACAACATGTTTAGTCACTATAACATGATATTTAACTCCAATGTTAACTTTCTTGATTTATCACTTAATCATGATTAATTATCATGATAATCACTTTTCAACTTTAAATCAAATAAGTTATCATTTTCTTATAATCATTTAACATAATTCATTCTATGATTATAAATAATCACTTTTAATCACCACAATTCACAATCAATTATCAAATTATAATCATTTTATCACCTTCATTCATCTTAATCATTGTTAATTAATGTAATGCAATCATTAACAAGATTATTAGCCTCTAACATCAACAATTCATCAATTCTAAGTTAGAGCTTAGCTTATAATCACCATTCAAGTATCAAATAACCATTCTAACATGATTACAAGCTTTGATTTATGAATACTCAACTAAACCCTTAACTATCTATATGATCATACATCATATTCTTCATTTTTAAACTAGGGTTTAGGTTATGATCCTCATTTAAGCATCAACTATCAATTATACAAGCATTATAACCTTCAATTTCAAGTAAATCAAACTAATTCAATCAAATACTCAAAAACCCATTTCTAGTTTATATGAGAATCAAGAATTGAGACTTACAACATGATTAGGATGATCAAGAGATGCTTAATCCACGTTTTTAAAGCTTGAATTCGAGTTCAGGAGCTTCAATTTGATGTTAAGAATTGATTTCATGAATCAATTTAGGGATATATGTGTGTATGTATGTTCATACGTACGTATGCATATAGATATATGAGGAAGTTAATAAACCGACTCAAACATATGAGTCTATCATATAATTTGTAAATTTTCATTCCCCGTACTTATCATTGCCTGGAACTTAAAAACCATTTGTGGGGAAACATTATTTTATTTTACCGTCAACTGAATTAATTTAAAACAATCAATAATTTATTAGTCACAATAAATTATTCGACTCTTTTCCTCATTTATTTTCAAATAACAAAGGAAACCATTTTCTGACACATTAATAACAGTTCACAGTCAGAAAATATTAAAATACTACTAGGTCCGAAGACTGGGTGTTACAATTCTCTCCCCCTTAAAGAGATTTCGTCCTCGAAATCTGATCACACTTAACCAATCAAGTGAAATAGAGTCACACATTTCATTTCACTAATACTATACTTTTCATACTTTTCTAACCACATAATTATTCATTACTATATGCACACAAGCTGTGGTTATAATTTATTTCACTTATGCATATCATCCTTATGCATAACTTTAATCACACCACCACCAAAATGTACTTACATATATTTAACCACTCATACACTAAATGTGTATACATCTTATCAACCTACACACCACCAGTGTGTATCTCAATTAAATTCACACAAACACATAAGTTATGCTTTGTACTCAATTTAATTTGCTAATACAAGATGCAATATTCATCATATAAGTTGCATCTTCAACTATTTAATCACAAATACACACATCAAATGTTACTACCGTGAGCAACTTATAAATATAGATACACGTTTTCAATTCTTTCCACATTCACCTATCCAAATGTACATGTTTCTATCCTTCCCCCCTACACACATACTGTGCATATATCGTATCTCAAATAAGTTTAAATAACCACTTACATGACCATTTATACTTAGCCATGTCAACTATTTAAACATATAATCCACTTTCATCTTTATCACAACAACAACAATAACAAGTGGTACTGAATACCACAACATGTACCTTAACCATAAAGGTTTAACTTACTTCACCACTAGCAATTTAGCTAACAATTTGCTAGAATTTCCAACGTTACAACTAGTTTATCATCACTTTACTTAGGTTATATGAAACTCTTTTCTCTAAAAGAATCCAATTCATATAACCATCAACACATAGGAATAATCTGTAAGCAGTATGTAGAGGTCAAATTTTATGGTAAAACCAACCATTATCACATAATCAATTAGCATCCTTTCACATCAACTCAGACGCTAAATCAACACCTGTTAATACCATGCGCCATCAGCATAGGTATTTCAACAACACAAGGTGCTGTCACTAGTCATCTATTCAACAATATCAACGCAATATTATTCGCAATCAACTGACCTCTACTTTGCTTAAATCATCTTTTAATTATCACTAGTTGCAATTAATCACATACACATCACTTGTACCATAGGTACCATATTAACAACAAATTTATGGTTTACTATTCTTTCATTTCAGTCAATCATTGACTATTTCTCAACTACAGGTTAACATATCTTACCTGTTGTTTTATATCACATTAACTTTATCTGGTACTTAGTAACCTCAACAACTCCATGTGAAATGACATAATACAAATACGTTGGCCAGACGTCGTCATATTATGTCAGGTACACTTCATTTTCAGGTCACTTCATACCATCACTCTCCACAGTGATTAACTTTTACTTTTACCTATCTCACAAGGTGATATCAATAATTATCGTACATATAATAACAATTTGTAGCAGTTATATGACCACTTATTAACTTGCTACCAATTTCATTTATCACTTTGAATGAACAACTAATCACATAATCAGGTAATTATAACTCTTTTCACTATTTCATTAACACAGATGTAATGTCCAACACAATTACATCAATCAACACTTTTGTTACCCGATTCAATATCAATTACTAGTTATATCTCTTTAACATAGATGTAATATCCAACAATTACATCTATCAGCATCATTTAACACTTACAGTACATTTAGTACTAAACGCTTTGTCAACACTATGTGCAACATTCAACACATATTTATCAATTTAGACACCTTTAATTGAATTACAATTGAGCATTTCATGTTTAACTATCACATAAATATGAGCTCATATATTTATTTTGCACATTCTTAAAATGCTCAATTCCACACTTTCTATTACTCTACATGATTCAAATACTTTATCATGTTTCAACTAATTCATATATATGATTCACATAATCCCATACTCAATGTTTAGTAACCCTAGTTAGCAACAATCAATCATACCAGTTACTAACATAATTTGCAGTTAAATAAACCGCCTGAGAATAACTCATACATAATAACATATGTGGACATCTTAAAACACATTTTAGTATTGCACATATACACAAGAATGCTCCCTGGGCTCAAAGAAACAAAAGCCCAATACAAAACGTAAGTCAAAAGTCCGAAATAAGGTCCGAAAAACAGTAAAATGCCATTTTCGGGCCCCAAACGACCCCGAATGGCCAAAAACCGCCTAGGCTAAGGTACTTAGCTTTGATCATTGGACCATTTTCGAGTGACCGTGTAAATTTAAGCCCAATCCGAGTTCAAAGAAAATTTGTCAAATTTTCCGTCGCTAAAAACACTACTAAAGTCTTATGCACTTTTGGAATTTGCAAAAAAAATGTCAAATTTAGTCTTGCAAACGCGATCCGGGTCAAGATGGCTGGATCGCGTTACCCAGCACAAAACGTTCTGTAACCAATTTCAACATGCTAACGCGATCCGGATCCCATGCCAGGATCGCGTTCCTATGCATTTTTCAGACCTGCAACTTTAATGCAATTTTCCGAAATTCAAACGCACATATCTCTTAAACCGTAAAGAATTAGGGTCTGAAATTTTGCAGGCACCTTCATATAGTCAAAATGCAACTTTCCATTTTCACACTTTTTCAAAATTCACATTTATCGAGAAAACGGATGTACGACTCATTTTTGACCATTTTCAACCATTTTGGTGGACATGTCAAAATCCAATCACATGGTTTCTGACTCCTACCTTTTAACAACATGTTTCTACATATAATTGTGACGTGTGGGCATATTCATCACTCCCATATACCCATTATCTATCATTTTAACACCTTGACCCGTTTAGGGGTCCAATTGGACACTTTCACCAATTTTAACCATTTTGAATACCATAACACTTTCTACACACATTCCCACTATTTGTAGGACTTAAAGTCACTGTTACATGGTTCATAACCAAACCACTACTCATTTTAACCGTTTTACCAAAAAGTGACCCATTTGGACACTTCAACAACCCATTTGGGTTTCAACCCTTATGATTACCATTCCATCACCCATTTCACATTACGTTGACTATTATAAGTCAAACCAACCCACTTTCACTATTGGTGTTCTATTATACCTTCAAAACATCAATTTCACATAAAATTCATTATGTTTCAAGCAATTACCACAAGTTTTCAACTTTTACTTCTTTTACAAACTTGTCAACGCATATCAAGACTCGTTGACCACTTTAACTTTCTATTTTACCACTTTTAATACCTAGATCATAATTCAACCATAATCATGATCAAGGCAAAACACTTAAACATCTAGCTTTATTTAATTCTTTGTAACATAGTCATTACACAATTTGACTCTACCAATGCAAAACACATTCCAATCAATGAACACTTTCTAGATTAAACAACAACATGACTCCAAAACTATTGATTGCGATATACCAATATTTCATCAATTTCACTATAAGGAGTCACATTAATTCACTTTATCATGTAGCAACTAATTTCCTAGCAAGGATTCATAATCACACCTTGCCTTTATCAAATCATAATCACACCATGATTTATACTTTATTTTCATACTGTAGACACATTTGATTTCCAACAATCCACTATTACACCTTTGTCAACAAAGTGTCTACATAACTCAATTATTAATTCAATCATTTCTAATTCATTCAAAATTACTCGTTAATATTTCTATCATCACATAAACAAGTAATAATCATCAATGACTCACAACTGGGGAATCATATCAGTCTGACTCAATTCAAATTTACTACTAATCATCATAGCAAAGTAAACCACTAGAGGTAATTTAAATCCAAGTAAGCTTATCGAGGATTACCTGATGCAATTATGCCAACGAATGTAGAGGAATCATTGAGAATACCAATCGGTTCCTCATGTTCCTCCGTCTCTGCAACCAAAACAACACTATTGCATCTTGTTATAGGTTAGTACACATTCAATAACCAATTCTCATACAACAACTAATCCCACACCCACTGGAATGTTTGACTTGACACATCTTATAGATTTGGGATTGAACATAACCAATGTCCAATTCACCCAAATCTATGCTCTGATACCAACTTATAACACCCCTCATTTCTTATAAACAATTATAAGAATATTTGTGATTCGGAAGCGTAAATTTCAAACATGTAACCATACTTTACATTTCCCTATAATATAGATAAACTTTTTTCAAACTAAATACATGACAATTCAACAACTAGGTGTTATATAATTTAAAACATTTCTTTGGTTATTAAACCAACATCAGAGTAACAGCCTGTCAAACATTCCATCAATTCCAAATACTTCCTGCCCCGCCCAATATGTCCCATCACTTATAACCTGCAGGAAGAACTGTGGTGGGGTTAGCATAACGCTAAGTGAATGAAACTATAATCTACAGTCCAACTTAGCACAACAATCTGTTTACATCAAATAACAATAAACAATCAATCAATCAATCAATCAATCATAAGGATCGGTGGTTCTTGAGATACCTTTATACCGGTTTGGTACTCAAAGAACACTTATCAATCATCTGTATTGGCCTATACAGAATTACCGATAACCTGTTGTTAATCACACACGACCTAAATCTCTGAACCAACATTTCAAGTTCCAAGATTTCCTGTCGTCTATAATAACAATCAAGTCCAACCATCATTTCAAGTTGACCTCAGAATCTTACATACTAGCTCAAACAGCCAAGTAAGCAAACAACCAAACTAACATGGCAAGTTATCTACAAATGAAAACATTATATCAAAGTAGTACTATAATTACTTGTTGTAACCAAATCATTACAACTAAATCACACTGAGGTTACAGATCCACTCACCGACTACCTCAGTCGTCCACTCAGTAGTCTAATGTCACTGAGCCTTCTGTTTATCTGAAAACACATCAGAACCACACAAGTTAATAAATTGTCTCAATATTGATATAACATCACTCAAATAGATTTACACCAACCATTCCAACTACTTGATTCATATGAATTTATACAATCATCACAATCATCTATATTCAATCTATACTTACATGGATTCATGTCATGGTTGTCAACAACATGTTTAGTCACTATAACATGATATTTAACTCCAATGTTAACTTTCTTGATTTATCACTTAATCATGATTAATTATCATGATAATCACTTTTCAACTTTAAATCAAATAAGTTATCATTTTCTTATAATCATTTAACATAATTCATTCTATGATTATAAATAATCACTTTTAATCACCACAATTCACAATCAATTATCAAATTATAATCATTTTATCACCTTCATTCATCTTAATCATTGTTAATTAATATAATGCAATCATTAACAAGATTATTAGCCTCTAACATCAACAATTCATCAATTCTAAGTTAGAGCTTAGCTTATAATCACCATTCAAGTATCAAATAACCATTCTAACATGATTACAAGCTTTGATTTATGAATACTCAACTAAACCCTTAACTATCTATATGATCATACATCATATTCTTCATTTTTAAACTAGGGTTTAGGTTATGATCCTCATTTAAGCATCAACTATCAATTATACAAGCATTATAACCTTCAATTTCAAGTAAATCAAACTAATTCAATCAAATACTCAAAAACCCATTTCTAGTTTATATGAGAATCAAGAATTGAGACTTACAACATGATTAGGATGATCAAGAGATGTTTAATCCACGTTTTTGAAGCTTGAATTCGAGTTCAGGAGCTTCAATTTGATGTTAAGAATTGATTTCATGAATCAATTTAGGGATATATGTGTGTATGTATGTTCATACGTACGTATGCATATAGATATATGAGGAAGTTAATAAACCGACTCAAACATATGAGTCTATCATATAATTGGTAAATTTTCATTCCCCGTACTTATCATTGCCTGGAACTTAAAAACCATTTGTGGGGAAACATTATTTTATTTTACCGTCAACTGAATTAATTTAAAACAATCAATAATTTATTAGTCACAATAAATTATTCGACTCTTTTCCTCATTTATTTTCAAATAACAAAGGAAACCATTTTCTGACACATTAATAACAGTTCACAGTCAGAAAATATTAAAATACTACTAGGTCCGAAGACTGGGTGTTACAAATATTATGTGAGTTAGTGAACCAAGCTGACTAAGCACTCAGATATTGTCTTAATTCAATCATATTCCCATATGATCAACCGACAACGGATACTTAGAATAATATTACACAACATTATTCTAGGATAAAACATGAAAAAATAGGATTTATGAAAATAAAATTTCACAATAAAAATTTCATTAATAAATAAAATTATTTATTACATCCATATATCCAAATACTAAATTCACGGATTTACATGTGATTACTAGACAAACGAAGTCCTATGCCCTCAATTAAGTGAGTTAGCTTCGTCTTTGGCAAAGCCTTCGTAAAGGGATCTGCTAAGTTATCATCCGTGTGAACTTTGAGTACTTGAATTTCACCTTGATTGACTTGCTCACGAACATAGTGAAATTTCCTCTGAAAGTGTCTAGCTCCGTTCTGAACACCAGGTTCGTTGGCTATGATAATTGCACCAGTATTGTCACAATACATATCCATAGGAGACTTGGTTGTGGGAACAACACCATGTCCAGAAATAAATTTCCGGATCCAAACAGCTTCCATTGCAGCTTCAGCAGCTGCTATGTACTCTGATTCTATTGCAGACATGGCTGTAGTGGATTGCTTCTTGCTTTTCCAAATAACAGCTCCTTCATTCATGGTGAACACATATCCAGTTTGAGATTTGGTGTCATCATGGTCAGTTTGAAATCCGGCGTCACAATAACCAGTAACTTTTAGTTCAGCCTTAGAATTTCCACCATACATCAGAACCATATCTTTAGTAGCCCTAAGGTACTTCAGTATGTTCTTTACAGCAATCTAGTGTCTTTCGCCTGGATTCTGTTGAAACCTGCTAACAACGTTTTGAGCAAAAGCAACATCAGGTCTTGTGCATCTTACCGCATACATAATAGACCCTATTGCTGAAGCATAAGGTATCCTTTGCATACGTTCCACCTCTTGAGGTGTAGAAGCACAATCCTTGATGCTAAGTTTAAGTCCATCTTGCATTGGTAAATACCCACGCTTAGAATTTTCCATACTAAAACGCTTCAGTATTTTATCAATGTAAGCATTCTGACTTAACTCTATCAACCGCTTAGATCTATCTCTTGAGATCTTGATTCCCAAAATAAATGTTGCCTCTCCTAAGTCTTTCATGGCAAAACATTTTCCAAGATAAGATTTTACATCTTCAAGCATTGGAATATTGTTTCCCATTAGCAATATGTCATCTACATATAAGACTAGGAAAGTAACATTACTCCCACTGGCCTTTTGATATACACATGGCTCATCAAGATTCTGAACGAAACCAAACTTTTTGATTTCTTCATCAAATCTTTTATTCCAACTCCGTGATGCTTGCTTAAGTCCATAAATGGATTTTTTAAGCTTGCACACTTTGTTGGGATGTAATGGATCAATAAAACCTTCTGGCTGATTCATATAGACGTCTTCGTCTAGATAACCATTCAGGAAAGCTGTCTTGACATCCATTTGCCATATCTCATAGTCATAGAACGCTGCTATGGGTAAGAGAATTCTAATAGCCCTAATGTCTGCCACTGGGGAAAAGGTTTCTTCATAGTTTATACCATAAACTTGAGTAAATCCTTTTGCCACGAGACGAGCTTTATAGATGTGTATGTTGCCATCCATGTCGGTCTTTATTTTAAAGAGCCATTTGCAATCGACAGTTTTAGCATTTTGTGGTTTATCCACCAAATCCCAAACTTTGTTGTCTTTCATGGATTGCATCTCCATATTCGCAGCTTGAAGCCATTTTTCAGCATTAGGACCTGATAATGCAGCTTTCAAGGTTCGAGGTTCATCAAGAATCCCGGATACGCCATCCTCCTCTAGATTAACATTTAAGTTCAATCTATTAGGTGCACGTACCGTCCTTTCGGACCTACGAATTGGAACATCAGCAATTTGAGCTTGAGACTGAGGCATATCATGAGGCTCAATCACAACTTGAGGATCAGATTTGGGCATGACTTGAGGCTCAATTCTATCCCCCCCCCCCCCCCCAAATTGTTGATTGCCAGTATGAGTAGAAGGTGATGTATCTTCCTCTTGAACCTCGTCAAGTTTCACAACCCTCCCACTGTTTCCATCACCGATAAGCCTGGTTTCGAAAAACTCAGCATACCAAGCAATTTTCACAGTATTTTCAGAAGGATTATAGAAGTACCCATCGTTTCCGTTGGGTATCCTACGAAAATACACTTAATAGATCTTTGTTCGAGTTTGTCAGGCGCATCGCGTTTAACGAGTGCCTCACATCCCCAGACCTTTAAGTAAACAGATTAGGGGTTTTCCCATGCCATATTTCATATGGTGTCTTATCAACCTTCTTAGTGGAAACCATGTTGAGAATGCGTACAGCAGTCTCAAAGGCGTAATCCCAAAAAGATAATGGTAAAGTTGTAAGGTTCATCATAGATCGTACCATGTCAAGCAAGGTTCGATTTCTCCTTTCCGATACACCATTTTGTTGTGGTGTATATGGAGGAGTAAGCTGTTGGACAATTCCACGCGCTTTTAGATGATCCTTAAACTCTAGGCTTAAGTATTCACCACCTTGATCCGATCGGAGAATCTTGATGGTTTTTCCGAGTTGATTTTCTACCTCATTTTGAAACACTTTGAATGTTTCAAACACCTCATGTTTATGTTTAAGTAAATAAACATAACCATAACGGCTGAAATCATCTGTAAATGTTACGAAGTAGTTAGCTCCTTTCCTAGACATACGCCTAAAGGGACCACATACATCACTATGTATGATTCCTAGTAGGTCGGACGCCCTTTGATTCTCATGAGAGAAGGGTTTCCTTGCCATTTTGCCCGATACACAAGACTCACACTTATCAAATGAATCATCACTTGATTTCAAAAGCCCTTCACGTTGAAACCTTTCGATACGGTATTTGCCTATGTGTGCAAGACGACAATGCCATAGGTAAGATGAGTCCAAGTTAGACTTGGCTCGTTTAGTGCTTATATTATACATTGAATTATTAGTATATGAAAGACGATCAAGCAAATCAATTTCAAAAATTCCATTAATAGCAATACTATTAAAATAATGACTATTGTTCTTTGAAACTGAAATACCAAAATCTGTAAATGAATTCTTAAAATCACAATCTTTCAATACTGAAACTGAAACAATTCCCCTAACAATAGAAGGAACATAATGACAATTGTCTAATACAAGAATTATGCCCGAGGGGTCATAACTTCCAATGGCTTCCACTGCTACACGTATGCCGTTGCCGACGTACACATACAAGGATCCATTCTTCAGCTTCTTCTTTTCTCTAAACCCATGCAAGGTATTACAAATATGAGTACCACAGCCAGTGTCATATACCCAAGTATTTGTTTTAGAGAAAGAAAATAATTCGATAGTCAAGATACCTGAAGATCCGGCATTGCTGACTCTCTTCTTCTCTTGCACCTCGGATAAATACTTAGGACAATTCCTCTTCCAGTGTCCAATCTGACCACAATGGTGACACCCATCATCTTTAGCGACCTGCACCTTTTTAGCTGGAGGGTTTTGCTTAGGCTTGGAAGAATAAACAATAGCTTGCTTATTTTTACCAGGCTTTGCAACTTTGCCCTTAGCTTATAGCGGTTGTTTTTTCTTCTTTTTCTGGGCCTGACCACCACCAATCGCAAGGATTTGGTTGTCTTTCACCTTATTCTTGGAAATGCTCTTTTCGAATTCCACTAGCATAGCATGGAGTTCGTTAATTGACTTTTTCATACCCTGCATATTATAGCTGCGTGTAAACTCATCAAACTCCGGTGAAAGAGAATTGAGGACAATGCTTACAGCCACAGGGTCATGATAAGAGTATTGCATTCTATCCAAGCGATCAAACAAGCTTTTCATGACTAGAACATGAGTCCCCACTGGTGTTCCAGATACATGTTTACATGCATGTACATCTCGAATCAAGTCATTTAGCTCAAGGTCAGCTTGTTTCTCATACAATGCACTCAGCTCAGTGATCATCTGATCGGGCCATTTATTCTCGAATTGCTTACATAACTAAGGAGTCATACTGCTAAGCATGAGACAAGCAACTTCATTGTGAACCTTATAAGTTGCCTTATACTGATCACGCTCTGCTTGAGAAGCAGTGGCATTTGGCTCAGCGATCATAGGTGTAGTAACGATATCAAGTCTTTCCATCACTCTTAGAACAATTCTCAGTGATCGATACCAATCGTTAAAGTTTGGTCCAGAAAGCTTATTGCTTCTTAACGCTGTTTTGGTTTCATTTAAAATCTCATCTGTAGTAGATTTTTGTTAGTACTTTCGACATAAAATTTCTTAACAGAAATGTAAAACCCATGGTTTACTTTCCATTAAGTCTAGGATCTAAATGACATATCACCGTTCCATCAGTTGATCTGCTAGGAACTAAATGATACTCAAAAGGTAAGTGACGTTCAATAATTGCATTTACCGATGCAATTCCTAGATTATGGGACTTAATGTCATAGCTCGATCAAGCATCAAAAATGGTGATCGTGACATTAATCATGTTTCGTCGCATCTTATTGCCATCGGCGTTTACAGTCTCACTGCATAACCCGATTTAAGTCGTCCAACTGAAGACTGCAGATAGTCCACCACCGTCTTACGATGAGTGGTAATCCACCCTGGATACCCTTCACCCACGTCTCACGCAGAATGACGAGCAAGTACAAGTTTTCTAAGCAATATGGATAGCAATATGACTTAATTCCATGGGTGACAAAATATTTATGTACGAAGAGGCATGCATACAACTTCGTTACATAATTTTGATGTTTTAAAAACAAAACGTTTTTATTTCTGGTTTTTAAACGTGTTTCTATGATTGCCTAATTCCTATACACCAAGTGTATATAATAATCAAATGTACCATCGTCATCATAAAACCCTTTCGGTAGCTCTATAAAAGGTACGACCAGGAAAGCATGTGAGGGTAGGGGACGTCAAAGCATCACTTAAAACCTGACCTCATTTTGAGTAGAATACATCCGCATAACTTTCCTAGACATCGTCCTTTATGTAGGTGAGCCTAGTTGGGAATTATACACTGAGGATGTGCATTTAATTATGAATTACCAATCACACGTTTTATTAAATCCGTTACATAATTCTTTAGTCATATTAAAGATTATTTCTTTCAAAACCATTTGACAAATATAATAACATGAAGTAAAGAATTAATCTACGCAACAAATTGGGTGAGCCCTAAATCAAAAAGTCTCTATGGTCATTGTTCACATATTGATTAACTCCCGTTTCAAAGGTAACGGACCACATTCATCCGTTCAAATAATCAAGTTTGGATTGCGTAAGCTATTAATATGTGAACAATTCATATATCAAATAAACCACACATAACCTTTTTGTATTAATCCAAAATCTCTAGGTGTCGCACATAATCAATTAACAATTAATATTATTTCAATAATTCAGTTTTAATTTTTATTAAACAATATCAATATATCTAATTATGTCCATAAAGTTATGCATGTAACTTTACAAACATAATTTGCATAAAAATTAAATATAGCAAAAAAGGTAACAATTATAAACATCAAATATTGCAAGGTAGATTGGTTTCAAATTAACTCCCTAATTTTATAAACATAAAGGTTTAAACTAATTACCCTTTAACTTTTAACCAATTAGTTTTTAACAATTTAACTAACCTTTATATTATTTATGTAATCGAAAAACACAAAAAATAAAAATTAATCGGCTTGACCTTTGTAACGCCCCAAAAACATGTAAGTTTAAATGATTTAAAATACGTTTACGTTTCAGTTTTATATGTATTTAATATGTTAAATGTTTAAAGTAACGAAAAGTTTAGAATTTGGTTAGAGGATTAACCAAATAAAGAAAAGAAAGTTAGAGGGACCAAAGCGGTACAGAACTAAAGGTTAGGGGGTTAGTGTGAAAAATGTTAAAACATATCTTCCTACAACTTCAGAAAAGTTCCAGATAAAATGATATACGTATGTGTGCGTGAGATTTGGAGGGAAAACAAGAACAAAAGCAAGAAATCAGAAATTGAAGAAGGAAGTGAGTGAATTAGGATCTATAAGTTCATATTAAGCTTCTATAAGGTATGTTTGATCTTTCTTTGAGCTTAATTTATGTTAGGGTTTAAGTTTCTATAAACCCTAGATGTGAGAAAGATCATGTATGTTAATTGTGTTGTTAAATTAGTGTTCCATGGGTGTTAGTAAGTTAGTTTCTATACTTAGTTTATGTTGAATAAGTTTAATAAATTATATTCATATGTAATTGGGTTTTTATAGTTTATGTGTATTGGAGAATTGAAGAATTAAGATGAATTGGTGATGATTATGATTATGAAAGTGATGTTTACCCAATTACATGTGATTATAAAGCCTAATTATGGAACACTAGTGGTGTATGATAGGTGTTAGTGAGTAACACCTAGTTATGAGATTAAAGTTAAGTGTTATGTTAATTGATCATGCTATGTGTTTATATGTATAGGTGATCAAGCAAAAGAAGTTAGTTCAAGTTTATTGCTTAGCCAAGATAAATGTAAGTAGATGGATATAAATGTGGAGTCAAGTAATGGGTGAGCCATTAGCTTGACGGTTTTCCAAGTAATGGATCATGACCATTAGCTTGGTATAAATGTTAACTCTTAGTAGTTAGCATGATGATGTTTAAGGATCCTTAATGTGATGATGTTTATGTTTATGTTTATGTTAAAGTTTCCATTACTTACTAAGCAATTGCTTATGTGTTATGTTTAAACGTTTCAGGTGAGCCAAGTGTTAATAGAGGGGACTTGGGTAAAGGGCACGTGTGAAGCTTTTGGTGGAGCTTGTTACTTAGTTCGGTAACAAGTCTTATCTCTTTTAATCATGCTCATGATACATGTACACCCTTTTGTAAAAGTTATGACACTAGCTTATGTTTTGAAAGAATGTTAAGTCCCACTTGTGATGTTTTGTTGAAAGTTAAACTTAAAGTTAAAGTCAGACTTAGTGGTCTGATTTTATGTAAAAAGTTTGAAAGTATGTGTAATGAGAAAGTATGCTTTTGAAAGTGGAATTAGTCAAATGTTGATGTTATGGTTAAATGGTTGATGTTAGCAAGTTAGTTTGACTTAAACAAGTCCATTAAATGAAGTTTGACTAAAAGAATGGGTCAATTTGGTCAGAGGCCCAATCGGGTCGTTTTGGTGTCAAAATGGGTCACCAATGGGTTTACGAGTTAAACTGAGTTAGACTTGATGAAAGTCAAATGTATTTATGTCCATAAGTCTTAAATGTGATGTTGAATAAGTGGTCGAAAGCCTAAACTCAGAAGTGGAGTCGTTTGAATTATAGTATGTCAAGATTTTTGGTTAAAATTAGCCGAAATCCAGTTAACGGGTCAAAACAAGATTTATTGTGAAATTTGAAAAAGTGGAATTGAGGAAATGTTTATATGGTTATAGTGAATGTGTGTGCAAAATTTCAGGTCCTAACTCATAACGAGTAAAAAGTTATGCATGTTTGAAGTTGGTTAAAAAAATTGAATTTTGGCTGATTTCTGAAATACACTAAGGAACGCGATCCTGAGAATTGAGCCGGATCGCGTTCGTAAGGCACAAAACTAAGGAACGCGATCCTGAGAATTGAGCCGGATCGCGTTCGCAAGGCAAAAATGGTGACAGAAAGTTTATAACTAAGGAACGCGATCCCGCCCACTTTCCCGGATCGCGTTTGATGGTAAAAATTGAAATTTTAGGTTCTAAAAGGCTCGTTTCAACTAGGGAAAGTTACTAAAATTAAATTATACAAATGGAGTAGTTATGGGACATTATTAAGAGTAAAAAAAAAAAAAAAAAATGGTCACGTTTTCGGGGTGTTTCAAGTTGGTATCAGAGCACGGTTTAAGGGATTCAGGTATCCACCATTAGTGGGTACTTGGACTTAGACCAATTGTATTATGATGTTGAGCATGACTTAGTAAGATATGTTTATGGGTTAATGAATTGTTAATGATTCCTTACTCGAAGTGTGGCGTGCAGACTATGGATGTGTTTAATGTAATACGATAATTAGAGCGTCTGGCCAACGCAATGATTACCATATTACCTTATATGTATCCATGGAAATCACGAGACATTAGAGGATTGAATGTTAACAAGTTATTAACTGTTTGTAACAAAGTTTTTGATAAGGTAGATGTTAAATGTTTAAGTTATTATGTTAATGTGTTATGTGAACTTTCAGATAAGATGAGTAGAGAAGTAGAGACTACTGATACAGGAGGCAGTCAAGATAGGTCTCAGTCTCCTGTTCAAGATATAGATCCAATAATTGAAAAGATGAAGTCTTTCATTTCGCAAGAAATTGGTATTGCTCAGAAAGCATCTATTCCTCTTCTAAAGTCAACAATTATAGAGACTGTTAGAGAGGTAGTTAGTGAAGAGTTTCAGAAACGACAAGATAAAACAGTTGGAGTTAGACAAGAAGTACCTCCTCAAGCTCCAATTGTAGAAGAAAGTAGAAAGTTCAGTTACAAAGACTTTTCAGCTTGTAATCCGCCAGATTTTGAAGGGGATTTAGACCCGATTAAATGTTATAGATGGGTTATGGAGGTTGAAGGGGCTTTTACTCCTTCACGTTGCCCCGCAGATTTGAAAGTAATCTTTGCTGCTAATCTCTTGAAGGCACGTGCTAAAAATTGGTGGGAAGTTCAACGCCGTACCTTAGGGGATGAAGCTATAAATAAGATGAGTTGGGATGATTTTAAGAAGATGTTTGAGAATACCTATTCTCAAGAAGCAGATTTGAAGAGAATTCGTCGTGAGTTTCTTGCAATGGAACAAACGACTGAGTCGATTAATGAGTTAGTTGGTGTATTTCTGGATAGAGCTCAATTCTGTCCAGATTATATGGAGAATCCAAAGCGGCTTATAGATCATTTTCATGAGGTGTTGAAGAAAGAAATCAGTCAGTTTATTCAACCTAGCCGTTGTAAGTCTTTTGAAGAAATTGTGAATGAAGCTCGTTTTCAAGAGCTAGAGTTAAAGAAAGGTGAGAAAGCTGTTGCAAAAAGAAAAGCTGAATCAAGTCCTATTCCTTCAAAGAAGTTTAAAGCTAGTGAAAGTTCTCGTCGAGAAGAGAAGAAGACAGAAAAGTCTGTACCTCCAGAATGTAAGAAATGTCACAAGAAGCATTTTGGAGTATGTAGATTTGGGTTAAATGTTTGTTATCAATGTGGTGAGGAAGGTCATTTCAGCAAGGACTGTCCTCATCCATTGAAGGTATGTTATGGATGCTACGAGCCTGGTCATGTGAAGTCAGAATGTCCAAAGTTAAAGTCTCAGTCAGCTTCTTCAGCATATCGTAAGCCATCCGATAAGAAGTCGACTGAAGTTCCAAAAGCCAGGCCTCGTTCATTCCAAATCACAGCAGAGGAAGCTAAGGGGACCCCAGATGTAGTGTCAGGTACCTTTTTAGTAAACCTAATACCTGCATATGTTCTTTTTGATTCGGGTGCCTCTAGATCTTTTGTTTCAGAAAAGTTTAGTAAAAGTTTCATGATTCCACTTTCTGACTTAGACACTCCCTTAGATGTTGAAATAGCTGATGATAGAACAATATATGTCACGAAAGTTTATAGAGGGTGTCGGTTAGAAATAAGTAATGAGTCTTTTTCCATAAATCTAATCCCTATGCAAATGGGGGAATTCGGTGTTGTAATTGGTATGGATTGGTTAGCGGCTCATGATGCAATGATTCAATGTGAGCAAAAGATTGTAAGAGTTAAGTTACCATGTGGTGAATTGTTAGATATCTATGGGGAAAAGAAAGAAATGCCTATCCCGGTTTGTACTTTTGCTAAAGCTAAGCGACATCTGTCACATGGTTGTCAAGCCTTTTTGGCACATGTGATAGATGTTCAGATGCAAATTCCAAAGATTGAGGAAATTCCGGTAGTAAGAGAGTTTATTGATGTATTTCCCGATGAATTACCGGGCATTCCGCCCGATAGGCAAGTTGAATTTAAGATTGAATTGATGCCTGGAGCTACACCTATTGCTAAGACACCATATAGGCTTGCTCCAACCGAAATGCAGGAATTAATGAAACAGTTGCAAGAACTGTTAGACAAAGGTTTTATACGCCCAAGTAGTTCTCCGTGGGGAGCTCCTATTTTATTTGTGAAGAAGAAAGATGGTTCGATGAGAATGTGTATAGATTACAGAGAGTTAAACAAGGTGACTATCAAGAATAGGTACCCATTACCTAGGATTGATGACTTGTTTGACCAGTTGCAGGGTGCTAGTTATTTTTCAAAGATTGATTTACGTTCAGGTTACCATCAATTGAAGGTTAGAGAAGAAGATGTTTGTAAAACTGCCTTCAGAACAAGGTATGGACACTATGAATTTGTGGTAATGCCGTTTGGTTTGACGAATGCACCTGCAGCTTTTATGGATTTGATGAATAGAGTATGTCGTCCTATGCTTGATAAGTTTGTGATTGTGTTTATTGACGATATCTTAATCTATTCCAAATCTGCTAATGATCACGATTATCATTTAAGACAAGTGCTACAGATGTTAAGGAAAGAGAAGCTTTATGTTAAGTTCTCGAAGTGTGAGTTTTGGCTTCGAGAAGTGCAATTTCTAGGTCATGCTGTCAATAGTGAAGGTATTATGGTTGATCCAGTGAAAGTTGAAGCAGTCATGAAATGGAGTGCTCCAACAACTCCAACGGAAGTTAGAAGTTTTCTTGGATTAGCTGGCTATTATAGACGGTTTATTCAAGACTTCTCAAAGATTGCAATGCCACTTACGAAACTTACAAGAAAGAATATCAAGTTTGAATGGAATGATCAAGCAGAACAAGCTTTCCAGATTCTTAAGCAGAAACTCAGTCAAGCACCAGTCTTAGTACTCCCAGAAGGTACTGAAGACTTGGTAATTTATTGTGATGCATCGTATAGTGGTTTGGGTTGTGTTCTTATGCAACGTGGCAAAGTGATAGCATATGCTTCTAGACAGTTAAAAGAAAATGAGAAGAATTATCCAACACATGATCTGGAACTTGCTGCAGTGGTTTTTGCCTTAAAGATATGGAGGCATTATCTCTATGGTGTGAAGATTACCATTTATACAGATCACAAAAGTTTAAAGTACTTCTTCGATCAAAGAGATTTGAATATGAGACAAAGAAGGTGGTTAGATCTTGTTAAAGATTATGATTGTGAAATATTGTACCACCCGGGAAAAGCTAACATTGTAGCTGATGCTTTAAGTAGAAAGGCAGCTCATCTTGCACTAACAGTTAAATCTCTTAGAATTTCTGTTACTCCTAGCTTGTTTGATCAAATTAAAGAAGCACAGCAAAAAGCTTGGAGAGAAAAAGATATTCGATCAGAACGGATCAAAGGTCAAGTTGATAGTATTGTGGAAGATTCACGTGGGTTAAAGACACGTTATGGTAGAGTTTGGATTCCAAATTCTTGGGATTTGAAGACATTATTGTTAGATGAAGCTCATAAAACAAAGTATTCTATCCATCCTGGCGCAACAAAGATGTACCACGATTTAAGATCAGAGTATTGGTGGCCAGGTATGAAAAGAGATATTATTAAATATGTTGAACAGTGTTTAACTTGCTTACAGGTGAAGGCTGAGCATCAGAAGCCATATGGGAAGATGCAGCCTTTAGACATACCTGTTTGGAAGTGGGAACACATAACGATGGATCTTATCACCAAATTGCCAAAGACTCAGCGTCAGCATGATGCAATTTGGGTGATAGTGGATAGATTGACGAAAAGTGCATTATTTCTACCGATTAAAGAAACGATGTCTATTGAAGCTTTGGCAGATTTATATGTTAAGGAAGTAGTTGCACGTCATGGTATGCCAGTTTCTATTGTCTCGGATAGAGATAGTAGATTTACTTCAAGGTTTTGGGCCAAGTTTCAAGATGATATTGGTACACGTATTAATCTTAGCACAGCTTACCACCCGCAGACAGATGGCCAAAGTGAAAGAACGATACAGACTTTAGAAGACATGTTGCGGGCTTGTGTTATAGATTTTGGAGGTAATTGGGATGTGCATTTACCGTTAGCAGAGTTCTCCTATAATAACAGTTACCATGCAAGTATAGGTATGCCACCTTACGAGATGTTATATGGGAGAAAGTGTAGAACTCCAATATGTTGGGGTGAAGTCGGGCAAAGAGAAATGGGCAGCACGGATATAGTGCAACAGACAACAGAAAAGATTGATCAAATCAGAGAAAGGTTAAAGATTGCCCAAGATAGACAGAAGTCGTATGCCGACAAAAGAAGACGCCCATTAGAGTTTAAGGTTGGAGATATGGTTATGTTAAAAGTATCTCCATGGAAAGGTATTATCAGATTCAGGAAACGAGGTAAGTTAAGTCCTCGGTTTATTGGTCCATTTAAAATTCTTGAAAGAGTTGGAAAGGTAGCTTATCGTCTTGAGCTACCAAGTGAATTGGCAAGTATCCATAGCACTTTCCATGTTTCGTATTTAAGGAAGTGTTTAGTAGATGAGGCATCTTATGTGCCATTGGAAGAAATAGAAATCAATGATCAATTGAATTATGTTGAACAACCAATAGCTATCCTTGATGAGAAAGTCAAGAAGTTAAGAAATAAAGATATTCGGTTGTTTAGAATTCAATGGAAGCATAGAAAAGGTTCAGAGTTCACGTGGGAGCCGGAAGAAGAAATCATTGTTTATTATCCGGCTTTGTATCAAGAATGGATTGTGAGGACACAATCCTAAATAAGTAGGGGAGAGTTGTAACGCCCCAAAAACATGTAAGTTTAAATGATTTAAAATACGTTTACGTTTCAGTTTTATATGTATTTAATATGTTAAATGTTTAAAGTAACGAAAAGTTTAGAATTTGGTTAGAGGATTAACCAAATAAAGAAAAGAAAGTTAGAGGGACCAAAGCGGTACAGAACTAAAGGTTAGGGGGTTAGTGTGAAAAATGTTAAAACATATCTTCCTACAACTTCAGAAAAGTTCCAGATAAAATGATATACGTATGTGTGCGTGAGATTTGGAGGGAAAACAAGAACAAAAGCAAGAAATCAGAAATTGAAGAAGGAAGTGAGTGAATTAGGATCTATAAGTTCATATTAAGCTTCTATAAGGTATGTTTGATCTTTCTTTGAGCTTAATTTATGTTAGGGTTTAAGTTTCTATAAACCCTAGATGTGAGAAAGATCATGTATGTTAATTGTGTTGTTAAATTAGTGTTCCATGGGTGTTAGTAAGTTAGTTTCTATACTTAGTTTATGTTGAATCAGTTTAATAAATTATATTCATATGTAATTGGGTTTTTATAGTTTATGTGTATTGGAGAATTGAAGAATTAAGATGAATTGGTGATGATTATGATTATGAAAGTGATGTTTACCCAATTACATGTGATTATAAAGCCTAATTATGGAACACTAGTGGTGTATGATAGGTGTTAGTGAGTAACACCTAGTTATGAGATTAAAGTTAAGTGTTATGTTAATTGATCATGCTATGTGTTTATATGTATAGGTGATCAAGCAAAAGAAGTTAGTTCAAGTTTATTGCTTAGCCAAGATAAAGGTAAGTAGATGGATATAAATGTGGAGTCAAGTAATGGGTGAGCCATTAGCTTGACGGTTTTCCAAGTAATGGATCATGACCATTAGCTTGGTATAAATGTTAACTCTTAGTAGTTAGCATGATGATGTTTAAGGATCCTTAATGTGATGATGTTTATGTTTATGTTTATGTTAAAGTTTCCATTACTTACTAAGCAATTGCTTATGTGTTATGTTTAAACGTTTCAGGTGAGCCAAGTGTTAATAGAGGGGACTTGGGTAAAGGGCACGTGTGAAGCTTTTGGTGGAGCTTGTTACTTAGTTCGGTAACAAGTCTTATCTCTTTTAATCATGCTCATGATACATGTACACCCTTTTGTAAAAGTTATGACACTAGCTTATGTTTTGAAAGAATGTTAAGTCCCACTTGTGATGTTTTGTTGAAAGTTAAACTTAAAGTTAAAGTCAGACTTAGTGGTCTGATTTTATGTAAAAAGTTTGAAAGTATGTGTAATGAGAAAGTATGCTTTTGAAAGTGGAATTAGTCAAATGTTGATGTTATGGTTAAATGGTTGATGTTAGCAAGTTAGTTTGACTTAAACAAGTCCATTAAATGAAGTTTGACTAAAAGAATGAGTCAATTTGGTCAGAGGCCCAATCGGGTCGTTTTGGTGTCAAAATGGGTCACCAATGGGTTTACGAGTTAAACTGAGTTAGACTTGATGAAAGTCAAATGTATTTATGTCCATAAGTCTTAAATGTGATGTTGAATAAGTGGTCGAAAGCGTAAACTCAGAAGTGGAGTCGTTTGAATTATAGTATGTCAAGATTTTTGGTTAAAATTAGCCGAAATCCAGTTAACGGGTCAAAACAAGATTTATTGTGAAATTTGAAAAAGTGGAATTGAGGAAATGTTTATATGGTTATAGTGAATGTGTGTGCAAAATTTCAGGTCCTAACTCATAACGAGTAAAAAGTTATGCATGTTTGAAGTTGGTTAAAAAAATTGAATTTTGGCTGATTTCTGAAATACACTAAGGAACGCGATCCTGAGAATTGAGCCGGATCGCGTTCGTAAGGCACAAAACTAAGGAACGCGATCCTGAGAATTGAGCCGGATCGCGTTCGCAAGGCAAAAATGGTGACAGAAAGTTTATAACTAAGGAACGCGATCCCGCCCACTTTCCCGGATCGCGTTTGATGGTAAAAACTGAAATTTTAGGTTCTAAAAGGCTCGTTTCAACTAGGGAAAGTTACTAAAATTAAATTATACAAATGGAGTAGTTATGGGACATTATTAAGAGTAAAAAAAAAAAATGGTCACGTTTTCGGGGTGTTTCAAGTTGGTATCAGAGCACGGTTTAAGGGATTCAGGTATCCACCATTAGTGGGTACTTGGACTTAGACCAATTGTATTATGATGTTGAGCATGACTTAGTAAGATATGTTTATGGGTTAATGAATTGTTAATGATTCCTTACTCGAAGTGTGGCGTGCAGACTATGGATGTGTTTAATGTAATACGATAATTAGAGCGTCTGGCCAACGCAATGATTACCATATTACCTTATATGTATCCATGGAAATCACGAGACATTAGAGGATTGAATGTTAACAAGTTATTAACTGTTTGTAACAAAGTTTTTGATAAGGTAGATGTTAAATGTTTAAGTTATTATGTTAATGTGTTATGTGAACTTTCAGATAAGATGAGTAGAGAAGTAGAGACTACTGATACAGGAGGCAGTCAAGATAGGTCTCAGTCTCCTGTTCAAGATATAGATCCAATAATTGAAAAGATGAAGTCTTTCATTTCGCAAGAAATTGGTATTGCTCAGAAAGCATCTATTCCTCTTCTAAAGTCAACAATTATAGAGACTGTTAGAGAGGTAGTTAGTGAAGAGTTTCAGAAACGACAAGATAAAACAGTTGGAGTTAGACAAGAAGTACCTCCTCAAGCTCCAATTGTAGAAGAAAGTAGAAAGTTCAGTTACAAAGACTTTTCAGCTTGTAATCCGCCAGATTTTGAAGGGGATTTAGACCCGATTAAATGTTATAGATGGGTTATGGAGGTTGAAGGGGCTTTTACTACTTCACGTTGCCCCGCAGATTTGAAAGTAATCTTTGCTGCTAATCTCTTGAAGGCACGTGCTAAAAATTGGTGGGAAGTTCAACGCCGTACCTTAGGGGATGAAGCTATAAATAAGATGAGTTGGGATGATTTTAAGAAGATGTTTGAGAATACCTATTCTCAAGAAGCAGATTTGAAGAGAATTCGTCGTGAGTTTCTTGCAATGGAACAAACGACTGAGTCGATTAATGAGTTAGTTGGTGTATTTCTGGATAGAGCTCAATTCTGTCCAGATTATATGGAGAATCCAAAGCGGCTTATAGATCATTTTCATGAGGTGTTGAAGAAAGAAATCAGTCAGTTTATTCAACCTAGCCGTTGTAAGTCTTTTGAAGAAATTGTGAATGAAGCTCGTTTTCAAGAGCTAGAGTTAAAGAAAGGTGAGAAAGCTGTTGCAAAAAGAAAAGCTGAATCAAGTCCTATTCCTTCAAAGAAGTTTAAAGCTAGTGAAAGTTCTCGTCGAGAAGAGAAGAAGACAGAAAAGTCTGTACCTCCAGAATGTAAGAAATGTCACAAGAAGCATTTTGGAGTATGTAGATTTGGGTTAAATGTTTGTTATCAATGTGGTGAGGAAGGTCATTTCAGCAAGGACTGTCCTCATCCATTGAAGGTATGTTATGGATGCTACGAGCCTGGTCATGTGAAGTCAGAATGTCCAAAGTTAAAGTCTCAGTCAGCTTCTTCAGCATATCGTAAGCCATCCGATAAGAAGTCGACTGAAGTTCCAAAAGCCAGGCCTCGTTCATTCCAAATCACAGCAGAGGAAGCTAAGGGGACCCCAGATGTAGTGTCAGGTACCTTTTTAGTAAACCTAATACCTGCATATGTTCTTTTTGATTCGGGTGCCTCTAGATCTTTTGTTTCAGAAAAGTTTAGTAAAAGTTTCATGATTCCACTTTCTGACTTAGACACTCCCTTAGATGTTGAAATAGCTGATGATAGAACAATATATGTCACGAAAGTTTATAGAGGGTGTCGGTTAGAAATAAGTAATGAGCCTTTTTCCATAAATCTAATCCCTATGCAAATGGGGGAATTCGGTGTTGTAATTGGTATGGATTGGTTAGCGGCTCATGATGCAATGATTCAATGTGAGCAAAAGATTGTAAGAGTTAAGTTACCATGTGGTGAATTGTTAGATATCTATGGGGAAAAGAAAGAAATGCCTATCCCGGTTTGTACTTTTGCTAAAGCTAAGCGACATCTGTCACATGGTTGTCAAGCCTTTTTGGCACATGTGATAGATGTTCAGATGCAAATTCCAAAGATTGAGGAAATTCCGGTAGTAAGAGAGTTTATTGATGTATTTCCCGATGAATTACCGGGCATTCCGCCCGATAGGCAAGTTGAATTTAAGATTGAATTGATGCCTGGAGCTACACCTATTGCTAAGACACCATATAGGCTTGCTCCAACCGAAATGCAAGAATTAATGAAACAGTTGCAAGAACTGTTAGACAAAGGTTTTATACGCCCAAGTAGTTCTCCGTGGGGAGCTCCTATTTTATTTGTGAAGAAGAAAGATGGTTCGATGAGAATGTGTATAGATTACAGAGAGTTAAACAAGGTGACTATCAAGAATAGGTACCCATTACCTAGGATTGATGACTTGTTTGACCAGTTGCAGGGTGCTAGTTATTTTTCAAAGATTGATTTACGTTCAGGTTACCATCAATTGAAGGTTAGAGAAGAAGATGTTTGTAAAACTGCCTTCAGAACAAGGTATGGACACTATGAATTTGTGGTAATGCCGTTTGGTTTGACGAATGCACCTGCAGCTTTTATGGATTTGATGAATAGAGTATGTCGTCCTATGCTTGATAAGTTTGTGATTGTGTTTATTGACGATATCTTAATCTATTCCAAATCTGCTAATGATCACGATTATCATTTAAGACAAGTGCTACAGATGTTAAGGAAAGAGAAGCTTTATGTTAAGTTCTCGAAGTGTGAGTTTTGGCTTCGAGAAGTGCAATTTCTAGGTCATGCTGTCAATAGTGAAGGTATTATGGTTGATCCAGTGAAAGTTGAAGCAGTCATGAAATGGAGTGCTCCAACAACTCCAACGGAAGTTAGAAGTTTTCTTGGATTAGCTGGCTATTATAGACGGTTTATTCAAGACTTCTCAAAGATTGCAATGCCACTTACGAAACTTACAAGAAAGAATATCAAGTTTGAATGGAATGATCAAGCAGAACAAGCTTTCCAGATTCTTAAGCAGAAACTCAGTCAAGCACCAGTCTTAGTACTCCCAGAAGGTACTGAAGACTTGGTAATTTATTGTGATGCATCGTATAGTGGTTTGGGTTGTGTTCTTATGCAACGTGGCAAAGTGATAGCATATGCTTCTAGACAGTTAAAAGAAAATGAGAAGAATTATCCAACACATGATCTGGAACTTGCTGCAGTGGTTTTTGCCTTAAAGATATGGAGGCATTATCTCTATGGTGTGAAGATTACCATTTATACAGATCACAAAAGTTTAAAGTACTTCTTCGATCAAAGAGATTTGAATATGAGACAAAGAAGGTGGTTAGATCTTGTTAAAGATTATGATTGTGAAATATTGTACCACCCGGGAAAAGCTAACATTGTAGCTGATGCTTTAAGTAGAAAGGCAGCTCATCTTGCGCTAACAGTTAAATCTCTTAGAATTTCTGTTACTCCTAGCTTGTTTGATCAAATTAAAGAAGCACAGCAAAAAGCTTGGAGAGAAAAAGATATTCGATCAGAACGGATCAAAGGTCAAGTTGATAGTATTGTGGAAGATTCACGTGGGTTAAAGACACGTTATGGTAGAGTTTGGATTCCAAATTCTTGGGATTTGAAGACATTATTGTTAGATGAAGCTCATAAAACAAAGTATTCTATCCATCCTGGCGCAACAAAGATGTACCACGATTTAAGATCAGAGTATTGGTGGCCAGGTATGAAAAGAGATATTATTAAATATGTTGAACAGTGTTTAACTTGCTTACAGGTGAAGGCTGAGCATCAGAAGCCATATGGGAAGATGCAGCCTTTAGACATACCTGTTTGGAAGTGGGAACACATAACGATGGATCTTATCACCAAATTGCCAAAGACTCAGCGTCAGCATGATGCAATTTGGGTGATAGTGGATAGATTGACGAAAAGTGCATTATTTCTACCGATTAAAGAAACGATGTCTATTGAAGCTTTGGCAGATTTATATGTTAAGGAAGTAGTTGCACGTCATGGTATGCCAGTTTCTATTGTCTCGGATAGAGATAGTAGATTTACTTCAAGGTTTTGGGCCAAGTTTCAAGATGATATTGGTACACGTATTAATCTTAGCACAGCTTACCACCCGCAGACAGATGGCCAAAGTGAAAGAACGATACAGACTTTAGAAGACATGTTGCGGGCTTGTGTTATAGATTTTGGAGGTAATTGGGATGTGCATTTACCGTTAGCAGAGTTCTCCTATAATAACAGTTACCATGCAAGTATAGGTATGCCACCTTACGAGATGTTATATGGGAGAAAGTGTAGAACTCCAATATGCTGGGGTGAAGTCGGGCAAAGAGAAATGGGCAGCACGGATATAGTGCAACAGACAACAGAAAAGATTGATCAAATCAGAGAAAGGTTAAAGATTGCCCAAGATAGACAGAAGTCGTATGCCGACAAAAGAAGACGCCCATTAGAGTTTAAGGTTGGAGATATGGTTATGTTAAAAGTATCTCCATGGAAAGGTATTATCAGATTCAGGAAACGAGGTAAGTTAAGTCCTCGGTTTATTGGTCCATTTAAAATTCTTGAAAGAGTTGGAAAGGTAGCTTATCGTCTTGAGCTACCAAGTGAATTGGCAAGTATCCATAGCACTTTCCATGTTTCGTATTTAAGGAAGTGTTTAGTAGATGAGGCATCTTATGTGCCATTGGAAGAAATAGAAATCAATGATCAATTGAATTATGTTGAACAACCAATAGCTATCCTTGATGAGAAAGTCAAGAAGTTAAGAAATAAAGATATTCGGTTGTTTAGAATTCAATGGAAGCATAGAAAAGGTTCAGAGTTCACGTGGGAGCCGGAAGAAGAAATCATTGTTTATTATCCGGCTTTGTATCAAGAATGGATTGTGAGGACACAATCCTAAATAAGTAGGGGAGAGTTGTAACGCCCCAAAAACATGTAAGTTTAAATGATTTAAAATACGTTTACGTTTCAGTTTTATATGTATTTAATATGTTAAATGTTTAAAGTAACGAAAAGTTTAGAATTTGGTTAGAGGATTAACCAAATAAAGAAAAGAAAGTTAGAGGGACCAAAGCGGTACAGAACTAAAGGTTAGGGGGTTAGTGTGAAAAATGTTAAAACATATCTTCCTACAACTTCAGAAAAGTTCCAGATAAAATGATATACGTATGTGTGCGTGAGATTTGGAGGGAAAACAAGAACAAAAGCAAGAAATCAGAAATTGAAGAAGGAAGTGAGTGAATTAGGATCTATAAGTTCATATTAAGCTTCTATAAGGTATGTTTGATCTTTCTTTGAGCTTAATTTATGTTAGGGTTTAAGTTTCTATAAACCCTAGATGTGAGAAAGATCATGTATGTTAATTGTGTTGTTAAATTAGTGTTCCATGGGTGTTAGTAAGTTAGTTTCTATACTTAGTTTATGTTGAATCAGTTTAATAAATTATATTCATATGTAATTGGGTTTTTATAGTTTATGTGTATTGGAGAATTGAAGAATTAAGATGAATTGGTGATGATTATGATTATGAAAGTGATGTTTACCCAATTACATGTGATTATAAAGCCTAATTATGGAACACTAGTGGTGTATGATAGGTGTTAGTGAGTAACACCTAGTTATGAGATTAAAGTTAAGTGTTATGTTAATTGATCATGCTATGTGTTTATATGTATAGGTGATCAAGCAAAAGAAGTTAGTTCAAGTTTATTGCTTAGCCAAGATAAAGGTAAGTAGATGGATATAAATGTGGAGTCAAGTAATGGGTGAGCCATTAGCTTGACGGTTTTCCAAGTAATGGATCATGACCATTAGCTTGGTATAAATGTTAACTCTTAGTAGTTAGCATGATGATGTTTAAGGATCCTTAATGTGATGATGTTTATGTTTATGTTTATGTTAAAGTTTCCATTACTTACTAAGCAATTGCTTATGTGTTATGTTTAAACGTTTCAGGTGAGCCAAGTGTTAATAGAGGGGACTTGGGTAAAGGGCACGTGTGAAGCTTTTGGTGGAGCTTGTTACTTAGTTCGGTAACAAGTCTTATCTCTTTTAATCATGCTCATGATACATGTACACCCTTTTGTAAAAGTTATGACACTAGCTTATGTTTTGAAAGAATGTTAAGTCCCACTTGTGATGTTTTGTTGAAAGTTAAACTTAAAGTTAAAGTCAGACTTAGTGGTCTGATTTTATGTAAAAAGTTTGAAAGTATGTGTAATGAGAAAGTATGCTTTTGAAAGTGGAATTAGTCAAATGTTGATGTTATGGTTAAATGGTTGATGTTAGCAAGTTAGTTTGACTTAAACAAGTCCATTAAATGAAGTTTGACTAAAAGAATGAGTCAATTTGGTCAGAGGCCCAATCGGGTCGTTTTGGTGTCAAAATGGGTCACCAATGGGTTTACGAGTTAAACTGAGTTAGACTTGATGAAAGTCAAATGTATTTATGTCCATAAGTCTTAAATGTGATGTTGAATAAGTGGTCGAAAGCGTAAACTCAGAAGTGGAGTCGTTTGAATTATAGTATGTCAAGATTTTTGGTTAAAATTAGCCGAAATCCAGTTAACGGGTCAAAACAAGATTTATTGTGAAATTTGAAAAAGTGGAATTGAGGAAATGTTTATATGGTTATAGTGAATGTGTGTGCAAAATTTCAGGTCCTAACTCATAACGAGTAAAAAGTTATGCATGTTTGAAGTTGGTTAAAAAAATTGAATTTTGACTGATTTCTGAAATACACTAAGGAACGCAATCCTGAGAATTGAGCCGGATCGCGTTCGTAAGGCACAAAACTAAGGAACGCGATCCTGAGAATTGAGCCGGATCGCGTTCGCAAGGCAAAAATGGTGACAGAAAGTTTATAACTAAGGAACGCGATCCCGCCCACTTTCCCGGATCGCGTTTGATGGTAAAAACTGAAATTTTAGGTTCTAAAAGGCTCGTTTCAACTAGGGAAAGTTACTAAAATTAAATTATACAAATGGAGTAGTTATGGGACATTATTAAGAGTAAAAAAAAAAAAAAAAAAAATGGTCACGTTTTCGGGGTGTTTCAACCTTTATGTCAACACAGGGTTTTTTTTTTTTCCTTTGTCGACCACTCGACCGAAACCCAAGAAATAAAAAAAAAACTAACCTTTTTTTTTTATTTTAAACGATGACGATTTGATCATATAACGCATTATATTGATTCCATTATTGTCTACTGTAAGAATTTATAACATTATTTAATAAACCTTTTGACTTTTCTCATATAAATGCGCCACAATCATTCAACGATAAAAGACATATGTTTATGTGATCAATAACGCAAACGCCAAATTATTAACTAGTCAAAATCTATAATCGTCGGTGGCCAAATTATAAACCAACCCTTAATCCCCCACAATTTTTGATGTTTTAAATCCAAAATAAAAATTAACCTATGTTTTGGCTGATACCACTATAGGTAAACAACACTAATCATATTGTCAAACAATACATGCAGCGGAAAAACAGGATCACATATGAATAATTAAATCAGATAAGTAGTACCTTATTGCCTTGAATTATTTTCAAGAAAAACTTAAGATCTAAGAATAAGATCTTCCTTTGTTTACGTACACGACACCGTCTTTATCAATATGCTCGTATGCTAGTACTTGCCCAATCTAGTCAACTAGCTTGACTTGCTTCCTTTAGCTTTGAAAACCAAAAATAATAAAAAACCCTTTGGGTTTTTGTGTGGTTCTTTCAGCAAAACCAAAGAAAAGAAAAGAGGAGATTTTTGAATTAATTATTAGGATTAACCCTAACCCTAATCTATAAAGGTGTATTTATAGATAGGTAAAACTTGGTCCCCAAGTTTATAATTAACACATTAATCCCTCTAGTTATTTATTTATTAATTTTAACACTTAACTTAAATAAATAATAACTTTAGGCATTTAAGCAATATCTCAATGTCGATGTATGCGTTCCCAAAGGCTCACACATTTACGGACACATATTTGATAAAATCATTCAAATACCAACACATCAACCCTTCACTTTTAGTTCGTATGCACTTCAGAGAAATGGACATTTGGTATTATTTTGGTACTTTACTTTTCCATATTTGATTCTTCATGGTATTGGACTATTGGCCTAAGGGCCAGGCCCAATAATAGAACTCAGCGACCCATTCTTGTTTGAACTTCTTACCTGCCAGGCTGCCAAGCATTATTGGATACATCTTTGAAATCAAGAGTCTAGTGATCAACTATAGTTTGGCTCAATTTGTTGTACCAAAAGTATAAAAACAACATTCAATTAAGTATGCGAATCATATACATGTCTAACAAATATTATATACACACACTACAAGCAACACATAATGAATCAAACGACCAAAAACAAGCCCAAATCACTACACATAACATCATTCAAATCTAACTTTACGACCAATATCTTCTACTTCTTCATCTGAAGAAGACATAATATCCTCAATACTTAACGGTAAACTACTCGAAAAACTCAGCATTGGTTTCTTTTTCGGCACCTTAATCTCAGCCGCCTCGTTGTTCAATATCTGAAACACTCTCCTCATTGACGGCCTCTTCTCGCTGTCAGGATTTGCACAACTCAACCCGACCAACAAAAGCTTTCGAACTTCCTCCAAATCAAACTCATTGTTCAATCGTTTATCAACAGCATCACATAACGAACCTTTCGAGTGCAATTCCCAAACCCAATCGACCAAATTGATCATCTTATGCCCATCGGGCTCCCTCTCAATTGGTCTCCTGCCACAACACAGTTCTAACACCACAACACCATAACTAAATACATCGGTTTTATCCGTTGCTTTTCCATATTGAAGATACTCAGGGGCTAAATATCCCATGGTTCCAGCTGTTAACGTTGATACGGGGCTTTTATTATGGTCCATCAAACGGGCCAGCCCGAAATCACCCAACCGTGCATTGAAATTTGCATCTAACATCACGTTGCTAGCTTTAATATCGCGATGAATCACTTGTTGTTCGCATTCTTGATGAAGGTAAGTCAAAACAGAAGCTAGCCCGACCGCAATATTGTACCGATGACTCCATTTTAAAATATTCCAATGCTCGGTTTCTTGATACAACACCTTGTCGATACTTCCATAAGGCATGAACTCGTAAACAAGCAATAATTCGCCTTTTTCGACACACCATCCTTGAAGTGGGACGAGATTTTTGTGACGTAAACATGCTATTATCGATAACTCTGCTAAAAACTCTGTTTTCCCTTCATGAGAATGCTTTGATCTTTTGACAGCAGCCATAGTACTCCCTGATTGTGCAAGAACCGCTTTATACACCGACCCGAATGCACCGTGACCGATGATTCTACTCGAATGGAACCCGTTTGTAGCTGCTTTTAACTCTTTGTAGCTAAACTGTTTTGGCCCAGTTAAAAGCTCTGCTTGTATGTTCATCTCGGTTTTGGCCCGTTTCAATTTCTTAAACGAAATATACCCGAAAGCGACGAGAACACTGCAAAAGAACACCGGGCCTAATATCCCAACTGCCAACCCGATCTTCTTGTGATGCTTACTGTGATTACTAGTATCACTCGGAACTTCGATTCGAGGATTTTTTGCGATTGTATTATCAGTAACATTATGAGGGTTAGTGATTCTTGGATTCAAATGTCGAATACCGAATGATGTAAAGCTCCAATTTTCAACATAATGTGTTTCTGTACTTCCTTCTGTCGATGCAGAAAACCCCAAATACATGACATCTGAAACATATTCCGTTATATCGATTTCGATATCTAGAATCGGGTTCAACGGTTTGTAACTCGATTCGCTTAAGAACACTTTTAGATTCTTTCCGTCATTCCAGTAATCAATCCAAGAAGTAATCAAATTCCCGGACTTTAAATCAATCCCAACGGAGAAACAATCAACGGTCTTGATTGAATTCAAACTATCAATATCCAACCCGACATGATTATCATTCGGGTCATTGAAATGCGGATCGAGTCGGGTATCGAATTCGATAGCGATGAATTTGTTTTTAGTTAACTGTGAGGAGTTAACAAGACCCAAATACCCACCGGGTGATCCGAGGAGTTGATTTTTCGGGGAAAGAAAAAATGACAGTCCGTCACCGACGGAAGACGACAGACGGTTAACGTTGTTAACGGTGAACGAAAAACGCGTTGAGAAAGAAGCGGTGGAATTGGTGGTACGATCAAAGAACGGAACAGGGGTGTTGTAAATAACGGTACCTGAAGATGAAGAAGGGACGCCGGTTTCACGAGTGAGGCCGACGACGCCGTTTCGGAGGTAGGAATCACCGAGAAGAGTGAGGTTACGGAGAGATAGTGAGGAGAAATGGAATGTAATGTCTTGAGATGATGACACGTGGCGGAATGTGATGAAGATTGTCATCAAGAAAACAAGGTGATTTCTTGGATTCATGACGATGAAGACGGATCGGAGAATTCAACAAGTTGAAGATTGCGGCATGAAATGGGTGAATTTTTAGTGTTTTTGGTGGTGGATAGGAAGTGGGGGGAAATGGGGTTCAAACGGTTAGAAGTGAAGGTCGGTCGGTTTTATTATACAAAGTGGGGTCGGTTGGTTTTATTTTATTATCGCACACGTTTATGTTAGTGTGAAGTGCGATACTTAGCCAGGTCAACAAAATGGTATACAACGGTTGCAAGTATCGTTTTATGGTTAACGACAACTTTCCTTTTTTTTTTTACCGAGTTAGAATATGAACCTAATTTATTACTCTGTTAGATAACAAACTTTTTAAAAAAAGATCGAGTTAGGGAATATACCCTTGGGTGACGGCAACCGGTCATTTTGATTTTTTAGCTGATTTTTCAATTTTTAAAATGTCACATATGTTGTAGATGAAACCGCCACGTGTAAGTTTTTGTCTGACACGTCGTGAAAGAAAAGTTGCTTCTCTAAATCGACACAAAATTGTAAAAGTTTGTTACCTACCAGAGTAATAAATTAGGTTCATACCCTAACTCGGTAAAAAATGTAAAGTTCGTTGTCTATCTGCGACATTAACCCAACTTTTTATATAAAGTATTGGAAAATTCTATTACAAGGTCCTTAGAGCTATCTTTAAGAAATTTAGATGAATTTAACTTCACCCAACTAATTTAATGTACCACCACTTTATGCATTAAATTAATTTTTAAACATAGCTCTTTGGTTACATTTAGCAAAATCTCTAAGCTATTATATTTTTACGTGTTATTTTACTATTTTATTCCTTCAAATTATACGGAGGGTATTAAATAACGAGAGATCAAATATTCAACTAATAAGTGGATTATGTTTAGTTTTATGTTTACACAAAAAGATGTATATTTAAATGATAAAGTAGTATGTTGTGAGCGCAACATAAACTATTTTAATTCTGTTAGAAGTTCCATCTAACTTATGAGCATAATATCTGGGGTTTATTGTTTGGTTATACGCTCAACTTTACATTAATTACTATTGTATGCTCTCAACTTTCGTACGCTATATTGTATAAGGTTAACTTTCTAAAAGTTCTATTGTATGCTCCAAACATTCATACTCTCTATTCTATGAGATGAACTAGTGTAATAAAGTTCTTCGAGATGTCTAATATCATATTAATTAATGTTTTTGGAAAGTTCACCTCATACAATAGAGGTTATGAAAGTTGAGAACATACAATAGAGTTTTTAGAAAGTTTACCTCATACAATAGAGAGTATAAAAGTTGAGTGTATACAATAGTAATGAATGTAAAGTTGAACGCATAACTAAACAATAAACCCTAATATCTATTTAAATTAATTTTTTTTTTTATTTACTTCAATATTATGTGATTGTTAATTACGTAGCATATATTATGTTTACTTTTTAAGTTTAACATAGTAACTGTCAACTAAATTTACTAAAAAATAGTGTTGTTAATAATAATTGTAAGGCCCCGCCTTTTACAAACCGAAACATATCATATTATATATAATATTAAATTCGTTGGAAGCGCGTCCCCAAAACATATTTGCCGAATTACATGTGTCCCAAAGGTACCGAGTTTTCAAAACATTTACACACTTATATAAGTTTAGTTACAAACATTTACTAAACAACCGGGTGTTAAGAAAACTATTCAAAACCAAAAGTTAGATTCCCAAAATGTCATAGTAGCGCGTGACAGTCAGTCATTCCCATAAGCATCTACAACCCGGTCCACACCTAATAAAAGCCTGCAAAAGGTTTAACAACGAGGGATTAGCCAATGCTAAGTGAATGGAACCGTAACCGACGGTTCAATTCAGAAATAACAAGCTTACAACGAACAAACCAAACCAAACCAACAACAAGTAATGTTTACCGCCTAAAGCATCGTAAACAACAAGCACACAAATTATGATTACCGCCTAAAGCATCGCAATCATAAGCACGTATCGTCAAAGAGGACCGGCGGCCCCTGGTTAGCCAACCAGCGAAAGCCTACAACCACTGCCGGCCCCAACAGTGGCTTACCGATAGTTTGGAAGCTATCTTCACTAACGAGGATTCATCCCTCAACTACATGTATCGGGAAACCCTGCCAGTCAAACAATAGCCCCAAACCCAACCAGCGTTGACCTCTGAAATCACATATGCCCGAAGGCCCAAGCATCACATATAGCATAATCGTCATGCCAATATGTAGCATACCTAATCATACCGCATAATAATCATGCCAATCAATAATGATAACACCCAAATAATCCAAATACCATAACCAAGTAATCCAAAACGAAATAACCATAATCATCGCCTTATAATAATCATTACTAATCATTACCAATAACCAAGAGCTCATCCGTTGCAACCACACTCGTTACAACGGAATTGAACTGAGGAATACAATTCCACTCACCGATAGTCAAGATCTTCAACTCAGTGGTCTTATATTACTGAGTTGCCGCCCGCTTATCTGAATAAACAAATAATAACCAAGTCAGTATCTCGCCTCATCAATGTATATCTTATACCAATACAAATTCATATATTTCAAAACATATATTTCTAAGCATAAAGTGCCACCAAAATGTCACGGAAGTGCCACTAAAGCAATATCATATACAATACCCAATTGACTTTAAACTCTTTCATTAAGCCCCGAAACCCCTTAAAATCGTTCACATTATTATGTATTTCTTTTAATAAAAAGTGCCACTAAATTACCGTTTAAGTGCCACAAAAGGAATGTCAACCATAAGTGCCACTAAAAACACCATCTTCTAAACACTTATGCATTTTCAAAATTTACAAAATCCTTCAAAATAATTCATGCAAACGCGATCCGGAAAACATTGGTGGGATCGCGTTCCCCTTTGAAAATAATTCTGTCACCGTTTTACACTACGAAACGCGATCCGGGAAAGGTGGCAGGATCGCGTTCGCAAGAACAAAAATCCGTTTGAAATGAGATTACACAATGGAACGCGATCCGGGTTCATAGCTGGGATCGCGTTCGCAAGCTTAAAAACGACCTGCACTTTCAGCTCAAAACACAACACGAACCAAAACTCCATTTTTACCAAAATCAGTTGCACACACGAGTTTTACCAAGGAAAATGACCACAACATCAACCACAATCATATGTAAACTACTAACAACTATTATCACACAATCTATAAGCATGCATCATCATCCAAATTCCCAAATCACCAAAACCTAACTTATGAACTCACAATTGAAGAACACAATAATTCTAACATATAATCATCATGTAATCAATCAACTATATCATAATATCATCCTATAATCATGTTACAACCAATTTCTAGCATCAATTTCATATAATCACATATATACATCATATGCCTAATTTCTATGAAATAACTCAAGAAACACCAAGAACACTTACACCAAGATTAAAAGCTAGATGATGATGATGAAGTAACTATTTCAAGATCATAAACAATTCTTCCTTTCTTTGAAATGATTCAAGAAATGAGAGAGAGAGTTTCAAGAGATGAAAACAAAGAGAAAACAAAATGGGAAAGGTGGGTGAAATGTTCCAGATATTTCCCACCGCCCCATCAAATATTTGGTATAAATTATACCCGCTTCCTAGCCTATTGTCTGGAACCCGAAAATACCCGTAAGTCAAAATACTTTTATTTTACCGTCAACTTCGTTTATTTAAAACAAACAATATTTTATTAATCACAATAAAAATTGAAGCTCTTTTACTTGTTTATTTTTCAAATAAACCACTTACACTTAATAAAATACAATTTATTTCCAGGCCTAGAAACAGGATGTTACAAATCTCCCCCCCTTAAAAGGATTTCGTCCCCGAAATCCAACCAAACATATTTAACAACAATTCTATACTTCATTCATATATAACCATATTTTAAGAATAAAGTTATCTCCAAATATACCTGTCGTATCATCATCAAGCCCAAGAAGATCCCCAACGGTCATCTGAAACGCTCTAGGAGGCGCTGTCTTTCTCTTTTGCCCAACAGACACTGAAGAACCCGAGCCTGAACTCCCAGTAAATCCTGAACTCCCTGCCAACCCCGTTCCTTGCCTTGCCTTTTCCAAACACTGACCCGCCCTATGGCCCTCCTTCTGACAATTCCAACACACATTTCGAGGAAAAATACAATCCTTAATATTATGCCCAAATCCGCCACACCTAATACACCTAGCTGTCTCTGAAGTACAAGGCCCCGGATGCCTCGATTTACAATCTACACACCAAGAAATTCTTTCTCTTGAATCCTCAGAAAAAGTTACCTTCCTATTTTTTTGACTAGTTTTGCTCTTACTTCCAGAAGAACCACCCAAAGACTGGGACACAGTTTTATTCTTACTCAACTTCTCCGATGCTCTAGTGTCACCGTCCACTGACCTCGCTAAATTAAAGGCTTGATTAAGATTACAAGCCAATCTCACTGACGTCCTGTAATTTGGTGGCAAAGTTCCCACAAAATGATTTATCCTATCTCTTTCGTTTGGGACCCATTGCTGCACAAAGCGTAGCTTCTCTGTGAATTGAGTTATAAGATCATCCATGGTCATATTCTCAGTCAATTTCAAATCCATGAACTCTTGCTTAATTCTAACCATGTCAAACTCCGAGCAAAACTGCTTGCAAACTTCATTATGGAATTCCATCCAAGTAATAGAAGATCGTTGCACAGGTGTCAAATGTGCGGTCATTGAATCCCACCAATTCATTGCCTGACCTTTCAGTAACTGCACTGCATATCCAACCCTTAACTCCTCCTCACATTGACATACCTCGAACTTTCGCTCAATGTCCCTTAACCAATTTAAAGTTACCGCTGGATCATTACCCCCTTCGAATTCTTTCGGTCCACAAGACTTAAATGTCTTAAAAGAACATACCCTCTTTTGCTGCTGAGGTGATGGAAACTGGTATCCCACATCTCTTTGTTGTGCTAACCTTGCTTGTTGCTCCTTGTACAATTGCTCAAACTTTCTTAATCTAAGCACCTCATCCTCTAACTGCAATTTATATTCCTCATCACTAACTCCCTCTTGATTTACATTAGATGTACCACCCTGATTACCCTCATTATTTTCTGGAGGTGGAAGCTCAGTTCTCAAAACATCATTGGGAGCCGGGTTCTCAGTATCTGCCATTCCTGTACTCATACACAATAACTCACAATTTGTTAATCGTTAGTATCACCTATACTAACCAATCAACCCCCCCATTCATAGCTAATCCCACTTACTGAAATGTTTGACTGTCACCAAAAGATTTGGGATTGACATTAGCCAATGTCCAATTCACCCAAACCTATGCTCTGATACCAACTTGTAAGGCCCCGCCTTTTACAAACCGAAACATATCATATTATATATAATATTAAATTCGTAGGAAGCGCGTCCCCAAAACATATTTACCGAATTACATGTGTCCCAAAGGTACCGAGTTTTCAAAACATTTACACACTTATATAAGTTTAGTTACAAACATTTACTAAACAACCGGGTGTTAAGAAAACTATTCAAAACCAAAAGTTAGATTCCCAAAATGTCATAGTAGCGCGTGACAGTCAGTCATTCCCATAAGCATCTACAACCCGGTCCACACCTAATAAAAGCCTTCAAAAGGTTTAACAACGAGGGATTAGCCAATGCTAAGTGAATGGAACCGTAACCGACGGTTCAATTCAGAAATAACAAGCTTACAACGAACAAACCAAACCAAACCAACAACAAGTAATGTTTACCGCCTAAAGCATCGTAAACAACAAGCACACAAATTATGATTACCGCCTAAAGCATCGCAATCATAAGCACGTATCGTCAAAGAGGACCGGCGGCCCCTGGTTAGCCAACCAGCGAAAGCCTACAACCACTGCCGGCCCCAACAGTGGCTTACCGATAGTTTGGAAGCTATCTTCACTGACGAGGATTCATCCCTCAACTACATGTATCGGGAAACCCTGCCAGTCAAACAATAGCCCCAAACCCAACCAGCGTTGACCTCTGAAATCACATATGCCCGAAGGCCCAAGCATCACATATAGCATAATCGTCATGCCAATATGTAGCATACCTAATCATACCGCATAATAATCATGCCAATCAATAATGATAACACCCAAATAATCCAAATACCATAACCAAGTAATCCAAAACGAAATAACCATAATCATCGCCTTATAATAATCATTACTAATCATTACCAATAACCAAGAGCTCATCCGTTGCAACCACACTCGTTACAACGGAATTGAACTGAGGAATACAATTCCACTCACCGATAGTCAAGATCTTCAACTCAGTGGTCTTATATTACTGAGTTGCCGCCCGCTTATCTGAATAAACAAATAATAACCAAGTCAGTATCTCGCCTCATCAATGTATATCTTATACCAATACAAATTCATATATTTCAAAACATATATTTCTAAGCATAAAGTGCCACCAAAATGTCACGGAAGTGCCACTAAAGCAATATCATATACAATACCCAATTGACTTTAAACTCTTTCATTAAGCCCCGAAACCCCTTAAAATCGTTCACATTATTATGTATTTCTTTTAATAAAAAGTGCCACTAAATTACCGTTTAAGTGCCACAAAAGGAATGTCAACCATAAGTGCCACTAAAAACACCATCTTCTAAACACTTATGCATTTTCAAAATTTACAAAATCCTTCAAAATAATTCATGCAAACGCGATCCGGAAAACATTGGTGGGATCGCGTTCCCCTTTGAAAATAATTCTGTCACCGTTTTACACTACGAAACGCGATCCGGGAAAGGTGGCAGGATCGCGTTCGCAAGAACAAAAATCCGTTTGAAATGAGATTACACAATGGAACGCGATCCGGGTTCATAGCTGGGATCGCGTTCGCAAGCTTAAAAACGACCTGCACTTTCAGCTCAAAACACAACACGAACCAAAACTCCATTTTTACCAAAATCAGTTGCACACACGAGTTTTACCAAGGAAAATGACCACAACATCAACCACAATCATATGTAAACTACTAACAACTATTATCACACAATCTATAAGCATGCATCATCATCCAAATTCCCAAATCACCAAAACCTAACTTATGAACTCACAATTGAAGAACACAATAATTCTAACATATAATCATCATGTAATCAATCAACTATATCATAATATCATCCTATAATCATGTTACAACCAATTTCTAGCATCAATTTCATATAATCACATATATACATCATATGCCTAATTTCTATGAAATAACTCAAGAACACCAAGAACACTTACACCAAGATTAAAAGCTAGATGATGATGATGAAGTAACTATTTCAAGATCATAAACAATTCTTCCTTTCTTTGAAATGATTCAAGAAATGAGAGAGTGAGTTTCAAGAGATGAAAACAAAAAGAAAACAAAATGGGAAAGGTGGGTGAAATGTTCCAGATATTTCCCACCGCCCCATCAAATATTTGGTATAAATTATACCCGCTTCCTAGCCTATTGTCTGGAACCCGAAAATACCCGTAAGTCAAAATACTTTTATTTTACCGTCAACTTCGTTTATTTAAAACAAACAATATTTTATTAATCACAATAAAAATTGAAGCTCTTTTACATGTTTATTTTTCAAATAAACCACTTACACTTAATAAAATACAATTTATTTCCAGGCCTAGAAACAGGATGTTACAAATCTCCCCCCCTTAAAAGGATTTCGTCCCCGAAATCCAACCAAACATATTTAACAACAATTCTATACTTCATTCATATATAACCATATTTTAAGAATAAAGTTATCTCCAAATATACCTGTCGTATCATCATCAAGCCCAAGAAGATCCCCAACGGTCATCTGAAACGCTCTAGGAGGCGCTGTCTTTCTCTTTTGCCCAACAGACACTGAAGAACCCGAGCCTGAACTCCCAGTAAATCCTGAACTCCCTGCCAACCCCGTTCCTTGCCTTGCCTTTTCCAAACACTGACCCGCCCTATGGCCCTCCTTCTGACAATTCCAACACACATTTCGAGGAAAAATACAATCCTTAATATTATGCCCAAATCCGCCACACCTAATACACCTAGCTGTCTCTGAAGTACAAGGCCCCGGATGCCTCGATTTACAATCTACACACCAAGAAATTCTTTCTCTTGAATCCTCAGAAAAAGTTACCTTCCTATTTTTTTGACTAGTTTTGCTCTTACTTCCAGAAGAACCACCCAAAGACTGGGACACAGTTTTATTCTTACTCAACTTCTCCGATGCTCTAGTGTCACCGTCCACTGACCTCGCTAAATTAAAGGCTTGATTAAGATTACAAGCCAATCTCACTGACGTCCTGTAATTTGGTGGCAAAGTTCCCACAAAATGATTTATCCTATCTCTTTCGTTTGGGACCCATTGCTGCACAAAGCGTAGCTTCTCTGTGAATTGAGTTATAAGATCATCCATGGTCATATTCTCAGTCAATTTCAAATCCATGAACTCTTGCTTAATTCTAACCATGTCAAACTCCGAGCAAAACTGCTTGCAAACTTCATTATGGAATTCCATCCAAGTAATAGAAGATCGTTGCATAGGTGTCAAATGTGCGGTCATTGAATCCCACCAATTCATTGCCTGACCTTTCAGTAACTGCACTGCATATCCAACCCTTAACTCCTCCTCACATTGACATACCTCGAACTTTCGCTCAATGTCCCTTAACCAATTTAAAGTTACCGCTGGATCATTACCCCCTTCGAATTCTTTCGGTCCACAAGACTTAAATGTCTTAAAAGAACATACCCTCTTTTGCTGCTGAGGTGATGGAAACTGGTATCCCACATCTCTTTGTTGTGCTAACCTTGCTTGTTGCTCCTTGTACAATTGCTCAAACTTTCTTAATCTTAGCACCTCATCCTCTAACTGCAATTTATATTCCTCATCACTAACTCCCTCTTGATTTACATTAGATGTACCACCCTGATTACCCTCATTATTTTCTGGAGGTGGAAGCTCAGTTCTCAAAACATCATTGGGAGCCGGGTTCTCAGTATCTGCCATTCCTGTACTCATACACAATAACTCACAATTTGTTAATCGTTAGTATCACCTATACTAACCAATCAACCCCCCCATTCATAGCTAATCCCACTTACTGAAATGTTTGACTGTCACAAAAAGATTTGGGATTGACATTAGCCAATGTCCAATTCACCCAAACCTATGCTCTGATACCAACTTGTAAGGCCCCGCCTTTTACAAACCGAAACATATCATATTATATATAATATTAAATTCGTTGGAAGCGCGTCCCCAAAACATATTTACCGAATTACATGTGTCCCAAAGGTACCGAGTTTTCAAAACATTTACACACTTATATAAGTTTAGTTACAAACATTTACTAAACAACCGGGTGTTAAGAAAACTATTCAAAACCAAAAGTTAGATTCCCAAAATGTCAGAGTAGCGCGTGACAGTCAGTCATTCCCATAAGCATCTACAACCCGGTCCACACCTAATAAAAGCCTGCAAAAGGTTTAACAACGAGGGATTAGCCAATGCTAAGTGAATGGAACCGTAACCGACGGTTCAATTCAGAAATAACAAGCCTACAACGAACAAACCAAACCAAACCAACAACAAGTAATGTTTACCGCCTAAAGCATCGTAAACAACAAGCACACAAATTATGATTACCGCCTAAAGCATCGCAATCATAAGCACGTATCGTCAAAGAGGACCGGCGGCCCCTGGTTAGCCAACCAGCGAAAGCCTACAACCACTGCCGGCCCCAACAGTGGCTTACCGATAGTTTGGAAGCTATCTTCACTGACGAGGATTCATCCCTCAACTACATGTATCGGGAAACCCTGCCAGTCAAACAATAGCCCCAAACCCAACCAGCGTTGACCTCTGAAATCACATATGCCCGAAGGCCCAAGCATCACATATAGCATAATCGTCATGCCAATATGTAGCATACCTAATCATACCGCATAATAATCATGCCAATCAATAATGATAACACCCAAATAATCCAAATACCATAACCAAGTAATCCAAAACGAAATAACCATAATCATCGCCTTATAATAATCATTACTAATCATTACCAATAACCAAGAGCTCATCCGTTGCAACCACACTCGTTACAACGGAATTGAACTGAGGAATACAATTCCACTCACCGATAGTCAAGATCTTCAACTCAGTGGTCTTATATTACTGAGTTGCCGCCCGCTTATCTGAATAAACAAATAATAACCAAGTCAGTATCTCGCCTCATCAATGTATATCTTATACCAATACAAATTCATATATTTCAAAACATATATTTCTAAGCATAAAGTGCCACCAAAATGTCACGGAAGTGCCACTAAAGCAATATCATATACAATACCCAATTGACTTTAAACTCTTTCATTAAGCCCCGAAACCCCTTAAAATCGTTCACATTATTATGTATTTCTTTTAATAAAAAGTGCCACTAAATTACCGTTTAAGTGCCACAAAAGGAATGTCAACCATAAGTGCCACTAAAAACACCATCTTCTAAACACTTATGCATTTTCAAAATTTACAAAATCCTTCAAAATAATTCATGCAAACGCGATCCGGAAAACATTGGTGGGATCGCGTTCCCCTTTGAAAATAATTCTGTCACCGTTTTACACTACGAAACGCGATCCGGGAAAGGTGGCAGGATCGCGTTCGCAAGAACAAAAATCCGTTTGAAATGAGATTACACAATGGAACGCGATCCGGGTTCATAGCTGGGATCGCGTTCGCAAGCTTAAAAACGACCTGCACTTTCAGCTCAAAACACAACACGAACCAAAACTCCATTTTTACCAAAATCAGTTGCACACACGAGTTTTACCAAGGAAAATGACCACAACATCAACCACAATCATATGTAAACTACTAACAACTATTATCACACAATCTATAAGCATGCATCATCATCCAAATTCCCAAATCACCAAAACCTAACTTATGAACTCACAATTGAAGAACACAATAATTCTAACATATAATCATCATGTAATCAATCAACTATATCATAATATCATCCTATAATCATGTTACAACCAATTTCTAGCATCAATTTCATATAATCACATATATACATCATATGCCCAATTTCTATGAAATAACTCAAGAACACCAAGAACACTTACACCAAGATTAAAAGCTAGATGATGATGATGAAGTAACTATTTCAAGATCATAAACAATTCTTCCTTTCTTTGAAATGATTCAAGAAATGAGAGAGTGAGTTTCAAGAGATGAAAACAAAGAGAAAACAAAATGGGAAAGGTGGGTGAAATGTTCCAGATATTTCCCACCGCCCCATCAAATATTTGGTATAAATTATACCCGCTTCCTAGCCTATTGTCTGGAACCCGAAAATACCCGTAAGTCAAAATACTTTTATTTTACCGTCAACTTCGTTTATTTAAAACAAACAATATTTTATTAATCACAATAAAAACTGAAGCTCTTTTACTTGTTTATTTTTCAAATAAACCACTTACACTTAATAAAATACAATTTATTTCCAGGCCCAGAAACAGGATGTTACAAATCTCCCCCCCCTTAAAAGGATTTCGTCCCCGAAATCCAACCAAACATATTTAACAACAATTCTATACTTCATTCATATATAACCATATTTTAAGAATAAAGTTATCTCCAAATATACCTGTCGTATCATCATCAAGCCCAAGAAGATCCCCAACGGTCATCTGAAACGCTCTAGGAGGCGCTGTCTTTCTCTTTTGCCCAACAGACACTGAAGAACCCGAGCCTGAACTCCCAGTAAATCCTGAACTCCCTGCCAACCCCGTTCCTTGCCTTGCCTTTTCCAAACACTGACCCGCCCTATGGCCCTCCTTCTGACAATTCCAACACACATTTCGAGGAAAAATACAATCCTTAATATTATGCCCAAATCCGCCACACCTAATACACCTAGCTGTCTCTGAAGTACAAGGCCCCGGATGCCTCGATTTACAATCTACACACCAAGAAATTCTTTCTCTTGAATCCTCAGAAAAAGTTACCTTCCTATTTTGTTGACTAGTTTTGCTCTTACTTCCAGAAGAACCACCCAAAGACTGGGACACAGTTTTATTCTTACTCAACTTCTCCGATGCTCTAGTGTCACCGTCCACTGACCTCGCTAAATTAAAGGCTTGATTAAGATTACAAGCCAATCTCACTGACGTCCTGTAATTTGGTGGCAAAGTTCCCACAAAATGATTTATCCTATCTCTTTCGTTTGGGACCCATTGCTGCACAAAGCGTAGCTTCTCTGTGAATTGAGTTATAAGATCATCCATGGTCATATTCTCAGTCAATTTCAAATCCATGAACTCTTGCTTAATTCTAACCATGTCAAACTCCGAGCAAAACTGCTTGCAAACTTCATTATGGAATTCCATCCAAGTAATAGAAGATCGTTGCATAGGTGTCAAATGTGCGGTCATTGAATCCCACCAATTCATTGCCTGACCTTTCAGTAACTGCACTGCATATCCAACCCTTAACTCCTCCTCACATTGACATACCTCGAACTTTCGCTCAATGTCCCTTAACCAATTTAAAGTTACCGCTGGATCATTACCCCCTTCGAATTCTTTCGGTCCACAAGACTTAAATGTCTTAAAAGAACATACCCTCTTTTGCTGCTGAGGTGATGGAAACTGGTATCCCACATCTCTTTGTTGTGCTAACCTTGCTTGTTGCTCCTTGTACAATTGCTCAAACTTTCTTAATCTTAGCACCTCATCCTCTAACTGCAATTTATATTCCTCATCACTAACTCCCTCTTGATTTACATTAGATGTACCACCCTGATTACCCTCATTATTTTCTGGAGGTGGAAGCTCAGTTCTCAAAACATCATTGGGAGCCGGGTTCTCAGTATCTGCCATTCCTGTACTCATACACAATAACTCACAATTTGTTAATCGTTAGTATCACCTATACTAACCAATCAACCCCCCCATTCATAGCTAATCCCACTTACTGAAATGTTTGACTGTCACCAAAAGATTTGGGATTGACATTAGCCAATGTCCAATTCACCCAAACCTATGCTCTGATACCAACTTGTAAGGCCCCGCCTTTTACAAACCGAAACATATCATATTATATATAATATTAAATTCGTTGGAAGCGCGTCCCCAAAACATATTTACCGAATTACATGTGTCCCAAAGGTACCGAGTTTTCAAAACATTTACACACTTATATAAGTTTAGTTACAAACATTTACTAAACAACCGGGTGTTAAGAAAACTATTCAAAACCAAAAGTTAGATTCCCAAAATGTCAGAGTAGCGCGTGACAGTCAGTCATTCCCATAAGCATCTACAACCCGGTCCACACCTAATAAAAGCCTGCAAAAGGTTTAACAACGAGGGATTAGCCAATGCTAAGTGAATGGAACCGTAACCGACGGTTCAATTCAGAAATAACAAGCCTACAACGAACAAACCAAACCAAACCAACAACAAGTAATGTTTACCGCCTAAAGCATCGTAAACAACAAGCACACAAATTATGATTACCGCCTAAAGCATCGCAATCATAAGCACGTATCGTCAAAGAGGACCGGCGGCCCCTGGTTAGCCAACCAGCGAAAGCCTACAACCACTGCCGGCCCCAACAGTGGCTTACCGATAGTTTGGAAGCTATCTTCACTGACGAGGATTCATCCCTCAACTACATGTATCGGGAAACCCTGCCAGTCAAACAATAGCCCCAAACCCAACCAGCGTTGACCTCTGAAATCACATATGCCCGAAGGCCCAAGCATCACATATAGCATAATCGTCATGCCAATATGTAGCATACCTAATCATACCGCATAATAATCATGCCAATCAATAATGATAACACCCAAATAATCCAAATACCATAACCAAGTAATCCAAAACGAAATAACCATAATCATCGCCTTATAATAATCATTACTAATCATTACCAATAACCAAGAGCTCATCCGTTGCAACCACACTCGTTACAACGGAATTGAACTGAGGAATACAATTCCACTCACCGATAGTCAAGATCTTCAACTCAGTGGTCTTATATTACTGAGTTGCCGCCCGCTTATCTGAATAAACAAATAATAACCAAGTCAGTATCTCGCCTCATCAATGTATATCTTATACCAATACAAATTCATATATTTCAAAACATATATTTCTAAGCATAAAGTGCCACCAAAATGTCACGGAAGTGCCACTAAAGCAATATCATATACAATACCCAATTGACTTTAAACTCTTTCATTAAGCCCCGAAACCCCTTAAAATCGTTCACATTATTATGTATTTCTTTTAATAAAAAGTGCCACTAAATTACCGTTTAAGTGCCACAAAAGGAATGTCAACCATAAGTGCCACTAAAAACACCATCTTCTAAACACTTATGCATTTTCAAAATTTACAAAATCCTTCAAAATAATTCATGCAAACGCGATCCGGAAAACATTGGTGGGATCGCGTTCCCCTTTGAAAATAATTCTGTCACCGTTTTACACTACGAAACGCGATCCGGGAAAGGTGGCAGGATCGCGTTCGCAAGAACAAAAATCCGTTTGAAATGAGATTACACAATGGAACGCGATCCGGGTTCATAGCTGGGATCGCGTTCGCAAGCTTAAAAACGACCTGCACTTTCAGCTCAAAACACAACACGAACCAAAACTCCATTTTTACCAAAATCAGTTGCACACACGAGTTTTACCAAGGAAAATGACCACAACATCAACCACAATCATATGTAAACTACTAACAACTATTATCACACAATCTATAAGCATGCATCATCATCCAAATTCCCAAATCACCAAAACCTAACTTATGAACTCACAATTGAAGAACACAATAATTCTAACATATAATCATCATGTAATCAATCAACTATATCATAATATCATCCTATAATCATGTTACAACCAATTTCTAGCATCAATTTCATATAATCACATATATACATCATATGCCCAATTTCTATGAAATAACTCAAGAACACCAAGAACACTTACACCAAGATTAAAAGCTAGATGATGATGATGAAGTAACTATTTCAAGATCATAAACAATTCTTCCTTTCTTTGAAATGATTCAAGAAATGAGAGAGTGAGTTTCAAGAGATGAAAACAAAGAGAAAACAAAATGGGAAAGGTGGGTGAAATGTTCCAGATATTTCCCACCGCCCCATCAAATATTTGGTATAAATTATACCCGCTTCCTAGCCTATTGTCTGGAACCCGAAAATACCCGTAAGTCAAAATACTTTTATTTTACCGTCAACTTCGTTTATTTAAAACAAACAATATTTTATTAATCACAATAAAAACTGAAGCTCTTTTACTTGTTTATTTTTCAAATAAACCACTTACACTTAATAAAATACAATTTATTTCCAGGCCCAGAAACAGGATGTTACAAATCTCCCCCCCCTTAAAAGGATTTCGTCCCCGAAATCCAACCAAACATATTTAACAACAATTCTATACTTCATTCATATATAACCATATTTTAAGAATAAAGTTATCTCCAAATATACCTGTCGTATCATCATCAAGCCCAAGAAGATCCCCAACGGTCATCTGAAACGCTCTAGGAGGCGCTGTCTTTCTCTTTTGCCCAACAGACACTGAAGAACCCGAGCCTGAACTCCCAGTAAATCCTGAACTCCCTGCCAACCCCGTTCCTTGCCTTGCCTTTTCCAAACACTGACCCGCCCTATGGCCCTCCTTCTGACAATTCCAACACACATTTCGAGGAAAAATACAATCCTTAATATTATGCCCAAATCCGCCACACCTAATACACCTAGCTGTCTCTGAAGTACAAGGCCCCGGATGCCTCGATTTACAATCTACACACCAAGAAATTCTTTCTCTTGAATCCTCAGAAAAAGTTACCTTCCTATTTTGTTGACTAGTTTTGCTCTTACTTCCAGAAGAACCACCCAAAGACTGGGACACAGTTTTATTCTTACTCAACTTCTCCGATGCTCTAGTGTCACCGTCCACTGACCTCGCTAAATTAAAGGCTTGATTAAGATTACAAGCCAATCTCACTGACGTCCTGTAATTTGGTGGCAAAGTTCCCACAAAATGATTTATCCTATCTCTTTCGTTTGGGACCCATTGCTGCACAAAGCGTAGCTTCTCTGTGAATTGAGTTATAAGATCATCCATGGTCATATTCTCAGTCAATTTCAAATCCATGAACTCTTGCTTAATTCTAACCATGTCAAACTCCGAGCAAAACTGCTTGCAAACTTCATTATGGAATTCCATCCAAGTAATAGAAGATCGTTGCATAGGTGTCAAATGTGCGGTCATTGAATCCCACCAATTCATTGCCTGACCTTTCAGTAACTGCACTGCATATCCAACCCTTAACTCCTCCTCACATTGACATACCTCGAACTTTCGCTCAATGTCCCTTAACCAATTTAAAGTTACCGCTGGATCATTACCCCCTTCGAATTCTTTCGGTCCACAAGACTTAAATGTCTTAAAAGAACATACCCTCTTTTGCTGCTGAGGTGATGGAAACTGGTATCCCACATCTCTTTGTTGTGCTAACCTTGCTTGTTGCTCCTTGTACAATTGCTCAAACTTTCTTAATCTTAGCACCTCATCCTCTAACTGCAATTTATATTCCTCATCACTAACTCCCTCTTGATTTACATTAGATGTACCACCCTGATTACCCTCATTATTTTCTGGAGGTGGAAGCTCAGTTCTCAAAACATCATTGGGAGCCGGGTTCTCAGTATCTGCCATTCCTGTACTCATACACAATAACTCACAATTTGTTAATCGTTAGTATCACCTATACTAACCAATCAACCCCCCCATTCATAGCTAATCCCACTTACTGAAATGTTTGACTGTCACCAAAAGATTTGGGATTGACATTAGCCAATGTCCAATTCACCCAAACCTATGCTCTGATACCAACTTGTAAGGCCCCGCCTTTTACAAACCGAAACATATCATATTATATATAATATTAAATTCGTTGGAAGCGCGTCCCCAAAACATATTTACCGAATTACATGTGTCCCAAAGGTACCGAGTTTTCAAAACATTTACACACTTATATAAGTTTAGTTACAAACATTTACTAAACAACCGGGTGTTAAGAAAACTATTCAAAACCAAAAGTTAGATTCCCAAAATGTCAGAGTAGCGCGTGACAGTCAGTCATTCCCATAAGCATCTACAACCCGGTCCACACCTAATAAAAGCCTGCAAAAGGTTTAACAACGAGGGATTAGCCAATGCTAAGTGAATGGAACCGTAACCGACGGTTCAATTCAGAAATAACAAGCCTACAACGAACAAACCAAACCAAACCAACAACAAGTAATGTTTACCGCCTAAAGCATCGTAAACAACAAGCACACAAATTATGATTACCGCCTAAAGCATCGCAATCATAAGCACGTATCGTCAAAGAGGACCGGCGGCCCCTGGTTAGCCAACCAGCGAAAGCCTACAACCACTGCCGGCCCCAACAGTGGCTTACCGATAGTTTGGAAGCTATCTTCACTGACGAGGATTCATCCCTCAACTACATGTATCGGGAAACCCTGCCAGTCAAACAATAGCCCCAAACCCAACCAGCGTTGACCTCTGAAATCACATATGCCCGAAGGCCCAAGCATCACATATAGCATAATCGTCATGCCAATATGTAGCATACCTAATCATACCGCATAATAATCATGCCAATCAATAATGATAACACCCAAATAATCCAAATACCATAACCAAGTAATCCAAAACGAAATAACCATAATCATCGCCTTATAATAATCATTACTAATCATTACCAATAACCAAGAGCTCATCCGTTGCAACCACACTCGTTACAACGGAATTGAACTGAGGAATACAATTCCACTCACCGATAGTCAAGATCTTCAACTCAGTGGTCTTATATTACTGAGTTGCCGCCCGCTTATCTGAATAAACAAATAATAACCAAGTCAGTATCTCGCCTCATCAATGTATATCTTATACCAATACAAATTCATATATTTCAAAACATATATTTCTAAGCATAAAGTGCCACCAAAATGTCACGGAAGTGCCACTAAAGCAATATCATATACAATACCCAATTGACTTTAAACTCTTTCATTAAGCCCCGAAACCCCTTAAAATCGTTCACATTATTATGTATTTCTTTTAATAAAAAGTGCCACTAAATTACCGTTTAAGTGCCACAAAAGGAATGTCAACCATAAGTGCCACTAAAAACACCATCTTCTAAACACTTATGCATTTTCAAAATTTACAAAATCCTTCAAAATAATTCATGCAAACGCGATCCGGAAAACATTGGTGGGATCGCGTTCCCCTTTGAAAATAATTCTGTCACCGTTTTACACTACGAAACGCGATCCGGGAAAGGTGGCAGGATCGCGTTCGCAAGAACAAAAATCCGTTTGAAATGAGATTACACAATGGAACGCGATCCGGGTTCATAGCTGGGATCGCGTTCGCAAGCTTAAAAACGACCTGCACTTTCAGCTCAAAACACAACACGAACCAAAACTCCATTTTTACCAAAATCAGTTGCACACACGAGTTTTACCAAGGAAAATGACCACAACATCAACCACAATCATATGTAAACTACTAACAACTATTATCACACAATCTATAAGCATGCATCATCATCCAAATTCCCAAATCACCAAAACCTAACTTATGAACTCACAATTGAAGAACACAATAATTCTAACATATAATCATCATGTAATCAATCAACTATATCATAATATCATCCTATAATCATGTTACAACCAATTTCTAGCATCAATTTCATATAATCACATATATACATCATATGCCCAATTTCTATGAAATAACTCAAGAACACCAAGAACACTTACACCAAGATTAAAAGCTAGATGATGATGATGAAGTAACTATTTCAAGATCATAAACAATTCTTCCTTTCTTTGAAATGATTCAAGAAATGAGAGAGAGAGTTTCAAGAGATGAAAACAAAGAGAAAACAAAATGGGAAAGGTGGGTGAAATGTTCCAGATATTTCCCACCGCCCCATCAAATATTTGGTATAAATTATACCCGCTTCCTAGCCTATTGTCTGGAACCCGAAAATACCCGTAAGTCAAAATACTTTTATTTTACCGTCAACTTCGTTTATTTAAAACAAACAATATTTTATTAATCACAATAAAAACTGAAGCTCTTTTACTTGTTTATTTTTCAAATAAACCACTTACACTTAATAAAATACAATTTATTTCCAGGCCCAGAAACAGGATGTTACAAATCTCCCCCCCTTAAAAGGATTTCGTCCCCGAAATCCAACCAAACATATTTAACAACAATTCTATACTTCATTCATATATAACCATATTTTAAGAATAAAGTTATCTCCAAATATACCTGTCGTATCATCATCAAGCCCAAGAAGATCCCCAACGGTCATCTGAAACGCTCTAGGAGGCGCTGTCTTTCTCTTTTGCCCAACAGACACTGAAGAACCCGAGCCTGAACTCCCAGTAAATCCTGAACTCCCTGCCAACCCCGTTCCTTGCCTTGCCTTTTCCAAACACTGACCCGCCCTATGGCCCTCCTTCTGACAATTCCAACACACATTTCGAGGAAAAATACAATCCTTAATATTATGCCCAAATCCGCCACACCTAATACACCTAGCTGTCTCTGAAGTACAAGGCCCCGGATGCCTCGATTTACAATCTACACACCAAGAAATTCTTTCTCTTGAATCCTCAGAAAAAGTTACCTTCCTATTTTGTTGACTAGTTTTGCTCTTACTTCCAGAAGAACCACCCAAAGACTGGGACACAGTTTTATTCTTACTCAACTTCTCCGATGCTCTAGTGTCACCGTCCACTGACCTCGCTAAATTAAAGGCTTGATTAAGATTACAAGCCAATCTCACTGACGTCCTGTAATTTGGTGGCAAAGTTCCCACAAAATGATTTATCCTATCTCTTTCGTTTGGGACCCATTGCTGCACAAAGCGTAGCTTCTCTGTGAATTGAGTTATAAGATCATCCATGGTCATATTCTCAGTCAATTTCAAATCCATGAACTCTTGCTTAATTCTAACCATGTCAAACTCCGAGCAAAACTGCTTGCAAACTTCATTATGGAATTCCATCCAAGTAATAGAAGATCGTTGCACAGGTGTCAAATGTGCGGTCATTGAATCCCACCAATTCATTGCCTGACCTTTCAGTAACTGCACTGCATATCCAACCCTTAACTCCTCCTCACATTGACATACCTCGAACTTTCGCTCAATGTCCCTTAACCAATTTAAAGTTACCGCTGGATCATTACCCCCTTCGAATTCTTTCGGTCCACAAGACTTAAATGTCTTAAAAGAACATACCCTCTTTTGCTGCTGAGGTGATGGAAACTGGTATCCCACATCTCTTTGTTGTGCTAACCTTGCTTGTTGCTCCTTGTACAATTGCTCAAACTTTCTTAATCTTAGCACCTCATCCTCTAACTGCAATTTATATTCCTCATCACTAACTCCCTCTTGATTTACATTAGATGTACCACCCTGATTACCCTCATTATTTTCTGGAGGTGGAAGCTCAGTTCTCAAAACATCATTGGGAGCCGGGTTCTCAGTATCTGCCATTCCTGTACTCATACACAATAACTCACAATTTGTTAATCGTTAGTATCACCTATACTAACCAATCAACCCCCCCATTCATAGCTAATCCCACTTACTGAAATGTTTGACTGTCACCAAAAGATTTGGGATTGACATTAGCCAATGTCCAATTCACCCAAACCTATGCTCTGATACCAACTTGTAAGGCCCCGCCTTTTACAAACCGAAACATATCATATTATATATAATATTAAATTCGTTGGAAGCGCGTCCCCAAAACATATTTACCGAATTACATGTGTCCCAAAGGTACCGAGTTTTCAAAACATTTACACACTTATATAAGTTTAGTTACAAACATTTACTAAACAACCGGGTGTTAAGAAAACTATTCAAAACCAAAAGTTAGATTCCCAAAATGTCAGAGTAGCGCGTGACAGTCAGTCATTCCCATAAGCATCTACAACCCGGTCCACACCTAATAAAAGCCTGCAAAAGGTTTAACAACGAGGGATTAGCCAATGCTAAGTGAATGGAACCGTAACCGACGGTTCAATTCAGAAATAACAAGCCTACAACGAACAAACCAAACCAAACCAACAACAAGTAATGTTTACCGCCTAAAGCATCGTAAACAACAAGCACACAAATTATGATTACCGCCTAAAGCATCGCAATCATAAGCACGTATCGTCAAAGAGGACCGGCGGCCCCTGGTTAGCCAACCAGCGAAAGCCTACAACCACTGCCGGCCCCAACAGTGGCTTACCGATAGTTTGGAAGCTATCTTCACTGACGAGGATTCATCCCTCAACTACATGTATCGGGAAACCCTGCCAGTCAAACAATAGCCCCAAACCCAACCAGCGTTGACCTCTGAAATCACATATGCCCGAAGGCCCAAGCATCACATATAGCATAATCGTCATGCCAATATGTAGCATACCTAATCATACCGCATAATAATCATGCCAATCAATAATGATAACACCCAAATAATCCAAATACCATAACCAAGTAATCCAAAACGAAATAACCATAATCATCGCCTTATAATAATCATTACTAATCATTACCAATAACCAAGAGCTCATCCGTTGCAACCACACTCGTTACAACGGAATTGAACTGAGGAATACAATTCCACTCACCGATAGTCAAGATCTTCAACTCAGTGGTCTTATATTACTGAGTTGCCGCCCGCTTATCTGAATAAACAAATAATAACCAAGTCAGTATCTCGCCTCATCAATGTATATCTTATACCAATACAAATTCATATATTTCAAAACATATATTTCTAAGCATAAAGTGCCACCAAAATGTCACGGAAGTGCCACTAAAGCAATATCATATACAATACCCAATTGACTTTAAACTCTTTCATTAAGCCCCGAAACCCCTTAAAATCGTTCACATTATTATGTATTTCTTTTAATAAAAAGTGCCACTAAATTACCGTTTAAGTGCCACAAAAGGAATGTCAACCATAAGTGCCACTAAAAACACCATCTTCTAAACACTTATGCATTTTCAAAATTTACAAAATCCTTCAAAATAATTCATGCAAACGCGATCCGGAAAACATTGGTGGGATCGCGTTCCCCTTTGAAAATAATTCTGTCACCGTTTTACACTACGAAACGCGATCCGGGAAAGGTGGCAGGATCGCGTTCGCAAGAACAAAAATCCGTTTGAAATGAGATTACACAATGGAACGCGATCCGGGTTCATAGCTGGGATCGCGTTCGCAAGCTTAAAAACGACCTGCACTTTCAGCTCAAAACACAACACGAACCAAAACTCCATTTTTACCAAAATCAGTTGCACACACGAGTTTTACCAAGGAAAATGACCACAACATCAACCACAATCATATGTAAACTACTAACAACTATTATCACACAATCTATAAGCATGCATCATCATCCAAATTCCCAAATCACCAAAACCTAACTTATGAACTCACAATTGAAGAACACAATAATTCTAACATATAATCATCATGTAATCAATCAACTATATCATAATATCATCCTATAATCATGTTACAACCAATTTCTAGCATCAATTTCATATAATCACATATATACATCATATGCCCAATTTCTATGAAATAACTCAAGAACACCAAGAACACTTACACCAAGATTAAAAGCTAGATGATGATGATGAAGTAACTATTTCAAGATCATAAACAATTCTTCCTTTCTTTGAAATGATTCAAGAAATGAGAGAGAGAGTTTCAAGAGATGAAAACAAAGAGAAAACAAAATGGGAAAGGTGGGTGAAATGTTCCAGATATTTCCCACCGCCCCATCAAATATTTGGTATAAATTATACCCGCTTCCTAGCCTATTGTCTGGAACCCGAAAATACCCGTAAGTCAAAATACTTTTATTTTACCGTCAACTTCGTTTATTTAAAACAAACAATATTTTATTAATCACAATAAAAACTGAAGCTCTTTTACTTGTTTATTTTTCAAATAAACCACTTACACTTAATAAAATACAATTTATTTCCAGGCCCAGAAACAGGATGTTACAATAATAGTAATTCGCCATCTTCAAAATTCAAGAAGTTCGGACATAGAATAAAGTGGTTAGTAAATGTTTATGATTATGATAAAGTATGATTATCATGATAAAGTTTATAATAATGTGTGTGAATAATGGATCTAATAATTTGTTAGTTGGGCCCGCACCCTTGGAGCGTATATTGGGACTTGGATGGTGCCCCAAAACAGTCAAACGAGGCCGTTGTGGTCGTATATGGTCTGTCCCATATGTCCATACCATGTGCACGTACTGTATTTCCATATAATTAAGCATTTAAGCCTATAGTATCGATTGGCAAAGTTAAGGTTGCGTTTAGTCTTGGAAAATTTTCCATAATTTTTTATCTCCAATTTTCTAAGAAATGAAAAGAGTTTTTGTTTTCAAGAAAAGTGTTGAAAATTTAGAAAACGTGTTCAAAAGTAGTGTATTTTTCATTTTGGAAAAATGATGTTATGAGAAGGCATTTGGAAAATTTTAGAAAAGGGGAGGGAGATGTATAAAGGAAAAAGGTGGAAAACTTGAAAAATGAGTTTTCCAACTTCAACTTATTTCATGGAAAAATGAGGGTGCGTTTAGTTACAGAAAACTCTCAACTTTTCTAGAAAAATTCTCTAAGAAAACAAGAAAATCAGAAAACGTGTTCAAATTTGAGTTTTTCTAAAAAACTTTTCTAAGAAAAGGAAAATCCTTGTTTTCCGTTTTATAACTACAAATTTGAGAACTACTTTTGACGGTTTCCATCTCTATTCTTCTTTGAAAAAGGAAAACTCCACCCCTTGCAACTAAACATGTTTTCTAGATTTTCCATGCTTTTCTAGAGAGGTAAAACACTTCTCATTCTCTAGAGAAACAGAAAAAGAAAAATGGAGGTAACTAAACGCACCCTGAGTTTTCCATTTTCTTGGAAAACTTTTTCGGAAAATAACCATTTTGAACTCATTTTCTAATTTTTCACTTTTCTTGAAAAAAATTTCTGAAAAAGTGGTACACTTTTCTTCAACTAAACGCACCCTAAAGTTTTATGAACAATAACATAACCTTACGAATAAAAATATATCATGTGTAGTTCCATTTAATTTTAACCGGATAAAATGATATTTTCGTTATCATATAGCTATATCGTTACCGTCTTATTTGACTTTTGCCTATGTGCTAGACTTATAGGTGGGCCTATGAAAATAAAAATCTAAAAAACATGTAATTAATATTTATCGAAGCTTTTTGTAAAAACATTACATTAAAAAATATAATCAGTGTCGTTTTAATTAAGTCTGTATTTTCTCTTTTATTTTTTTCTTCACGTTGTTTAACTTATGCTTGAAGTAATATTGCTACGTAAATTAATATAAAATGAAAGAAATATAGAGTTGATAGTATACAAATAGGTATGTAAACGTTTTAAAATCTTAATTTAAAATAACAAAAAGGAACTAGAAAAGTTAGTAAGAGGATGCTAAAATAGGTTATATTGTTAGTGCATAAACTTTTCAAATAGAGGTAAAATTGTCATGTAATTACCTTTTTAAATTATAAAGGTTTTATTTCCGTCGCGAAGCACGAGCTGTTGGTTTATAGGATTACATAATCAGAATTGCATTTTATAATTTGAATATGATATAGTTAGATTTTTTAATGACCAAGACTACTAAAAAATTACCTACTAAATCTCAAATGTCGAAGATCAACTTCTACAACTTTTTATGTTGTTGATGGCAACCTACAAATCTAAAACCGTAAAAGCACAATCTGCGATATTTTTACCAATACCACAATTTTTTCCTTTCAAAACTATCATTATAACTTACGAATTAAATGAAAGAATATGAAAACTATATCAACCCGTTGAAAGTTAAAAGACACGTGGACGAGTCTAGTCGAGTAGTTAAAGATCCACAAGGTCAAATAATTTACAAAATACGACAAAAGTACAAAACTTTCATCCATTGGAGTAGTATCATATTTCTCTTGTTCTTAGTCGTATGTAGTGTGAATGTCACGAATTTATATTGTAGAAACTGGTATTAAAGAACATTAAACTACTAAAGTATCCTATGGCATTCTAACACGATGCTTTATAAAATTTGAAGTCACTGAATCCAACGGAATGAAAGAAATGTGGATTTGATTTCGTCTAGACGCCAGCTCAAACTCCTATTTGATGTATTACTTTATTGTTATAAAATAAATATATTTAGTATTTAATTATTTTTTTCCCCTAAGCTAAAAAGTAAGAACCATTATAGCATAGAGTCATAGAGCCGTTGCTTGCCCACATGCGTCGCGTTAAATTCAGCAACCGGAATCTCTTCTTATTCTGCCATCCTATCCTATTTCTTAATAAAAAATCTTTTAAAATTAACTAATAACCACTTATTGCACAACTGTATAGGAAGAAAAAATGATGGTATCCGAGTCAATACCCTCTTAATATAAATACAAAATCATTTTACCCGTTACTTTGTTTAGAGTAAAAAGTTAAAAGGGTGACAACACGTGAGCCAAAGTAACCGACAATGCGGGTTATTATTGATTTATTACTACTATATCATACACCCTTCATATATCAATTTTTAATTTAACATCGCTCAAGTACCCGTTTTGTTTCATTTCCACCCAAATTTTAACCAAAAAAAAAAAAAAAACATGTTTGGACTTTTTAGAATGACAAAATGCACTATGGTTAGGTCATCTTCAACGTATACACCAAAACATTAAAATGATGTAAACTAGAATTATCACCGTGCGTTTCAACAGATTTTGAAAATATAAAGCTATAACTTGATATAATCCGGTTAACTTATAAAACAATAATAATTAAGAACTCATATTTTATGATATAATACGATTGAAAGAAATTTTAAGATGAGTTATAATTTAAATGATAACAACATATTTAATGTTAACAATTATCATATTGAATTTAACATAAAAACAACAATAATAACTTCATAGTTATATTTTCACGAAATAGTAGATGTGGCCTTCTCCGGTTACTACCACATATTGTAGCTAATTTATATTTCATTTTTATTAATATTGTTATGTTCACGAATTGATAATATCATTTCGTTTAAAACTTGTAGCTAAATGAAATTCTTGACCATATAAGCAATTTCTAAAATTTTTGTCTATCAAAATAATGTATCTTAACGATTCTTTTAATTTTGTCTTTTATTTGCTTTATTAAGCAACAATTAATATGACAAAAGTAAAATATTTTATAATTGTACATATTTATAATAATATCTTTTTTCTTAATCTATATTGATATGAAAGTGAGTCTCTGTATAATGTATCATTCTTTTATCCTAACTCATTTAGTATATATACATGTAGTTTAAATTATCAAACTAATATATTCTTTATTAATAATTGAAACCATCTTTCATAAATATATCATTCATGATTGAATTATATCCGTTAAGTAAAATTAAACAGGTAAAAGTGATGATATGGTGACATATTAAAAACCATTAATTGATGGGTGGTGATATTTTCACCAAACTTTTTGATAGATCCACCATATTTATGCATTGAAAGTTTGTACTGTACAAACTAGTACTAAACTGTAATAGTGGATTTATCATCACCTTTAATTTATATGCATAGTCATATTATGTATGACAATTTTACTGATTACTATAGTTTTGAAGAAAAAATTTATTCTAAAATTCACAAACTGAAATGCAAATTTAAAAAAAAATCTGATTTATCAATTAATACTAAGGAGTAAATAGAACATGGGTTAAATCTAGCTACCAAACTTAAACTCCAACTTATATAATCATATTACGTATAACAACTTTAGAGGTTACTATATTTTGAAGAAAATAGTTTATTTAAAGGGTATTGATAATGACAACCCTTAGGGATGTCAATAAGAGAAAAATTGTGTATTTATTGAAGTTAAAGTTTTCTTATTTAATCATAATTATTAAGCACATAAGTTTTGTATTTAATTCGCTTAAACATTCTTTTTATTTGTATTGTATTAATTATGGTTTTTGATTATAATGGAAACTTTGAGTTAAATTAATAACTTCAAGAGGTTCTTATTGTCAACCATAAGGGCTGTCAATATCATTTTTCTTATTTAAAACTTACAAATTGTAATGGAAGTAACACAAATATAATTTTATCAATATATAGTAAAGAGTAAATGAAGACATCAATAATGGAACATAAGTCAAATATAGCCACCAAACTAAATCTCCAATCTAGCTACCACTCATCCAACTATAGTTTTTGTTTTATCTTTCATTTAAAAATTAACTTATCATAAATACTAAACTTATTTAAATCACAAAAAGGACAATCAACTTACTATTCATAAATAGTTGATAATTGATATTAGGTGATAATTTGGTGTAAACCTTCTCCAATAATGACACCAAAATGATGTAAAAAAAAATTTACACTAAATTTAGTGTAATATTATTCAACATGGTTTAAACTTTTTTGCAATGTACCTACGTTGTATATAAGTAACATAATTAAAAGAAGCTATATAACATGGTTTTTACTTTTTTGATTATGTTTTAGAATTGGTATCAGTAGTTTTGTTAAATTATAATAAATTGACTACTTGCATTAACAAGTAATATGAATCTATTGTAAATAATTTACTTTAAACAAAGTTAATATGGAAATTTTGATATGTAAAATTATTTCATATAATATTTGATGTACATATTTGGTGCATACATTGGAGTGAAAAAATATTTAGTGTAATAAAGATTTTTTTTTACACCAAACTGGTGTAAACATTTAATACTTACATTGAAGATGATCTTACGAAGTTAAAGTAATAGGATTACCATATAATTTATAATAATTGATGTATGAGGGAACATTAATATACGTTTATTTAGAACAAATAAAAAGGTTAAAAAGCACTAAATTTAAGTGCAAGAACACAAAAAAACATATTTGCTCACGTGTAAAGGGTAAGATATTCACACATGAACAAATGTTAACATGTGCTTTAAGACTTTTAACCTTTTCTTCTCTCTTCCGAATCTATATTGACATAACTTTAAGACTTTTAACCTTTTCTTCTCTCTACCGAATCTAGATTAATATGTTAACGAAATTAATTACACGTGAACAAATATGTAATTTGGTGGTTCTCATAATTTTTGATTTTCATGTGCTTATTTGTACATCAACCTACATGTATATATTTTTTTAACCATATATTGATATGAGTAAATTCCATAAATGGTATTGATTTACGAAAACAGTCACTCTACTCTTTTTTCAACGTTTTCGATCCAATAAATTTGGATTTGCTCGCAAATGGTCCATTAACTTTGGATTTTTGCTCACAAATGGTCCCTCCGTCTAACTTTGGATTTGCTCGCAAATGGTCCCTTAAGGGACCATTTGCGAGCAAAACCAAAGTTATTGGACCAAAAACGTTGGAAAAAAAGTACATGATCTATTTTCGTAAATCAATGTAAACACAGAGACCATTTATGGAATTTACTCTATTGATATCTAATCTAGTAATTTCAACAATGGAGTAATAAGTGATGACTACTTTGTGAGACTGTTTTTAACCTGAAATTTTTTAAAAGCATTCGAATCGAAGCTTTAAGGTAAAACATACTCCGTAGTTAATGGACAATCCAGCTTAAATATTACGTATATATATGACTGAATGTTATCAAATGGAAAACTGTTCGTTACCACATTGTGAGGTACTGAGGTATCTTGCTAGTAAGGCATAATGGATATTACATACCTTAATCATGACTAGGGATGACAATGGTTACCCGACCCGATGGATATCCATCCGATCCATCAACTAAATAGTGGATATGGACGATCTAAATGGATGAATAGTGAATATGGATATGGATGTGGATGAATAGTGGATCGGATATGGATGGAAATTTATCATCCATGGATTTATCCATTTCACCCGAAATATATATATATATATATATATATATATATATATATATATAATCCTCGTTTTGGGCCTAGTTGAAATTGTAATTTCTTTATTTATTTAATTGTGTTTTAAATAATTAATGTATTGTGATAATTGAAAATAATAGGTCAAACAATTATATGACTTTTTGTGAATAGTAAATTATTAATTGTTTTAAATTTATTTAGTTGACGGTATAATAAAATTGTATTTCCCCGCAAATGATTTTTAAGTTCCAGACAATAATAAATACGGGGAATGAAAATTAACACTTATATGTTATATTATATGAGATGGATCGGGTTTTACCTCCCACATATGCATACATACGTACGTATACACACACACATTTAACCAATCCACAAAATCATGAAGAAATCATCAAATTGAAGATCTCAAACTCGAATTCAAGCTTCTAGCATGAAGATTATCATCTTCTAATCAACTTGTAAGTCTCAAATCTTTGTGTTATAAACCTTAGAAATTTGGGGTTTTAGTGTTCTTGAGCAAAATCCGAATTTAGGGTTTCAAAAGTGTAAATTGATGTTAGTTAAGCTTCAATAACAAGTATTAATCATTCTGGCATCATCTTAATCATGTTATATGTGTTAATTTCGTGTTTGAGATAACCCTAGAAATTGGGGGTTTTGAGTAGTTGCTTAATGGGTAGGATATTCATGAAATAGAAGCTTGGAATGATGATAAAATTGTTAGTTGATGTTTAAATGATGATTAAAATCTAAGCCTAACCTTGAAATGAAGAAAATGATATATGATCACTAATAAAGTTTATGTGTTTAGTTGATAATTCAAGAGTTGGAGCTTCTATGTTTAGAATAATGATGTATGATTGATAAGTGTTGATTAAAGATGATGATTTACATTGATTATGCTAAGAGTTGTGAAATTGGTTAAGTGTTCATGAGAATTATGATGATCATGA